>CAXKWD010000004.1:155900608-156608718 GCA_964059195.1 Ectobius pallidus | reverse complement strand
TACTACTACTACTACTACTACTACTACTACTACTACTACTACTACTACTACTACTACTACTACTACTACTCTACTACTACTACTACTACTACTACTACTACTACTACTACTACTACTACTACTACTACTACTACTACTACTACTACTACTACTACTACTACTACTACTACTACTACTACTACTACTACTACTACTACTACTACTACTACTACTACTACTACTACTACTACTACTACTACTACTACTACTACTACTACTACTACTACTACTACTACTACTACTACTACTACTACTACTACTACTACTACTACTACTACTACTACTACTACTACTACTACTACTACTACTACTACTACTACTACTACTACTACTACTACTACTACTACTACTACTACTACTACTACTACTACTACTACTACTACTACTACTACTACTACTACTACTACTACTACTACTACTACTACTACTACTACTACTACTACTACTACTACTACTACTACTACTACTACTACTACTACTACTACTACTACTACTACTACTACTACTACTACTACTACTACTACTACTACTACTACTACTACTACTACTACTACTACTACTACTACTACTACTACTACTACTACTACTACTACTACTACTACTACTACTACTACTACTACTACTACTACTACTACTACTACTACTACTACTACTACTACTACTACTACTACTACTACTACTACTACTACTACTACTACTACTACTACTACTACTACTACTACTACTACTACTACTACTACTACTACTACTACTACTACTACTACTACTACTACTACTACTACTACTACTACTACTACTACTACTACTACTACTACTACTACTACTACTACTACTACTACTACTACTACTACTACTACTACTACTACTACTACTACTACTACTACTACTACTACTACTACTACTACTACTACTACTACTACTACTACTACTACTACTACTACTACTACTACTACTACTACTACTACTACTACTACTACTACTACTACTACTACTACTACTACTACTACTACTACTACTACTACTACTACTACTACTACTACTACTACTACTACTACTACTACTACTACTACTACTACTACTACTACTACTACTACTACTACTACTACTACTACTACTACTACTACTACTACTACTACTACTACTACTACTACTACTACTACTACTACTACTACTACTACTACTACTACTACTACTACTACTACTACTACTACTACTACTACTACTACTACTACTACTACTACTACTACTACTACTACTACTACTACTACTACTACTACTACTACTACTACTACTACTACTACTACTACTACTACTACTACTACTACTACTACTACTACTACTACTACTACTACTACTACTACTACTACTACTACTACTACTACTACTACTACTACTACTACTACTACTACTACTACTACTACTACTACTACTACTACTACTACTACTACTACTACTACTACTACTACTACTACTACTACTACTACTACTACTACTACTACTACTACTACTACTACTACTACTACTACTACTACTACTACTACTACTACTACTACTACTACTACTACTACTACTACTACTACTACTACTACTACTACTACTACTACTACTACTACTACTACTACTACTACTACTACTACTACTACTACTACTACTACTACTACTACTACTACTACTACTACTACTACTACTACTACTACTACTACTACTACTACTACTACTACTACTACTACTACTACTACTACTACTACTACTACTACTACTACTACTACTACTACTACTACTACTACTACTACTACTACTACTACTACTACTACTACTACTACTACTACTACTACTACTACTACTACTACTACTACTACTACTACTACTACTACTACTACTACTACTACTACTACTACTACTACTACTACTACTACTACTACTACTACTACTACTACTACTACTACTACTACTACTACTACTACTACTACTACTACTACTACTACTACTACTACTACTACTACTACTACTACTACTACTACTACTACTACTACTACTACTACTACTACTACTACTACTACTACTACTACTACTACTACTACTACTACTACTACTACTACTACTACTACTACTACTACTACTACTACTACTACTACTACTACTACTACTACTACTACTACTACTACTACTACTACTACTACTACTACTACTACTACTACTACTACTACTACTACTACTACTACTACTACTACTACTACTACTACTACTACTACTACTACTACTACTACTACTACTACTACTACTACTACTACTACTACTACTACTACTACTACTACTACTACTACTACTACTACTACTACTACTACTACTACTACTACTACTACTACTACTACTACTACTACTACTACTACTACTACTACTACTACTACTACTACTACTACTACTACTACTACTACTACTACTACTACTACTACTACTACTACTACTACTACTACTACTACTACTACTACTACTACTACTACTACTACTACTACTACTACTACTACTACTACTACTACTACTACTACTACTACTACTACTACTACTACTACTACTACTACTACTACTACTACTACTACTACTACTACTACTACTACTACTACTACTACTACTACTACTACTACTACTACTACTACTACTACTACTACTACTACTACTACTACTACTACTACTACTACTACTACTACTACTACTACTACTACTACTACTACTACTACTACTACTACTACTACTACTACTACTACTACTACTACTACTACTACTACTACTACTACTACTACTACTACTACTACTACTACTACTACTACTACTACTACTACTACTACTACTACTACTACTACTACTACTACTACTACTACTACTACTACTACTACTACTACTACTACTACTACTACTACTACTACTACTACTACTACTACTACTACTACTACTACTACTACTACTACTACTACTACTACTACTACTACTACTACTACTACTACTACTACTACTACTACTACTACTACTACTACTACTACTACTACTACTACTACTACTACTACTACTACTACTACTACTACTACTACTACTACTACTACTACTACTACTACTACTACTACTACTACTACTACTACTACTACTACTACTACTACTACTACTACTACTACTACTACTACTACTACTACTACTACTACTACTACTACTACTACTACTACTACTACTACTACTACTACTACTACTACTACTACTACTACTACTACTACTACTACTACTACTACTACTACTACTACTACTACTACTACTACTACTACTACTACTACTACTACTACTACTACTACTACTACTACTACTACTACTACTACTACTACTACTACTACTACTACTACTACTACTACTACTACTACTACTACTACTACTACTACTACTACTACTACTACTACTACTACTACTACTACTACTACTACTACTACTACTACTACTACTACTACTACTACTACTACTACTACTACTACTACTACTACTACTACTACTATACTACTACTACTACTACTACTACTACTACTACTACTACTACTACTACTACTACTACTACTACTACTACTACTACTACTACTACTACTACTACTACTACTACTACTACTACTACTACTACTACTACTACTACTACTACTACTACTACTACTACTACTACTACTACTACTACTACTACTACTACTACTACTACTACTACTACTACTACTACTACTACTACTACTACTACTACTACTACTACTACTACTACTACTACTACTACTACTACTACTACTACTACTACTACTACTACTACTACTACTACTACTACTACTACTACTACTACTACTACTACTACTACTACTACTACTACTACTACTACTACTACTACTACTACTACTACTACTACTACTACTACTACTACTACTACTACTACTACTACTACTACTACTACTACTACTACTACTACTACTACTACTACTACTACTACTACTACTACTACTACTACTACTACTACTACTACTACTACTACTACTACTACTACTACTACTACTACTACTACTACTACTACTACTACTACTACTACTACTACTACTACTACTACTACTACTACTACTACTACTACTACTACTACTACTACTACTACTACTACTACTACTACTACTACTACTACTACTACTACTACTACTACTACTACTACTACTACTACTACTACTACTACTACTACTACTACTACTACTACTACTACTACTACTACTACTACTACTACTACTACTACTACTACTACTACTACTACTACTACTACTACTACTACTACTACTACTACTACTACTACTACTACTACTACTACTACTACTATACTACTACTACTACTACTACTACTACTACTACTACTACTACTACTACTACTACTACTACTACTACTACTACTACTACTACTACTACTACTACTACTACTACTACTACTACTACTACTACTACTACTACTACTACTACTACTACTACTACTACTACTACTACTACTACTACTACTACTACTACTACTACTACTACTACTACTACTACTACTACTACTACTACTACTACTACTACTACTACTACTACTACTACTACTACTACTACTACTACTACTACTACTACTACTACTACTACTACTACTACTACTACTACTACTACTACTACTACTACTACTACTACTACTACTACTACTACTACTACTACTACTACTACTACTACTACTACTACTACTACTACTACTACTACTACTACTACTACTACTACTACTACTACTACTACTACTACTACTACTACTACTACTACTACTACTACTACTACTACTACTACTACTACTACTACTACTACTACTACTACTACTACTACTACTACTACTACTACTACTACTACTACTACTACTACTGTACTACTACTACTACTACTACTACTACTACTACTACTACTACTACTACTACTACTACTACTACTACTACTACTACTACTACTACTACTACTACTACTACTACTACTACTACTACTACTACTACTACTACTACTACTACTACTACTACTACTACTACTACTACTACTACTACTACTACTACTACTACTACTATACTACTACTACTACTACTACTACTACTACTACTACTACTACTACTACTACTACTACTACTACTACTACTACTACTACTACTACTACTACTACTACTACTACTACTACTACTACTACTACTACTACTACTACTACTACTACTACTACTACTACTACTACTACTACTACTACTACTACTACTACTACTACTACTACTACTACTACTACTACTACTACTACTACTACTACTACTACTACTACTACTACTACTACTACTACTACTACTACTACTACTACTACTACTACTACTACTACTACTACTACTACTACTACTACTACTACTACTACTACTACTACTACTACTACTACTACTACTACTACTACTACTACTACTACTACTACTACTACTACTACTACTACTACTACTACTACTACTACTACTACTACTACTACTACTACTACTACTACTACTACTACTACTACTACTACTACTACTACTACTACTACTACTACTACTACTACTACTACTACTACTACTACTACTACTACTACTACTACTACTACTACTACTACTACTACTACTACTACTACTACTACTACTACTACTACTACTACTACTACTACTACTACTACTACTACTACTACTACTACTACTACTACTACTACTACTACTACTACTACTACTACTACTACTACTACTACTACTACTACTACTACTACTACTACTACTACTACTACTACTACTACTACTACTACTACTACTACTACTACTACTACTACTACTACTACTACTACTACTACTACTACTACTACTACTACTACTACTACTACTACTACTACTACTACTACTACTACTACTACTACTACTACTACTACTACTACTACTACTACTACTACTACTACTACTACTACTACTACTACTACTACTACTACTACTACTACTACTACTACTACTACTACTACTACTACTACTACTACTACTACTACTACTACTACTACTACTACTACTACTACTACTACTACTACTACTACTACTACTACTACTACTACTACTACTACTACTACTACTACTACTACTACTACTACTACTACTACTACTACTACTACTACTACTACTACTACTACTACTACTACTACTACTACTACTACTACTACTACTACTACTACTACTACTACTACTACTACTACTACTACTACTACTACTACTACTACTACTACTACTACTACTACTACTACTACTACTACTACTACTACTACTACTACTACTACTACTACTACTACTACTACTACTACTACTACTACTACTACTACTACTACTACTACTACTACTACTACTACTACTACTACTACTACTACTACTACTACTACTACTACTACTACTACTACTACTACTACTACTACTACTACTACTACTACTACTACTACTACTGCTACTACTGCTACTACTGCTACTACTGCTACTACTGCTACTACTGCTACTACTGCTACTACTGCTACTACTGCTACTACTGCTACTACTGCTACTACTGCTACTACTGCTACTACTGCTACTACTGCTACTACTGCTACTACTGCTACTACTGCTACTACTGCTACTACTGCTACTACTGCTACTACTGCTACTACTGCTACTACTGCTACTACTGCTACTACTGCTACTACTGCTACTACTGCTACTACTGCTACTACTGCTACTACTGCTACTACTGCTACTACTGCTACTACTGCTACTACTGCTACTACTGCTACTACTGCTACTACTGCTACTACTGCTACTACTGCTACTACTGCTACTACTGCTACTACTGCTACTACTGCTACTACTGCTACTACTGCTACTACTGCTACTACTGCTACTACTGCTACTACTGCTACTACTGCTACTACTGCTACTACTGCTACTACTGCTACTACTGCTACTACTGCTACTACTGCTACTACTGCTACTACTGCTACTACTGCTACTACTGCTACTACTGCTACTACTGCTACTACTGCTACTACTGCTACTACTGCTACTACTGCTACTACTGCTACTACTGCTACTACTGCTACTACTGCTACTACTGCTACTACTGCTACTACTGCTACTACTGCTACTACTGCTACTACTGCTACTACTGCTACTACTGCTACTACTGCTACTACTGCTACTACTGCTACTACTGCTACTACTGCTACTACTGCTACTACTGCTACTACTGCTACTACTGCTACTACTGCTACTACTGCTACTACTGCTACTACTGCTACTACTGCTACTACTGCTACTACTGCTACTACTGCTACTACTGCTACTACTGCTACTACTGCTACTACTGCTACTACTGCTACTACTGCTACTACTGCTACTACTGCTACTACTGCTACTACTGCTACTACTGCTACTACTGCTACTACTGCTACTACTGCTACTACTGCTACTACTGCTACTACTGCTACTACTGCTACTACTGCTACTACTGCTACTACTGCTACTACTGCTACTACTGCTACTACTGCTACTACTGCTACTACTGCTACTACTGCTACTACTGCTACTACTGCTACTACTGCTACTACTGCTACTACTGCTACTACTGCTACTACTGCTACTACTGCTACTACTGCTACTACTGCTACTACTGCTACTACTGCTACTACTGCTACTACTGCTACTACTGCTACTACTGCTACTACTGCTACTACTGCTACTACTGCTACTACTGCTACTACTGCTACTACTGCTACTACTGCTACTACTGCTACTACTGCTACTACTGCTACTACTGCTACTACTGCTACTACTGCTACTACTGCTACTACTGCTACTACTACTACTCCTACTACTACTACTCCTACTACTACTACTCCTACTACTACTACTGCTACTACTACTACTGCTACTACTACTACTGCTACTACTACTACTGCTACTACTACTACTGCTACTACTACTACTGCTACTACTACTACTACTTATAATAATCGCTGGTTAACTAGCGCATTTCAGCTTAAATGAAAGTGACATGGCGCCCCTGTCATTTGCCCGAATGGCCAGTCCAACCCTGCCGACAAGCTCCGGAACTGTGATGTTTATAATGAGTTCCTTTAATACAATGGCTTGAATGACTTATAAACTTTTGTGGGCATCAACTGGTGGGTATTACCGAAACATATGAGGGGTGAACTGCACCGGTGTTACGGATGGGCAACAATAGTTAAAGATGAATCAAAACGTCGTCCGTGCAAGAACGAAACATTGCCTAAACAAAAACAGTTTAGTAGCTTATTTTCCAAAGTTGACAATGTAGTAGGCAATGATCACATTCTCTTAGATTTCGAGATCTATGCAGTTTGAATTATGTTTGTAATACATTTTTCTAAGATAATTATGTTCAATTGTGGCTTCACGAGTCACGGTTATAAAATTCGAACCCTCGGCCATCCGTAGCTTTATCAGGAATTAAGCTTTGTCAGGCGGATGCGAAGCAAGAGTAGCCTGAGTTGGAGGAAGAAATAACATTTAGTTAGCTGTTAAAAAAATCATTGAACACAGCGATTGGGTCTGTACGCGCGATAACTCAAATATAGTTTATCAGATTTTCATAAATCTTAGTGTACACAGTTAGACTATAAAGTCCATAGGAAGAACGTGTTGATTTTTGACCAAATCGGTTGACCATTATCGGATTATTGACCCATTAACGTTCATGTACTTTGTAAATAGCAATTTTGCATCAATCGATAGAACTGGATAAGCTATTGGGAACTGAAGACAAGTGTCTGCGTATTTGTATGCGTTCAGATGTTTTGGAAAAAGTAAAGGGATACTGTTGACGTGATAAATTTGTTGTAAATTCGTTTTTTTAATGTTCTAGTTATCTTGCTTATTCATTCACATTAACTGATCAAACTTTCCCAAGACACCGTGCTCTAAAATATTTTCCGAAATCTGGCCTATTAACTGTATCTGGCACTTAGTTTTATCAGTTTATCTGACTTTATTGTTTACATATGTGATGAAGCATTTCAAAGTTCTTATATAGCAATGAGACTAATCTAAGAAATAAAACAGCTGATGAGAGACTATCGCTGACAATCAATACAAGCAATCAATACAATTGTAAGATATATCGATTGTCCCGCCAAAGGGGATCTCACTTACAGTGACAGATATAGCCAATTTCGTAGTTTTAGTTATTCACTGTATTATGCTTAATTCTCAGACCATTCCTAAAATATAACAAAATATAACTCGAGGTCCGGATTAACTCAAGATAAATTCATTCCACACTTGATTTTTCAATAAAATAAAAAAAACCAATTTATCAATAAAATTAGGACCTCTCGTTATACCATGTATGTTAAAGTGTGTGAAGTAAAAGTAATAAGCATTTGTATGAGTAATATAAAATATATTTATTTTAAATTAAATCGTTGTAGCAAATTTCGATTGAGTTGCTAAAAAATTAATCTCTCCATGTGAAGACGCAGAAGATAACTTATTTAACCTAAATAAGAAATATAGTTTTGTTGTGATTCTCCAGTTTAAACTACACTTCTGGACTCTCGGGACGAAAAATGTGTGTAAATTCTGAAGTCTGGGCATTGAATTTCAGGCTGGATGACAGTCTTGCAGTCTTAAGCATTTTGGGTTCTGAAAATTCAACATTTTGACACAAACTTTTGGTATAGTGTAAGTATTTGGTGGAATATACGGAAGAGACTCTAGGTGATTACCAGTGTAGTTTTAGGAAAGCCCGCTCCACGACCGACCACTTATTCCAAGTGAGGCAGTTATTGAAAAAAAAAAACATATGAATAAAATATAGTGTTGCATCAATTATTCATTGATTTTAAACAGGAATATGACAGCATAAATAGGCAGCAATTGTTTAATGTAATGAGAGAATTTGGTACACCAGAAAACCTAATAAATTTAGTTAAAATAACATTACAGAAAACCACCAATGAAATACAAATTAATGGAAGAAGATCAGACAGCTTTGAATCTTAGAATGGTTCGAGACAAGGGGATGCGTTGTCGACATTGCTGTTCAATTTGGCACTGGAAAAGATAGGAATAAACATATTAACCCAGGAGGAACTATTATGAATAGATCCATATAACATTTAACCTACGCTGATGATCGTAATGATAGGTAGATCTTTATCATTACTTAAAGAGGCTGATGAACAAACAACGAATGTAACAAAAGAATTAGGTTTAGAAAAACTGTATGTATAAATACAACTAAAGCAAAAACAAGAAATCAGGATAAATTAACAATTAAAAGAATCCACACTTTTATTATTATAATTTAATCTTCAGTTGTGGAAACCCTATTTCAATACAGAGGCATGCAAGGGTTGTAAATTACAACTAATTACAATAATTATATAATTTCAAACAATAAATGAGTAATTAATTGAAGATTGATCGCGAACGTATGTTATAAATGTGATAAATTCTCTAAAACAACAAATTTTGTCAAATAAAGGGAGACATGAGTTGGAAAATAGCTGTTTTAGTACACGCTCTCTAAAGCGGCTGCTTTTCGAACTACTAACGCGCCGTAAAGAGCACTTTATCGGCCTTGCCCGTAAAGTTGCATGATAACCCCAAGCGGATGAAGTTCCAACTAAGTTATGGCTCCATCATGTCTTTGCAGTGTCTTTCAATGTAAGTTCAATTTTACATATTGAGAGTTTTATTGCTCATTTTCTATTAACAAGCACAGTAAACCTTGTCATTTAGAAATCTTGAATTTAAGAAATAAATTCGATATTAATTACTTGCTATATTTTTTATGAATTCGTGCGAGCGCGATCGCGCGAAGTTTGCATTTCGACACCATTAGCGTAGTCACCAAGACCTCGAGTGCTAGTTGAAAGTAGGGAGAATAAAATAGGAGAAAAATTCCTCTGACACTAGGATTTGGACCCAGGACCTTTGGATATCCGTGCCACTGCTCTACCAACTGAGCTAAGACAGAATTCACTTCAAAGCGCCAGATGGAACCACTCTCCTAATGACTAATTGCCCTTTATAGCCTACCTCACCGATAGACAACTTATGTCCAACAGAGACAGTAATGTTTGGTTCATGACTGATGTATATCCATCTTGTTTGTTAACTGTACAACCCGGTCACAAAAATCACTAATTAGTATGCCTCACAGTACTGCATATGATATAACTTGTCTGAGGTAGACCATTAAGGGCAATTAGTCATAGGAGAGAGGTTCCACCTGCCGCTGTGAAGTGAACTCTGGCTTAGCTCAGTTGGTAAAGCAGTGGCCTGATAGCCGAAAGTTCTAGGTTCTAATCCCATTGTCAGAAGAATTTTTATCCCATAATATTCTCATGTAATGTCCAACAGAGACAATAAGCTGTGGTTCATGAATGCATGTATATTTATCTTGAAAGAAAGGAGTTCAGATCAGCCTCTTGTATGATTCCTTCTTTTTTTAACATGGAATGATAAGGTACAATAAAATAAGATACAATAAAATGACGCGTAATTTGAATGAATGTAAATGTATTTAGTTTAATTTATCGATATGTTATCTTAACAATGCCTTAATTTTTTAAGGAAAAGAAACAATCCACAGCAAACGAAGTTTATGAACGTGCATCACTGATACAATCGCCATTAGGGTATCTTTGCTTTCTTTACGCATAGTCAATTAAAATGAGTGAAAAACCGAACTCATTAGTAGTAAACTTAGAAAACTTTTACTAAAAACTATTGTACGCACGACGTAGCCTATGTGAAAAACTTTAGCGGACTCATCCAGCATTTCGTACGAGGTGCAGTCGAGAGAAATAGTAGATTCGTCCGCTAAAGCCTTGCTTTGCATACTTCATACATAAATAGCTATTTCACACTGAGAAGCATGCAATTCAAGACTAAACTTTCTTTAGAAGAGTGGACAGTCAAATAAGTCGCTTTTCAGAGTTTCTGTCAACAACTGACATCTGTAGGCATGGTTTCTGTCTAAAATAACGTTGAATCTCGTAAAATATCTACCAAACTATAAAACTTGGCAAGAAATGTTTAGCATATTTCATTTGACGTCACTTGAAAAAATGGAAAATGGGCCAAATCATTTTTTTTATAAGTTTGACCTCAGAAGATTTTCATCTTATGCCCATGGTAATGGGAGCTGTATAACTTGATACTGTACTAGATTTTTAAAAAAGTTTTCTTCTATTTTGGTTCGCGGGCCAAAATAATAACTTTAAAGGCCCTCCTGCTGGAGACTGAGTTAATCATAATGCCATAGCTTTTATAAGAAGACAGTTTCCAATACGTGTTGCCTTTTGCATGACTTTAAACAAGACACAAAACCAAACTAAAGAAAAAGTGGGTATTTATTTTCCGCAGATAGTAGGCCTATTTAACAATGGACAACTTAAAGCGGCATTATACGAGGTCGTTGTTTTGAAAATATTCGATGTAAATAGAAGCACCAGGAAATCATACTGCAAAGATTGCATTCAAGGAAGTGATATTCTAGGTGAGTAAAGTAATGTTTAACTATTTTCTCAAATGCCTTAAAATAGTACAATTATTAACACGTCTATTTTCACTTTTTAAAAGCTGAAGGATGAAATTGTAAGATATAGGATATATAGTTTATGATTATTTTAAAATAATAAACAAGTGGAACGAAATGGCTGGCGGTATTCGGAAATGCTGACGATTCTATAATATTTTAAGCGGTATTTGGGGGTCAAATTCCACAAATACCTCACAGAAGAAATTAGTTATGGATTTATACATCAATATTCCTAGGTATTGTAACTTATATTTCTCCAAATGACCTTGAACACTTTTATGACGTTTTACTAAGAAACTTTCTGTATAGAGGCCACTTTTGCACATTAGAATCACTCGCTGAAGCTAGCGTCACGCTACCATGGCCGAGTGAATCCACAGGAAGTCCGAAAAACACACAGTACAGAGAAGAAGGGCCTTTTTATATAAATGCCATTTCCTCTTCTCTTTTAAACCTAATTCCATCAGCTTCAGTTTTGTATGCAAACTAATCTAATATTGTGGAAAAATTACTACATTGTATTTGAAGTCTGCTTTATATAAGCGCTGTTTAAAAGTCAAGATTATTAGAGGACAATAATTGAAGCGTTTACTTCAATAATTGAAGTGCCAAAATCATGAATTTTCAGCTGATAATTTTAAATTGATCTATGTACCAGACCAATCCATTTCAGAAGGTTCCAAGGACCAGGGAAAGCCACCTTAGTAGCAATGAATTCCAAGATATAGCGCTATATCTATCTCCGGCATGTCTTTCTGAGGCTGTATGTCTTCTTTTCTACGCAATCATGATTTTGGCACTTAGATCCTTATAAAAGTAAATTACCGTTTCAATTACCACTTGTATAATTTAACTTCTTAATAATTTAACCCAACCGATTAATCCTTCAAAAGTAGCCCGTTTAACCTAAGAAATATAAGTTTGTATTTGCAACGTATTTATTACTTCTGTGGATTTAATCAGTTAATCCAGACGACTGATCGTTCAAGAGTATTCCGATTAACATAAAATATAAATGAATACCATGATATAATGTATATAATATATCATAGTATAAAGTATATAACATTATATATAACATATGTAGTATTATATATGATATAATATAATGTAATATAATAAATTATTTCACTCATGTCCAAGCCAATTAAAATTCATCGTTAAGTACAGATTAATTCAATGTTCTTTTTGAGCTGTAATATGGGATCAAAATAAAATAAATTTGCAAACTTCTTGCATAAAGTATGTCAATTGGAGGTTTTCCTTGAAATTCTTGATATTTTTCTTTTTTCTTTGAAGAAGTCCGTTACAAGCAATTATACATCTGATGCAGAAAACTACACAATATAGGGATCTAATGCACACAACAAAGCAAAATAATTACCTTGAAATTAGGACATATCGTACACGATTAAGCAAGCAAAGCTGGATTCCTGTAAGCCTTTCCGCCAAAACGTGCACTGCACACAGATAATCTCTGGAAACTCCATAAAATTTGGAAAAATGTATAAATAAAGATAAAATCAGGTAAACTGATGTAGCAAAGTGCCAGAATGCTTTTGCTTAATCAGTTATAATTGCAATTATGATATGCAAGAAATAAATTATTTTTGTGATCCATTTCCGAGTTAGCTCCAGATCGATTAATTAAGCAGAGCTTACGGAGGAACAAAGGTCTCAAGTTTGATACTTAACCTAAATCATACTGTGTACACTGATATAAGAAATTCTTGGAATATGTCGTTTCACAAAATGTAATGGCAGAGAACACCATTTAATGTATTTCTAATTATTTCTTTACCGTCTGTATATAACAGTATTCATGTAGTACTCATTTTATCTTGATCAACGAAATAAACAAACATAATAAACATCTGACTGCATTGGAGTCAAAGCCCCCAATGATTAGTAAAGCGGCTTTGTAATATGGTCATGATTTCCCATTTAAAAACGCATGTGATCTTTAATTAGTTGTTACTCCGGTACCGGTCCACCGATTTGATAAGAAATAAATATGCTTCTTGCCAAGGATATTATAAATGGGTACGTAAACCAAGTTTCATGGAAATCCGATAACACGTATTTGAGTTATTGCGCCTTTCTGATATAATACCATTAAAATAGGCACTAAATTGGGCATTACTTCGGTACCGGTCAACCGATTTCGTCTAATATCAATAGGGTTCTTCCCATGGACATTATAAATGCGTATTTTGTCATACTTCTCCAAATTATGTATTGTTTTAAGTAATTATTTAGTATAAGCTTTTCTAATATATTGAACTGAACCACCCCCGAACACAAGCTCTGCTTCTTCGGGTGGTGTATCAACTTTTGTATGTATTTTTCGTGTAATTTGGAACAATAAATTGTAATTGTAATTGTAATTGTAAAAATTGTATACCAAGTTTCATGAAAATCCTATAAAGCATAATTATTATTTGAGTTATCGCGCGTACAGGCACATGGACAGACAGACAGACAGATGGACAGGCATTTTCCCTTCCCCCATACAATCTCATAAAGTACCATTCTGGCACTTAATAAAAAAAATCGCGAAGTAACTTGCAAGGTGAAATGGTACACCAACTACTTCCGCTGAAGATGCGGCACTGTCCCTACTAGAAAAGTTTCCATTTTCAGAAAGCAGGTAGAAACAAGAAATCAGATTGAACGCAACTGGAGCTCTTCCACTCCAGAGAGCCTAAATTCAACAACGGAAAAGTGAATTTAGTGATAGAAGATGTGCCGACCCTCCACGCCATGGAACTTGATAGCCGATAATTTAATTGGTACTCTAATCCAATTTCAAGAAATGTTGGTTTTATTTGCGGATGATGTAATGCTACTTATTAAAGGGTCATCTCACGGTTGGATCACCGATACCTGGCTCGCGCTCTCTGAAAAGTAGAAGAATGGAGGGAAGAAAATAAGCTGGAACTGGTAAAGCAAAAATCGGCGATAATGCACATGTTTTGCCGAAAACTGCAAATATAGCGTGCTCATTCCACGGTGAAAGAGAGCAGTATACATATAGTTTCACAGCTGCCTTATTTGGGAGAAATTTTAGACTGCAAACTATCATGGAACCAACATATTATACTAAGTCTAAACCGCAAAATACAGAACATCTTCATAGCCTCATCCTTTGCTCAAGATCCTTCAATTGTCCTAGTACAATTTATCAATATTATGTATTGCTATCTCTTACACCTCTTCCGTCTGGTACAGTCAATTTCGCAACCAATCGCAAATAGACCAACTGGTCAAAATCCAAAGACAGATTCTGGTATTTATGACAAAATCATACCGCTCAGTCTCAAGTGAAGCACTCGCGATAATGGCAATCTGTATATCTAATTTAATGATCTGTGGAATTACTAATCAGACTTCGGAATGACTTTTAGGCGCTTGGTTGTGATCTAAAGGTGACTGCAGTCATACCCAAATTATTGAAGGCAGAGATTCCGGTGAAACAGAATTATCGTGGATCAAGTGGGACCAGGTGGCGAAGAATATTTGACTCTCTTCACCGATGGATCCAACACAGCAGGAAACGTGGGACAGGACTAGCAGTCTACCATGACAGAATATAAATCTTCTCCAAATCTGTCAAAATAAAAACTATGCCATGAACGTAGATTCATAGGGGGCCCTGAAAGCATTCGCAACAGGCAAATCCAATAATTCGGTTGCTATACAGATTAGAAGAGATATTCAAATCACAATGAGAAGCAATCACATCTCATTCCACTGGATTAGAGGACACACTGGCCATTATGGAAATAACAGGACTTATTTTCTAGCTAAGATTTACTATTTTGTAGAAATTAATAGAATATGATAGACTTCGTCTCTCACTTTTCAAGCAGATGTTAGATCAACATTACCTAAACCCGTGGAATATTATTCTCACCAAAGCCTCCCACACAAAACTTTTCTCTCTTGTAGTACATGAGAGACAGAAAACCACCACTAACCCATCCTTCGTTCTCACACAGTTTCTTACCAACCATAGCAAATTCCTCTATTACTTGCACAAAATTGGAAAAGTTGAATCACATACATGCCCATGCCTAGAAAATAATCAAACAGCCGTCCATCTTCTAATCCATCGTAAACCACACAAGAGAAATATACCTGCTCGCTGTAAGGGCCCCAATGCAATCCTGTGGGAAACCATAAAATCTTCAAGAACAGTCGTTTATAAACCTTATTTATAAGACACTAATCAAACCACTGCAAATAATATTTATACCAATTTGCTTTGTTTAATTACGTAATAAATATTCTGCGATATACCTACCGAGTAAAACGCCGTGGAATAATAATAAAAATTAATAATTACTAATAATAATAATTTAAAGAAAGCATATGAAACCTGAAACTTGGAGAATTTAGGGAGTTTTCTTTTGGTATGATATGGTTATTTAACGACGGTTGTGTTTTTCAGCTTTGGCCTATAACGCCCACCGGTGTGCAGGAATTTTTTTAGCAGGAGTTATTTTAGACGCCTGTATATATTCATATGTGGAACAGTCGCACTTCCATACACGTACTTGACATTGATTTGGGCCGGGATCCAACGCATGATCTTAAGAACATAAAGCCAGTTCCTAAAAAGTTCTTCCATCCAGACTGACAATTGAAGGATGGGTTTGCAGTAAGAGTACATGAACTCAGTTTGAAATCTGTTTCTCACTAACATCCAGTGGAATATTAAATGCCAATTATAATGATTTTGCCACGTTATGATACTTCGTGCAACACCACATATTTCAGCAAGACAATAAAATAACATTGTCCGTTAATCTGAAATATGTACTGGTTATGATCAGGCAGCCACTTATTGTACAACTCAAAGTCATTTTGTATTTTGTCGCCTTCAAAGGAAATCGGCTTCTTTATTCCTAAGCTGGGAGATAAAGAGGGTTTCCTGAAACTGGGGAAGTTAATATCTGTCAGAGCTATTGAAATTTCTTTCCAGTAATTCACATGTATAAGTGGTTAGCATCATGATGGTACCCTAAATAACGCAACAAGTACTGGAAAAAGGTAGTTTTAGCATAGCCAGTGATGTAACTTTTTTCCTCCGGTTTTAATTTTTCCTTAATCCATCAGTTGTCCGTACCATTCTTGTGACAGTTTGTCACACGTTAACAATTGAAATGTGATTATAAAATGAAATGTACATTTGAGAGTGCTATTAAACGTTAGTTGGTGTTGCTTAGATCTACTGCACATAACTTCATACATGTGAATTTAATCAATTTTAATGACAATTTTAAAATATAACATAACGACGTTTACGACGCAATTTTATACATGCATTATGAAAACAAATATTTTCGGTTAAAACAAACCATGACGATGACGGCAGTGAAACTGGTCACAAATACTTTACGAAGGAACGAACGGATCACTTCTCAACTGGAGAACTGTCCGAAAGAAAATGATTCACTTCGAATATTCTCGTCATCCTGAAAATTTCATTGCCCTCTGCCGGGCACAATGAAAATTTATATTGATTTATGATATGGTATTCATACATCCTTAGTGTACTTATCACAAACCTAACTTAGTAGTCTATGTACGTTGGAATATTCTTCTTTAGCCTGTTTTAAATTTTATTAGAATGAAGTAAGAAAAGTGTCATTAGTGACAGAATGATACACTTGAAACCAGTTTACTTTTATCAGGCTGTAATTTGTTCAGTATTAGCTTTAAGACAGCCTTCATATGCAGTCAGTTTCCCGTTTTGTCTTTTAGAAAAACAAGCATAGAAAACCTCGCTTAAGCAAATATTGTTGTTGAAAAGGTATTTGAGATCCCGATTTCCCTCTCGGCGAAATGAGGGCAATCACACTGCTCTATACGTCAGAAAGAGGATATTTCGAAAATATATTTAGGCCTATTACTTATTTATTAATAAAAGGAGTTATGAATCAAGGCACATTAATGAAGCCCATATGCGTACAGTTTGACCATACTGACAAATACATTAAAACTGCAGGATACTTACATACAAACTGATGAAAAAGTGATTAAAAATAATTAGTTAATATAGTCTTCTTTAGAGACCACTAAAATAGGTTATTCGTCTTTATATTTATTCCAGAGCAAGAGATAAATACTCTACACCAAATCTCCAAAGCGCTACATGCCTGAAAGGCTTTCCACCCGACCGTTCGGGGGGGGGGGGGCAAGCGGTCAGCTTGTCGACATTCACGGCCGTTAATAGAGGTTTCCGTGACAGGAGCCGCTACTTAGTTTATATCGCGAGGCCGAGTGCACCCCGTTCCAGACCTCAGAAAAATCCGATGAGGTACCAGAGTTCGAACCCGGGCTTGCTGATCTGTAATCAGCGACGCTAACCACAAGACCACGCAGGCGGTAAAATTTAAAAGTAGTTGAGTATTGAATTTCGATAGGCAATTTAAACTATTAAGTAAATTATATTTAACTCTTTCTCTTCCGTATCTATTATATGTAATTTTCTGACCGAGTATATGTTCATGTTTCCTTGTAAAATGACTCTAAATAATGATGATTAAACCCTACTTCCGGATTATTAAATTTCAGATTGTATAACATTTAAAAAATAACTTATATAAGTGAATGGTATTTTACCAGAATTTTTATAGGCATTATTTCCGTATAAACGTACAGTTCTTTAGTTAGAGTATATTACGAATAGTCAAACAAGTTAGGAATTGCTGTATTTTGAATTAATTTAATAAAAATATCAAGGTTTTTACAATATTCCCAATATGTTTAATTTTAGTGTTAGTTAAAAGTCCAATAGCCAATGGTCAATGATCAATATTATTGCAAGGCCGACAATAATGTTCAACATGTATATTCTGTAAGGTGTCATTTTCATCAAACTAGAGAAAATAAAGTAGGCTATTAGGCTAAGGCCTATTTAGTTTTTGTTTAAGTTGCTCAGGTGAAATTTTGTGAACCTAAAGAGTTGTATCAGAAGTCTAATAGAAGGAGTGAAATTGGTAGATTTAGCTTCCTCTACCTTTGCCCCATCCGTAGTAATAAAATGTAGGCCTACGGCTAAACGACGCAGTGAATTTAGAAAAGATGACTTGTTTTTCTCCCTAAGGATGGATATGAAACAGAAGTGTAATGTTGAGTAATGTTTGTGATCGGAAACCCTCCCCAAGCATTTCCTGCACCTGCCAAATGTTCTCACACTATGCTAATCCAGTTATTCTCCCACGACGACCACCCCCTTTCACTCCTGCCAAGGCAGCTTCCATCGCATTGGCAATTAAAATTTATTCATGTATTAATAGTGATAAATCTTACATAATTATTGTAAAGGCATCCCGATGCCTGCCTTAAAGCGTGTTAAACTTTACTGGTAAGAATGCCACACACAATTAGTACACAACTGCCGAAAGAGAAGAGGGTGCATTTTGTGAAGAAAGTCGATTGGAAATAAGCAGATAGATTATAATTGCACGATAAACTGCCACCTAGAGACGATGCCATTTTCGCTCTATGAGCTGAGCCAATGCGTGCTTGTGACAGCTGCACTGCTGCCTCGTGTTGCGTTTTGAGCAAGTAAGGAACGGATGTAGAGGTATGAAAGTAACATTCGTCGCATTTATTCCTGGCACGATAACTTGAGAACCTTAAGCTGCAGAAATGTGGCGTTTGGACATGCTGCTTCAAAATTTCTTGCTGATTACAGCTAGGCACTTAAAATAACGAACTTTTGACAGTATTTTTGGGCGCATGAAAGATAGGAAACTCTGTTGCTTACGCTTTTGCAGTGGTTGTCTGAATTAGGCAACAGCGCACGACTACGATAGGCTAGTCGCACTACGCGAGCCCCTCCTAGTCCCGCCTCATATGCTTTCTAAAACCCTGCACCGTATAGCGAATAGACTTAAGTTATATTTAAAGAAAATAACTATCCTAGAAAATAGGCTTGTATTATATCATCATCTCATTATTAACTTAGTTAGGTTAACTTAATATGTTAAGCATTTCTATAGCAAATAAAAATATTACATTTTAAATATGCCACTGTGAGTAATGTATATTAATTCTTTCCTTCTCTGTGTATTTATTTTCTATCTTTTGGAGAACTCTCCTGAATACAAGCCTCCTCTTTCGGGTTTGTGTTACAATATAAAAATAATAATCCAGATAGCTTGTAACCTTCTATTTACTAGCAACATTCACCAGCTTATAATGGGCTAATATTTGAAGTGGGCAAATCTGCGTTAATAGTCTACATTGATTACAAAATTTTAAATAATAATTGCATAAACACAGGAAGGAATCATAAAAAATAAATTCTGAGAGGAATAATTTTTTACGCATTAACTCTTTCTGAACAATACAAACAATAGGCCCGCTAATACGTAATACGTAAACACTGTCTTGATGTCAACACTGACGTATCGATGACAAATTATCTCTAACGTGAAGTACTATGTAAAAGTTTCCGCAAAAACGCTTCACCTTTCCTATTGCTCCCAGTGTCGAAGTGTAGGGCCATCAAGTGAAGGTTTGTTATGTTATTCTCTGCGAGAGGGCAGATAAGTCAGATGATATAGGGTTTATAGGCTAATTAATTCTCGGAGAGCTGTAAACGGTTTTAATCTCTTAACCTGCATGTAAAAAGAATTTATTGAAGTTTACACCAATTTTATGCCTGTGCTGTATTAGGGGTGTGCAAAAACCTAGAAATTTTCTGATTTTTTAAAAAGTTTTTCTCTAAAACTCCTAAACGATGCATTTATAATAAAATTTTACTCTTTTATAAATCAAAGTACGGTATATAAAATTATGCGTCGAATGAGCACCGTACATTTAAAGTTACGTCAAGTCGTTAGGAATGTATGCGAATTCGAAGAACAACCATTTTCCCCATTTTTTTAAAATCGAATTTTAAAATGTGTTATATGAAATAAATAACGTACTTGTATAACCTAAAGAAACAATTTTTTTACCAGACCGTATGTGAACACTAATACAACAATTTTCAACAATTGCCGTCTACTACTTCATTCTTACTGGCGAACCAAGAACCAATTTTGGCGAATCAAGGGATTTGAAATTAAAAACGGACCATGCCATGTAAACATGTAATTAAAACGCAAAAACAATGAATTAAAGTACAAAAAGCTGTGATATAAGGTTTGATGTGTAGGTAACTCACAAAAAATAAAAAAATAAAAATAATAAAAATACAAGGTTAATTGAATTGGCTGCGTTTGAAAGTAGAAGCTGACTGGAGCAATTGGTTCGATTGAAGTTCCTCGTCATCCAGAAGGTGTTCTGATTCGTCATCATTGTTAGGTAGCATATCTTTGCCATCGTTCTAGTTTGGTTGGTCTTCAATAGGGTTCGGATGTTTATGACATGTCATATTTTTATCCTGACCTCCGTCCTTACCGCAAACACAAATTGAACACGAATTGCACGCTTGTTATCCTAATCGGACCGTTTTTATTTTGCATATAAAGTCATATTTTTTGCTTTTTGTGGTCTTGGTCATATTTTGACCATATTTGTAATTTAATGTCATAGTTCAATTGTAAATTCGATAAAAGAGCAGAATTATATAGTGCATGTACTACATGGTCGAGTTAAATTTGAAATGTATTCAATTAATCTAATGTTTATGCCAAGTTAATAGGTAACTTAAATTTTAAAATTAATACAATTATTGTTCATATTTTATAGTGACACTCAAGGTCTACAAAATATTAAGAGTACAGTATTTGGAGCTTAAGACTCGAGCAAACAGGAGCAAATTCTTTAAAAAATGAATTTCAATTGAAGTGAAACTGTAAATAACCAAAATTGTTAAAAAGTGATTATCTGATTGAATTCATGTGTTGTGAGAATTCAGTGTCTTTAACGTTTTAAATTGGAACATTTTTTTTTATCAGCTCATATTTAAGATTTTTGGGTCATAATTATTTCGTCATTTTTAAGGGCATATTTTCAGTCATATTTTCAATTCTTTTAAGTCATAAACAACCGAACCCTGGTCATCAATTTCATTTGGAGTATTGGTGCAGGACACTCCTCTGCAATTATAGCATATTGGAACATTTCATCCCTTGCTCCCTGCAACCACAAGCATTTCGGCACCCCTTCGAACATTTGCAGGCAATATTATTAATCAGTTCCTGCGTGGCTTGTTCGGCTGTTGATGGTAATGGGAGCAGCCCATGCTTAGTAACCTTCCAACCCTATTGAACTAGGTCCATCAAAAAACCATTCCACAAATTAATTTGTAGGAAAGCCCTCATTGCGTGCAGTCTTGCAGCTTCTTCAGTTAGAGGTGGAGTAGCCAAGTTGAAAATATTCTGTACCAAGGATTTAGGGAACAGTTTAAAGCGTGTTTCATTCAGAGTTGAAGATTGAAGCATACAAAGCTGCAATTACTTTTGCGCTGGCATCTGTAGTCGCATCATTTAAATAGCCTTTCTCGACAGTTCTTTCTACCTCCGCATCTTTGTCCAGAAGTTTTCCCAAATTTGTCTTCCCCTGCCTGCAAGTGTCAGATGTTGAATCGCATCCGCTGAAGCGTGAAGAAACAATATATTTTCTTTAACTTTGTTTGACATTTTGAAGCATGTCGCTATTAGGAGCTAATGCAGTAATAATTACTGGAAGATCCATGTCTTCTCCTACCAGAACCAGAATCACACATTCAGACCATCTATACCCCTTCTGACAATGGTTGTGTCCGCATCCTCTGCAGCTTATTCGACAGCGATGTTTTCAAATGCAAATTTCTGAATTATCATTGAGATAAGACGTTTTCGTCCCCTTCATTAGAGAAAAATTTATCTTTTTACATCGTCAATAACATTGTTTCATCAAATTCAATGTTCTCTGCGATAAACTCGTTCCTTCTAAGGCGTTCTGTAGATTTTAAGCTATTCTCTGTAGGGTCTTCTGGAAGCCAAGAAGTGCTATGATTGATCGCGCCCCGAAGTTTTTTTTTTTACATACTCTACGTATTTGTTGAGGAATGAAGAGAACTTTTCTCTCAACTCCCACGGTATTCGGTGAAGTAGGAACCCGCCGACAATCACATAGAGAGCACTTCCGATGTTTGACGGGGTGTCCACTGAATCAAACAAATCATAGTGATTTTCTCATTATCCCTCGTTCAACAAATAAAAATGGTGGTAAAAGAGCCAGTTCTTATGTAAAGTAATATCTTATTTCGGATTCTGTTATTTTTCTTTTTGTTTTGAGAAATGAATTTCTCCTGAAAATAGTGTATGGGTCTATTGCAACTACTTTGTCATGCAATTTCACACTACTGGTGAAGCCTTGCATTGGTAACACTCTTTGCTTTCTGGAGAACTTCACTTGACCAAAATTGCTCCCGATGCTTTCGAGACATAGGCTCATGTTTCCAGTAATTGAATTGTAATTTTAAACTAATGTTTATGAAATGTGGTAAAATATATCCCTGGTAAGGAAGGAATTTTTATTCGTTGAGCCAACTCTTTGCTCGTGTTTTTCAAAATCCCCCTATTTATGTTAAGTATTTCTGGTTCAGCATTTGGTGTACTACAATGTTCAAGCCTATTATTGCATACAATACATTTTTACAATGCCAAAATAAGGTTTAAAATTCAAAACACGATTTTTTAAAAGTGGGAAAAGGGGTTGATTTTTGAACTCGCATATCTTTCTAACGACTTGACGTAATTTTTAAATGCAAGCTCCTCATTTGACGCAGAATTTTATGTACTTTCATTTATAAACTAGAATAATTTTCCTATAAATGCATCGCTTAGGAGTTATTACTGGACAACTGATACAATTTTAAAAAAATCTTAGTTTCTTGGACACCCCTCATACCACACAAGCACAAAATTGGTGCAAACTTCAATAAACTTACATGCAAATGAAGAGATTAAAACCATTTCCAGGTTTAAGGGAATTAATTAGCCTACACTCCCTTGTTTGGCTTATGTTTCCTGGCCTAAGGGTGACAGGTGGTAAGCCTATAGCTTCACAAGCCCTCTCCGGAAAGTAAGGTATTACTTGGACGTGAAAGGGTCAAGGAATTTTTCCCAGAAGCTCTAATTTAGGCTTGGAATTCTTTTATGTACCGTAAATCTACGATACGGGTCCCCAGCTTATAGTCCGTGGCCAGGATTTTTACGTCCTGAAAAATCCTTCGACCGCGGAATGGCTTGATCTCGCGATCTCCGGATCTGGAGGCGGCACGCTACCTCTAGATCACCGCAATAACGTTTTACGTTCGGTAAATTTCGTTCGGAGGTCGGTGTAATCTGACGCTCGTTTGTTGATGCACGGAATTAATCGTTATAATTTTATAACATTCAATAATATGTCTAATAACAACGGAACTGAGGCAATGCTCATAGTATAGCTTATAAAGACTTAGAAGAGCATTAAGATATATACATATATATAATTTTTTTTGCAAATACTACAAGACGGAGGAGCTACATCACAAAAATGACTAGCTACATTTTATTGTATCAGTCTTTCTTCCAAGGTTATTTCTGTAGTTTAGGTCCCAAAAGGTGAATGAAAGGCACACATGAAATAAAAATGTTGAAGAATTGGTGTTCTTTTCCTCCAAAATGGATTGATATCGAAGTTTAAAAAAAAAGAATGTCATCAAAGGTTTACTTATATAGTTTGTAGAACGATAGGCGTCGGATACTAGATAGATAATACAACACAAAAATCAATATTTCAGATAATTTTTTGACGATATCAATTTAAAAAGTCACATGCAAAACTACAGTCTACTTTGACAGTGACTTGACTTAATATTAATTAGTTACATTTTTTCTGAGATTACCAAATCATTATATAAGGTTACCGGCAGCTTAATGGATCCATTTTTTAAATTCACTTTTAACAGCATGTTCCATTACGTCAGTAGCAATTCTTCATACTAAGTTTTACATTTATGTACGAGTTTGTTTTGAAGGGCTACACATAATACGAAATACTTTTCAGATGGCTATATTTTTATAGGCCTATACTCTTCATTGCTTAAATACATTTAATTATTTAGTTATAGTCCTCTGATATTCCGAATTATTAATAATTACCAGGGCCCGGATTCTGATGACCTAAGATTGTTTGAAAAATGACCTATAAAATTACCCTAAATTTTAAAGAAAATGACTTAATAATTATAAAAAATGACCTAAAAACTGATATTTTATTTATAAAAAATATTATTGTACACACAAAGTTATAGACTAGTTTGTACATAATTGTAAAAACAGTAAATAACTGTAATGTTGTGAATGTTCTTTTCTCACGGAAATTTATACTAGCACTGAGGAACTGGTGAGTCAAAATTCGGCACATCCTTTTGTGGTCTGCCGGATTATATTGTTGTTTAATTGAGGGTAAACAGTAGTTTCCACTCTCAAATCCAAGCAGGTGGTAGACTCTGGTGCCAAGTCAATCTAATAACAATAGTAGAATAATACAAAATTTTTGCGTTTCTTTGATTCTCATTTCCGATTGAGACATGACGGCACTTAACGCCAAATTTTTCCTTCTTGCATTAAACAAACAACACTTCAAAGACAGCACATCCATGTTTATAGTAAAAACGCTAGCGACGAAAAAAAGTTAATAGACATGTACTCAATCTAAATACATTAAAAATGACTAAATAAGGAAGAAAATGACACGAAAATGACAAAATAATGACCTAAAATTGAAATAAATGCCCTAAAAATATAAAATTGCATAAACTGACAAAAAATGACCTAATAAAAATATATTTCTATAATCTAGGGGCCATGATTAGGATTTATCTACAAGTTGGAAATGTCTATGCAGCATCAATAAAAAGATGACATGTCATTAGAATTCGGGCCCTGATAATTACTTATACAGTTCCTTAGTTTGCTTTCACTAAAATAGTATTCCTGTTACTCCTGGATGAAGCATAGGGCACATACAAGAGCTCTCCATCTGACTCGATTTGCTGCCACAGTCTTGATATGCTTCCAGGACTTCCCAACTGACGCCGCCTCTGCTTCCACTGTTCGACGCCATGTTATCCTTGGTCTCCCTCTTCTTCTAGCTCCTTGTGGATTCCATTCAAGAGCCTGATTTGAATGCTGTCTGGGCTTTTTAGCAGTATGTGACCTATCCATTTCCATTTTCGTTCTTTTATCTGGGTTTCAGATTTGCGTTGTTGAGTACGCTCCCACAATTCCTGACTTGATATAATACCTGGACATCGCACTCTTAGGATGGTTTTCAAATATCTGTTAATGAAAGTCTGAACTTTACGTGTTGTCTTTCCAGTCACCTTCCACGTCTCACACCCTTAGAAGAGCACTGATTTCACGTTTGTCTAAAAAATCATCAATTTTACCTTTGTCTTCAGTTCTCGTGACTTCCACACTGGTTGGAGCTGAGCAAAGCTTCCTTTGGCTTTTTTTTAATCCTGTTTTGGACATTTTCATTTGTCCCTCCACTCCTAGAAATAATACTTCCTAGGTAACAGGTTTTCAACTTGCTCTATCACGTTCTCTAATACCAGTGGATTCGTGTTTCTGGCATTAATCCTTAGCTCCTTTGTCTTGGCAATGTGTATTTTGAGTCCCACCTTTTATGCTACTGTTTCAAGGTCTTCCATTTTCTCGGCCATATGTCTAATGAATGGGATAATAGACATATATCATCCGCAAAGTCCAAATCTTCCAGACGATCCGTCATCCCCCATTGTATTCCTCTCTGCTTCCCTTCAATTACTTTTCTCATGACCTGATCTAATGTCAACAAGAGTAACAGAGGTGAGAGCAGGCAACCTTGTCTCACTCCTGACTCTATTTGAAAGAGCTCTGAAAGGTCACCATCATATTCCACTTGGCAGGTCTAGCCTCTATATAACATTTTTATCATCTTGATGATTTTTTATGGAACCCCATACCCCTGCATCGTTCTCCAGATTGCTTGATGCAGTACACGATCAAATGCTCTTTTAAAATCAACGAAATCCAAATACAGTGAAGACTGATATACCATGAGAATATTATAGGAGAAAAATTCCTCTGACACTGGGATTTGAGCCCAGGACCTTTGACTATCCGTTCCAATGTTCTACCTACTGAGCTAAGACAAAGTTCACTTTATAGCACCAGATGGAACTTCTCTCCTATGACCTGATTTCCCTTAATGGTCTACTTCACAGACAGACAAGTTATGTCATATGCAGTACTGTAAGGCACACTAATTAGTGATTTTTGTGACTGGGCTTTCCACTGTTATTGTACAGTTAACATTCAAGATGGATATATTTGAATTCATGAACCACAGATTATTGTCTCTGTTGGACATTACATGAGAATATTATAGAAGAAAAATTCCTCTGACACTGGGATTTGAACCCAGGACCTTTGGATACCCGTATTATTAATTTGATCGTTTTTAAAGAAGCAAAATCACGAGATATTAAATGTATTTACCGCTCTAAATTATTGACTATCTAATGATACAATGAAAAGGACTATGATGACTGATTGACGATGTCAGATTTTCAGAAAATTCTATTCGCTATTGGGATATTCACTCGATAAGAAGGAGACTAATCAAGTCAACGATGACAGCGTATTAAGTGGAATAAATGAAGGGGAAAACTCCAGACAGAGTTTTAACGCAGGAAATAGAATGTAGCCCTGCTTAATAATTAGTGAGAAAATGAAAAATTAGTACCGGAAAATAACCGGTATGTGAAGTTATCTTACTTGTTCATTAAGTAGAAATAGCAAGTTGTTCAAGCGAGGAACTTCATCAAAATATAAGGTAGGCAATGGTATAAATTAAATTGCTTCAGGGTCAGTACCATTAGATAATGCATTAGTCTAATGATCAGTAGTGTATATTGTTGCTATTATAAAAGGAGCATGTGTAGAAGGAATCGCTACTAGCTTACTTATTTTCTGTGCTAGGTATTGGATATGAAGCAGATTTCCAAGAATAGGGTTTCACTTCGGTAGTGACGTCACAGGTTATTTGTTCATTATTTATTATTTATTTATTTTGTTGAGAATATAACAGGCTCATTGCCCAATTACAACATATTCTTATACTAATTACACCGGTTTTACAACACTAATATTATATGTTCAATATAATATTAAACATATTTATAAACTAATACTACAATAAACAAATACAGAAAAAAGAAACAAGAAACCAATACAATATGAAAATTACACAATGAAGGGAACAGATCAAAATATTTAAGTAATATAATAGTTTTGGAGGAAACGAAAGACTTAAATAAATAAAATGACATGGAGCATATTTTAACTATCATTTTTTAATTATTACTATTTTAAAGTTTTCACATTTTTATCACAGATATTTTTAAACCGCTTATTATTAGTACTAAATATATCTATATTGCCCATTTTGTGTATTTGATTGTATAGACGGAGTAGGCCTACATTATAGGCCTAAAGAGGAGAATGATTATGGGAGTCAGTGTTTGCTTCTGGAACCTAAAAAAGATAATGCAATTTATAATATCTATAACGTGGAACATAAGAAGATATTTCTTCTAGAATATTACTTTAATATATTTATTTATTAAGTAATTTATATAAAAACATCAATGCATGAAAATTTCGCCTGTGTGATAATTCAGGGATATTAAAATACTGTAACAAAGTTGAATATGATTCAAATTTAGGGTAGTAATTAAACTGTTAGAAATACGTAGGCCTATACTTTATAACTTTATTTTGAATGGACTCTATTAATTTACTATATTTAATAGAGTAGGATTCCAAACTAATGAGGAATTTTGGCCTGACAATGGTTCTATATAGTCTAAGTGGGTACTTATACTACAATATTTAGACTTCCTCACAATATATCCATGATTTTGAAGAGTTTACAAATCATATTATTAATGTGTTTCGAGAAAGTTAAATTACTGCTGAATAGTATACCTAAATAATTCATAACGGAAATTTTCTTCATATCAATACCAGTGACACAATATTGCCACGCAATATTATTTTTAGATCTAAAGAAAGTCATCATTTTGCATTTTTTTAATGTTTAAAGGTAACCTATTATACCCACTCCATTCACTTAATTTATTCAAATCGTTCTGTAGTTCCTACAGTCATTAGGACTCAAAATTATTTTAAATAGTTTTATATCATCAGCAAATGCAGTAATGTTTGAAAAACAGGCCTTATCAAAGATGTCATTAATAAATAGGAGAAAAAATAAAGGACCTAGATTTGTTCCCTGATGAACACCAGAATTTACATTTATTATTTTTGATAAGTGACATTTATATGATACAACCTGTGATCTGTTATTTAGATATGAAACAAATGTTAGCAAGGGAGAAGCATAATTATAAACCAATAAAATGTCATTTGTTAAATGTGATGATCTACTTTATCGAACGCTTTTTGAAAGTTATTATTAACTATTTTTGAAAAACTAAGCTACAACGTGAAGAGATCTGAACTAACCATATTGTTGCTAAGAATGCAAACATTCTATGAGCATAATGTAAACAACACAAAGTAATAATCAATCAGGGCCGCAGCTAATACATAGTCTAAAAATGGTATGACTGCAACTATCATGTCTCAGCAGGGTAAATTATAATTTAATTATTATTAATAATTATTAGTTCGGCCGCAACTCATGTCTATTCTCAAGTTGTAGGGGTATGCGGAAGATGATACTTAAAAAATAATAATGTATCATTTATCATTAGGGACCGGATTCTTAGGTTTTTACCTATTTTTTTCCTTACTTCCAAAACAAAAAGCGCTCATACACTTTTTCGAATCATGTCCATAGGATTCACCCACATTAATTCTGTAGCACCTAAAAATACCTAAATGGGGTATAAAAACCTAAATATACCTAAACGGGAAATAAAACCTAAAATATCTAATTTAGACTACTTTTTTGTCTTTTTTGTTTGTCGGTTGAGAAATCGGTATTTTGCGGAGATACAATAAATTTTTGTCGAGTTGAAATTAATACCAACAGCGTTTCGTTCAACCCATTGTCGTCTAGGATGGACACTATCTAGAGAGTTAGTGCAAGAGTACCGGCGTATTCCTTTTAAAATATTCGTACGAAGAACCATTGTTGCCGTGTATGAACAAGGATATAGATCTCTGTGTTTTAAAGCGCTTGTTTGCCTTTAGTACTACCCTGTTATTTATACTGAGTGGTCACACTGTGAGTATTAAGTAGACGTGTTAATTATGCCGAAACAAATGAAATCGAGCTTATTCCGGCAGTGGATCATTGGCGACGACCTGAATTTCACTACCGATGGCAAGGTAATATTTTGTCAAGCCTGCCAGAAACACGTGTTATTTACCTTTCTAGAAAAGGGGGAAGTTTTCGTCCCTAGTTGATCTGTTGTGCGGTTAGCATGCGTAACAACCGAAGAAAGGAAAATAATTAGTTTCACACTATCCACATCCAACCATAAAGTATTTTACTCACTAAATTAGAAGCATCGGATTCGAATCCTGAGAAGGGTAGTGTTTAGATACAGTATTAACTATTAACTAAGAGATAACAGGAGGAACTTCCCAGTTGAGAATCTTGAAAGATATTTAGTGATATACTGTAACCAGGAAATGTGAGGCAATCTTATTTTCACTGCTTCTTTTGATTGTTTATGCTTTCTTTCTTCAATTGTATAATATTATACTAAAGCAAGTTTATACAAATTTAAGTCAATTTTGTTAGTTAAACTTTACAAGTAATATGTACAGAATCCTATGTAGCACATTCAAATTCGTTAAACCAATTATTCTACCCGAAAACGATATTTTGGACAAAAAACCTAAAAAAAACTATTTCACCTAATGGAAAACCTAAAAAAGTGTTTTTAAAAACCTAAAAATCCGGTCCCTATTTATCATGCATATTTAACAATGGTTGTATACGTGATACTTACAATTAGGCCTGTAAATCTCAGACAAGAGACTTCGTATTTATATACACATACGTGTCATCGACCTGGCTTGAGATCGAACTCTCAAACCGACAACATAGACCGACTTTCGATTATTATTACTATTTCGACTATTATGATAAGTAGTATTAATTAAATTTCAATGATCCCTTAAGATATGATCAACCCAACTAAATGGTATTATGTAAATCAGAAAGAGAAATTTCTGTTCTAAACAGATTGAAAAACGCTGAAACGTTATTTTCCGTTGACGTAATCTGAATGCGCATATATTTTTATGATAACCTGACAGATGTTACCTCATACGCAACAACATAATAAATATTTAAAATTATCAAGAAAATAATAATAGGTTTCAAAACTTTCAGTTGCATTGATGTTCGAGTTTTGAAATATCGGCAATTAAAAAAAAGATTAATCTTAGTTCAATAACTATTATTCCAGATATTTTTATTAATTATCCTGTGGGGAAATTTATATTTTAGTTCTGCAAAAGGTAGCATTACGAATAATTTCTAGCTCATCTTACAAAGAACATAATTTACCTACATTTATTGAGTAAAGCATATTGACAATAATTAATGTGTATAACTTATGTTCTGTCTAATGTATAGGCCTACTATAATAATTATATTCTGTCTAATGTATAGGCCTACTATAATAAATTGCAGGAATTGAAATACATAAAATAATGTTCATGAATACGATACCATAAATAATAAAAAAGTTACATACCTCACTACAGATTGTCTAAAACTTAAAAAAGTTGGGCAACAACTTTTCACGAAAATTCCGTATCACCTGCATAATGATAAACAGGAAATGTTTAAAGACAAACTGTATAATTGACTAGTTTTAATTCCCTTTTATAACATTGATGAATATCTTGAATGTAATATTCTAATATAGGTTTTATCATTTTTGTCTTATTTATTTCATTATTTTTCATTATTGTAATGATTTTAATTTATAAAAAGTATGATACACACATAGGCTACTATAACAAATGCAACATATTGAATATGATGATAATGGTGATATAAAATTACTTAGATAATAGAAAAATTGAATTTATTGCAATCAATACTTGTAAACGAAACATCACGTGAGATACAAATTCAGTAAAGAATGATAGGAGTCCGGCCGTACTTTATTGGCAGCCTTGTCACGTAGGCCTACATCCAGATTCTTCCGTAGACTGTAGGTCAATCATGACCGGGTACTCATTTTTATAAAAATTAATTGTTAGCCTACTAGATTGAAAATGTTCTCCTTTGTAGCCTTTATAAAGTTCCTTAATCTTTTAAATTTTTAAGGTTATGATCAAGTAGGGAATTTCATTCCTTTCGTAACGCGCTCTTTTTAACAGCAATTTAATAATAATAATATGAATAATATAATAATAATTGTTTTAACGTGACATAATAAAGCATTAAACCTATGTCCAGTTAACGTTTTAAATGTTATCATAGTTTATTTTATTAGCCTAGGATATTACTTCGTCTATGTAAGATATGGGGAAAACTTAATGAAATAAAGATGAACTTATTGAAATAAGTTTTCCCAATTGAAATAAATAAATAAATGCAGCAAGTCTATGTTAATGTAGCGATTTAAATATTATCGGAGATTAAAATGGGGACTGGAGAAAACTGCATACAGACGAGCTTCACTACCTCTACTCTTCACCGGATATAGGCTAGGCTAGTAAGGGTAATTAAATCACGGAGGATGAAATAGTTCAGGCAACGAACGAAAAATAAAACAAAAAAAATCGTGTAGTTTTGAAATTTTGCAGAGTTGTCGGAGGGAGTGTCCTAAAAGTCACCGAAGGTGGGGGGTGAGCGGGGGGCAGGGGGGCCCGCAGAAGGTCCCTTTTATAAGTTTTTCGCTTTTTTAAACAATGGTGCATCGTAGTGGAAAAGTTGCTGTATACAAAATTAAAGATGATAAAATTTACTAAAAGTTTTGTCCTACACATTTCTTCCTATTCCTAATAGTTTTCGAGATATCCGCCAGCGAAAATAACAAATTTTCGAAAAAAGCTATTTCGCCTCGTGCTTTTCGACACATTTTGCATTCTAGCACTTCAACCCTTAGGTATACAGCAATGTTTACAAGAAAGAAGTTGTAGGAAAATAAATTAGCTTTAAAATGAGTAGTCATTTGTTATTTTGTTTTCTAATGTTCAAAAGTTATAACAATTTTAATTTTCGTTCAAATTTCGAGATTTCGAAAGAAAACCGTACACAGCACTTTCACTATATTTAGGGGCTATATCTTTATATATAAGCTGTATATTGTGTCTTTACATTAAGAAACAAGTGGAGAAATATCACACAACCTTTAAAGTTGAATTTATTAAAAATACGATCACGGTACAAGCACAATACATGTAATGGAAAAAACATTATAATCCAGGCAAGAAAGGAAAAATAGTTACAAAAAAATCATGTAGTTTTGAAATTTGGCAGAGATGTGGGAGAAAGTGTCCTAAACATCATAGTAAAAGTCACCATGGATAGGGGGTGAGCGGGGGGTGGGGGCATTTTTAAATGTAATTTCTCTCAGTTTTCTCTAAATACTCAAGAAACTATGGGTTCTAGCGAAGACAGTTTATGCACAAAATTAAACTACATTAAAGTTTTTATAAAATTATTGATCTGAATGACATTTTTGTGGAATTTATAGTTCAGGAAATAGAAGGATATGAATTATGACATAGTTCTGGAAAATCTGTTTTACATAACCTATGTATTATATTTTTTAACAAAAAAGAGAGCAGATGATAATTAAATTAGCATGATGCCAAGCAAGCAAACTAGTTCTTAGAAAAATATACTTAACTGATGGTTAACGTTATACATAAAACTCATTATTATTATTTTTATTAATAATAACAATAATAATATTCTTGTTTAAAGCTTAGCAGTTTTATGTTTCGTTAAAAAAATTACGGGTATTTTGAAAAATGGTAAGGAATTAGCTATATTTAGAAATTGTAAGAATAGTAAACCTACCTATTACTTTAAATAAATGTTTACTTGTCTGTGACGCCTGAGAATATTTGCACATCATATTTTGTCACTGTGCAAATCGGTGTGGTGGAAGATATGGATGCCGAAAAGCTGGTATTAAATGCTCATCCGTTTGTGGAACCTGTCATGGTACATGCACCAACAGTATACCATTAGAAGAAGGAGATGCGTTTAAAATTGATGACGTCCGAGTAAAATAAGTTGTTTAGGCACACTTTAATTAAAGTTGTATATGTGTATAAATACTGAGCGCTTGGTAGATTGAAACATATAACCCTAACTTATCATACGATGTACTAGGATTCCAGTATTGGAGACTGAAAAAAATAGACAACTGAACATTTATTTAAAGTACTATGTAGGCCTGCTAGGTCTTATAATATCTATAAAATATATCTAACTCTTTACAATTTTTCCAAATTATATTTTAAACGAAAACTATAGCGGCTAATAGGCCTGATTTGTATGTCTTATAAAGTGCACTCATACCATGTGATTTTTATAAGCTTAATAATAATAATAATAATAATAATAATAATAATAATAATAATAATCGTGATGAGTTTTATGTGTGATGTTAACCTTTAGTACGAATATTATTCTAAGAACTAGTTTGCTTGCTTGGCATCATTCTAATTTAGTTATCATCTGCTCTTTTTTTGTTAAAAAATATAATATAGGCCTACAGGTGTATGTAAAACAGAATTTCCAGAACTATCTCATACTTCATATCCTTGTATTTCCTGAACTATTAAGTCTACAGAAATATCATTCAGATCAATTTTATAAGAACTTTTATGTAGTTTAATTTTGTGCAGAAACTGTTTTTTGCTAGAACCCATACTTTTTTGAGCATTTAGGGAAAACTGAGGGAAATGACATTTAAAAGATCCACCACCCCCCGCTCACCCACTATCCATGGGGACTTTTATTGTGTTGTTTAGGACACCTTCCTCCCCATCTCTGCCAAATTTCAAAACTACATGATTTTTATGGCCCTATTTTTCCTTTCTTGCCTGGAATATAATGCATTTTCCATTACATGTACTGTGCTTGTACTGTGATCGGATTTTTAATAAATTCAACTTTAATGGTTGTGTGATATTTCTCCACTTGTTTCTTAATGTAAAGACACAATGATGATGATGATGATGATGAGTGTTCTGCCCGAAGGCAGGTCTAGACCCGGGACGAAGCCATGGGGTGATGACCACGACTCGTCCGAGTCGATTCAGGCAAGGATGATACCGCGGATGGAAAGACACAATATACAGCTTATATACAAAGATATAACCCCTAAATATAGAGAAAGTGCTATGTACGGTTTTCTTTCGAAATCTCGAAATTTGACTGAAACTTAAAATCGTTATAACTTTTGAACATTTGAAGACAAAATTACAAATGACTACTCATTTTAAAGCGAATTTATTTTCCTACAACTTATTTCATGAGAAAATTGCTGTATACCTAAGAGTTGAAGTGCTAGAATGCAAAGTGTGTCGAAAAGCGCGAGGCGAAAGAGCTTTTTTCGAAAATTTGTTATTTTCGCTGGCGGATATCTCGAAAACTATTAGGAATAAGAAGAAATGTGTGTGATCAAACTTGTAATAAATTTTATCATCTTTAATTTTGTATATAGCAACTTTTCCACTACGATGCACCATTGTTTAAAAAAAGCGAAAAACCTAAAAAAGGGACCTTCTATGGGCCCCCCTGCTCCCCGCTCACCCCCCACCTTCGGGGACTTTTAGTATGTTGTTCAGGACATTCCCTCCGATAACTCTGGAAAATTTCAAAACTACACGATTTTTTTTCTATTTGGTGATTTTCACGTTTATTGACTGGACTAAAAGGGGCGGGGCATGTTGCGCGCATGGGGGAGGAAAGACATAGATCAAAAGTATTGACTGGGAGACCCGAAGGGAAAAGACCACGTGGATAACCTAGACGTAGCCTTGGTGGGAAGACAATATTAGGATATATTTAGGGGAAGTAGGATTTGCGAGGGATGATTGGATAGCAGTTAGCACAGAATAGGGTTGAATGGCGGGCTCAGGTAAGTGCGACAATGAACCTTCGGGTTCCATAAAATAGATAATATCCATTTAGCTTGCTGAGGAATTGTTTATTGTCATTGAGTAAGTAAGTAAGTGTAAAACATGGTGGGGATAACATATTGAAATAAGTTTCCCCATGTCTTACTTACAAAAAAAGAAAAAGTTCTCCCTATGTCTTACATAGTCGATTTAGAAGCCTATGCTGATATAATACACTTCTCTTCTCTCTTATTTAGTCTTCAATCCTTGGATTGGTTTGCAGCGATTCTCCATTCTGATCTTCTTTCTGCCTTCCTTTTTAATTATTGTTTCTATGTTTTACAGTTCATGTCATCCTTAATTTGTTCCATGTACTGTAGTCTTGCTCTTCCTTTGCTATTCTTGCCTTCAATTGTGCCTTCAATAATGATTTTTAAAAGACTTTGATGCCTTAGTAAATACCCTATCAGTTTTATTCTCCTTTTTCTTATTTGGTTCCAAATTTCTTTCTCTGCTTTTGCTCTCTCATAAACTTCCTCATTGCTAATTTTATCGATCCAGCTAATTTTCAGCAATTTTCTATAGCACCATGTTTCAGATGCTTCTACTTTTCTTCTTTCTGATTTCAGGATTGACCAAGTTTCACATCCATACAACATTATGCTCCATACATATGTTTTCATCAAATTCTTTCTTATTTCTAAACTAATATTATTGTATGTGAATAATTTATTTTTCTTACTGAAAGAAAGTTTTGCTTGATACATTCTACTAATAATTTCTTGTTTACTTCTTCATTCAGATGTTATTTTGCTGCCTAAATATTGATTTTTCAGTTTCATCCAATAATTCTCCGTTCAATCAAATTTGAGTTCCTTTTTTCTTTTTCCTTTTTTTCGTTTTTCTTGCAAGTTACAACTTCTGTTTTCGTTTTATTAATATTTAAGTGATTTCTTGATGTGTTTTCCAACCTATTAATAAAAAGTTCTAAATCTCTTTTATTTTCCATTAAAATTGCAATGTCATCTGCAAATCGGAGCATGTTAATTTTAAGTCCCTGTATTTTTATGCCCATGTCTATTCCATCAGTGACTTCATTTAATGCTCTTTGTATATATGCATTGAACAGTATTGGTGATAATGAACATCCTTGTCTTACACCTTTCCTTATAATACACTACCGTATGCTAACACTTGAAACATACATAGGCTTAAAGCATTTAATCGAGTCACGTAAAAATCAATTGAAGACCTTTTTTTTTTTCTTTCTTTCTTTTTTTTTCAATACTGAACATGTCCATTATTTACAAAAATACGTTTTTTGATTGCTTATGATACAGGAATATGACACCTAACTGGATGTGGATTTATTTGCTGAAGAAATGTGAACACATCCTATAGAAATTGCAATAGGAATATGCCTTTCTTCAACGAAACTGACTTATGTCCTTTCAAGTTATTTGAATCGGTCTTTTTCTCTCAAAACTAAACATCTCCTATATTTTCAGATTTGGTTAAGCTACTTTTCAAAAGCAAAACGGCACATGTCCAAATCAATCTGACTGCATGTTTAAATTTTCTGCCTGTTTTAATGGTTGGCAGTCGATGAAGAATTTAATGTTAGAGCATTTGAACCTTCCGACAGTGGGCTACAGTAATGACATTATTCTAGCGTTCTGCGGCAACGCGTTTCTGCGATTTACAGTCAATTTAATAGTTATTTGATCTGAATAATGAAGCGTCGACTTTATTAAAAGTGTTATAGTGGTTGTTTCTTTGGAGGAAATGAACAATGGCTTTAGAAAATAGGGGGACCAAAGTCTTTATCAGCTCAGGAGAGAAAAATTGAGAAGTATGATTATCCTGATCTTGAACTAAATTAATGAAATATATATGTCATGCTGACATAACAGTAAGATTTGAGTTGCAAGAAAATAACGTTGAGTGATTTCATGAAAAACAGTAAAGTTGTACTCAGCGCAGGGAAAAACACACCGCAATGAGGTGCTTTCACACTACAGGCTACGTCAGAATGTGATCCGGAGAGGCGGCGACCAAGGGTTGGAACAAAAGGAAAGACTGTTTTTGTCAAATATTATTTACCTGCTACTACACATGGAATGGGTTGTATTTGTAAGGATTTCTTCTGTTATGAGATGAATTTATCAAAACCAAGAGTCTTGCAAAAATTGCAAACAGTTAATTTATGGAGGGATTCATTATTGAATACAACATTCCTTTTGAATGCTGTGACTCAGTTACCGGTAATGTGACGCTGAATGAAACACGTCATGTTGTGAGATCCAGTGGCGTGTATTTCATATTTACAGTATTATGCAAATGCTTGTATACCCTAATATGTCTGGCCTAATACGAAGAAATTTTCTGTCAAGAAAAAGTCTTTCAGAAATTACATCTCATGTTTGCGTGAACATTATGGGAGAGACAGAAGTATACAAATTTGTCTTGTAGAACTTTTCAGTATGTTGAATTCTATTATCGTTGCACTAGCTAAATTTAATAGAATTGTTTTTAGAATTTTTTTTTCCAAAACTAAGTATGTCCCAATTTTTAAAACAAAACTAAACATGTCCTAGCGCTTTTTGTAATTACTGTGCGACTATTTGACTCAATGCTTTCAACACTGCACAAATAACTATAAGCAGTGTCTTCTTTAATTCAGCAAAATAAAAAGTTAGAAAAAACTTTATTTCAGGATATATAAGTTTTTTTGCTTCTCCTGAAAAATTTAACCTGCTGGACATGTTTATTTATGAAGGAAAGTTTCTCAATGATTATTATTGCTATTATTAATATTATTCTTATTCTTATTATTTTGAACAGAACCATAAAAAACAATTAGATGTTTAATACTGATAGTTTAAGGAACATTTAAAAGACTACAAAAGTAGAACATTTTGAATTGAGTAAAAATAGATTTTTATAAAAATTCAGTACCCGATTATGAGTGACCTATAGTCTACGCAAGAATCTGGATGTACTTGATCAAGGGTGCCAACAAAGTACGACTGGATTATTCTATACTGAATTTGTATCTGTATATGTTTCGTTTGTAAGTTTTGATTGTAATAAATTAAATTATTTTATTATCTAGGTAATGTGCTATTGCTATCACCATTATCACATACGCAATATTATGAACACCAGAATAAATTGTTACCGTCATAGTATTCATAATATCATTACTAAAAGTTCTATAACTATCTCTAATATCTTCATTATCGCTTTGCTACTGACAGTAATTTGTTTCCTTACTTAGGCCTAATAGTCTAGTTTACTGAGATCATTTCTATGGTATCGAGAAGATATCACGTTTCCAGGGAAACAAAATAGTTAGTTATTATACAAGTGGTAAAAGAGGTATTTAGGTATGATTGCGAAACGAGCCCATAAGAGCGTGTGTAACAATCCTACGAGCAAAATGAAATAATTTTACCACACACTATATTGATGCTAATTTGTATTTTTTTTAATTTTCATTATTTGTAATAACTAAGAATGTATTTGTTTAGTGTTTCATATTTTTTTCATTTCTTTATTTTAGTCATTTTGTATTATATATTATTCAAGTACTTTATGTTTGAATTTTTGTCTTTGTATTTCATGTACGTTTCTTGTATTCAGGTACGGTATATAACTTCTTGTTTTTCATTTATTTTTATTATTATTATTATTATTATTATTATTATGTATTTCCTGTTTTTGCCCTGGCTGAGTGGTAGAGAAGGCATTATGGCCTTAACTACGCCAGGTTAAATAAATAATTAAATATTTAGACAGTCGTTAAAATTTGTGGTACATACTATCCTCGATCTGTCCTGTCATATAATGCCGCATATACACATGTACAAGCGTAGACAGAGGTTATTGATTTTCTGGTCCACGGCTACCAACAACGACAACGCTACCGAGAGAAATTTAAAACTTAAAATAGCAAAATGAAAGTTAACATTTTAATTTTTTTTCAAGCGTAGTCTATTTATAATAATATACAAATATTCTTAACTAAAAGAGTATTTTCCATGTGACTGAAACCAAAGTTGATACTGTGGGTTCTTTAACGCTAGTGCGATAAAGTGCAATTTTTAAGTTCTATTTTAATTCAAGCTGTCTGAAGAGAATATTAATTATGAGTGTTGATTTCAGGACATTAATAGGCTAATGTGGTATTGACAAGAATGATTTGTATTGTGGGTAACAAGTTTCCATATTAGGCCAATGGCGTGGTTAAAATAATAATCAGGTAAATAAACTTCTCGGTAGTTCATATAAATTCAACTCATGTATGTTCAGTGATTAGTTTCTCATTTTTATTATGAAACAAGTGTGTAAATTTGAAATGAACAGGTCATGGCGTTTGACTGTTGACATGCAGGAGATGAAACTTTGTCGGCGATTGCATTGTTATTCCAGTAGTGCTCCGCATACATGCAGCTCTTGAGGTCAAGAGTGATAATAAAATTATTAGCAGGTCATACGGAGTGTGCCGGGTCAATTTGTAAGCTTCTCGCGTGAGAGATCCTCGTGCCGCATACACTGAAGCTCTTAGGGCGGTATTCCACTATCCAATTCATTGGACAAGAACTTGTCAGGCGATATTTGAATCAAAGATGCGCTAGTACACTACATCCAATAGCTTTGACCAAAACCAGTTTTCTCTGTATAGGGAAAGCTTGAATTTTAAGATTAAATCATTAAAAAATTCTTTATAATGGCATTAGTTTATTAGTTTTATATAAATGTTTTGTAGCATAACTGCAGAAATATCTAAATAACAAGGAAGTCAGGCCGAATCGTTACTTTCTTTAATTTGAAGGTTAAGTTAACGATGCCACGAGCTTAGGTTCGCTTGCAATGCCAATATTTATATCTTCTGGTATGTCGTTTTCGAAATGTGGCTTAAATAGTATAAATGCTCTGAAATGAAAGTACTGTTTGAATGTTTGTGATTTATAATGCGGACATACATTGGGTCTGCTCAATACTAAGTACAAAATGCAGGCTATATACAGAAGGCTTGATTTTCGATGGTGAATCGTAAAACAGTATAAATAATGGCATAAATGTATTAGTTTATAAATGTTTTTGTAGCAGTGACCCCGCATTTGAGAAATATCTAAATGACAAAATCAGGCTGAATCATTGTTTATACATTTGTTATGCGAGACGGATTTAGGTTAGCTTGCAGGGCTTTTAAAAATATATCCCTATATTACTACTATAGCACGTAGTACCGGTATATCATTTTTGAAATGTGGATTAAATATTGAATAATCATATATAGGCCTACTGGAAGAAAATGTGGTATCAAACTATTTTGGTGCCGTTTATTTCTCAAAACAGTCGATGTTTAGCCGCCATTTTGGACCCCTATGCTATGAATGCCGGGAAATCTTTGATCCAATGTAACGACATGCAGAACGTCTTCAAATGCTCGTCCAATACGGTTTCCTTGAAGCAACGGGCGGCCATTTTCTTTTTTCTAGACGATTTGATCCAATAACTTGGATAGTGGAATACCGGCCTTAGGAAAGTCATTTCTGTGCATTCCTCCATACATACTACTTTGTGATCAGTGCTTCTACACAAATCAAACAGCAATGTTGTAGGCCTATAACTTACTGTGTACATGCAAGCATTTTATTTAAACATATTTTTGTATAGTCCAGCGTTGTGCCTCAGGAAAGGCATTAGCTCACTTCACGCAGCTGGTCCAGGTTCGAATCCCTGTCGTGGTTTATTCCAGGGTTATTCCTCACCAGTGAGACGAAGTTGGAAAACTTTAGGTCCTTGTGGTCCCCGGTTATCATCTGGTCGTCGTTATCATCTTCATCCCGTCTGCGTCTTGTTCGGAATGAGTGTGTGTGACAGTTGTCTCGGCTATTTGATCGTGAGTTGCCTTGGAAGTGGCACCTAACATTGAATGCGTTCAGACGGATAGACAAACGTAATTTCAGGATTATTGCAATAGTCTACTCATACAGGGAGAGTGTTTTAACAGAATCGAGAAAAAGTTTTAAAAATACGTGAAAACACTTATGTAAAAAATCAAGTACCAAAAGCTATTCGAGAAGGTGGCCAAGTTATCGATACCGGTATATCGATTACTGCAGGCATGCGCAACTAGTCGCATAATACCAAGAACTTCATACCAAAGTCTAGCAACAAACTTAGCTGGTTGACGAAATTGTAAAATCCAATTCGCAAGAATCATATTACATGTCTACAATAATAAACAAGTTAGGGTATAAAAAGACTATGATATAATGGCGCACGTGTGCTTTAAGTAGGAAAAAGACGTAGGTAGTTTAGGTTACCGGCACTGGGTGTAGGAAGTTCGAGTTCACACCATGACAGCATGAACGGGAAATGGACAAAGAAACATTTTCGCAAGAAAACATTTCTTCGGGTTTAAGGCATCATGAATCGTATTCTTGGATTGCATTGCATTGGATCGCCTTTTCTATACTACTTTACAATAATTATAAGTAAAGAAAAATGAGAAACATGTGGTCAAAGAAAGTGGCGGAATAACTCAGACATGCATGGGGAAAATTACCAGTTCTAAACGGTATATTTGAGACATATTCTTGAAGAAGAATTGAAATATGTAAATATAATACTTTCGGAAGGCGTGGTTATTTTCAGTACATTTGCTTTATTATCAGAGTAACAGCAGTATAAGCAAAAGTTAGGCAAATTAATATTATATAAAATAAGTTAAATAATGTTATCCTACATTTAAAGAAAAACAGAACTATTTCGAATGGCGTCGTTTGATGGGCACATTGGTATGACAGATGGTTAAAGCTTCAAGGACAGTCTTCTCGCGACAGACGCAAACGCCTTGGAAAAACAATTTGATGTTGACAGTGTTGCTAATTGCGTGCAGTTTCTTGAGCGTGACATGGCGGGAACGTCTTACATAGGCCTATCTAACTGATAAATGATAATCGTTGGCGGGCTACGTAGTCCTTCTGTTGCACCTCTCTATGGGATGAAATGCTCTACTGCCCAAGAGTGAATGAAGCTCTTCTTCCACCACCTCATCCGCCGTCAGCCGGACACGTGCAGGCCCTCTTGATGCTACTTCCGGTGTCTGCTCCTCTATCTAGTTCCTGTCTTTAAGACGCTCGGTAATTGACAAATATAATGCAGCATGAAATGTCAATATTCAAACAACTGCTGTTAAGTGTACATATTGCTATGCTATGAAAGGGAATTTTTCTGTTGTCCAGGTTACTACTTGAAGAGTATTTCGCTATTGTTTTTACTACTGTTTGTTAACATCGTCATCGTTATCATAATTAAACGTAATATTTCCTTAATCATGTGTACTTTTTGTTATTCAAAATTATCTTTACAAATTTATGACAATCCTAAAATCCTAAAATCGATCCAATTTTTTTATTTCCCCCACTTTTTTCACAACAAAAGTCAATGCATATCGAAAACAAATTCATAGGAATAGAAAAAATCTTTCAAATTGCAATCAAGAACGTTTTTCAAATGACTATTTTCTTGAATATGAGGTTTTCTTGCTACTCTAATCCCCTTAATGACTTTCTACTAGGATTGATAAATTTCCTTTTTCCTTTTGAGGGTGAATGTCAAATAAATAAATTCCTGTACAAAATATATATTCCTATATATATATATAATATTCCTGTCTATGTAATTTCAAAGCAATTCCCCCTCCCCAAAAAATCCTTATGACAGTTTTGAAGGTTATTTATCTTTATAGAACTTTTTAGGGTATGAAGGCGGTGACAAATATTTAAAATTTCATTTCATTCCTACTAGGTCTTCTTACTGCTCTTCTCTCAAGGGTTGTTACATTTTGCTCTATCTTTCATGATTCATAATTTATTAAACTTTCTCAATTTAGGTAGTTTAACATTTATATGCAACTTTACATTGACTTCAAAAGTGAAACTATTAGTTTAAAGTTTTCATTAATTTTGCGATCAAAATCTTTCTCACACTGCTTTTTGATGCCTACCATTCAGAACCATAAATAACTATAAAGTGAGAGATATTTTTATTTATCCTTAACCTCGTTGTCAGCTCTATGTTTTCCTGCAATGTTGTTTATGCGATTTAGCATTATCCATCATGATTCCCTGAATGCGACCTTCGTTACCACTGACTTATGGGTAGCCATCACTAATTAATATTGTTGTTGAGGCTCTGCACCCGAAGAGGAAGTGTAATTGCTAACACTATTATCTTATCTTATTCTTAAACATAAATAACATGAACCAATAGATGACCTCCGATGCGGATATATGAAATTGATATCCATAAATATTGTTATCCCCGAAAATTCCTTATTGAAGGATACATCCTTAACTAAGATGTTGATGTCCTTACGATCTACAGTTGCGCTTGCGGTCAGATTTTCCAAATTGTCGACATAGTGAATGCATCGAAAGTGATTCTGAAGGGCTTTTGTATTGTGATAAGGATAGACAGACGCTGTAGATTGTAACCAAATATTTAAAAAAATCTTTTGTCATTGTAGTTTGGCCATTAATTTTACTGTTATTATTATTATGTTTACTACTACTACTACTATACTACTCCTACTCCTAATACTACTGTTACTACTACTACTACTACTACTACTACTACTACTACTACTACTACTACTACTACTACTACTACTACTACTACTACTACTACTACTACTACTACTACTACTACTACTACTACTACTACTACTACTACTACTACTACTACTACTACCATCATCATTCATCGCCATCATTATTTCAGAACTTAGTACTCTTTTGATTAGAATACTGTATGCACCTTTAAGATAATTCAGGTCACACAGCATCTTCACGGGCTAACTGTGACATTCAAGTTGGTCTATATTATACATTCTTGAATAGCTAAATTGAGAACCACTGTACAGTTTTCGGTAATAGAACTCATTTTCGGCTTTGTCTGCACTATACTTGAGAAAATTGATATAATTATAAAATGGATATTATTATTATATTAATAGTTAGGCTATATTATTTAAGCCCTTATCCTTTTGAGTAAATTTTACAATACATATTAGGCTACTTTTTACAGCTGGAAAATGGTAAAAAAAAAAGATAATTGTCTCCTTTCATGATCACGAAATTAATTGAACACGAAATCAGAGCTCTCATTAAATTTCAAGTATTTAAAGTGTTTTTGCTATGTTATGTTTAGTCTTTCAGAATTTATTTGCGTTAATTTAGACATGTCAGTTTCATGTATTATTTCTGCAATTGACTTTACTTAGCTTAATGTAGCTGCGTAAGAATTATTTTCTGCTTTACCTTTTCAATTGAAACTGAAAAAAATATCTTAATAGCGAAATGTATATTTTAAAATTTCACTATGTTATTCAGAAATTAGAGCATAAAATTAAAAGTAGAACAAATGTGAAAATGAAATAGGCTAGGCTATATAGGCCTACACCTATTGCCTTTTTTTGCCACTCGAAGACCGTTCAGCTCCTGCAGTTAGTCTATAACAAAATGGGAATCCCTGCAGGGAGTGGGAGTGGAGAAAAGCTTAATATGAATAAAGTTATTCCTAAATATATACAATAAAAGATTATTCGTGCTAGTTTTGAGCATATAGCGGATAAGTGCTTGTCCAAACTTAATTTTTGATCAATAAATATGCTCGAAATTTTACATTATTATTTTCTTTATTTGTGATGGGCAATAGTGTTTCTTCTGCTCTGGAATGGTTGCAGTTGACATTTAACAAATTATTGTTTTAGTGCATGAAATTGTGGTTATAATAATAATAATAATAATAATAATAATAATAATAAAATAATTTTGATGATGTATGTCTACCTTAGAATGACGTAAATTATCAACGTAAACGACCCCGTCCATCAAGTAGGCCTACAGTCGCATAAACAAGCTAAGTATGAAGAATAATAATAGATCCAATCAATCTTCTCACAGCATACTAACTACCTTTGTTATGTTGAACGAAGTTAGGGGGGTTTTTCAGTGTTCAATTTTATCGGTACCGAATCCCATGTTCAAAATATTTATCATTGGTAACGCTTATAGCTGACCCCGCCTTCTTGTGTGGCACTGGCGACATGTAACTTAAAATAAGTTTTTGCATTACGAAAGTAACAGCTACTTAATATAGTAATATTTCATAACGTTGATTCTATATATTCAAATGCCTGAACGAAAATTTCTGCCACGTTATAAGTTATATCTCTCGAATAAACATAAGATAATGTTTCAGTTACAGCAAGGAATAAGTAAAATTATTTAACATGTGGTAAATCTATATAAAACGGGTAGCATTGTGATCAGACGAAGGGTATTCATAGCTTTGCATTTTAAGTGGAAACACTTGTAAGCGCATATTCTATTGCTTGCATTCTATTTCCAAATAATGAAAACATTTAGGTGAGTGATAATCAGTATCCGTCTATAGCTTCATGATTCTAGGTCGTTGTTCTCTTTGTAAGATATATGTATTATACTATTTTGTGCTTTTTATTACTCAAAGAGTTGAATGAAACTCATCCCACTCTTTATCTATGACTGGTGTAAGCTCTTTCTTTCCCCAGAACAAATATATAGACATGATGCGATTGTGGTGTTTTGAGGTGATTTAAGAGTACATTTGCAACGTCTGGGGAGCAGGATGTACACAGCGTTTACTGCATCATTCAAGCATCAATGGATTATGTGAACAGATGAGGTAGGCCTGCAGGTAATAAGCAATGCACGTGGGCTGAATTGTACTCACTAAAAACTGGAATCTCTCAAATAAGTGTGCATTAAATAGATCATGCATCATTGACATTACAATCAGTAAATTAACAAAGTGATCTAAAACATAATAATAGTAAAAATAACAACAATAATAGTAATAATAATAACAATAATAGTAATAATAACAATAATAAAAGTAATAATAACAAAAATAATAGTAATAATAACCATAATAATAATAATAATAGGAATAATAACAAAAATAATAGTAGTAATAATAATAATAACAATAATTACAAAATATACATCATAATAGAAAGTATACTGCTCTGATTACAGATACACTAACACAATTAGCTCATAAGTAGGCCTAGGGGGCGGATTTCTATGACCTAAAAGATAGGATATATGCATGCATTTATGACCTAAAAATCATTAAAATATGACCAATAAAATTGAAAATATGACTTTACCATTTACACAATATGTATATTTTTTTCAAGTTTCATTACAATTAATTTTATTAAAATACAATGTTAATTATTTAAAATATCTGTAAATTCTCAAAAAGTATCAGTATAATGCAAAATTTACAAAATATGATTTAATCTTAAAAATGTCTTTAATATACTCACAGATATGCCAAAAATATGACCTAAATATGCATATTCATACTAAATATGCTACTATAGTTGAAAATTTCCTAAATATGCAGTTATATGCACAATAAAAGCAGCTCCATTCACCAGGATGCTTGGAATCGGGTTTAAATTAGTAGGAAACCTGAAATAATGCAAAGGGGAAAAATATGACATCATAGAAATCCACCCCCTACTCATAAGTTACAATAAATAGTTTCAACAGTTAAGACATAAATAATAATTTCCGTTGTTTTCATATATTAGAGTAATAATTTATAATTGTATGTGATAATTGTTAATTGGTATAAAGTACCTAAGAAGGCATTCATAGATAGCACTCAAAACAGATTTCTCTAAGGCAAGAAAAAATTATTTAAAGCTCTAACAGAGGAAGCAACTCTTTGTCTAAGGAAGCTATAGAACAACGAAATTTCTCTTTATATTTTTTAAAACTAATTTGGACTTAATTTATAACAATAGGAGCAACAATTATGAAGTCCACATTCTTCTTTTTTAAATTACTCGGATTGTTTTCTAAACGTATTATCGGATCAACAGTGCGAGTCACTTTGTTGAAAAGTGAAAGTATCAATAAACCTTATCGAGCTCAAAGAATCGTAACATTCAAGCGTATTTTCTCTAATAATAATATTAATAATAATAATAACAACAATAAAAACATTATTGATGATTAATGTAATAACTATAAACAAATTTTGGTATTTGTAACTTAGATGTACGTACGGTATTTTAACTCAACAAAGCATTTTTGTTTTTTTGTTATTGAAGTTAGCAAATAACGTAGTATTAATTTTATTGCACACACATATTTTACTTCGTCTATTGGTGACGCAACTGAAGGAAATTTGTTTCGGTACAGTCGCAGGCTGCTTCTTGGACAACAAGTAGAATTTGACCAACTTCAACTTCAACTTCTAATGCGTAAATGAAGATTTTCGGAATCTGAACACAATTGTTTTAGTGGTAGATGGACCGTATGTTTACTGAACATTTTTCTGTTTATTTGTTGTGCTTATGTCCTTACTTTATTTTCACAGTTCCTATTATTGCTATTAATTCTTCTCATATTCTGTTCTTTCTTTTTCACTCATTTCATGGAAACTCCCTATAGAGGCTAGCTTAGTAAGATAATTTCATTTGGAAATGAACACTTTAGATTTGAGAAAGATATATATTTACTTTTGGGTTCTACTACTGGCTTTTAAGAAATATGGAATTATATTTCCGTTTACTCAGAAGAGCCTTTCTTTGAGTTGTAGCAGTGTAGCATTAAGTTATTGACGCATGTCGTGATTCATGCCGACCCTGTACTCGGGATACGCGGGATCAAATAACCCGCATCTCATAAATTTAGAACATAAACATAAGTCACATCTAACCTTTGATTCAATGTAAGTTATTAATAAAAGAATGCAAATGTTTAGTAGCACTTGACGCGATAGAGAACAGAATAATTTGTTATTCAGAGAATGTAGGAGAGTCTACCAGAAACATAAAAGGTATAATAAATATAAAAGTATGTAGATATTTAGTTTAGAACAGCAATGGGGAAGAAATTAGAGTTTCCTTAGGCCTACTCTCATCCAAACACTTCGTACGGTGGGGGGGGGGGGGGGAGTTCGAACTTGAGGGAAAGTACATAATACAGTCACCGAAGATGTTACTTAAATGGTTATGTAGGCTCTCGTCACGTGTCATTGTTTTCTTAGCTATTCGGCTAATGTCATGTATAACATGTAACTTATATGTGTAGCCGTTAAAAAAATATGAAGTAAATAATTTTAATTCCTTTCAGTTTTTTTCTCTCGATAAATAAATATGTAGCTCTCTCGAGGAATATTGGTGTCAGTGAATTGTAGTTGGATCCCTTAAATATGGGTTTGAATAAAAGTATCTCTCAACACTGACAAATCGTAGTGAGGTGGACTGATACAAGATGAACGTTTTCGATGGAAAATACACAAAAGCATCAATGCTTTAGGTTCTATCAGCATGCTTGTTCTAGTTGTAGTGAATATCGATACATCGATCTATAGTCACGAAGTGATGATCGATTTTGCGATGACCCTGGTTTGATACAGCTGGCTGAGTGAGATGGCAGGCATAGAGGGCGCTATTAGCAACTCCCACATTGTAGTGTGTGTGTGTGTGTGTGTGTGTGTGAGAGAGAGAGAGAGAGAGAGAGAGAGAGAGAAAGAGAAAGAGAAAGAGATAGGGATAGGGAGGGAGAGAGAGAGAGAGTCCGCACACAGGGTTATTGAAAATTGGTCGTTATGATAAACATCGCATATGCGACCAGAAAAGCAATTAATTATGTGAATCAATAAACACAGCCATGCGGTTGAAGAAGTTAATTCTGAAGTTATCGTCTACCAGATGCATTAACCTGATAATAAATGGCCGTGGAAGTATGGTCATTGGTTGGGCATGTCTTACAGGACCAAGTCTTGGACAGAAACCCTTGAACAAGTCTTTTTACTTAAATTCTATTGCACATGAAACACATAACGTCGGGTTTGTTCATAATTTATGTAGCCGTAGGGATTTATATGTTGCGACCACAGCTATTGAAATGATAGTCAAAGTGAGGGAAAAGCGGTTATCTCGTATTTACCTGTGCTAACAGTGTACAAAATGAGCTTATTCTAACAAGGTGTCACCATCCTCTATATATGTATGTATACATACCACTGATCTAATTGAGCCTTGCTGAAATGGAAGTGCACAAGGCTGGTTACACACACGGCGGATTTTTTTCCGTCGCGGAGAATTTGCCGTTGCCGCTCAAAGAGATCAAACGTTTACAAACTGGGCGGAAAAATTTCCGTCGCCGTCGTATGAGCAAACTGGTATGTGCAGTATAGTTTCACCTTCAAATCAATTCACATCAGTTTAACTGTGTTCTTCAAATTATTGATTGCAGTGTAGTTTGAAATGAATAGGGAGCAGCTTCTAGCGTTATTGTTAATAAAATAAAATCAAATAATAATAAAATAATTAGAATGATACAAAAAATTCTTCAAACTAACCCCCTTTCCTTCTAATTCAAAATGAGCTAAATTTATAAATCCGAATTTTTACTTGAAAATTTGCAATTTTTTAATAATAATAGGAACTACGTGAAATAAGTTTTGAATTGAATTATAAGAGGAAACAAATGTTTTCCTTGCTGTGTAAAAGGAAATTCATCACTTCAATTGTTATGGGAATTAATGTGATATATTTACTTATATAATTTATTATTTAAAGAATATAATATAATTTTAATTCAATATTGTTGCATTTTTAGTAAGTAGGCTATTTTATTACAATCGCACCCCCCCCAGCAAGAAACAACAATAGCCTACCATGGTTCTCAAAATTTGTAAAACAAAGAAATGGCAATGGGAGTAACGAACTTGTGCTACTACAGTGTGTGATCACTGCCACTTCTAGAGTCTGAAAACGAATATTTTACAAAAATCACATTTCTAGTAGGGAAAGGTGGTACATTTTCGAACACTTAATATATATTCTTACATTATTATCACAATAAACATAAGACAAATTCAATTGTATTGTAACTACAAATTTGGCAACGTAGTTGACTCTTCACAAGAATATGAAAGTAAAACATTACATTGGTCATGGAAATCAATGTTTCATTTCCAGAATATCGTTGGAAAATGTACGGCAGTTATTGATGGCTTACTGAATAGGAGCCGCTACTTTTTTTTATCAATTAGCTCCTCGGTTGGTTTCACGAGGCTGAGTGCACCCCGTTCCAGACCGCACTACCTCAGAAAAAGCCGAGGATGTGCCGGGAACCGAACCCGAATCAGACAGCTTAAAACATCATTCTCGCGGACACATCAATAAAACAATCAATATGGACGCTATATAATTAAAAAATCCCTTTAGGCAAGCCTACAGGCTGAGGTAGATTTCGAAGTTCTTTTGGTTTAATTTATTGTCGCTGCGTAGCACTCTTCTTCTTTAGCCTTGGCAAGACAAACCCGCAATAATAACTGCAAAAAAGAGGAAAGAGCACTTTTTCAAACATTCAAATCTCGCATTATATGAGATCTATCAAGAAACTAGTTATTGATTTGTAGAGTACTCATCAAGAGCTTTTCAACGATACCTCACAAGACGTAGTTAAGAAAAAATAGAATTTCCATCCCCCCACCCCCACTCGTACCCCCCAAACCCCCGAATCGTTGGTGTCACTGTGAACTCCATAGGGAGTACTGTAATTTATTCAAAGTTTCCCTCTATACTTCATAGGGGCCGAAATATAAATGTTTTAATATTTCAACCCCCTCCCCCGACCACCCCCTTCGGCCAATTTTGCTCATTAACGAACTTGTCCGAACTATTGGGCCTAGAAATATCATAATAAAATTTGGTTCAAATATCTTCAAAATTACGGCCGCTAGCGTGTAAAGATATATACAAATATCACAATTTTTTTATTTTTTTTTGAACAGGGGGTGATTTCGTACTTAGGGAGGTATGAAACGTAAAGATATGAAATAATTTTTCGAAAATCATGACATGGTATCCATTGCAATAGGTAGATTTTTCTTGGAAATCTACCTAAAATAGTTGGCCAACATTTGCAACCCAAAAGTGGATACAAAACTTAGTTCTTTCAGAATTGTACCGTGTTCGAAAATTATCACCATTTACTATGTAGCTTATAGGTATGTGAGAAATAATTCATTTCATTATTTCATTATCAATAATGTCACTCATGTTCATTGATAGCCTATTCGAAATACGACAAACCTGTCAATACAACTCAAATCACACTGAGAAAATAACTCGACGGTAGAAAACCCGCTGTGTGTGTAAACGTGCATTATTTTGCTTAGGTAGACCACTAGTTCAAAGTGACGGTAAAATATCCGTCGGGCTCTAGTGGCACTCGGCGGCTTCACAGCTACCGCCAACGGAAATTTTACCGATCGTTTTTTTCCCGCCTAGTGTGTAATCACTAACTTACTTCAGTGTACTACTGTCTTCGAGCGGCGACGGTAATTTCTACGCGACGGAAAAAATCCGCCGTGTGTAACCGGCCTTACAGTAGTTGAAACCTGTTTTCAAGATAATTACAATTATTTAAATTGGACCATTTGTTTCAACTTAAATCAATATTATTAAGGGCAATAACTTGTGTTGCGGATGCTTATTGCTTGCTATGGTCCTGGTTTAGAACCGTATTAGTTGCGTTTTTCTTACTTATATCGTGAAGTCTTTATTAGGTACAAGTAATTTGCTTCTTTCTTTCTTTCTTTCTTTCTTTCTTTCTTTCTTTCTTTCTTTCTTTCTTTCTTTCTTTCTTTCTTTCTTTCTCCTTTAAATAATGTGGAAAATCTCATCAAATAAAATGAAGTTTATTTTTTCTCTTGCACTGTATATCTCCCGCAAAAGTGAATATAATTCGTAGAGTTCCAGATAAATAAATTCTATATCTTCTTCGAAATTTCTACTTAACATATTCTTAAGTAATTGCATTTAAATTATTAAAGTCTTCACACCGTAAGAAGTTGTCCTATAATTCGAATTACTGATACAAATGTACACCATTATTTAACAAACTCAGCGGTACAACAATAGTTATTTATGATCCAAGTGCTAAAAACAAGATATTGTTTGCGAATAGATTATGTGTGTGAAACGAGCCCTTTAAAGCCGAATGCAACAATCCAACGAGTAAAACGAAATTATTGTTTTGCACTCCTTAGCTAATAAGTGGTACTTACGAACTTTGTTTACATGGATCGTAAGTTGACATTCCCACACAGTCTTGTTGCTAAGGCCGGTTGCGATGAGGTTAAAACACTTACGGTCCAAGCGCTACGTCATAATTCATTACGATACACTTCATAATACAAGCCTTTATGGCCACGGCCCCCAGGACAAATATTCGGTTCCCATAACAACAAACACATGCGAATCACTTTCTGAAATAAACATCTATTTTCAAGAATGTATTTACATAATATTTTCAGGTAATATCACAATTAATATAATTAAATTGATATAAATAATCATCGTGCAAAAAATAGCATGCAACACACGGGCCGTAAAGGCATTTACGGGTCTCGAAAACGTAAAAACCCTCGGCTGCGCCTCGGGTTTTCAATCTGTTTCCTCGACCCGTAAACGTGCCTTACGGCACTTGTATCGCAATATACTATACAACGTGTATCGTACAATATTTTTCAGACAGTCGTTAAAATTTGTGAAATACCGTAATAACAAATGTTACATTGTTTGTATAGAATTACGCATCGTGGAGCGTTATTGATTTTCAGGCACAGGGCTGCCTACTTAAGGACAATGCTTTTCACTCATCAAACATGACGATTTTTGCAAACTATGAGAAACTTTTCATTTTAAAGGGCGTAGTGATTTTAAAAATGTCAATTTTTACCAAACTGAGTCTATTTAATAATCATATGCAAATATTTTTAACTAAAAGAGTATTTTCTATGTGAAGCAATCAAAGTTAGTTTAGCCTGGAGTGCTAATTTATCCCATTCAGTGGCATATTGTTCTCCTTTTAATTAGTATCATTTACCATTAAAAGTGCTTCCTTTACCTTCGACTGTCTAAAAAATAATCTTTCTGAACTCACTGATAAGCTACTATACAATCAATTTGTTGTACAAATTTATGAGGAGATACGAGTTTGAACACAGTTTGAAAGAAACTGGATTATATGAAGGAAATACTTATTCATGCAAGTTAAAAGTGTCCTGATTGAGAAGACACAGAGCAAAAGTATGTACTCCACATTCAGAGCTAGCCTGAGAACCGAGTCATGGAATTACTTAAATTGCGCATTAAAGTGTTTAACATACCATTTTATCAAGTATTTGTGTGTGAGATACCAGGCATAATTAAGTTCATTTTGACGCAGGTGTAACGAAGAAATATTTAGTGCGGCTTGTTAAGTTTTGCAGGTGCGTCTCTAGGGTTTTAATATTCTTCACATATACCTCCCCAAGACAATTGGTCATAATCCTACAATCATGGTTATCTCAGACGAATAGTTGTTTATGACTCAGTTTAGGATAGGAATGCGTGCACTTGTAAGTCTGGTTTCAATCGTTTTGACGAACAGTCATTGTTTATGCGGGAATGTAGTCACTATATATTGCAGACTGGTAACTGTCTACTTTAACAAGCAAATTTATTAAGGAATGGATTGCTTCAAAATTATTCAGTCAGTTGTGTCTTGTTTTTACATAATGCACTCTGTCTTGGAATAATCATATCAGTGTATTGGCTCACTAGCATGAAACATCAAAAGCCTATTAGACTTTACATTGATGTAACTACTTAATGGGAGCGTATCCATGAGAACTGTTTTAAAATGTGAGGTGAAATTCATAAGAATCCACTTCTTACGCTTTACAAAGAAACTCCTTATTTTCCAAGTACAGCTTAATTCATCTGAAAACAAAATTAAACTAGCACAATACATTCTTGAAACGTAGACTACATAGTAGGATGCAGATATATTACTACACGTTGTTAAGTAACAAAAGTGTACACATATGAAGTTTTAAAGTTCTTCTTACCCTTATCCTGAGTTTTCAAATATGTTTTGGGATTTTCATATCTTATCATCGGGTATGTCCGTTGTCATTTCTGGCATATAGGCTATACATTCATGAAGCCACAGAAAGTTGTTTCTGTTGAACATCTTGAAGAATGAAAATATTTTAGAAGAAAAATTCCTCTCATACCAGGATTCGAACCCTTGATCTTCGACATTCCGTATCGAATGTATACAGTTGAACTTAGCTGAAGATGAGAGATGGATAAATCAAAGCTAAAAGTTTTGAAGTAACAATAAGTACTAAATAAATAAAATAATTAAATCTTCAGGTTTTAGTAATTGAGGGTAGGCACTGATGAGGATGTGACAGGGTTAAGAAGAGAAAACCTCGTACCTCCGAAATTGGTAATTTTTAGATTATAGCAGTGTAAATTATAATAACAAAAAAGGAAGTGTTTGTCTTTCTGTCTTTCTGTCTGCCTGTGCGCGATGCTCAACGAAATCTACTGCATGCAGAGATCTGAAATTTTAAACACGATGAAAATTGCACATCGAAGCCGGATTTTAAATTTTCGCTTTCGTTCGCAAGTTGTAAGTAAAAATCTGGAAGAAAACGTGAATGTTTTGCTCTATAGAAGCGTCAGTTTTGAGTAATACATTTAATTTGTCAAATCAATTGCAGGTGGCTTTGTCGTTTTTTGTCATGATTTGGAAATAAAAGAATCGCTTCATTTTATAAGCCCACCCTGGTCGATTCATTTATTTATAATGCCAAGGCCCACAGACAACTGAAATTTTCAACATAGTCGGAAGAAGGATAATGAACTAGGCCTAAATGGGAAATCATTGTTCGATTTGGTCGAAACTCACTATGGAGAGGTTTTCTGGGCCAGGGAACTTGAATCTGAGGTTATTTTTACCATGCTGCGCTTTCTTATCATGGAATTCACTTCAAAGCCGGATTTTTAGCTGTTTCATTCATTATTAATCTTCTAGTTTAGGTCTATGAATGTTTCGCGTGCAAGTGTTTATAATGTTTTAATTAGTTTGCTCTTAATTTTTAATCTTCCAATTAATTATCGTATGCGAAGCCGCAGGGATCTAGTAGTTAAATAAAAGCTTTATGTTTCTAGAGAAACCTCGTAAACAAACAACGATCGATTTTGACACTGTAATAGATTGTAGTGTGAAGTTGAAAGTCGAAAGACTGACAACCTGCTGTTCAAACGGTGTCGTGATATTGTTGCTCGGAGACGGCACATTTCGTTAAAACAGATAATTACAATTTTTAAAGAGGAAATGAATTGTGTTTTTTCATCACGGCCTGAAATAGGGCATACAATATTTAAATTAAGTAGTTTATTTGTATTTACTAAAGATATTTGACAGTTTCATTTAGTATGAGGCAATGAATTATGGAATATATGTTTTTGTTTTCTATGTTTTTCGCTCTCGTTCATCTCGGAATACCGACACTCTACTGTTTTACATTTTTTTTATGTTTTTAAACATATTAAACATGTTCCATCATTTTCTACTACACATTTATGTACATATTTTCCAAACGAAGCTACATAAAAATCCTAGTTCTAGTGAAGAATTTGGGGATGAAGATGGGGGAAGTAGAGGAGTTCTTAACAGTACCCGTTATCACAAGTTTGTTAGTATCCAAATTTATGATAATTTACCTAACAAAGTAACCTACTGTATTGCCGATCTAACAGAGCAGCAATATTTGCAGAACCCAGGCTCCTTAACGCTATAAGGTACAAGGTGAAATCTACAAAGTCATCTGGGATGACACCATGAAGCTATAACCTGTATATCCGCATGTTATATTACTATTGTTTAACAAGTAGCCTAAGCTGTCATATTAGCAGAGGAAATGGTAGTGACCCAGCATACTAAGTGCATCCTCTCATCAGCTTTTATTTGACAGTACTCTCCTTGTATTTATACCGTATTTGGAAGTTTATTCCATTCACGTTGCTCATCTCCAGTAGTTAGTTTAATGTTTTGTGCAGGTTAACTGATCTATTGGTATGTCGTTAGTTCTCCGAGACTTGTCGTCCAGACTCCACCGTTACACCAGATAATCTAACTTTCCCTATGTTTAATATTTTTTTTGATCTCAGAAAATTCAATTATGAAAAATGATATGATTAGCTGATTTGCCTAGTAATATGGAAGCAACAGTGTTCCAATAGTTTTGTGGCTGTGAGCCATTGAAAAAGTAGGTAAAAATAAAATTAATATGTTTGTATTAATATGTCTACTTATTAAAGTGAAATTTGGAAGTCTGAAAATTGTAAAAACTAAATTAAAACTATTTTAGTATGTTTAAAAAACTAATACAGGGTTTATAAAAACCTAAAAATCCAGGCCCTACTTATCACCTTCACATGCCGAGTGCCTAGAAACCTGAATTCCTCAAACTCCTGGAACCTCAAGGGTCTGTATAGGAATCACTTTACTTTTATCTTTACTTTCATGCCTTTGCTCTGCCGATATTCAGTCTAAAACTTGCCGATTGCGTTCTTTCTTTCAACATTTTTATATCTTTTACTTTCAATATTTTGAACCACTTTACATTTTTGACCGAGCCTTAAATACATTGACATAAACATAACTTATGGCTTTAACAGACGGTAACTCGAATTCTAACGTGTTGGGAGTTCTTTAAGGTATTAGAAGATACAAAGTATTCTCATTATTAATGCAGTGACTGAAGAAAAGATGCAACATTTTTCACTATATGATAAAATGACCTAACTTCTTGAATTTCACTAGTAGCATCCTTAGGCCTAAGTAGACGTACTAGATCTAAATTATGCACTGCACAATGTGTTCTTCGTCTTGGTTCAATTATCTTATCGTATTAGCCTGACTTACTGTCACAATGTCATACCTCTGACACGACATTTAGTTAATATGAATCCCTTCTATTCTATTGCACTCAGTATTTACTTTTTTTTTTATTCCTAATGCGCTTTGATCTTTTACTTCGCACAAATCTAAGATGCTTTCATTTATCTCCACGTCACATGGCTATGCATTTACGTAATGTGTAACTTTAACTAATCTAAATATCTGAGTTAACTGTTCTCTTTTTGTTGTGCCCTGTGTTGTTCTGTAATAAAAGAAAAGAATGGTACAGCTTGAAACCGATCATATGAAACCGGACATTTCCTCATACGAACCGGACTTTTTCCCCTATATTATAGTAAAATTCCTCAACTTCAAACATCAATAACTCAATAAATAAAATAATGACAATAAAACAAATTATACCAATAGAAAGAGAGAAACACCCCCTTCAATTTCATATACTACACTAAACTTTTAATTAACCCCTTCAATCATTTTAATCGGACATTATAATTAACTTCCATAGTTTTAATCCGACAGACTTGAGACTTAGATCATTCGATTCAGCTAAAATCAGCCCACAGAATGGAAATAGTATTAACTCTGATAGCCTTCAGCTATCACAGTTATTATCACAAATATATTTAGTAGGAGGAGACTTCCTGTATGACAGACTCCCTGGCGACTCGGTCGAGATGTCACATAGCCTAAAATTAATGACCCAACGAACATTAACGCATCACAACCGAAGACAAATTCAAACAAGCTAGCAGAAACCTAAGATTTCCTCCAATTAAGTAAAACTCTAGGATGAAACCATCCAATAGGAACAATTCACCCCTCCACCTACACAGGAGATATTACCGAAGGGTCCCCAAGTCACAGCATCTTTTTGGATCAGGAGACAGACGACGAATCTACGAAACTGAGACATAGCCTTCAGCTAACTTTTATAACATGGACTAAACTACCCTATTCTATAAATATTCAACTTCTAATATATCAAATCCGCGCATTATAAATAGATCAATTTAGTATAATATAACATCGCCGCGCGTCAGTATTAACCTACGGAAGTAGAGATTGTATAAGTGATTTGTAATTAAACTTAAAACGTACCCGGTGCATAACTAGTAAAGTTGCCCGCGAGATAAAAAGGAAGTAGTAATAATCCGCGCCATATAAATAGAATCGACGAAATAATGATTGTGAATAGTGAAGAAGCGCGTAAGAAGTGAATATTATCGTAGTCTTAGACATTGCAACAACAACTTATAATTACTACGACTAAAGTTACGACATCACCACTTGGACTTACATCATCTTATGAAAAGACTCAATAATACAACTTTTACATTTCAGAACAAACCTTTTTATTTAGAATATAGATAGAAATAGAAAAGATCATAAACATTTTATTTCACCTAATTCATCCTGATTTGCCTATTCGTTCCCTCGGACAATTTATCTAGCCACCGACCCGTTATTAAGAATCTCGTGCATAAATCTATCAACTGAGCTACTAGCCGGCAATAACCCCTTTTCAACAAAACAGAATCGCCCAACAGAAGTGATCCCCGGTAGGACTGCAATATAAATGGCACCCAACACTTTTAGGGTAACTAAAGAACAGGTATAAATGGTCTCCCAACTTGGCGCCAACTAATCCGAACTAAAGAACTGCTATAAGCTCTAACGATTGCCTATTATTAATTTCTTTTTCAACTGCACTTTCACCATCGCTCGTTGTACACCAAATAGGCTACAGTTAAATTTGATTTGCTAACTTCAAACTACTGCAGTTTTGAATTCAGATGCTTAATTTGTCTGTTGACACTGAATTATAGTTCTATTATTCTCCTATACAAGGAGCCCTATTTCACCAAGTGCAGGTATGCTGTTCGTTAGTTTCATAAATATATCTCTTACATGGATGATTAAACTGTTGGGTTTGTGGAGCATAATACATTAAAGTAGGCCTACACATATAGCCTATTACATATATTACAGTCTCAGTCAAAGAGTTTTGAAAATGTGAAAGGTGAAACCGAGAAAGGAAGAAGCGCAACATTTCTTTCATATTCTTTTTAGTGGTGTTTTGTATTGAAGCCTGCAGAAATCTAGATGGAAGGTCAATGAGAATGGTTTCTGCTGATAAATTGGACAGTCGAACAGAAGATGAACTGTTTACTGTTTTTCTTTGCAGGAGCACAAGTATCCAGAAGGTGATGTGTACGAAATCGAGAGAAGTAATTACAGAATTTCCTATGAACTAACTCCGTGGCGCTACATCCTTGGAGGGACTTGGCCTACCACCCGACCGCTGCGTCATCTACCATAGTCAGCATGCCGACACCCACGGCCGTTAATGGTGGTTTTCATGACCGGTGCCGCTACTTCTCTATCAATTAGCTCCTCAATTTGAATCACGAGGCTGAGTGCACCCCTGCCAGACCTCAGAAAAATCCGAGGAGGTACCGGGGATCGAACCCGGGCCGACGGATCTGTAGTCAGCGACGCCAACCACAAGACCACGCCAGCGGTCACAGAATTTCCTATGTCCTGTTACAAATTGTGTAGGAATGTTATTCATTCCGGAAAAATTGGATTGTTTCCTGTCTTATATTGTTGGAAAGAACAGATTTCTTGTGACGGCTCCTTTTCCACTGTTTACCCACAACAAGTTCCACTCTAGTAGGATTTCTCTGTTGATAGTTTTCCTGAAATAAGATATAGGACAGGCAGTGTAACTATAGTTCAACCTTTGATATAGCTGCAGTCTTCGTAAGTTAGTCTACTCCAGTGACCGGCATGATCCGTGCTCCGTGACGTCATACTACAGAGCAGCAACGCTCTTTGCTCGGCAATATCTCCGTACTGAGGAAAGCGCAGCGTGGAGAAATGGTTCTCCTGGCCAGTGGCGGTACGACGTCTATGCACTGACAGAGTGCGCTCCGTTTTCGTTGATAGTATGGTAATAGCACAATTACAATACATTTGTACGAAAACAAAAGAGTACAACTGTGATAAATCAATGTAACAGAACAGTTTTGTTTGTAATGAAATTTAATATAGGCCCTACTTACAATAATCTGAAATGCATAATACATCCAGGTGCGGAAGCCTCCGCATACTTAAATGAGGCTCCGAAACTGCTATAAACTACGAATACATAAAACATGAGAATACTTTAAGCAGTACTGCAAAACTTTGTCTACTCGGAAACTGAAAAATGTTAAAGTATACAAAATATACAGAATACACCAAATATACAAACTACACAAAATATACAAATTAAACTATACACCTTTGTGAGAAAAGTAGCCTATAGGCCTATTCAGACTTGTGATACACACCCTTACTTTGTGTCACTATCGTGCCCAAGCTGAAGGCATTGTCGAGATTTTTTCCCCTCTTTTCTCGTCCACTGATTTTGCAATATTTGGCGTTATAGTCTGGCTAACACACAAACGAAGAACATTTTTTAAGTTCTGATTGATAGGTGATTCCTATGTTGTGGTTTGTAGACCTTCATACACGAAAAGAACTGTTCACATACATAGGCCTACGTCGATCCAAATATACTCAACATTCTATGATTGATCCCATTCTAGTTTGATCCTAGTCAAAACAAAGGGGAGGTGAACTCACAGAGAGTTCGCGGAAAATTCGCATCATGTGACAAAACGTGATTGGTTAATGTCATTAGCATGCGCCATTACCAGAGCGTGGCTAACGAGTGTTCGTAAGTTCATGCAATAATAATATCAATATTTACACGTGAAATAACAAACTCTTACTGGCATCGTCATCATTATAGTATATCAATTAGCAAACAAAACATAAAGGATTCATTGTTCACGACGACCCTGCGGATGAGTTGTACTGAGAATAAACAAACTAGCATTAAACATGGTGAACACGTGTGTTCTCACGTGCGGGCTATGACAGCCACGCCTCTTTGTTTTGAACAGGATCGTTCTTAAATGGAATCTTGCCTGGGGAAATCTTCTATAAAATATAGATAAATCCTTTTTGTTTTGAAATCGGTCTTGCATTTTAATATCACTTTGCAAATTAATGACTTCTAGTTGCAATGACGTTGAAACACTGTCAATATCCACAGAAAATGGTGTCGCAAATATGCAAATATCGGATTGGAGGTTTGCAAAATCTTGAAATCGGCAATCAAATTCCTGATCCAGTTCTTCTAATATTTGCACATAATTATTTAGGTCTGTAATTCGATGACATACTGTAGACAACTTTGGAAAATGTGACGTGTCTCCGAGAGTGAGGTGACGTTTTCATAAGTCTAGTTTTACTTTGAATGCACTAAATTTACCATACAATTCTACTGCTGCAGTGAACGCCACTGCGCTGATGCGTATTGACAGCAATACAACTCAACTGCTCTCTCTCCGAAGCTCTTGCGAGATGACTGGCTCTTACGTCACAACTGCAGCATCTGCCGGACACTGGTCTACTCTCTCATTTCCTTCCACTCCAGAGTGATCTTTAAACCCAAGTGAAGCAGATATGAAAGGCACTTGAAGAAATTATACGCCTGATTTCTATGGCAATGGGGCTACCATTGTACTTGTCTTGGATAGCACTTAATGATGCTAGAGACTCACTCTTTGCCCGCCCACTACTCTTGTTCTCGACACCCTATTGAGCTGCGAACAACTCTGCTTGGAAGATTGTACATGTTGGTGCTAGTCTCTGACTTCTTGGCGCTACATCCCTGAAGGGACAAGGCCTACTACCCGACCGCTGCGTCATCTACCATAGATGTTAGTCTGTATACCTTATTAATGACTTCACGGCTCTTTTGGTACACAACAAAAGCGCAGCCAACTGATGAATGTGCATTTGCGATCTTCTGTGCGTGATCCGTCTGAGAATACAATAAGATACTGGTGATCACTGTTGCATGAGTCAAGTTGTACAATGTTCTGAAAGATATCTGGGTGTCCAAAATCTAAGTATTTACCACTTTTTTCAACCCTTCACTGGTTTTTTAAAGCACTGTTCTGTTTTAACAGGACAAAACGCATGTTCTTTTGTATTTCATAGATGTCGGCAGAAGGACTGTTACGGTATATAGTACAACATAGGTTACAAGTAAATAAAGTAATTCCTATACAGAGTGTGGAAGACGCTCACGTTTCTAGGAGTTTGAGGCTATCAGAGGTTTAGACATTTGGACGAAGAATGTGGTAAGATTGTCAACTTCACGAGTCGGCCGCCTTTACTTCTAGGACCGCTCCTGGTACTCATTTAATCTGTTAGCGATCGACCCCTGTCATAGGCGCTAATTTGTAAAATTTATAAGGGGTGGTCACTCGGAAAATGAAAACATCACATTGAAGTTTAATATAATTTATATTTAACGTCCTTCTTCATTACAATAAACAATATTCATTAATAGACCTAATATAGTCTGTTTAATCGATAAATTGTTCCATTATTAACAACACTACCATTATTCTTGAGGATTAATAAAATCTTGTTATGTTGTGACATGGAAAGTTAACTTTTTTTTTCGAATTATGTTTTCATTGAAAATGTCTGCCTGTGAATTTCATTTATAATGATGAACTCATTTGCTATTTCATCCAAATCGAAATACATAGCTTCGTCTTTGTGGGAATGAATTATTGTTACACCATTCATTGACCTATTGTAAACCTATCGCAAAACTTAAATCTGCGCAGGAAAAGATCACTCTGCAGTAGAAGTAGATGCTGCTATCATAAGAACTAGTCTCATGAACTTAACAAGTTTAGTGGCATGTCACGAAAAAAAAATTGCGAAAGAACTGGTAAGTAGGCCTATGTTAAATAGCATTGAGGGTGCTTGACTTGCGCAAGAACTAGGAAATGTGCTTTATCCGTACTGAAAAAAATTAATTTTATTGTGGGTAGTGGAAAGAGAGACACATGCCACAGAAATTAGTAAATTAATTTTCGAATATTTTTAGCAGTAACATCGCAATATCAACCCAGAAGTGTTTGAGGGACTAGAAGAGATAAATAATATACCATTGCACCTAATTCTTTTCATAAGTACCAGCTACAGTGCTATAGTCGGTGCGGAAATGTTTTATGCAGCGGGATGGATAGGTATGGTCCGCTCTGGGACTGGGCCTAAAGTAAACAAGTAAGTCTGACTCACTCTTAAGTAGATGGGAGTAGTGTGCTAGAGTATGACAGAGTTACTAGAGGACAGTACCTACCATCCCTCTGATTAAAATTTTCCGCACCGACTATGCTTACAATATTGCTTATGACGGCTGCCAGCGCTAATTCGTGAGTAGTGGAGATATCTTGAAGCTTTCTGAATAACAAGCCAAGGCTCGAAGAACACACTAGCTGGCTATGGAGTAGCGAAGTTCGTAATATCCCATCCCTCAACGTCTTAAGTGGAACCCGGTTTGAATATGTGTCGGCAACAAATTAAAGTACGTGATGCATGGAAAATTATTATAGAAAGCAAGGATTTAATTTCATAAGTAAAGAAGTACGCGAAGTACAAAAGAAGCAGAAGATACGAGTACATACTAAGAGTACAGACAATGTTGTGTTTGTTTCTATTTTGTAATACATTCATGTATTCAGATAGAATCTCTGCAGGTAAAGACGATTAGAGCATTGCAATATGACTGATACTGACATGGAATTTGTCCGTGAAGTAATTTGCATTTGATACCCGAGAACAGGGAATAACGATTGCAATCTACAGGTTACAGGTACACATGCTGAACTCTGGAACAGCGCTTTTGAATGCTAGAGCGGTACACATGGCGTTAAGCATTTCAAACACTGGATATATGCCACTGAAAGAGAATACAAATGGTAGAATATTAAGTATAAAAATAAAAGGTTTACCTCCTTATAACCCCATAATAATAACTTATTCCAAACATTTCTGAGAATAAAGAAATATCATTTTATTACATATTGTAAATTAACATCTAATAAAGTTCCGCGTATGAGCACAAACAAGAAATTGACCTTCAATTGAAATACCAGTACAAATTCCTTATAATTAAGTGAGATACAAGTATCACAACAAATTAATGCAATAATTAAAATTAGGCCTATATGAGAGAACAAAAAAGAAAACCTAGTTAACTTGAATATGAACACTTTTATATAATATTGGTTGAACGCAATATTTTGAGTAATTTAAAGTCATGCAGGGTTCGGCGTAGGGTCAAAAAGTTACGCGAGTGAAGTTTGCAATGCACAGAGTAGAATGACATCATGACTCGTGGCGTGAGAGCGTGCAGTATGCTTCATGAGTTCACTACTTCATCGTTGTTGCTTGGCTTGGATCCAGACATACTTTACTTCAATCCTGTAAGTAGAGAATCCATTGCTTCCTATGTCTTTTACTTAATTATTTCAGGATTCAAATTAGTGTTAATTTTGCTATTTTGGAATTCACAGTACTGAGAAATATGCTGAAAATTGAGGGAACAAAGGAACATAGGGAGATTCAGATGTGAAAGGAAACATCACTGCAATTTGCAAATTGCGCACAAAAGATTTACGGACGGGAAGAACTCGATTGTTTGAAAAACACTGTGATAAGGCAGATGGAATATCAAAATCCGACATTGAAGATCAAACCGAACGTTATCGACATTTACGTATAATGTATTAAAGTGTTCCCTGTACAGGCCATGGAGGCCCATAGGCTCTCAGATTTTAGACATTCTGGATGGTAAGGTGGTAAGGTTATCAGCCTTCCGCAGCGGTCGCCTTTACCCCCCAGGATTGCTCCTGGTACTCATTTCTGTTAGAGGCTGCATCGACCCCAGGACCATCAGAAGGATTAACGTCCTCATCGGGAATCGAACTCGCGACCTTCCGGTTCGTAGTGCAGCTCCTCAACCACTATGCTACGGCGTACCCCCTAACAAAGCTATTAGTAGTAAAGAATTGAATTGTGGCCGGTAGCCTCCAAACTTGTGCACGTCATTTTACCTGTTTCTAATTATCACTGCCCAACAATGAAAATGTTTCGGGCTCAAAAATAGCTGATTCTTATGAATTTCCACCTGCTGAATTCAGAAATCGCCATAGAAATTGCCGATTAGCTCTTATTTTGGAGATACAGTGACTTTTGTATTCTCTATAGTCAACATTTTCAGTTTCGGGAAAATTTGTTTTTGGATGTTGGCACACTTGTCAACTGTCAAAATACAAAATACCCACAGTAGTCTAGCTGTGGGTAGATTATAAATGTAAACACTATTGTTTTGACAGTGAATTTCGTATTATCTGTTGTAATTGGTGCAGAATTTTTGTTTTGGAGGGTTTTAAAAAGCAAAATTTGTTACATTAACATGCCACGGAAATGTGTAAATTTAGTGAAGAATTTATGTTACATTTGTGGTGAAATAACATTTTCGTCACAGAAACGCAAAGTGACGCCTCTTGTGAAGACTGCCTACCAACATTATTTTGGTATGAAGGTACCCAATCTTCCATCTGCTATTCAACCTATTCCACATTCAGACAGTTTACCAGTTCCTACTCCACCCCAAAATTATGAGTTGGAAGTAGAAAAGGCAGTGTGGAAGAAGAAGAACTCAACAAGCCTTCAACATCCCATGACCCTGATTTTGAAGTGAAAGATGATTAACCGCACAGATTGAGCCAATCGGAGTTGAGTGATCTCATTCGAGCCTCTTGTGGATCCAAAAGATGTTTTTCTTCCACCTCTACATATCAAGCTGGGTTTGATAAAGAATTTTGTCAAAGGCATGAACCAAGAAGGCCAGGCTTTTAAATATTTGAGAGAGAAATTTTCTGGACTAAGTGATGCAAAAGTCAAGTAAGGCATTTCTGTTGGGCCACAAACACGTCAACTTGTAAAGGATCCTGCGTTCGACCTACTTTTGGAAGGGGAAGAAAAGGCAGCTTGGGAAGCTCTCAAGGGATTTTTAGGGAATAAAAGAGATGATAACTACACTCAGTTGGTGACAGTACTTCTACAAAAATACCATCAACTCAGATGCAACATGTCCCTAAAAATTAATTTTCTCCACTCCGTTCTCAATTTTTTCCCACCTAGTTGTGGAGCTGTCAGTGACGAGCATGGAGAAAGGTTCCATGAGGATATTTCTGTAATGGAACGGAGATATCAGGGCCTCTGGAATGAAGCAATGCTTGTGGATTACTGCTGGTTTGTGTGTAGGGATGCTCCAGAACTCAATTACAAGAGAAAAGCCAAAAGACAGAGATCTCATGAAACCACCTATTGATTCTCTGTAGATCCAACGGCATGGTAGGTTTTCTTTAATCAATTGAGGATGTTAACTGTCATTAATAAAAGAACGGTCACACTTTTAATGTTGTTAGCACATTAAGTAATTAATATTTGTAAATGCTAAATTTACTGTTTTCTCTTAATCCTTTAAAATTAAAAACTTTCACCTATTGTTTATCTCAGAAACTAGAGCTAATAAAAAATTTTCTTTGTCATATTCGTTTTTCTCAACCCAAAATTAGTAAGAATTGACTCATGAGGTGACGGAAACATTTAAAAAATGTTTTTTTGTTGGGCAGTGTTATTATTCCCAAACTATCATTTTCGAAGACAAAACTTATAAAGAAGTATCAACGGACTTTTATGACCCAAGCCAGACTTATTGAATTCGGCCTCCTCAATAACGAATGTGATCCACTGATATCATGAAAATTATTAATATATCTTTGCATTACAGAAGGATCGCCGCATGGTCCAGTTTCATTGAGTTCAATGTGAGTACAGAAAAGTTTTACAAGTACAAAAACAGCAGATAGAAGTATGTGCTTATTGACAATGAATTTTAATCACTGTAGTATCTTTAATTATTCTATAACAGTTATTTAAGTTATAAAGTTATTTAAGTTTTAATTTATAAAAAAAGTTATATAAAAAGTTTTAAAAATAATCTTACACAAAAGATCAAATAATCCCATTCTTCATATAACAAAGAAATATATTGCATTACAATTTTTCTTCTCCTAGTTCAATTATGTTAGTTATTGACAGGTTTTGCATCCTTTTTATGGAACCTGTTTATTATTATTATTCTTTTATTTTTATTTTATTTGCAGGAAGACCCGTATCACATTTGTTTTGCCCCTGATAAGGATGAAATTTCATAACAACATATCTAAAGAATGTACGGTATATTGAAATATATAATTATCTATTATTAACAGGTAATACTTTACTGGCACTTTATCTATTGCCTCGGATTTGAACAGCTAATGTGCTGATTAAGCGTGCTGCAAGATATTCTTCAGAATAAACTTGGATTTCATAATCCATAGGTATAGTGCAGGGGCTGAGCCCTAACGGACTCGCGGACGGAGGCCACATAGGCGGGCCCATTGCCCACCCCCTAGGAAACGAATGATGTGCATGCCCTAAGGCCCCCCAGTCAACAGACTCCACCACAAGCCCCCACGGAGCTCCCCTACATCCAACAAGAACCTGGTACCACTCCACGTGCACCGTACCCAGGGTCCCTCGTACAAGAGCCCCCTAGGCGCGGCACAACCAGACAAGCGCCGCTAACCCAGGGTCCCTCTGAGAGCCCCAAAGGCACGGTACACCACCAGCAACTCTTGACCACAAGCAGCGGGGCAGGACGGGGGAGGCCCGCAGCAGAGTCTGCAGCAGGAGCTGGCCCGAAAACCAGTAAAGGGGAACGGGATGATAATGAGGGGGGAAAGGAAGTTGAAGTGGAGAGTGTTGGTGGAATGAATGAAGGGGGAAACGGGAGGATCCCCGAGAAAAACCCCCAAAGGTCACGGCTTTGTCCACCACAAATGACACGCCCGCCAGCCCCGAGATTTGAACTCGGGACCGCTAGCATGCCAGGCCCACGCGCTAAGCATGAGCCACCGTGACGGCTTTCATAATCCATAGACTTCTTGTAACCCCAGAAAAGGAAATCAAGCGGGGTCAGATTAGTGCGCTGGCCAGGCAACGGACAAACCCCATGAACGTCGAATGAGCTGCCACATGCATTTTGAGCCGTGAATGTGGCTCATGCAGTTAAAAGAAATTTATATTTCCAAAAAACAGTAAGTATTTAAGAAAATTGTTAAATGCGACCGTGTAATTTTCAACGTTATTTGAACGCAGCCTGCGAGCGCAGTGCCATCTTTCCTGCCACGGAGTACTGGGATTACGTTTTGTCGCGACCTGCACTCTGGAGCATGGCACGGTGAAGAACACATGTAAAAGTTGTAACAGTGTTTCTGGGGATCATGACAGCAGGAAGAACGCATATCTCCTCTGCATATTGGGTTAGACCTTTCTTATTTCGGTTCTGATGCTAATTTAACAATCCATTAACTTCTTTAAAATTTTGCTCACCCAAGTTTCAAATGTAATTGCCGTTCAAATCTTCATTATGTATTACTACTCAAAGTAAAGTTAATTTTTCGGTACATTAGATTGGTTGTAGAAATTACGCCCATCATGATTTAAAAAGACAATGTCTTTATTAGTCCGTTATGTTTTTTTCCATCTGGTTAATTTTGCTCCGTGTCGCACACAAAATATCTCCAGTTCTCCTGATCTCTAGGCAGTTGTAACTAAGATTTGGTTATGAATTAATCCAGGGATGCAGGGAATGAATTAATCCAGGGATGCAGGGAATGATGAATCCGGATAGCAGGTTATTTTTAGTAATATCCATGAGTTGTGGAATCAAGGGCTGCCGTGACATAGTTTCAGATTTACGGGAAATTGCTTAAAGGGGAATGGAAACATCATTCTGTATTATATTGAATTTCTGAGGTCGTTATATATTTTTTAAATGTTAATACTGAGTACATACAGAGTGATTGTGAATTGCCCAAGTGAAATGGTAGTCAGTTTCTTGAAAGTTAAGATAGATCAAATCAGTTTCAGTCAAGGTAACATTCATAAAATGTGGTATCCTTTCTTCATGTTTAAAGATGCTTTAATTACTGTTGAAATTAGGATTTATGGTTTCGCTTAAAATTATAAGTATCTGGTGTCAAACCTAATAGAACAAAATACAGTGTAATTATTGATTATAAATTAAAAATTTCTATTGCATTTTTTAACTCAGCTTTATGTCCCATCAGTTATTAATGAATTGGGGTATCTTGGGTAATATTATGTGGGCGTTCGGTGAAAATAGCAACATACCTTGAAATAGCTGGTCATTTATGGAATTTTGCAAAATAAGATTAATTGTAGCGATAAAATTAAGTAATACAGGGTAATCTGAAGAATATCCGGTTCTCCTCAAAATGTTTTAAAGGTTATTGCAATTTTAATAGGGTAATTTATTTATATTTACAAGTCTCTGTACATAACTGTCATTTTACCAAGTTTTGCAAGTGTCAGTGTACGACAGACATTTCTATTGCTACAGTATATTTATTTAAAGTGCATAATTTAAAGGGATTTTGCCATTATAACTTATGTAGTGGTTGGTAAATACCTAGCTGCTTTCCTGCATTTTTATTAAAAACTATTTCAAGCTTTCATAAGGGAATATGGGGCAGTGGCGTTATCAAATTTAGCTAAAAATGGTCGAAACCAAATCTACCATCAAAACCGAATTTTCAAGCTTCCAACATATGTAAATGTCCAATAGGAGCACAATTTTCAAAATGAGCTGGTGATCTGAATGTTGAAACCACATTTGTTGATCTTCCATTTGAATAGTGGAATGAATACATGAAACCGAACTCCGGGAGTAAAGAGAGTCGAAAGAATAAATAAACAGCGTGGTAGTATTCATTTAATTTAACTTTAGCCGGTAAATTATTATTTTCCGTATTTTCTGTTTATCTTTATGTCTGGTGCCTTTTTCCATATTAACGCACTCAAACACTCATGCCCGCGACGGGGCTCAAACCCGCAGTCTTCTGATCCACAGCCTTACAGTGTTTTGCAGATGACAAGCCGTTTATCCTTCTCCTTGGTTAGATACGCGGTCCAATGAGAGACGTCGAGACGGAGGGAAGACTGTTATTGCTAGCGGCACTTCTTTAGCTCGTACACGTGATTGGCGGTGAAGGAATTGGCTTCTCATTTGAAAAATACTGTAGTTGCCGTAGCAAAGAAGACCGGCAAGTATTGGTACTATTCGTCCACGATATGAATGCCTGCGGCAGCCTTTAGGATGTTAACTTACAGCCAACACAACAGTGGCGCCTTCCTACAAACGCACTCATATCGTGGTCAGTTAATAACAAACCCCACTTACACTAAAACACAGATTGTGTTTTTTCTTGTACACATTTTATTGACTGTTTTTCTGATCTTGTTTTCCCTTTTTCTTATAACACAGAAACAACTATGCCCGAGGCGGGATCGAACATACAGCCTCCTTCAACAAGGCTCTAAGCATTGGCTATCGCGGCAAGGAGATTGGGTGTTGGGACAGTAAACAGAATACCCTGAACATTAATGATGATTTGTTGACTCAGTTTGCACTATCAGTTCAATTCTCTCCTGAATGATCGATCAGTTAATTGACATAAACCTCTCTTGGACTGAACAGAAGCGTCGCAGCTAATGGGTTCTTTATCAAAAAGTGATTATATTTTTTTGAAGTCATACAGTAAATGACCGATTCGAGCAACAAAAATATTATCTTCTTCTTCTTCTTTAGTCTTCAATCCTTGGATTGTTTTGCAGCGATTCTTCATTCTGATCTTCTCTCTGCCTTCCTTTTTAATTCCTCATACTTTACAATTCATGCTATCCTTAATTTCTTCCTTGTACTGCAGTCTTGCACTTCCTTTGCTATTCTTGCTTCAATTGTGCCTTCGACAATGCTTTTTAAAAGGCTTTGGTGCCTTAGTAAATGCCCTATGAGTTTTATTCTTCTTTTTCTTATTTGGTTCCAAATTTCTTTCTCTGCGTTTGCTCTCTCATAAACTTCCTCATTGGTAATTTTATCGATCCAGCTAATTTTCAGCATTTTTCTGTAGTGCCATTTTTCAAATGCTTCTATTCGTCTTCTTTCTGATTTCAGGATTGAACAAGTTTCACATCCATACAACATCCATACAGCATCCATGCTCCATACATATGTTTTCATCAAATTTTTATATGCTAAACTTTTAACTTAATCATTGTAAGCAGTAATTCACTCAAATAAAACTCTACAACATTATATTAATCCTTAGATAATTACTAATTTACGCAAAATTTGGTTTGAGTTTGATTTTTAGTTTTTGCCTATAGTGTTCATGGTTGCAGAACGCAGAAACACACAATTTTTGCCACGATAAGATGTGACTCACAGAATTTGGTAAATATGCAATTTTCGTCCTCAAATTTTCTACCTTTGCCTTCATCCATGTTGCATATAATAACGTTTGCATATAATGTTTGTTTATTTCTTGTGATTATTTAACAATGGTTTTGTACGGTGCTTAAGGCTATTAACTATCGGCAGTGTGCCGGAATTATGTCCCGATCTGTTATTTTACATTGTCACACAGTTAAATGCCGAGATCGAACTCGCAAACTTGGAAATAATGTTATCCAAAGTTTAAATTGGTATAATACTGTATTATTATTATACAGTAATATTTTGTAATAGGCATACGCTGCATTATAACAGAGACATAGTCCACTTTTCCATCAAAATATTTGCTACAAATCCGTACTGCACGAACACATGTGGGACCGAACTATTTGTTGAAGAAGCTTGGCCTTTTGCACTTGCCTTTTGTTTTCTGGTGTCTTGAAGGTATCTTTGTATGGTGATTGGTTGCTTGAAGATGCACGTAAGTACCCGTTATGTCAGGTTATGGCATTATGGTATTGTTTTCCAGACTCAAACATGTGTTCCAGCTTAGACTTTCATATAGATTTTTTATTTATGCGTGGGAAATTTTGATCATATCTTTGATAACTCCTACATCAAAGGGTTCCGTGCAAGGACGATAAATTGAACTACGTTAAAAAATCAGAATCCTGGCATAGAAACTTAATTTAACATGACTGTAGATTCCAAAGACTGTTATGGAATGCTTTCTCAGCAACTATGAGCTGAGCGCCTGTAAGCCTTCTCGACGTGCGTTCTATTATAATGCAGAGTGCTTTTGTTTCTGCATTGTATTACTATTTATAACATTATACTCAACATGTCTAAGCTGCCGATACCACAGCACTGCTGTATAGTTATTATTTAAATATCTTTCAAGCAATCATAATGCAAGAATTCTAAAATCATTTTTGTACTTTACGAGTCACTTCTTTTCTTTATTCCATTTACCATCGCCTAAGTAAAGCTTGGATCTTTATGATATACGTATGCTTATGTGTATGAAAATTTCTTTGACAATTGATTTGAAATGAAATAATTTCACCACGAGAGGTACCATTTCCTAAGGGAAGCGTCGCAGACTCTCATTCGTCGCAAGACCCAGGTTTAAAGTTTCACACCCCATGGCGACGAATTTGATTGGGGATTTTCACTGTTACCCCAGTCGAAAAAGAAAACAGCATGTCGGATATTTCCTTAGACCACGACCTGCCAGAAGAAGGAATACCTTTGAATCATAGAAATATACTTTTTTACCAGTGGGTCTCCCTGGATAGGTGATCAGCCCATTGCCGGGGCCACCTCTAAGAAAACACGGACACATAGGAAGAGATACACCAATTGTAGCCTACACACATTCATTTCCAACAAGGAGTAGATGGGATGAAGATTATAATGACAGTTAGATGGGCTTAAACTACCAGACATTTGTCTCTAGGTTATATTAAACACCGGTAATCACCCACCTAATTTCATCCAATAGGCCTATCACATTCATTATAACAACCAAAGATGAAGTATTATGATAAAACAAACACGAAGAAGAATATTTCCAAAATAAACGAATCACTTTGTTAAAATATTAAATAATGCATATTTTATTTCTCCACTATATGAAATTTCCTCACAGACGTTGCATGAGATTATGCTAGTTCACACTAAACTCTCATGTTGATTATCGATAGTGATATATATAGTTTCCACCACGATTTAAGACTCATACCAAAGAAGTTTGTTTTAAGGTTTATAGTGTGGAAAAAATTCTTATTGGAAAACATAGAAACTACATTTATAGTTAGGTCCATAATGAATATTTTGCATAATTAACCCATATGTAGACTCTGCATTCATTCAATGTAAGTTTTATAAATTTTTGCAGCTCCGGAGTTTATTTCTATAAAGAGTTAAAGGATTCAAATAAAGAACGAAACATAAAATATGGATATCGCGAGTAAGAATATTTTAATATTTGACTGAATGAAGATAGATGACAAATACTGTAGTATAGTAGAGTAGAGCAGAGCATTTATTTTGACAGGTAGGGGGAAAAAAGCGGACCGACAAAAATATTTAAGTTGCCGATAAGAGCCACTGCGCATGCCTAGCGGCATTCACAGGATAGCAGGGACTGTATTGAAATTTGTTCTAGACAATATAGACAATCAATTGAGAAACAATTTCATGTAATTTGCATTGCTCGTGAAAACAAACGTTTCCGTTACAACTGTTAAATTTATTTACATATCACAAGGATCTGAAATCAGCTACAAGAGTAGCACATAGCCATCCGCATAATATGGGTATACACGTCACAATAATATCAACAGAGAAATTACTATTTATAAAGATTCAATCACACTTAGTAACATAATAATACAAATTTTTAAGTAAAATTCTTTTCATATAAATTTTTAAACAATTGTGAGAAAAATCTTGAACTCCCTGAGGTAATTTGTAAAAAAAAAGTTATACCAGCTTAAGCTGGAAGCTTTTCAAATTTCGTGAGTCTGTGACTTAAAGTTGTGATTAAATGACAATTTATACTTTAATGTGTGTGGAAGTGAGACTTTTATAAAAATTATGTTCATGTAATTTAAACAGTCATGCATTAAATAAGAGAAAAGTAATGCATAAAACACATCTATCAGAGGTTTAATATGAAATATGTATCTTAGAATTGTAGAATATTGTAGAATAGCAAAATTAGTTTTGTTAATCTTATTAAAATACATATCCAATACCGTTGAGCTTGATCAATGAAATAAAATAAAAGTGATACCAGTTGTTCAACTATGATTTATTTTGTAATTGGTCAACGGACACGCAGCGAGGAGGCCACAGAAGAAAATCTAGTGACAGTGCTTTTATGAGATTTTATGAATTTTATCTTATTTTATAAATATGACAAAATGCAGTTTTAGTTTTATTTATTGGGACTCCAACTCATTGAAAAGATGCCCTGAAGATGGTGCAAGAGCACCGAAAGGCCTAGGCGGCGAATTACAAAATAAACCATAGTTGAGAAACTGGTATCACTTTTATCTTATAATAAAATAAAAATGATCATTCAAATTTAATAAAGTGTCAATAGTTATGCCTAGAAATTTGGATTTATTTTGATCAAGAATAACTGATGAGTTGAAGGAAAAGCTAAAATCAGTGTCATTGGTTATGTTAAGGAACTTTAGGCAAAACTGTTTTATCAGTATTTGTTTCTATGACACCAATATTTTAGTTGTGAAGCAGCCAATCCAGTCTTATTAATAAGATTTTGTAGAACAGGATAATTGATAACGATAGATGTGCCATCAGCATACATTAAAACTTGACCAACCGTAATAAAATTGGGTGGTCATTAACTTATAAAATAAAGATAAGAGGGCCCAGGATAGATCCCTGGGGTACTCTTCGAATAATATTGAACTTATCTGATATTACATCCTTCACTTTAGCACAAATCTTGCTATTGGTTAAGTATGGTTAAGTATGATAAATAATTTTCTGTGGTAATATTTTTAGAACAGGCAAAGAAGAATTTCGGGACTAGGAAAAAATTCTTTATTCATATCACTGACAGATATTGTTATTATTATTGTTATTGTTAATATTGTTGTTCAGGCTTATATTAAACAGAATTTAAAAATCCTGAATTATTGCATAGGCTAGGAAATGTCAATATGATTGTTACATCTAAACTTATCCCTGAATTTTATAACCATGAAAAGTAAAATGAAACAAAGTGATTCGTGATAGTCAAATCGTTAGAGGAATAGTAACAGATCTAGTTATGTGCCAAAAGATGAATCTTCTTTTTCTTCCGCTGCAGGGCTGGGCTATAACACCTGGGCTATAACACAAAATAATCGATTTCCGATCTGGCTATTACGGAACGCCAGCCTTCAGGTCTATATCTAAATGCTTGTTTTGTAAATCTATTTTCGTCCATTCTTTCTATATGCTGGGACCATTAATATTTCATGTTGGTAATTTTTTCCTATAATTTGATTAAGTGTTTAGTCCCTCCTGTATTTGAACGCTGGGAATGTGATGTTTTTGTGTATATCCTGATATACGTCTGAGAAATTGCATTTCCGATGTTTCTATTCTTCTTTTAAGTGATGATATGTTAAGGACCCAATTTTCACCATATAATAATAAAGGAACTGCCAAGACCTTAGAAAATCGAATTATTTTTTCTTTCCTTATTTTATTTCTTAGAGTTCTCTGTATAATTCCGCATAAATGTTGAAATTTCATCAGTTTTAGATCTGCAGCCTTCTCTTGTTCGTCGGAGATCCAGCACCCTAGTAATTTGAAGCAGTTAACCTGTTCTATTCTTTCATTATTCAGAATTATTTTCGAACTTACCAGGAAATTTCCCTCAAAAGCCATAACTTTAGATTTTTAATAGATATTTCTAGATTATAATTCCTGAATATATGTTTGCAATTTATATGTTGCTCTTTGAAGCTCATCTTCTGAAGTAGAAATAGTAACTTGACCGTCCGAAAATAAAATTGCGTTTAAAACAACGTCTCCTATTTTAAAATAATTTATTAGCGGCTTTTTCCATTCATATATACCGTATATATATATAATGAGAGATAATGGACATCCTTGATGTACTCTAAGATTGATCACCTCTTCCATTCCATTTTTAATGCATATTTTCGTGTTTTGTATAGTATTAAACGACACCTAACAATATTACTTGTACTATTGCCCTATTGTATTCATTAAGTGTAGTGGATATCCTCTTTCCTTCATTATATTTATATATTTATTTATATTTATACAAAATATTTATACAAAACAAAACAAGACCACCCGAATGAGCATGCGCTCGTGCTCGGGCACAGTTCAGCCATTTACATTACAAAATACAAATTACAAATACATAAAGAAAATATAATATTAAATCAATACCTAAAAAATAATAATAAAAAAGAAAGAACAGAATAGTAAAAAGAAAAAAGGAAAAGTAGTAAGAACAAAAATTGAAACCCTGAGTTATTACAAATAAAATCGTTCCTTAATTGTCTACTAAGTACAGAGTACTAAGTACTAAGTACAGAGTATATCACAGCACTTCTCTTAATATTCCATCAAAGGCCTTTATAAAATCAATGAATAAAATATGGGGTTCTAAATTGTATTCTCTTCTTTTCTGAATTAACTGTTTTAAAATAAACACACAATAGAAGCAGAATCTCCCTCTTCAGAATCCATGCTGTGCTTCATTGATTAGTGCATCTGATGCAGTGTTCAAGCTCCTTATTATTTTGGCGTAAATGTTGTACGCTATGATTAATAGACTTATACATTGGTAAATATTGCGGTCTTTTCTCTTCCCGTTTTTTTAAATATTGGGAACATTTGTACTTCTTTCCATGAGATAGTACTTGGAGAGTTTTCCAGAATACATTCAACAGCAAAATTTAATACTGAACTTAATATTGCACTTCAATTTGCTAGGTGTAGGCTACACTACGAATGAAGTTTCATAAGCGTTTACCTCTTACTAGAAATACAACTTAGTAATTGTTGCAAAATAGCTTGGAATATTAGTGGTTATCATTCTACCAAATAGAGCATAGGAATAATGTAAAATATTTTAATAACAAATGATAAATTAAGTTATTCAATATGTCATTAGAAATAAATAACTTCTTATCCGCGGAATTTTAATAGTTATTTTCCGCAATATTACTTCCTATATGATGTCATACAAAGCGTGTGCTAGGTTTTATAAGATCGTGGGACAAAATCTTAGGCTATGTGGTTCGTTGTGGACTATAAAGAATTATAAATTAAAGCACATAAAATCCACAGTAATTAACATGTGTTACGTTACGTTCGGTGATAAAGTTTCAAATTTTTCTGAACAAGTTGCTTTCAAGAGGTTGAATAAGATATTACAATTCGTAACATTATCAATACTTTCTCTCTCTCTCTCTCTCTCTCTCTCTCTCTCTCTCTCTCTTACTCTCTCTCTCTTTTTTTAACCTCTCCCGTTGTAGGGTTTCTGCCAGCTCTGTCTGGATCTTACAGGATCGCGACCAGTCGGGAGAGGGATTACCTTTGGATCACATATATACTTTTTTGACCGAGTGAGGATGTTTCATTAGCCCTCTGCCAGGACCACCATCGAGACAATACCAACACAAAGGACGAGATACAACAGTCGCACATACCTCATACCGAACAATACGCGGATAGGATAAAAGGGATAATGATGGTCATATGAAATCCTCGGACGAAGTCTCCCGAGATTATACTCATAGGTGTGGAAACACTCCGGAAAAATCTCCAACCCACGGAACTTACCCCGAACAGGAATCGATCCCGGACCTGCTGCAGAGTAAAAGCTAATGCATCACCTACGCCACAGCGGTGGACAATATCGCTATCTTTTATCTAATAAATCGCACAAGTACTGAGGAGATTGTGGGCTTGGAAGAGTGCCTACTGTATCTATTTTGCAACTATATTTTAAAGCTGTAATTTTGACTTTAGTTATTACTGATAGATTTTATGTTTGGAATAAATAGTTGAGTGCTAAATATTATTAGGCCTAATTGCAATTATAAGTACATAGAGCATGTAGAGGCCCTTGATATAAGTATACGATTGCTTATACTTCTACCCAAGGGGTAAAGATCAATAAATTACTCAAGGAATACGACCAATAGGCCTATTACGTACCGGGACAAGACTTAATTTTCATAACTTGCATGCCGCGAAGTTCTTATTTTGGTAATAAGACCAAGATTGTATTAAATATTAATGTAGGGGTAGCGTGCCCGCTTCTAGATCCCAAATTCGCGGGATGAAACCCGGCCGCAGTCGATGGATTTTTTAGGGAATAAGAATCCTGGGCACGAAAGCCTCCGGGTGGGACTTTAAAATAGTGGACCTGAATCGTATATTTTCAACACAAGCCTAAATTAGAGCCTCTGGACAAAATTTCCCGGCCTTTTCACGTCCGTGTAATAGCTTAATTTACTGGGAGGGTTTGTGAGGCGATGGCTTTACCACCTGCCCTCTGTCCTCTCTTGGAAAATAAGCGTAACAAAATTAGTGCAGGTACTGAAACTTCTAACACCGTGGCATAGTGATTGAGGCACTGCGCTACAAACCGGAAGTCGCGGGTTTGAGGTCACTGAGATTGTTGAATTGGCCTAATCCTTCTGATGGCACTATGACACTGAGGTAGGTTCAGCATCTAACAAAAATGAGTACCAGGAGCAATCTTAAGACCCTTGCACACGAGGACAATAGTGGCAGCCAGTACTAAAGGCCATTATTGGCCGCCACTAAAATTCCCTTCACTGTCCCCGTGTGTAAGGGAACTTGCCGCTTCAACGGCCAGTAATGGACAGTTTCTACTGGCAGCCACTAAAGCCAAACATGTTTGAGTTTAGTGGCCGGTGGAGCGTCCAGTAACTGATCACGTGACCTCGTAGCAGCAATATTATTAGTGGATGTGTCTGCGCCAGTACACAGCCTGAATTTGTACAAGTGTTTTGGGAGTTGTGTTGAATAAAATGTGTTCAAAGTAAGTGAGATAGGAAGTTCAGTCGAAAGTGCCTATCAAATGGAAAATAGAAGTTAATTTTCTAGACATCAGAACTATCAGAACTAAGAGCTGCTGTGGAACATTCGTTATGAGGATTACGCTAACACGACTAAAAGGGTAAATACCATGGTGAAGTTGAGGGTTGATCTCATTGGACTTGATATAGGTGAACCAGATTTAGGTATTTAAGAGCCCGTATAATGGCTATTAAGACTACCTGCAGAATTAAGCTGATGAAAGTTTTTGAGCCAAAAACAAGGGAAAAGTTACAGATGTTTTATACGTACTGAAACTGCCATGGTTTAATATAATTGAAAGCTTTGTGAGAGACATTCGTGATAACAAAAAAGACGACATAACATTTAGTAAGTTTGTTTTGGCATTAGCACTATGTAAGAGTGTTCACATTTCATGTGAATAAATTTTTACGTAATTTTTCCTCTCATTGGTTTGAATAATCTAGATCAAGATTTGTTACGTAATTGCGGTTTAACTAGGATCTATTTTTTGTTGGAGGCAAACGGGTTGGTAATCTACATCTGGAATATTCTAGAGGTAAGGGTAAATGTATTACTTAATGTTCTCCCACATCTCTGTACCCTTCCTCTTGATGGAGGAGTAATACAATGTGCTGTTTAGGAGGCAGTGAGTAGACTGCCTACCTTAGTAGTAGTATGGCACAGTCATCGGGACGAGCTTCAGTAAAGTCGTATCTGCGAGTCGTCAAGTCTAAGCAGTAAATGGGTATCATGTTAGTGTCTGTTAAGTGATACAGTCCACATGCACAAATTAAATTCATTTCTGCATGGTAGAAGAGAACTCTCGTCAAGTCGTCTTTCCAGCTCAAGTGCAATTTCTATAAGTCTAGGCGTAGGATCGCCTCTTTTTGAGTTCTCTTATTCTTTGTGCACATCGGCACAATTCAAGTACATATTTCTCTTCTCAAATGCCATCAAGATTCTAAGTATTGAATACAAACTTTATTCTCTATCATTTATAGTGCTGCTTCAAGCATTAAAGAAGTTCCTAAAGTTTTAATCGCATGGTTCGGAAGTCATTTTGTGTAGCCCTATTAAAGGTCAGAGGCTTTCGTCAAGGGCATTCACTTAGAAGTGCCTTTTCTCTAAACTATACTTCAATGGACTAGAACTTTTTAATGCCATTTCGCCAGGTAGAGAAAAACCTGAATTATAAACTCTTATGCCACAAGCCTGAAATAACACATATCTGTGCAACTCAGCATCAAGTGCATATGAAAAGCTACTCTTGCAATTTATATAATTGGAAGGTTTTCTCCAGTATGATGATTTAGAAACAGAATTCTGGCTGGTGTTGAAGACTTCTACTGCAAGGATATTGGTTTTCATCCTGAAGGACGTCGCCTACGAAGCCTACCCGTGGCCAGATTCAATTTCTACCCACTTCTGCACCCCGCATGGTTGATGCGCTCAGCCTAGAGACGTTCCTGCCCGGTTGGAGACGGTACAGGAGTCTAAAAAGGTTTCTCTACTGAATGTGGGTTTCCCGCTGGGAAACTGCATGAAATATCTACAAGAGAACCAGGTCCCTGGTTCATTTCTTCCTGCCCTTAGCCAAGGGTTGGAAGGCCTACTTGTAAGTCCAGTGTGGTCATCAGAGACGGATAGTGCTTACGATACTGCCTTGTCAAACAGCTGGCAGATTGTCTAAGTGGTTTGCATGAAATCACTTGCTTCTAGAAGGAAAATCTCTCATCAGCTAAAGAAAAGATAAGTTGCCATCTTCCTTTCTTTCCCTATAAATTTTCTGTATATAAAAAGGTAAAAATGCAACAAAGGCTTGTATGTGTCAAAGCCTCTTTGATAGTAGCCTATCCTTTCATGGAAAAGAGGTTTTTTATTTCAATATAAAATTGTGTGAAGATTTCAAGCAAAGTAAATCACTACCAAAAGCTATACTACCAAAAGCTATATTAACAAATAGAATGTACATTTAATTTAATTTAATTTAATTTTGGAGTTCATTGGATAACCCAAAAAGGGTTTATATTTGCAAAAATTTGTGTATTATTTTTCTTGTAGTATTATTTAAGTTATTTGAAGCATTTGTGGTTTTCTAAATATCAAAGCCTACGTAGGCCTATAGTGTGCAACATATTTATTTCTCAGAAGCCCTGAGAAGGTTTTATGTTGAAGAAAATACCATTTATCTTAGAGAAAACCATTTTTCATGCAACAAGTGTAAGAACTAATTTTTCTCTTTTTGTAAATAAACAGACTATTGGAAAAATAACTGTTCTTCTTGACACACTTAACTATCCTAGACTGAATTCTTATATTCCTGTTGTGATGACCACCAGATTTACACAATTTATTAATGTGTTATGCATTTGGCATATGGAATTTGTGTACTCAGCTCGAGTAACAAAACGGAGTCAAATACTGTATTCCGAAAATGCTTATCAAAGAGTATGTTATGACAATGTTGACATATAATGTATTTTGTTGACTTTATTAAAAAAAGTTACCAAATTAATTCCATTAACAAAATTATGTAATATCAATTTTCTTGTAGCTCTTCACTCAAACAAACAATTACTTCACCAGCGGCCTCATAAAACGCTTCTTCATACTCTTTATCTTTGTACTTGAAAAGACACCCTGCACTCTTGCATTCTACACGTCTCGCCCAGTAGTGGCTGCCACTAGGAAAGTTTCGTGGAAGCCAGTACTGATCCCGTGTGTAAGTATACTGACCGGCAGGTTCATTGGCGGCCACTTCTGGCAGCCAGTACTGGAAGTCACTATTGTCCTCGTGTGCAAGGGCTTTTATGGTATAGGTGGCCGATGCATAAGGCTGACACCCTTCACGTACCGAATGTTTAAAATCTGCGAGCCTCAACCTCCTGGAACCCTCAGGGATTCCACGGCCTGTATAGGGAACACTTTATTTAAACTTCCAAATGGAGGTCCTGCGTCCCAATAATCAAATCAGATATAAGTTAGTTACGCTTTAAAAGTTCACTTACGTCAGAATCCTTTGAGAGAAGGAAAGGAAATCGTAATGCAAAGATAAATTTGCAGGGAAAATACAATGAACATGCACACTGCATTAACCTCAGTAATAACTAAAGTACAGTAAGAATCGCCGTGATCTGAACTCATTACCTCAGGAATATAAATCCACATCTTGCCGCCTCGACCAGTCTTCTTGTTTTCTGTGGGTGATTTTCACTCAGTACATAGTTTTTGGAATATGCTCATATTTTGGAATATTCATAAACAATAATTTAAATTTTCCTGCCTGTACCATACATAGGTCGAATCCGTGTTGTGCTCGACTCTGAACTTTCATGTCGAAATTTCATTATTAATACAGTCCTCTGAATCCAAAAATACGATTTTAAGAACATGTTTATGCGTAGGTGCCTGTCAAGAAAGGCAAAGGTAAATGTAAAGTTAAAAATAATATATAAATGGAAATTCTATATTTTTGTTAAATATCTTTCGGGACATGACAAAAGCCATGGATATGATTTCCTTTTTTATTAGCGTTTTACATAAAGAAATGTTCATTTTTCGCAATTTTCTCGAAAGACATCTAATGACTTAGTTTAAAATCTGAACACATATTGCATAACCTTTATAAAGAACTTTTTCGTAGAGATTATTTGAAGGATAATGGACCGGGGACTTGGGATTCAGAAAGGTACACATGGGTGAACCTTTGTTATCCCACCTATAACTAGGCCTATATATATAAAACATGAAGAAATATACATGAATACAGGATGAATACAGGAAGAATAAGAATACTCAAAAAACAAGGTACATCCAGTGTGACAAGTAAACAAGTAAATTTTTTTTATGCAGTGTTTAAATTTATTTTGGAAGCCCAAGCAAATCTTTTCGTGAAATCAAAGCGATTAAAATAAATAAAATACACAATTTATACAAGCGATAAAATCTTATTTCTCCCACTCCTCAATTGTTAGTCAATCGGAAGTGGACTTGTCAGAGTCCATTTAATCCAATTATCCTTAAAGACTTACACTAATTGAGCAATTTAGGCTTTCATTATATCCACGACACATTGTATTGGTTTTGACATGGTAACAGCCTGAACAGAAAACAAAGGAATTATAGATATATAAGCATTTATGTACCACAGATTATTGTGTCTGTTGGACATTACATGACAACATTATAGGAGAAAAATTCTTCCAACACTGGGACTTGAACCCAGGGCCTTTGGCCTCACAGTACTGCATATGACATAACTTGTCCGTCTGTGAGGTAGACCATTAGGGCAATCAGTCATAGGCACTGTGAGTTGAACTCCGGCTTAGGTCAGTTGGTAGAGCATTGTCGCGAATAGCCAAAGGCCCTAGGTTCAAGTCCCAGTGTCGGAGGAATTTTTCTCCCATAATGTTGTCAAAGGAATTATGTTTGAAATAAATTTGGAAAAGGAGAGAAAAAGCCAGCATTCAAAATATTTCAACGAATTACATGCAGGAGGAGGGAATCGTTATTGCATAATAATCAGTAGTTAATTATGTAACTCATGCCAGTTAAATCACACACATTAAACTAAAAAATCACATGAGACTATTTATATTGGCTCAATAGGCTCACTTTATCGAGAAACCTAGTCTAGCTTCGAGGATGATAGCCTACTGTTTTGATTAGGTTTGGGACAACTGAATTTTCATTCCCTTAATGCGACAGCAATCTGACAGCTAAGTAGGTATCATAATATGAAGAGTATAGGCCTAATAGTCCTACTATCATGAATCATGATCATTTAGCATGTCTTCATTATATATATATTTATATATTATCTTACTTTATATAATAGTAATAAATATAAATCATAATAATAATAGTAATAATAATAATAACAAATAGTTCCTATAGTGGAGAGATTCAAATATCTGGGGTGCAATAATTACAGATACAAATAATATTAAGGTAGAAGTTAAGTTCAACTAAAATCAGTTTTTATGGAGTTCAGAAACTCTTTATCTTCTAGTCTTCTGTCCAGAAATATAAAAATTAATCTATAAGACTATTATCCTGCCGGTTGTATTATATGGATGTGAGACATGGTCGCTTACTCTTCGGGAAGAACATAATCTGAGAGTGTTCAAAAACAGGGTTTTTAGGAAAATATTTGGGCCTAAGAGAGATGAAAATGGGGACTGGAGAAAACTGCACAGGATACAGTAAGGGTAATTAAATCACGGAGGATGAAATGGGCTGGACATATTGCGCGCATGGGGAAGGAAAGACGTACAGTGATACCTCGAAATACGAGTTTAATTCGTTCCGTAACCTTGCTCGTATGTTAATTTGCTCGTATCTCAAAGCAATTTTCCCCATTGAAATTAATTGAAATGCCATTAATCCGTTCCAGCCCCAAAAATGCTACCCCCAATTGTTTTTGTTACGTGTTTTGGAATACGAAAAATGTATTTATAAATGACTAATATTGTATAAAAACATAATAAAAGAGAATGTAAACTGGTTTTATAAAGTGTACATACATATTTGTTACACTTTCTTCGGACCCATGGTTCTAAAAAGAAATGTGATAAATGTATGTAAATGCACAAAAGCGCAAAGCCCTAGAAAAACTTAGCAAAGATGCTTCGACAGTGAGGTAAACAAGCACACTGGGGGAATACGTGGGATAATGCGCGAGACGCACGAGGCGCAGGCGCAGTAAACTGTTGGGCCGTGTGCAGCGTCGCAGCTGACCGTTCCTCGTATCTCAAATGTCGCTCGTATTTCAAAACAAAACTTCGCTCGCTCGACAGCTCGTATCTCAAATAACTCGTTTGTTAGGGCACTCGTATCTCGAGGTACCACTGTATATCTAAAAAGTATTGACAGGGAGACCCCAAGGGAAAAGACCACTTGGAAGACCTAGACGTAGGTGGGAGGACAGTATTGGGATAGATTTAAGGAAAGTAGGATTTGCGAGGGATGGTTGGATGGAGATAGCACAGATTAGGGTCGAATGGTGGGCTCAGGTAAGCGCGGCAATGAACCTCCGGGTTAGATAAAATGGATAATATTCTATTAGCTTGCTGAGGAATAGTCTATTGCCACTGAGCAAATAATAATAATAATAATAATAATAATAATAATAATAATAATAATAATAATAATATACACACAAATATAACACAAATATAATACTACGAATAGGCCTATAGGGGAATTGATGTACCAGTGGCTTTTCAGAGACTATCAAAATCTTTAAAAGTTTTGAAATTTCAGGAATAAATAAAATTTTTAATAGAATACCATTGATTTTTACAGAGCAGGCATCGAAAGTAGGCCTACTTAAGTATAAAATTTATAATTGGTTAGTTAAATTAGCTTTTTACTCTTTAACTATTTTTAAATGTGACACTTTTTAATAGAGTTTTAAGTAAAGACAGTGTTTTAATTTCAATCATTGTAATTTTTGTGAAGGCCTAGTTTATTATTATTATTATTATTATTATTATTATCATCATCATCATGTAAGCATTTAATATCGCATTCTTATTTAGTGTCAGTATTTCACGTACGTGTGATACCATAAGAATAATGAAAACGAGTCTAACAGCGTTATGAAGAGAACGTAGCAAGCTGAAAATAATCTCAACTCGAAGATCGTGGATCATTTCTAGGCCGATGTGTATGTTATGTGCAATACTAGTTTCGAGCAAACAGCAGCTTCTGTGCAAGTAAATCGTGATTACCCATTCTACAGCATCATTCCCTGATAAGTACAACATTTTAAAGTTATTGTTTATTGCAGTACGTGAACTGAGAAGAGAATTGCGAAATGATGAGTCTTATTTCGTTGCTGTTTTAGTAGAAAATAAATGGGACATTTTGAAGCTTACTAATTGTACGAAAATGTGAGTCTGTATTGTGTAGGCATGTCTGCTGTTATCGAGCGATTAGATGATTAGTTAATATTTAGGAATTAGCATGTGCCCGTGGCTTCGCCCGCGATAATTAATTGAAAAATAAAGTAAGAGCAAAATAATTGAAAAAATATGTTTACTAACACTTACACGCGATTCATCCATAAACTAAATGATTAATAATTATAATTAAATAGTTAGAAATCCGGCTTTGGAGTGCATCTCTCGATTAGAAACTCACCTCAGATTTCAGTTTCCTGGCCTTAAAACCCTTGCATAGCGAGTTTCGTCCAAATCGTTCAATGTTTTCCTATTTAGGCCTACTTTCATTCCTCCTACTTTTTCGTCCACCTATGTAAAATATATCTCTGCATCCCATAACATTATAAACAAATGAATCCATCAAAGCGGGCTAACAAAATCGTAACGATTGACGATTCCATGTATTATGTTGAAAAATCTTGTTCCTCTTAATTTCAAGATTTATCACAAAAAAAAAAAAGAAAAAAAGCAAGGCCATCTGCAATTGATTTCACAATTTAAATGTAATAGCAAAAACGGATGCTTTGATAGCGCAAAACATCACGTTTTCTGCCAGTTTTTCACTCATAACTCGCAAACGAAAGCTAAAATTAAAAATCCGGCTTCGAAGTGAATTCGGCGCCCTTCAGTATATCTAAGTTCAAAATTTCAGACATCTGCGTGCAGTAGATTTGGCTGGGCATCGCGCACAGGCAGACAAACACTTCCTCTTATTATACCCAGAGAAGAGATCAACGGTTTACTATTTCGTAATTGTTTACTAAATGTCTAGATACGAGATGTGTTACACAGTCTATCATTCCTTCGGAGTGTTACAAATACATAATGTCAGTGCGTGCGTTAAAACATTACATGATTATATTTTAGCTCATGAATCCAGTGTAAAAATATGTGGAATTTCAATCAATCGCAAGTATCTATCGCCATAACTTTATCGTTTTATTTTTATCACTTCATTTTATCGGACCAACGTGCAATTGTTTTCTTATCTAAATCCACAAATACTGAACGCAAAACACTGTAGCTCCTTTCATCAAAAGTATGCGGCGGGTCGGTTGTAGTTGGATGATGGGCGCCAGATATAGATATACTATATCAAATTTATGTTTTATTTGAGCCCCTCGGCAGCTTCAAGTCAGATTCGAGCAAAATCCTCTCTTCTCAAGGCGGAAATGGTAGACGAGCAGACTGGTGACTCTTCCTTCATATAAATAACGTTGCGTACAGTTGAACAACAAACTTTTATTTTAGTTAATGCAGCAATGTTCTTGGTACAATTATTATACTTGTTACAATAATTACAAATAGCAGTTATAAAAAAAATGTTCTTGGTGTTTAGTTACGTAGAAAACTGATGGATTAGATATTTACTAATGTCCAATTTATAAACTCGTAATAGAATTGAAGTTAAAATATTGTGTTACTGAAAATTCTTCTAAGTCCAATAATTATGGCCGAGAAAATCTTTAAGTATTGGAATTGTTGCCTGAAAATTCTTCTAAGTCCAATAATTATCTTCACGAAAATGTTAAAGTATTAAAATTGAAGACTGAAAATTATTCTAAGTCGAATAATTACGACCCACGAAACTCCGTGGTAATACGGGAGCTACTAATCCCGTCTTCTAGTGTTCACCCCAACCGGTGATATTCAAGTGGTCTCGCCGACCGATGAAATTCAAGTGGTCTTTACTTGCTTTATAATAAAATAAATTAACTCTCAAAAATCCGTCTAAGGACGGCCCCTTTTCCCCCATATGATTATCCCACGTGACAATTACTCTATATCTAATTGGAAGTGACGAATCTTATCTATAGCCAATAGGATACCGGTGCATCACTAAGCCAACCTTCGACTTTCACTTCTGACAATACTAGGAACTCACTGACTTGCATTGTTTAAACTCCAAGAAAGTTCATATGATTACCATCAGTTTCCTTTGTACTAAATAATATTAATATTCTTACTTCTATTCATACAGCACTCAAGGTATTGACAGACCCATTGTCCATTCTCATTCCTTTACACACTTACAATAGAGGCTACTGTGTGTACTGTTATGTCTTTGTTCGAGGGAGATACCTGAAAGCTATTATGTGCGTTATTCGCACGGGGCTGGAATTACCCGGCTACCTGGCCAAGCTTACCATTTTCTATGACCAGTGCAAATTGCATTAAATACATAAATATTCAAATTGTTAATGACTATGAATTTTAAGAGATTCGTTAATAATTGCAATAAACTTTTCTCCAGATTATGCATATTTTGATACCAAACAAGCTACTGAAATATTATCATTTAATTAATTGTCATTTATATGAGCATAATCTACTTTATATTACTTTATATAGGCTGGGTTAATCTGGACTGCGTCACATGCCCTGATATGCTGAGGATATAATTTCCTTAACCTGTGATGGAAATTTATACTCGGTATATCATCTCTCTCCAAAATTTCTAATAATATTTTACACCGCCGTGGCAACATTTCAGGCTAGCTTTGAATGTTATTGACTTAAGATTATCCCCTAACATGTTCCACTTTTCTACATATTAATGCATCTAATTAGGCTCACACACTCCATTCATCTTTATATCTGTTCAGTCTATTTCTTGCTATCAAAACCATACATACTTCGCACACTATTATATTACTTACTTGGGTGCGACACTCCCAATCTGCGTACGATATCTTTCTTGCATCGTTACAAGAATATCTCGTTTTTTAACGCACTGAAAACTGCATATTGCCTAACCATATTAAAAAAAAATTGACAGAAAAAAATTGCACAAAGAAAATATTTACACTTAGATAATAAATTTGACTCGAATATATTTTAAAAAAATGAATGACTCGAATAAAAGCATAATATACAGTGGAAAATCTACCGCAACTGTTCCTATTAGCACAAAAATTAGTAACCACTTATTGGTGTATATTATGACACCAACAATCTAAATCAGAGCGTTCATAATACACAAGTGAAAATTAAAACTGGCGGCACTTTTGCTTGCCAACATACTTGGTATTCAACATACCTCACACCTACACTCCTCCTATAATAGGCCCTAAGTGGAACAATTTACCTATAAATCCTGTAACATGACCTCATAGAATGGCAACAAATCTTTGCCTTGATAACCTATTACGGGTGTTACATCTCGATATACGTACTATTCCAGTTACTTATTCAGTCCTTATGCATGGCTTAATAAACGACAGGTTATATCTGCCTACAATCCTCGTCTTCTTTCTTCCTATAATTACTATATAGATTTTAGCTATCTTCTACTGCATAATTCACCCTTCCATAACTGCTATCTTGCCTTACAGATCTTTCCCATGAATGACGTCACACACGCGCTACATATATTCGATCAAATAATTTCCTTGGTTGATTGCCCAAAATAAAATTCTTCTCTGCTTCTAAAAAAAAACATGGTTTTATTTACTGATGAAACATTCTTTATTTATTTTAAGAACTTCATTAATAGTTCTGCTTGCTAATTTTTTTGTAGATTTCCTGCACACGTAATACCAAAGTTACAAGCGTGCACTATCACTAGGCCTATATCAAGCCTCGGCTTTACCATTTTTTCAATAATACCAGGGTTGGAGTATAAAAGAGCGTTTTCTTATTGAATATAATATGCAGTATTTGCTTTCAACCACTATCAAGTATCCTCTTTTTAATATGTTCTCGTAAATGATTTTGTCTCAGGCTTTTTCGCCCTTAACTTATTATGACTTTGTATCATCTGAACTCACGTGTATTTTATTGTTTATAGAAATTCCCACCGGAGCTATTCATCTCCAACATTATTCTTCTTCCTCCTACTAATCTCCACATTTAGGATAACACACTTGGCATCCTCGACGTAAATTACTATATTAGGATTGCTCACTGGCATCCTCGACGTATTTAATAAAAATTCGCTGGGTCATTCTCCCTCAGCGCAATACAAAAATTATCGGCATAGCTGCATAAACGCATTGCTAAATACCTACAATAATAGAATAAACTTCTGCATTTCCTTTATGCAACATAATACACGTACTTTTATAATCTTTCCTTCAATGATTTTCAAGGAGTATAAGCACTTAGGCTATTTAGAACAAGACATTGAATCGAACGAGAATTATTTTAACCTTTAGATGCTTTTTAGTGTGGCAATATATAGATCTTTCAATTCATTTTCGCTCTTTCTCTCTCCTATTGGTATATTCTTCAACTAACCTACTTTGTTCTTTTTCCTTTTATTTGGGGCATGTTTATTATTTTACTGTCTTCTTTAAAACTTTAATAAATGTCATCGGTGTGTGATTTCATTCGGGACTTTGTAGTAATACATTTTTAGCAGTTTAGAGGTTCATGATGCTGGGCTGTCTGATAGCTACTTCTTTCCTCTGCTTCCGTAGGCCTAAATTCCTGTGCTTCCTGACGCCAATTCCTAGTATTTCTGCTACTATCTGTAACGTCAGCGGGGTTCCTTGACCTACGTATACCAGTCCTTTTCTTAGTGTATCTCCCGTTATTCTGAGTTAATTTAACAAGTGGTTCTCTCTGCATATTACGCAACGGTAATCTTCCTGGGAATCCTACATGATTAATCTGGGTATTCTGCGGAGGCCTACCCGTATGAATTTGATTTCTTCCTTGGTGATTAATATTATTTCTGTAATTATTCTTAGGATGCCCCCTGTTTGACTCCCCATATGCCTTCATCTCAAAATTCGATAGCAACTCCAATGCTCTGTTAACTGTTGCGGAATCTGCCACGAAGAATAAATTATATATGTCGTCAGACTGATGCCCCCTGACGATCTTTCTATCCTCTTTTTCTAGCCTACCAGGGTCTGATAATTTAGCTAGGCTTGCTTTCGTGAAGACATTTTTAGATATAGGGATGTTTCCCCGTCTCCGAAATTGGTCACTGTACGGATTGTTACGCACTTGCGTTCTTTCTGAATCATTCCAGAATCTTACTACAAACAGATCGTGACTACAATTTGGGTTAGCCGCGGGATCATGGCATTGCTGGGCCTTCCCTCTCAATGTAAGACTAATTATTGATATCTTATACTGAGGTTTTACCATACTTATTCTGAAAAACTTGTCAAGGCTATTTGAATAGTTATCGGGTTTAATCTTTATTTCATTTAACTTTGGAAAAATATATTTCCTGCCTACCGACACACTACAATCAATTCTGTTTTCGTAAGTTACAGGATTTATAGGGGGTATAATCTTGGTTGCAGGCGCTTGTGAGTCAGCATTTTCGACGGGTGATATATAAATATTTTCCCTTCCAATACCCAATCTCTCATCCGAAATTACTGAACAGTTATTATAATTATGACTTGGTTCATTCCCTCCTAAAATGCTGGCTCCTTCATCACTCTGCTGAATAGGCCTATCGCTATCCATCTCTTTTGACATTAAGCCCACCTCTGTAGTAACTAAGCCTACTTTCTCTGAAATTTTGTTTTCTGATTCTGAGACCTTATTACAAATATCCCGACTCTCCCTCAATCCCCTACAGGTGTCTTCCATTGCTTTACATATGTTATAGGTGCCGTCAAACTATTTGGCCTCTGAAAAATTTGTGTAAGCTAGCAGACGAACCCTTGTCGGTAGAGGTTGTAAATCATGCCGCTGAAAGTGTATAGGACCTCACTCCCCCTACCCTAACTCCACAACCACCGGAAACAAAACATAAGCGATCCCAGTCAAGTCACTGAGGATACTCAGTTTCGTATTGCAAACTACGAAAGTAGCACGTGTTTTACGGGAGTTTTTGTTTATAATAGAAGAGAAGATTTTTGTACGAGTGTGTGTTTAGGATTTGTATTTACGAGTTTTCAGCAATGCCACCAGTAGTATCTAAGTTTAAACACTGCACAAAAAGGGGACAAACCAGGGAGATTGTTTTAAATATTTACAAATATATGAAGCAAGAAGCAGAGGAAGCTAAGGGCAGAGTACCGGAGGAGTACAGAAAGGAATTGTTAAAGGTTCAGGAAAGAGTGGAAAAAGCAACTGGAATATCCCGTCGAACAATTCGAAGGATTTTGGTAGAAGAAAGAAAACGTAATGGCGAAGAAACATCATTCAGCACGCCTGGTAAAAACCGAAAAGGAACTAAACGTGTTATCGGCATTGACGATTTTGATAAGTGCGTTATTCGGCGTGCTATTCATGAATTTTATATTTGGCACAAAACATCTCCCACCATCTCCAAATTACTGCCGGTACTGAAAGAAAAAATTAATTTTCAAGGGAGCAGCAGCAGCTTAGGACGCATCATCAGAGAACTGGGCTTTAGATGGAAGAAAACAACAAATAATAGACGTGTATTAATAGAAAAGCATGATCTACGAAGAAAAAGGGTAGCCTATCTAACTGCCCTTAAGAAGTACAAGAAAGAAGGTCGCTGCATCGTCTATCAAGATGAGACATATATTCACAGCAGCCATACAACCCCTAAAGGCTGGAGCGATGGTGATACGTCAGGTCTACTAACACCAGTTTCGAAAGGGAGACGTCTCATCATTTCACATGCAGGCAGTAAAAACGGATTTGTGCCTAACGCCTTGCTCATTTTTAAGTCCCAGCAAAAAACTGGAGACTATCATAATGATATGAATAGCGAGAACTATACACGGTGGGTAAATCAAAGTTTAATTCCAAATTTAGAGCCAAATTCAGTATTAGTGATAGATAATGCTTCCTATCATAATGTACAGAAAGACAAGGCCCCAACATCAAATGCAAACAAAGAGTCAATGAAGAGCTGGTTACGTTCAAAAAATGTTCCATTTGATGAATCCTTGCTGAAAGTTCAGTTATATGAGCTCATTAAACTGCATAAGCCCAGGCACACAAAGTATGTCATAGACGAAATACTTGAAGCTAATGGACACTGCGTATTAAGACTTCCTCCTTATCATGCTGATCTGAACCCGATTGAACTCATTTGGGGTGATGTTAAGCAGTGGGTGGGTGCCAATAATGTCACCTTTAAACTGGCAGATGTTCAACGGCTATGTGAACAAAGGTTTGCAGAAGTAGGGAGAGATAAATGGAACAATGTTTGTAACCACGTGGAAAAACTGGAAAATGAGTACTGGGAACGGGAATGTATAATTGAAGAAAGAACAGAGAATATAGTAATCGTAGACTATAGCAGCAGCAGTGAAAGCAGCAGTGAGAGTGAAGGAAGTGAGAGTGATGGTGGAATGTCGGGAATAGAGCCTTTAGAAGACCACAGTGATGATTAGGCTAACTATACGGTGGTGCGTGTCTTCATCTGCACAGCGGCTCAATTTTCTGCACACAGCGAATGTACTTCTGCAGCGGGACTAAGAAGAGAAGATATTCCAGGAGGAAGGTGGATTGAATACAACAGAACATGGTGAGTGACTCGCGCTTAGCTTTACTATTTGAAAACTCCAGAGGCCAAATAGTTTGACGACACCTATACTACAATTTTCTCGGGATTCTTTACGCCAATCTTGTAGGCCCTCTATAATTTCCCTCGTATTTTCTTGTATCGCGGCTAACAATATGGAGAACATTTCGTACGTTATTACTTGCTCGCTACGTCTACTATCCTCTCTCTGATCATTTTTGAAATTCTGTTCTGTTTCTTCTACAATATTATTAACCTCATGATAAGTAGGCCTATCTGTTACAGAATCTTGTACATTTTCGTTAACTATGTCATAATCCTCGGCAGTATGCCCCTCTCCTGCCACATACTCCACACTAGAATTTGATGTAGCTACGTCACCTACACTAATTTCTGAGTTTTCCATCATATTTAATCCCTCCATTTTAGTTATACGTTTGCCACTACGCAGCCACATATAAATTAGATACCCTCTTAAAATTATCTTACCTTGTGTAGATCAACAATTACATACATATATCACATACCCTGGTACAGTAAAATAACATCATGCTATATCAGATCTTATTAAGTTATTTAACTTTTGCTTAGTTCTAGATTTCTCTTGCAAAATTACTTTACTGAATTTAATTACTACTGATTATGCAGTTGCTATTAAAAGAATTTAGTTATTAAATAACCCTTTTATATAGTGATATTAAAAACAAAAACAAAATCGCTGAAGGCGTTTATTCTGGAACTTCAATAAATTTATATGGCTTATCTGACTTTCTGGTGGTGCTCATGTCCGCTGGTTCCTGGGCTGTCGCTTCCTGGAGATGAGGTTCCACGATTCCTGTTGTCCCACGCTTCCTGGTGTACCACGTTCCTGTTGCTGTACCACGTTCATGTTGTACCACGTTCATGTTGTACCACGTTCCTGCTGCTGTACCACGTTCCTGCTGCTGTACGACGTTCACGATAGAAGGTCCCGAAGTCCTGCGATACCGTCTCCACGCCGTAACTGGGTATATCAGGCTGACTACTCCTCTTCTTGATGATCTGGAAATCCTCGAAGTTCTTTGTAGTGCAGATTCTTCCCTCTCGAGCCCCACGTTGGGCGCCATGTGCGGCGGGTCGGTTGTAGTTGGATGATGGGCGCCAGATATAGATATACTATATCAAATTTATGTTTTATTTTAGACCCTCCGGCAGCTTCAAGTCAGATTCGAGCAAAATCCTCTCTTCTCAAGGCGGGAATGGTAGACGAGCAGACTGGTGACTCTTCCTTCATATAAATAACGTTGCGTACAGTTGAACAACAAACTTTTATTTTAGTTAATGCAGCAATGTTCTTGGTACAATTATTATACTTGTTACAATAATTACAAATAGCAGTTATAAAAAAAATGTTCTTGGTGTTTAGTTACGTAGAAAACTGATGGATTAGATATTTACTAATGTCCAATTTATAAGCTCGTAATAGAATTGAAGTTAAAATATTGTGGTACTGAAAATTCTTCTAAGTCCAATAATTATGGCCGAGAAAATCTTTAAGTATTGGAATTGTTGCCTGAAAATTCTTCTAAGTCCAATAATTATCTTCACGAAAATGTTAAAGTATTAAAATTGAAGACTGAAAATTATTCTAAGTCGAATAATTACGACCCACGAAACTCCGTGGTAATACGGGAGCTACTAATCCCGTCTTCTAGTGTTCACCCCAACCGGTGATATTCAAGTGGTCTCGCCGACCGATGAAATTCAAGTGGTCTTTACTTGCTTTATAATAAAATAAATTAACTCTCAAAAATCCGTCTAAGGACGGCCCCTTTTCCCCCATATGATTATCCCACGTGACAATTACTCTATATCTAATTGGAAGTGACGAATCTTATCTATAGCCAATAGGATACCGGTGCATCACTAAGCCAACCTCCGACTTTCACTTCTGACAATACTAGGAACTCACTGACTTGCATTGTTTAAACTCCAAGAAAGTTCATATGATTACCATCAGTTTCCTTTGTACTAAATAATATTAATATTCTTACTTCTATTCATACAGCACTCAAGGTATTGACAGACCCATTGTCCATTCTCATTCCTTTAGTAGTAGTATTCCTTGAGTCGCGGACGACTCCTGGAGATCCTGCCGGATTTACATAGCAAGAAGCGTGTCTTGCCAGTTATGCATTAAGCCTCGTTCGATTTTCCACTGCTCTCCTGGTTACAGCTCTCCAATGATTCCTGTTTTGTGTTGCCTTAATCAAATTTTCCCATTCCATTTCCACGGTCTCCTGGATGCTTTGTATCCATCTTGTGTGTTGCCTGCCTGGCCTTCTTGTTCCCTCCATGAGTCCTAGCATCAGTGCCTTCTCCATTGACTCTTCTTTCCTCATTATGTGACCAAAATATGACAGTTTTAATTTTGTAGCCATCGTCTCCAAAGATTGTTGAGGTCTTATTTCTTCTAGTACTGACGTGTTAGTTCTTTTCTCTACCCGTGATATTTTTAACAGTCTTCTCCAGGACCACAGTTCGAAACTGTCCAGCTTTCTTCTATCCTGTTTGTTCAAGGTCCAGCTTTCACATCCGTATAAAACCACAGGAAACACCATTGTCTGAATTAGTCTGATCTTCGTCTTCTTGCTTATGTCTGAATGTTTGAGAATTTTCTTTAGTTTGCCCAATGCTGCTCTTCCTAAGTTAATTCGTCTTCTTATTTCTTCCTTGCAACAAGCATCGTTAGTTATAAGTACACCTAGAAAGTTGAAACTATCTACCGAAGTCAGTTGCTCACCATCTATATTTACAACAATCTTGTCACGCAACGCCATCACCTTGGTCTTTTTAAGATTAAGCAGCAGCCCTGCTTTCTCACTTTCATCCTTAACTCTCTTTATTATCTGGGCTAGGTCCTTCTCATTTTCGGCCAGAAGTGTCGTATCATCTGCGTACCTCAGATTGTTTATTCTTCTACCTCCTATCTTAATGCCTACTTCTAGACCGTTCAACCCCGCTTCTCTCATGATCCATTCACTGTAAAAATTGAACAATGACGGGGATAAAATACACCCTTGACGAACTCCTTTTTGTATTGGGAACCACTTTGTTGCTCCATGTTCAGTTACTACACTTGCTTCTTGATTGGTGTATAGAGCCTTGATTAACTCAATTAGATGTTGAGGTACTCCCATTCTGTTCAAAACTTCCCACATCTTTGTATGTTTCACACTGTCAAATGCTTTTTTATAGTCAATAAAGCACATAACTAAGTTTCTATTCCTTTCCCTTGCCCTCTCCATAATCCACCGCAGATTTGATATTTGATCTCTAGTCCCTCTGCCTTTCCTGAAACCAGCTTGTTCTACTGGAATCTCCCTTTCTATGTATTGTTCCATTCTTTTTTGAATGATTTTAAGTAGAATCTTGCTAATGTGGGGTATTAGTGCGATTGTTCTGTAGTTGTTGCAATCTTTGTTGTCCCCTTTTTTTGGCAAGGGGATGAAAACAGATTGTTTCCATTCCTTAGGCCATTCCAACGTTTCCCATATCCTGTTGCATAACTTTGTTATTACTGGTATTGCTACACTCTTCACTGCTTTAAGCAGTTCTATTGGAATATTGTCATTACCTGGAGATTTGTTATTTGGAATTTCCTCCAATGCCCATTCCACTTCACTCTCTAACACCCCTGGCTCATGTGTATAGACTGGATTTGTTCCCCCTGGACTATGCTCTTCTCGGAAAAGTTCGGCTGAGTATTCTTCCCATCGTTTAATTATGTCTTCTTTATTTGAAAGAATCACCCCTTCTTTGTCTTTAATGTTCCCTGTCCTTGGTTTAAATTCGGAGCATATCTCCTTTATTGCTTTAAAAGTATCTTTCGGACTAGTTTTTATGTTGGCTTCAATCCTACCACATATGTCTGCGATGTACTTTTCCTTGTCCCTTCTTGCTTCCCTTTGGAAGTCAGCTGTCAAGCGCCTCACCTCCCCATGGTCACCCGCTCCTTTGGCTCTCCGCCTCTCTTCCACAATTTTAAGTGTCTCACTTAGCACTTCTTAGTGCTCCTTTTAGGAATTGTCACTGCTTCTCCGTTAATTATCTCCTTTATGTTATTCCACATGATTTTGGGGTCATCTTCTGTACTTGTCCTATCCATGTCCATCAGTTTCTTGTTCACCGCATCCTTATATTGTTGTGGAATGTCATTTAGATCGTATTTTGTTTTATGAATAGGTTTCCTTGCCTGTCTTAGTTTCATTCTTGCTTTTGCTATAAGTAGCTCATGATCACTACCGATGTCCGCTTCAGGGATGGTTTTCACAGCCTTTATGGTGCTCCTCCATCTTTGTCTGCCAATTATGTAATCAATCTGGTTTTTGTATTTGCCGTCCGGCGATGTCCATGTGTATAAGTGATCAAAGTCAAGTTCATACATTGTGTTAGCAACAAACAGGCTATTTTCTGCACAGAACTCAATTAGCCTTTCACCTCTTTCATTCCTTACACCTAGTCCGTATTTTCCTATTATATGAGGAGTGACGCCATACCCTATCTTTGCGTTCCAGTCTCCTAAGACAAATAATACATCATTCTTTGGTACCTCATCCATAACCATCTGCAGTTGCTCATTCCTTTACACACTTACAATAGAGGCTACTGTGTGTACTGTTATGTCTTTGTTCGAGGGAGATACCTGAAAGCTATTATGTGCGTTATTCGCACGGGGCTGGAATTACCCGGCTACCTGGCCAAGCTTACCATTTTCTATGACCAGTGCAAATTGCATTAAATACATAAATATTCAATTTGTTAATGACTATGAATTTTAAGAGATTTGTTAATAATTGCAATAAACTTTTCTCCAGATTATGCATATTTTGATACCAAACAAGCTACTGAAAAATTATCATTTAATTAATTGTCATTTATATGAGCATAATCTACTTTATATTACTTTATATAGGCTGGGTTAATCTGGACTGCGTCAAGTAATTAATATACTACAGAAATACTGGAAGCGTTAGATAAAAATAAATATGCTCTGGGAATTTTCTGCGATTTAGCTAAAGCGTTTGACTGTATAAATCATGAAATATTACTTCAAAAATTGGATCATTATGGGTTCGATAATTTAACACTTAAGTGGTTCAAATCATATCTTTCTGATAGAACTCAAAAGGTAATAATAAATGGAAATGAATCTAACTTAGGGGTTGTTAAGAATGGGGTACCTCAGGGATCAATACTAGGACCTTTGCCCTTTTTAATTTTCATTAATGACTTGCCCTATAACTTAAGTGACGAATCAAAGGTATTGCTCTTCGCAGATGATACTAGTGTACTTGTAACAGGAACGTCACAAGAACATTTATCAAGAATAGCTACAAAGGCTTTTCACGAGTTAAACACATGGTTTCTAGCTAATAAAATGACACTTAATATTGATAAGACCCATTTTATACAATTTAGGACAAAAAACAGATGTATCTCAAATCTTGAAATTAATTATGGAACACAAATCATACAAGAAATTAGCAATGTAAAATTTTTAGGACTGCAAATTGACCAAAATCTTGATTGGAAGACACACATAGAAATGATAAGTCCAAAACTGAGTTCAGCATTCTTTGCTTTAAGAATTTTGAATAGTATATTAAAACTGGATGCATTACTTATGGTATATTTTGCATATTTTCACTCAGTAATGAGGCACGGGATCATATTCTGGGGCAACTCTTCCCATAGGGAGAAAATATTTAGATTACAAAAGCGGGCAATAAGAATAATATGTGGAAAGAAAAAATGGAATCTTGTAAACCGCTATTTGAAAAATTAAAAGTCATCACTCTTACAGGGGAGTATATATACTCTGTTATGTGTTATGTAGTGAATAATATTGATAAATTTCATACTAATTTTAGTGTACATGGACGTACTACCAGAAACATGAATGATCTACACAGACCAAATAACTCGTTAAAACTCTTTCAGAAGGGTGCTTATTATTCTGCAGTACAGATATATAACAAGCTTCCAAACAACATTAAATTATTATGTATTCAAAGAAAGAGTAAACCTTTCAAAACAGCTGTCAAGAAATTTGTAATAACTCACACCTTCTACAATTTGGAGGAATATTTCCAGCTTGGATAAATTTGGCAGCTTGCAGCTTCTGTAGGCCTATATTATTGTTATAACATGTATGTATTTTTTAATCTGACGTGTTCTATATCCTTGAGCCCCGCTCAACACAGGATCTACAGGACGAGATATCTACATCTACATCTACATCTACATACTTAAGCTGTATATTGTGCCCCCTATGGGTCACTATTACATATGTCGGAAGCTTAGAACATATGATTTATGAAGTAGATCGGGTTTCGACAATTTTTAGCCAAATCTGTGACGCTACTGCTTAACCTTTATCACTGGCGCCCATAATTCCCTTAATGAAACTCAGAAATAATTAATTGCAATTACAAGGAACACCTAGGAAATTAGAAAACTACATAAGAATAATCGGAAATTCCTAGAACACCTTTATTCATGAAAATAACACTTAGGAATGTAGAATGCGAAACGATAAACTATATCTTTAAAAACGACAACTTTCAACTATGTACAAACCATAATAAATCCCAATAATTTAATTATGTAAAATCTCAACTCTCATAACATTAAACATCTAAAACCATTTTTGATGTCTCATAGAAGAATTTTACTTCACTATCCAAGAATCCATTCTATATAGTCTTGGCAACGCAAAATCTTTAATTGCAGTTCATCTCTATATCGCCTTTTTAATCTCAATTCTACAATTTGAGTTCATTAAATCCTGCACGTAAGCATTCTAACTCAGTCCCAAAACTTTATTCATTAATTTTAATCACTCTGTATTTAATAATAAATAATGCCTATATTTAAATCACTCTTTATCTAATAGTAAATTTATAAGTGACTAGAAAAATCAGAAAAATTTTAATTGCAAATAGATATGAAACCATAGAGTCATGTTAATCCCTTAATTGAATATTTAGTCCTTTTTTATTCAGGATTCAGCCCCATTATTAAAACTTCACAACACATATTTCGCTCTATCATGTTATTACGGGGTAACTTATGAGCCATTAATTGCTGCCTGAACGCAGGAGAACATGAGAAAGACGAAAGAAACAGACGAAAATGTATATACGGACAGACAAGACATGACCAAAATAGAATATTAATAATTACATGGTGAAAGGCGTAATTTCAAAATCCAAAAGGAGAAACCGGCATAATGACTTTACTGTTTTACTTTATAAATACCAAAACGAAATTTAGATGCCAAAATTGGGTGAGCACAGAATAGAATGAAGAATAATTTGTTAATTGATATTAAAGAAGAAAAGAAACGGTCTCACCCAAACGCCGTAGAAGACAAGACATCTTCGTCACGGCAGCAACGCCCACCAGAATCACTAGAACTTAGCTTTACATGTTAACCTCACAAGAACATGATCTCAACTGCCGTCACGTAACCCCGTCTCTTACGTCCCTTGCATTCAAAAAGATGGCAGCGCGGTCACGGACCGCTTTCATAAACACTCTAAACCACGCTGTTTCTCTTGGGCGCGTTTACTGATATTACAAATTTGCAGTGTTTATTTGCAGATGGGTAACTTAGAAATGCTTTTATTTCATTTGAGCCGTATGCACAGCTCAATATGAACAATAGAAGATATGAAAATAATATATCATTATCTGTATGAGTGGTGAATCACTTCAAATCTGGCATAGTATTAAAACGAATATTGATAACACGATATTACTTTAGCAAAGAGGTTAATCTAACCAGCTGATGAAGATAAAATCAACGAAAAGTTGCACGTCACTCGGCCAACGACAAGCCGCGACGATAGATATATCGATTGTTTCGCCATAAGCTGTCTCGTTTACAATGACAATACTAAGGTAGTTTTATTCATTTTAGTGGTTTTATATTATTTATTACATGCTTAATTATGTAAAGTCTTAATAAATATACCTGGGGTCCGATTCTCCCAAGATAAATCTACTCGCAACTACATTTCTCGTGAACTTATCAATCATATCCTGACTTTTATATTACTTATGGTTAAGCCTATATTTTGCCTCATGAATCAGTGACATATCCACTATAAGAACATGTGGAATTTTAAGCAATCGCAAATATCTGTAATCGTAATTTTATTGTTTTATTTTATCAGTTTCATTTTCCCTATTTATAAGGCTAAGTGTGCAAAATTTCATAGAGATCTGAGTGAATCTGTAGATTTGTATAAAGGACAAACAGACATACAACTCTACTTTATATATACTCGTACATTAGCCTACATACCGTTTATCAACAACAGGTCTGCGTAGATGAACAGAGATCGGACGAACGGACATACAGACAGATATCATTCCGAAAACACATTATTCGGTATCATGAATTACGGATTCAGTGTTATATCTTCCATTTTCTTCACGGTCGCTATACTTACTCTATGCTATTAATATGCGAGCAAATAAAATCAACGCTGCTCATTGCAGTAAAATAATAATTTCTCTTTGCTTGAGTATTATTTTATTTGCCTTTATATTAATCACTCGCCTCTATATATCTGATAGGATTTTAATTTTTGTGGAGTAGTTCACATTTGTTTCGCTTCTTCCAAGCTAGGCTCAGAAGCTGCTGAGCGGAGGAATAGTGAATAGTTTCGCGTGACGAAGTCGCGGTATCGCTGTCCAACTCAGTGATGTAATGCATTATTGAATGGAAATGATGCAGATACTAATTTGAATAATATAAGGTAACGGTCGTATGGTATGTAGCTGGTAACAGAAAGCTGTCACGTTTATTCAAAGCGCTATACCATAGAAACTGATTCCATCCGTAACATCCATTTTAAACTCCTAGCTCAGAAGATAGCGATTCTTGACTTCCAATCGCACTGTAGAGGGCCTTCATTCGAATTTCGCTCTGACCATATTATCAGGTTGAATTATTTTGCCAGAGCTTTCAATGGAGCTTGGGAAGCTAAGTAGATAACTGTTTAACTGCGCAACAAAAATAATTTTAGAGAAGGTAAAATAGTTAAGCGTTATCTGGAGACATAATTAATTGCATTTTATCTCGTAGTTATCTGGACTTTTATGTCGATTAACTATCGACGGACTATTAATTATTATTATTATTATTATTATTATTATTATTATTATTATTATTATTATTATTATTATCATTCCAGTTAATTCTCACTCTCTGTGCCTATGTACTGTAAGCTTCTCTGTGTTTGCCATGTCCTTCGTATGGACAGTATCATAATTATACACAGGCGCCAAAAGAAGCCACATAGGCCTACAATACTTATCCATCCACTTGATGAAATGTTTCAACAACCTTCTTGCACTGCAAGCGATAATTCAGATTGTACTTACAATTAATGACAATTAATTATTGGGTAACTACGAATAATTGGATAATTCGTCAAAATGACCCCATAATCCAGTTATCTGGTTAACTGTTATCCTGTTAATTGGATAAATGATAATGGTTATTTGAGCAACTATATACTCACTTAACCAGTTAACTTTTATCCAGATAACCTCAGCTCTAAGTTTTTATCAGTAATTGGACGTTGGATTCATGCCTACTGGAAAGCAAAGGAAAATCAGACCTGATTGGCTCAAATTAATTTTTATCATATGAGACTTGATAGAGGATTGTAAGAAAACGCCGATTTTGACCCTTGATACAATTATAATGTTGAAGCGTTTGTTCATTTTTTAAGCCTTTTCACGGCTACTCACCTATAAATGCGACACTTAGAACACTTTTTTGAAACAGATATATCAAACCAATAGACAAATGCTTTCTGTAAATTGCAAGGATTTTTATCCACGTATTAAGTTTATTATGATGGAAACGAGACCAGCCATTGTATTGAAATTTTCCTCCACTGGCCGCTATTCAGGGGAAGGAGGTGAAGTGGCACTTCAATATTTTAAATTTACCAGACTTATTTTCATTTTCCTTATCACATATACTGGTTTTTACTTGAAGTGTATTTTCATTTTTTTTACAGCGGATGGCAGCAAGCGCGAGATCAATCCGGGCGCCTTGGTGAAGACAGAGTAGTTCCTTCCACGCTCTCCAACTTCCAGACTGAGCTGTTGTGTGTTGTGACAGTAAGTGCGTGATCAAGCCGGCCGACTTGGTGAAGAATAGTACTGCCTCCACGCTCTCCCACTTTCGAGGTGGAGCTTAATTGTACGGTTGGAAGTAGCGCCCCCCTGACAGCCCAGGCGGTGTTATGGGTGGTTGCTAAGGCTTTATGGTGGTTGCTTTTTTCACCCGCTTCACTTTGTCTGTGGAGAGAGCTCGTCTTGAGATAGGCGAAATTCTTTACATTCGCTTCTTCCAGCAAGAAAGGAAATTCAGCAGATCTTGCTTCCTTCTTTATTACGTTTAGTGCTGCGATGTTTCACGTTTTAAAGACGAAGGTAAACAGAAAGTTTTAAATTGTATAATCATGTGTACATATATTTTTACTTCCTCTGCCCGTACCATAGGTACTATAGGTAGAGGAAGTATTGTTTTCGACCCTAAAATTCGAAGTTGAGTTTTTAGCATATATACACGTTTCAAGGCCCCCTGAATCCAAAAATACTATTTTTGGAAACATGTCTGTGTGTGTGTGTCTGTGTGTGTGTCTGTCTGTGTGGAAGTTTGTGAACAGGCTAGCTCCGAAACGGAGAATCGTATGAAAACAAAATTTCATATTTGGGTCAGGTACCTTTTGAAGATGTGATTCGAAGATTGGCGACAAATTTCCCTTATTTTTAAGGGGACTTTACATGAAGAAATTTTCGTTTTTCGCGATTTTCTCGAAAACGGCTCTAACGATTTTCTTTAAATCTTGCGCATGGATTGCTTGTACCAAGAGCTAAAACATTTATTTGAAACATTTTTTCGAACAAATTCTCTGAAGGGTAGTTATAAGCAACCCACTGTGAATACGTGCTTTTTGCAATACGGCTTCTTGTAAATCGTACGAAAACAAAATTTTGTATTTGGGTTAGGTACCTTCTGAGGCGACAACCTTCTCCTATATTTAAGGGGACTTTACATGAAGAATATTTTGTTTTTTGCTATTTTCTCATAAACAGCTCAAACAATTTCCATTAAATTTTGTACATGGATTGCTTATACCATTTCAAAAACATTCTCTGAAGGGTGGTTGTAACCTACCAACTTGCCTGGTGAACAACTCAATACGCGGACATTTAAGGCATTTTATTCTATATAAGCACGTGAAGTGAGGAAAATGTACTGTTGGCCCTGCTTACAGTAAAGAAATATCTTAGGGCAATATTTGATAAATTTCGGAAATGATTCTTAACAGCGGAAAGTTCAATAAACGTTTGCAGTCACTTGTTTTTTTCCCCCTTAGCCTGCGTTTTTATTCGCAACATTCAAAGAAGGAGCTATAAGATATTTATAGCATAATTAGCGTAAATGCTGCAAACTTTTATTTGGGCAGAGGAAGTTATGTGACTTTCACATCAGATTTTTTATTTCCTACTAGCTCTTCACCTAACATCCCAGCCACGAGCCGCCACTGGTTTCGTCATTGATTTGTAATTAAGAGCTCACTGATGGCTTCACTTGAAGATTGATTAGCCATACAATTTCGGTTCTTAAAGATTAAATTATTATCAGATGGATATAAGTTACGTAACCTAAAATGTCCAAAAATGCCTATTTTGACGCTGGAGGATTTTTACAACTTGAGCCTGTTCTTATTTTCTTTTATATTTATGCGTTTTATTTTATTTGGAATTCTCAAGATCTCAATACATGGTTGGCTGCTGGTTTTTATGGTTATTTAAGAATGAGAGTGTTACTGTTACTTAAGCCGGTGTGCTGGGGTTTTATCCCGCGTGAGTCTTTTTCCCCAAGCCTATAAACCTACAAACAGGGTACGGTCACATATGCACACATAAATAACATCGATTTGAGCCGGGATGGTGCCCGTGACTTAGGCACAGAAAACCAGTACCATACTGCCTGCGAGATCCTAGTCGATATCCATGTTATCCACTATCCGTTAAGACGGAGACGGTAAACCATAGTGGTCAATTTTTTTATATATTAGAACACTATGGTGGCGTGCACCAACCAGGAGTAAACCAAACTAAAGTAGTAAATCTAAGACGGAAACCTGAAGTAAACAAAAACCAGTACATCTGTCTCACTCTAGCAGATTACTCCTATTACTTAAGGGTGAGACAGACAAACCGGTTTTTGTTACGTCAGGTTCCCTTTTTAGATTTACTACTTTAGTGCTACTCTTTTAGTTAGTGTTGGAGAGCTCAATTTATAGTTACTTCTTTAGTTGTAACTAAAGTAGTAAACGATTTTTACTAAAGAAGTAGACGAATTCTGCGCAGAACAGAGCAGAAACGTTAGTGCAACGCAGCAGAACACGTGCATTTCAATTGCCAGTATTAAAGTGAAAAAAGAATGAAAAGGAAAGGTTCGCTGAAACAATTAATATGAATTTGGGTTGTACGAGTTATTACTAATGGTAATCGTCATATTTTAAAATAGGCCTATTGGTAGTGTTTCATTCGTTACTAATTTCAATTCCTTCAGTTGAATATTTTCAGGTTAGTACGTACGTGATTACAATTTTTGTACAAACTATTTTTGTATTATATTACAAACAACTGGAATTTCCAGTTGATTTTCATAATTGATTCACTTTCATTATTACAATTATTTCTCTCAAAAGAATTATAAAGTTCTAAAATATATTCAAATTTTTATATTGCCTAAAGTTAAATATTCTTCCCTAAAAACGATAAATCAATTACTCTACACTTGTTTATAAAAAATCTTAATATAATGAATTATTAATACTTATTGACTGTTTAAAAATATTAATAAGGACTATTACACAAAATCATGGAAAAGAGGGGGATAAAAAGGATAACAACAAACTAATAAGAGGCATTATGTTTCTTTCCTTTTTCAAATGCACAGAACATTTACTTAAAAAATATTACCTTATAAAAATAATAATAATAATAATATTACAATGTAATATTTAAACAAAAAATGGAGGTACAGTATTTCGCAAGCTATGAACTTACGGCGGTTCTATTATGATGTTATGCTGGGCGCCACAGTATATAAATTATACTGAATAGTTCTGTCTCTGTTTGTTGAACCCGCCTCCGGCAGTCAGTCGATCGTCGAACACTTCCCTCTAGCTTCAGGGCACGAAGCGAAGAACACCTTAATATTATTACTTGAATAATAAAGCAGTTTCTTTGAACACTGAAGGAATTTGCAGTTTATTTAGTACGTTGAAAATACAAGCACTGTCGTTAACAATAATTACAAGATTTGTTACAGAACAATTAATATTGTTAAAAGGTTCCCGGTAGATCGTTGCTGATGATACAATCGCAGCCGTATACAATTATAGCTACTCGCGATTGAAAGTAAAAATTCTTCTAAGTCGATTAATTCTCCAGCGAAAATTTTATAAGTCCAATTAATACTGTGATATATTCCAGTGGACACAATGCCACGGAGTAGAAGTGAATTTTATTACTGTGGGCACGGGGCCACAGAGATGAGTAGAGTTGACTGCTATAGGCACAGGGCCTCGAAGTAGAGTAGAGTTTAATTACTGTGGGCACGGGGCCACAGCGTAGAGTTTAATTACTGTGGGCACGGGGCCACAGAGATGAGTTTAATTGACTACTATGGGCACAGGGCCACAGAGATGAGTAGAGTTGACTGCTATAGGCACAGGGCCTCGAAGTAGAGTGATTTTACACCGCCGCGGTAGGCATAAGGAAAACTTTGATGGACAAACTTTTACCACCACTCTTCTTAATTATCATTCGTGAATCCCGGCACGTGGTACTATAGATCTATTCTTATTGGCGATTCTCCCGATGATTATCATCTGGGAAGTTGCAGTCGCAGCGTACCTGGCTACCTGCATTGCCTTATCCCACACCCGTTAGGTATGCTAAGGGAAATTCCTGACTTCCTTGTCTATTCATTTCTCACCATTGCAATCTCATTTTAATAAACATTTAAAATGATATTGTTAAGCTTTTTCCCTTTGCCTTATTTCTAGTTAATAATATTTATAATGAATGTTCTGTCTTTTCACGGTCATTTTAAGACCAAACACGGGCTCTGAGATTTTATGATTTTATTTTGAATGGATTTGAGCAATTAATCTGTTATTTATTATATTTAATTTGTTATCTAATTTATTTCTTTTGCCGAGGTATCTGAACTGCAATAAACTCCAATAATAATTATGTAGGTGGTTATGTGTATAAAAATAATTTCAGTGACTACTTCTCTAGATCCTGTGCAGCTTCAACCTCCAGTGCCCCCTCTTAAAATTTTCTTTCGGCACTCATTTTGGCATTTTTCTCTTATATAGTTTATAATGCTTCCCACTTTCCTGTCCACAGTGTTAATTAAAATAGTTAGCAGTATGCCTGCCACATTTATTATTTATAGTTTATTCCCAAACATAAATGCCTCGTCCCACTCCACCATTCGAGACTTGGGGAGTCTTTAAAGAATGGTTTTAGAATGCGTCCCCTTCTCATTGTTCGCTAATCCCAGGGTCAGTCAAATTTTCTTCTGATGTGGCGTGTTTGGCCATTTTTACGCCTGGGCCAGAAAGAAAGACATTTTATACATTAACACTGCGGGTGCAACTATTCAACTTTTAGCTCTTAAAATTATTATTATTATAATTCTGGCATTCGCAATGTTGTGCTTTAAGTTAAGCAATAGATGTGTAATATAATAAATTATAATAATTAGGCTACAATAAATCGTTTAACAATGAGAATCACCTATGGTTCAGTAAACTATACGGTGAAGCAGCAGGGGGAAGTGTTATCTGGGTAGCTCCAAGAACGGAAGCTTTCTTTTAGTGGAATATCTGCATCCATAGGATTAGCTTGAAATACAGCGTCGTTTTCTAACCCAAAGTTATGGAGAACTGCAGCATCTAAAGGGCTCTTCAGCTAGGAAGATACATATTTGAGCGCAAATGCGCTCTTGGTACCGTGCAATGCAAACGTCCCTTCCACGTTGGACCGCTCTCCGCAAAGATATTTCCACATTTGGCTGACTGAAATTTCATGGATGTAGCGAGAATCTGACAACGTTTCTTCCAAACGCCAAATGTGCGTTCTACAATACGGTATTTCATGTAAGGATTTATTAGCTTAATTATTTACGTTATTAAATGCCTTCCTACGTGTGGTTTGATTAATATTTATTAAATCACCTGCCACAATAATAAAAACACCTGTACTGGAGATTCGCAGTCCACAAAGATATTGTAGTCTTCGAGATAGGTAGCTTAGGTAGGCGGTGTTAGGTTTCGGCATACAGCCGGTGAATGCGGCATCTCCTTCCCAGATTAACAATTACGTATTTTCACATACTGATAGATAGAGCGGAGTTCCTGTCAGAATTGTGTCGAAATGGTTACACCATATCAAGCAGCATTTAAGATCCCCTCCCCGGGTTCAGGACTGGGTAGGTTAAGTCTTAGGTTAAGATAATGCACATTGTGCGCGATTCCTTAATTATTATATATATTTCTTATGGAACCCAAACCTTTGTCTGTATATAAGTGGTTAGAACGCTGCGAGTACCATCCCGGAAGAAATCTGTGAATTTTTCTCTATATTGATGCAAGTTACCTGATCGTATAATAGCTCTTAAGTAATGCAAATATACAATCAAAACTTGCCAGACAAACAAATTGCCAGAATGGTTTTGTTGAAACAAATATAATGGTAATTATGATATGCAGAAAATAAGTTTTTTAATCTGATTAAAATCGTCCAGCATTAGCAGAACTACAGATTTGTTATATCTTGACAATCGCATACTGACATAAAAAAACCCATGTCTAATTGGCCGGCTCTGATATTTGAACCATGGACCTCCAGAATACGAGTCCAAGACGTTACCATTTCGGCAATCTGGCTCAGTTTAACACCCTACTATGATAACCGTATGTGAAGGAATAGTGTTGTCTAAGCTAAGTGTATTGCAACTTGAAATTCTTAAAATATTTCAACATTTCACAGATTTCACTGGCAACGAACTCCGCTAATTAGTTCACAGTAATGTACCTTCTGTACATAACAGTATTCATGTAGTACTCAATTTCAACTAGATCAACGAAGTAAACAAACATCTGACTGCATTGCAGACAAAGCCCTCAATGATTGAAAATGCGGCATTGTAGTATTGACATGATTTTAAAAAAGTGACCTTTAATTAGTTGTTACTCTGATAACGGTCAACCTATTTGGTCCAAAATAAATAGGCTTCTTGCCATGGACGTTATAAATGCGTATACCGAGTTTCATGAAAATCCGATAAAGCGTATTTGAGTAATCGCGCCTTTAAAATAGACACAAAATTGGGTTTTACTCCGGTACCGGTCAACTGATTTGGTCCAATATCAATAGGCTTCTCCCCATGTACATTATAAACGCGTATACTAAGTTTCATTAACAGCGTATTTTAGTTATCGCGCGTACAGACAGACGGACAGACATTTTCCCGTCACTACACAATCTCATAAAGTAGGCCTACCATAGGCCTACTGGCACTTAATAACGATATGATACACGTCGCAGACAGACACATGATTGTGATTTTTTTTTTAAATTCAAAATCACATCAAGTGATGGAGAACATGATGAAATCTCCGTCTGCGATAAGCCTATGTGCACTCTTAGTATTGAGATATTGAACTTAAAGAGACCTATAAGATTATTGCAAAGTTAGTTCTGAATTCAATGGACTGGATTTGGCGGCAATTGTTGCCATTGAAGGACAGGGGGCTGAGGATGAATGGAAATGCAACAGGTGGCTGTTAATGCGCCCTCTGTTATACATGAATATGTATTGTGTAGTGTTCCTGTACAACTTCTGTTCTAATTTAAATGAGTATACCAGTCGAGATTATAAATCCAGATAAACAGTAACAGATAGCTGCTGTGTTATTCAAATATCTCCATTGTGTATGTCTGTAAATGACTTATATTGCATATATGCAGATGTGTGATGAGGAAATATGCATAGGCCTAAAACATTTTCTACAAGTAGGTAAAAAAAAAAAAATATTGAATGAATTCAAGGGAATTTTAAAGAAATAGTAAAAACGAAGTAAGAAAAAGAGTAAAGGAGAATGGAGTAAAATACGCTCCAGCGTTTGCAAACAAGCTTAAGGATGACCGTCAGAAACAATAGCCGGTTTATCAGTTAGAATCAGTAAGACTAAGATATTCATTTACGAATCTGATAACTTTTGCTAGAGTATTTTATTCCAGCAGGTTGCACTGTATACTTCTTGCCGCACTAAAAAACAGAAAAGCTATATACTGGAATTTTAAAATGACGCAGACTTGCATACAAGTCATGTTATGTGAAGCGATGTTAAAATTGTAAACTCTTTATGAACACGACGTGTATCATATCGTTATTTATGCTATGATTGTATATTTGCATTACTTAAGAGCTATTATACGATCAGCTAACTTGCATCACCATAGAGAAAAATTTACAGATTGCTTCCGGGATGGGACTCTAAGAGTTCCTACTACTTTCTTTTCATTTTTACAATCACTTTATGTGAAGAGAATTTAATTTTTTGATGATTTTCTCGAATACGATGCAACAATTTTGTTTAAATTTTCTCCAGGATTTGTATAATATGCATTATATAGAGGTATATTATTTATTATATTATACAAAGAGGTACAACTGTTATTTTAAAAGTTTTTACCAATAAATTCTCTGAGTGATAGTTATAAATTATTCATTTCATACACAAACTTGGGTTTCACGTCTTGTCTCCCAGATTATTATGAATTGAGATTGAATGAGGCTAAGATAACAGAATTTGCACTACTGCAATACAGTCGTGGGCCTATACTGGAATATACTAAAGGTTTTAATGAGAGGAGAATATCATAGATTTAAAGGAAATAGGATTTGCGAGGGCACAGTGGTCCAAAACGCGAATCTAGCGGGACAAAATTAATTTTGGTCAACCCATTTAAAAATAAATAAACATAAGAATATTATAGGAGAAAAATTCCTCCGGCACTGGGACTTGAACCCAGGACCTTTGGCTATCCGCGCCAATGCTCTACCAACTGAGCTAAGCCGGAGCTCAATTCTCAGCGCCAGATGGAACTTCTCTCCTATGACTGAATGCCCTAATGGTCTACCTCACAGACAGACAAGTTATGTCTTATTCTCATGTAGTGTCCAACAGAGACAATAATCTGTGGCTCATGAATGCTTATATATCTGTCTTGAAGGTTAACTGTACAATAACAGTGGGAGCCCGGTCACAAAAATCACTACTTAGTGGGCCTCACAGTACTGCATATGACATAACTTGTCTGTCTGTGAGGTAGACCATTAGGGCATTCAGTCATAGGAGAGAAGTTCCATCTGGTGCTGTGAAATGAGCTCCGGCTTAGCTCAGTTGGTAGAGCATTGGCGCGAATAGCCAAAGGTCCTGGGTTCAAGTCCCAGTGCCGGAGGAATTTTTCTCCTATAATATTCTCATGTAGCGTCCAACAGAGACAATAATCTGTGGCTCATGAATGCTTATATATAATAGTTGGATAATACTATAAACATGTCCCAGTATCGCGAATGGACCTTTAAATTTCGATAATTTGATGTATGACAGCGTGACACATCCTCAAAGTTGAATGAAAACCTGCTGACTTTGCGCCGTACGTCAGGATATTTCTCAATAACTTTTGTCAGTGGATGGTAGCAAGTGTAAATAAGTGTATTCCTAGTCGATCCTTTATTCTAAAGTTTGTGGAACTTCTTGACGTAATTATTATGTATATTTAAATATATTTGTATCCATAATATTAATTTGTATTCTTCTCGGAAATAACTAGACTTTGGTTATTTAAAAAATTAAATTGACACACAAAAATGCGCATCCGGATACATCAATAATAATCAATGTTATACAATAGACCAAGAGCTAGAAATCAGGGAAACTACAGGTAGTTCTTAAAAATGAATCTCGAAGGATAATTAGTAATCAGGATTTCGGTTTTCACAAGCTATCGCACTGGCGTCATGCTTAAGAAAATCCACCATCTGATCAGACGTTGTAAACTACTAGGGTCAAGTCTGGTACACATTCAGTGCAACAATTTTAGGGACATCTTTAAGCTGTACTAAGTTATTTGCACCACTTACTTTCTTAGCGACAAGAGTCTTTAAACATTCAGGTTTGCTAAGCGACTACTGACCACGCCGTCCCGAGCCGCGGAAAACGTAATAGGAACGACTATCGAAGTAATGAATTTTCCCAGTGCAGGAAGAGATTCAATATGATACCTAATGAAACGTGCACTATTCAGATGCCACTGTTAAACAAATACCATTACGTTATTCATAACCCAACCTAACCTATTAATGGTATTCCATGTCACTGACCTAGAATCTAGCTGCCACTACTTATCTTAATGCTGCAGTTCTGTTTCCCTTCCACGCCTCTCACGAAAATTCGCTACACTAACAGCCATAGTAATAGACAGTCCTCACATCTCATCTCAAGAGCGTATCACCTGAGTACCTCTCAAGTACGCATTCTCATCTTGAGATGAGGACAGAGTAATAGTCCCGTTTCAAGTTCTTCTCAGCTGATAATTTACTCACGTGATACGAGATCCGGTACTCAGGTGATACACGATCTGATGCGCTGTTTTTCTATAAACCTTGAGCACGCGTGTTTAGAAGTTGAAAAAGAAGGCAGTGGAGGTAAGTTACAGCCTTCCCCGACAGATGGTGCTACAATAACCGCCCCCCTAGGCTTGTTTCGTAGGTCTGTCGTCTGTAATTTCGCAACATTCCTTTGCAATAAGGTCTTTCCTTTTGTACCTTTGTACATAGAAACTAGTAAAATGGAAGATATAAAAAGAGATTAAATGGAATACATGTTAAGATTTTTCGCAAATATCGCCATATATTGTGATTCCAATTTTAATATTTTCTTTGTCCTAATGATTCTAGAGGCTTCTCGTTTAGCATTGTTGAGATTTTCGACCGTAGTGTCATTCGGATTCTGCAACCACTGTAGTTTTGCCGGCTTTCTTGCATTTACTAATTTCACGCACTCATCATCAAACCATGGTTTATTTCGTTTCAGTTCAAGTGGACCTAATTTTTCTTTTGCAGCTACCTTAATATTGTCTTTAATGCAGTCCCAGGTTTTATCGATATTCATATCATCCCTAGCTTCTTGTTCGGCAGTGTTTTCTAGGACTGCAATCCTATTTGAAATCTCGACTTGGTAAGCATTCCTACTTTGGTCTTCTCCTAGCTTTTTCAGATTGAATCTCTCTACATAGAAATTTTGCCTAGTTCCTTTGTTTAATGAAAGTCTCTCTCGGACAACCGCAACTACCAGATAGTGATCCGAATCGCAGTCAGCACCCCTAAAAGTTCGAACGTCGATTATACTAGACTGCCGCCTTGCATTTATTAGCACATGGTCGATTTGGTTATGCATCTCTCTATCTGGCGATGTCCATGTGTATTTATGAATATCACGATGTGGGAATTTTGTACTCTTTACGATTAGATTTTTAGCGGTGGGAAAATTAACTAGTCTAATCCCATTGTCGTTGCTCTGCAAGTGGAGACTTTCGTTCCCAATCGTGGGCATGAAAATATCCTCCCTTCCTACTTTCGCATTGAAATCTCCTAGCACAATTTTCATGTGATATGCCGGAAACTGATCAAATGTTCGTTCTACTTCCTCATAAAAACTGTCCTTGTCAACATCTTGTTTATTTTCTGTTGGTGATGGACATTCATAACTATGATGTCACACCACCGTCCCCTTAGAATAATATAAGAAAGTCTATCATTAATAAACTCTACTTTCTTAATGGCTGAATTAATTCTCCTTTGTATGAAGAACCCGGTCCCTAATTGATGGTCATCATTCCCTTTCCCGTAGAAAAAGGTGTACGCGCCTGTCTTTATTGAACCTTCACCCTCCCATCTAACTTCCTGTACTGCTACTACATCTAACCTGTATTTCTCTAGTTCTATAGTTACCAATTTAAACGCCCCAGGCCTGTATAATCTCAAAACGTTCCGTGTTCCCACTCTATAGTTCCTACGATTTTTGGCGTCCCTCAGTGTAGTCCCTATCCGGAGATCCGAACGAGGGACTATTTTACCTCCGGAAAATTTTACACTGATAGGATCCATAAATCAGGCAGCGTTACTTCAATATTTTTTACTGGGAGAAACAGGACTATCTGCAGTAGTTGGTAAATAAGCGGTTTAACTTTGCCATTTCTAATTTTGAAAACATAGGCCTAACATATTTATTTAAGTCACAGTTCTAACTTATTTTTTCCTTAAACATTAGCTTTTTACATTGAATCATTCCTTTTTTTAGAATGGCTTTATTCTCTAAATTATCCTGTTTTTTCAGTATGTAATGCAAATAAAACAAAAACAAAAAACTGACCCACTGACTCTATACAAACAATTTTATTTTATTGTTGTAAAATCTGTGTACTTGTCGTATTAAGCTTGTGTCAGAGTTTGTTAGTATTAGGTTTATGTCTGCTGGTGAAACGGATTGTATTTTAAGTAAGGAAGCTATAATTCCAAAAAATCTTAGCTCAAGCTAAAACAGGAGTAAACCCACACATAACTTAAATAATATACAACTGTTTTGCTTAATTTTTTAAAAACTGTAAAGAGATGGAGATTACGAAAGTGATACCCAAGAAAAAAACACTTACTGGTGAGTATTTGAACCCAGGACCTTTGGAATATGAAGCCGGCACGCTACCATAGAGCTGAACTATGTAGATATCAACCCCCTGCGCTTGAACGTAATACCCCGACACAAAGGTTACTGTTAGGACGCTGCCTACGGCTGAATCGTAGAATTTGCCTTAATTAAGATGATTTCTTTATTGTATGTTTCTGGTGTTTATTAGTTTCTGAATCCTTATCGCTGTATCCCACTGAAGATTAGGATTGTATATTGTGTACAATAAGGGTGTTAAGCTAAATATGCTGTCAATAGAACGCCATCTTGAGTTGATCTTGAGTCGTCCTCTGCCTGCACTTGCGTGAAACGAGATTTTCCCTACTTGAAACGGCTCTCAAGTGCAGTTTCAATGACTATTACTCTGCACGCTGGGAATCTCGACTTGAGACTCGACTATTACCTAGCGTGATACTAGTTTCATCGGATCAGCTCTCACGTGATATCTTCTCAAACGAGAGGCTTCCGGCAGTACTCAAGATGCGTTTATTTCTCTGCACAGCGTCTCAAGTCTGATTTTACGTGAGTTTCTCAGGTGAAACAGGACTATTTCTATGGCCCTAAGAAGTTCAACGTCTCTTTTTTATAATAACCCCTACTAACTCTGACTTTGTCATCCCTGAACAGAGTCTGTTATACAGGGTGCGGCAAAACATCCTCCCTATTTTAAATTTCAAATAAAAAACAGATGAATCAAAATAAAGAAACTGTATTAATATTAATGACATCTACACAGTGGGAATTTAGGGTTTTCAGTATAATACATTAGTTCACCTCACTACGAAGTGTAAATAGACCTTAATCCTGTCTCCGTGCCCTTATAGCAAGGTTTACCATATCATTAGGCACTATATCCACGCCGCAACATTCGCACAAGATGGGAGTAGCAGTCAACTTGTGTTGCCATAACGACATAAAAAACAGTGATAAACAGTAAACAAAAATTGAATAGGATATTGAAATCGCGGAATTGACATTCAGTACAGTATCCAACCATGCCGTGGACGGGAGAAGAACGTGCTTACACGATTATTTTCTGTGGGGATATCTTAAGGCTGAGGTGTTCAAAAGTCGACCGAGGACTTTGCTAGCCCTAAGAAATGCAATACAGAAATGTTGGTTAGAACGATGGAAAATTTCCGAAGACGCATTCAACAATGCATTGAAAGTGAAGGACACCATTTGAGTGAAACATTGTTCAAAACATGAAACTTCCCACTGTGTAGAATCACCCATGTTAATACAGCTTCTTTATTTTGATCCGTCTGTTTTTTATTTGAAATTTAAAATAGGGAGGATGTTTTGCCGCACCCTGTATTTACCATCGCATTATCCCATCCTAAATGACAAACCCCCATTTCCTTTATAATCCGTAGAATACTGCTGAGTTAAGTCTGGACGTAATCATGTACATTAAGTTAGCGACATTGTACACTTGTCACAGATACACTAGTCATTCGGAAAGACTACTACGCCGTCAACTGGCACAAATTCGGCTCCTCGAGAAAAATAGAGTAAATCAAGAAGTGTAAAAAGATTGACAGTAGTAACCGAAAACAAATATGAAGTCAATGCCAACTGTAACGAAGCAAATAGCTGCGTGCCAATTAGACGGTAGAAAAACCATTCCAAAACAAAGGAAGGGTTGGGGGACCGCAACTAATCGATATTGAACATTTTCATGATTATCGATACTGCCCTGAATTTATTTGAATTGCAGAAAAAGGAGAAGTGCGCATGCGTGGACGGCGAGTCGACGGGAGAGGAGTTGAACCTGAAAAACGGTTGAGGATTACGTCTCTGACTACGAGAGAGAAAGGTTGAAGAAACGGAGGCGAGGAGACGAGATTGGAATGTGTGACAGCGGTAGAGGCGCCCTGACATGATGGTTTGTCAGACTTTCATCTAAAGAAATTCTGAAGGGGAATTTCACTGACGCGACTATATGGAGATAGTCGTTAGTTGGAAGAACACATCACGTCAGCCGGTACGAGAGACCGCTACAGCGAACACCAGCTGGGGAAAGAAGAGTGGGTCACGGTTGCTTAGCCTGGAATAAAGGAAGATGTGGACATCAGAAAGTGGATGGAAACAACTCAGGATCAGAGGATAAATTGGTCACCACCCGTTGAGTATAATCATCTAAACATTTTTGTTGTTGTTTTGGGAAGTGGAAAAGATTTTGAGGCATTATTATTAAGTCAGGTTCTAAGAAATGTGTGGCGACTAGACGCCGTAATGAAAGGTAAAAGAGTAAGGTTAGAAGATAGATGTAATTAGTCTAGGGTGAGGTAGTAAATTACAGTGATCCAATCAGTTTCCATTTCTGGTCTAAGTTAATTACACAAGGAGCAGTCAAGAGTAAAACCGTGAATAGTAAAGATAGATCTCTATACTTTAGGTTGCTATGGGTAATTGTCCCACGAATGAATACATAGCTAGGGGCAGTTGTTGATGCTCATACAAACCTTGTTTTTTTATAAGACAGGACGCGAGGGGAGTAAGGAAGAAGGGTAATAGGGGCTTACTTAGTATTGCTTACGAGGGCCTCTCCCACTTGGTTTTCGTTAGGTGACAGGTGATTATCTATAAGTGGATTTCATGCTGGCCTATAATGTTGAGTTGTTTTTTTTAAAGAGATTTATCGAATAGAGGGAATTGTATGGAATATGGTAGAGGGGGATAAGAAGGTGAATACTGAGAGGCAAAAGGAGGCCTATGAGTAGCAGTACATTAGGCGTATGCCATTGGAAAGTTTACTGGGTAGGATAGAAGTAGAAGTTCACTCAAGGGTTATAAAGAGAGTTACTGACCTGGGGCGTGAGTTAGTTTCAGCTAGAATTCTAGGGAATTTAGAAACAAGAAAATTAGGTGCCCATGGTGTAGGGTAGTAACTTGAAAAGTATGGAAACCAGAATAACAATAAGTAGGTAAATTAGAACAATGGTATACACTGCTTAAAGAGAAAGGAGTTAAAAGATAATAAATAATAATTGGTTAGATTAGAAAGAGGAGAATTGGTAATTTTGTGTAGTGAGTTGATGACAAGTAGGTCATTAGCAGGTACTAGAAATTACCCCAGGAGAAAAAAAAAGAAGGGTGAGGTGAGGGAACGCCGGAAGTGTCCCAAATAAAACAAGTATAAATACAGTAGTAGGCGAAGCCTATGCTAGTAGAATATAAAGAGATTTAGGAGAATTGTGAAAGTCATCGGTGTTGGAGGCGAACAACGGCCCCACGTGCCTCTAGGAAAGAGTGTCAGGGACCTCTGACATCGATTGTTCAAAATTATATTTTTGTTTGCGGCCCATTAATATTTTCCCGGTTGCAGGGAGGGAGTCAGATTGTTTGTAACTCAAGATCTAGACGCCGCCCCTGTATCGGTGGTCTATTACCCCAGTCACTCTGTGGGTATAGGCCTAAACTTCCGTTTCTTTCTTCATAACATTGTCTTTCCTATTTATCTTTGAGTACAATTCTTCATAGACTACAATGACTAGTGGACTGGTATAGGAGAAATAGGTGGAATCATTGGGTATGATAGGTCAAGTCAGTGACTGAATTACGAATTAAAAATCTTTATTCATACGGAATTGCAAATGGAAAAGATTACGCAAGTTAGTAGTAAAGTATAAGGGTAATCTGAGACGTTCTAGTAGATACCTGGAAATAAAGAAAGGAAAGAGATTAAAGTAATTAATTAAGAATTTGTCTTATATAACAAGGAACACATTAATACAGTTAAACTGAGCTACTAACCTGATAGTTAGGAACTGAATACTAAATTTTCCAATAAAAGTGTTGAATGGTTAATGTTGTTCGGATCGGATGATCTGAAGATTTTAAGGATGAGTAGTTGTTAAAAAGGGGAAAACCCCAGAGTAAATGTAATTTATTGTAAATCAGATTGTTATTGGTGAAAAAGAGAAAAAAAAGAAAACAAGAGTAAATGTAATTTATTGTAAATCAGATTGTTATTGTTGAAAAAGAAAAAAATATATTAAATAAATTATGGTTATTGTTATGCAAAGTAAATTTTCGTGAAGTACATATATTTTGGCCCCTATCCTTGTAATGTTCTGAGAGCCACTGATTTTTGGACTAAGTTACATAATAATAAAAGGACAGAGCCGAATCCATTCCCATCTCCACTGTTAAAAAAAAAAAGCTAGCCGAGGGGTCTGTAGGTACATAGCCTGTGTATCTATAATTTAATTTGTGATTGGGCTCGTAATATGTTTTGGCTGATGCAAAATAAAAATAAGAAAGAAGAGTATTGATGATGGCGCCCTTAATATAAATTTTCATCAATATTATTAAACCTTGTAAATTGTTAAAAAAAAAGAAAGAGAGAGTAAGCTGGGTGTAGGGAATTTGCAATCAACCAGTAAAGTCCATCACACAACGGTGAGAATCCTAAATTCACCAATCAGCGGGTTACGTAATCACAGGCTACTAATCCTGTGGACGGAAATATATTTTGGACTGATTTCGTTAACAGTGGGTGGCTGGGTGAAATTTACCCGTTAATTGTTAGTGCAAGCAGGTTGGTAGTAATAATAATAATAATAATAATAATAATAATAATAATAATAATAATAATAATAATAATAATAATAATAATATCACATAGTTGGAATGAAAGGAATCTCGATATTACGACTCAAAAAATTAACTGAACAGAAAGTTTGTGCTAACCGCCCAATCCCAATATTCGGCTTACGTCAAGCTACATCGCACGCGTTCACCTGGGAATTAAACTAAGTATCCGTATGCATTTATTGTTCGGGGGACTTCTGAAGGGTGATAAAAAAATAATTTCACACTTTTCTTTACAATTTTGTCGCTGGAAGTTCTTATGTGTACTTATAGAACGAAATTCAGCCAGTGACGAAATTCTCCAGTGCAAAAATGAAAAATACTCTTACTTTGTTGGATTTTTTTTATAGTACTTTTAAAATATTTGTAAATTTTAAAAACCAGCATTGACTATAAGGACAAACGAATAACTGAGAACATTTTCGTCGCAATTTTTTAAAAATTTTTGTACGTTTTAATGCTCGGAACGAAAAATATGTTAAAATTTTCGTTTAAAGAAAAGTTCAAATTTTCAATGTTTAAACAAAAATCAAAGAAAATATAAGATTTTCCTTGTCTACCATCATATTCTTCATAAAATTTCATGCAGCAATGCATGTTCTTATTTCACTTTGATCATATTCTGAAAATAGGCGTTTCGGCAACAGCGCGCAGATTCTCCATAAGAGCTGTAGTGCCTTCACGACGTGAATACGTCATATAGAAATACGAATTACCACCGATGTTTGTAAGATTGTTCTAGATGATAGGAATTAATTATATCATGAGCAAGTAAACCGTGACGTCACCACTGTTGTCAAACCCTATTGCTGCAAATCATTCATATCCAATACATGGCATTGAAACTAAACCAGTAGGCCGATTGCTGGTACTCTTATTCAGTTTAATAATCGCTATAAGCAAGAAAAGAGTGTCAATGAATTCTGAACTGGTAACACGTCAAGATGTTCGTTTCACTTCACAATTCTCGTACATTCTGCCCCAAAAAAGCGTAAATAAAATGTAAAATATATCCTAAGATACAAGAAATGAGTTATTTCCATTAAGTGTCGGTTGGAAAACTTCGGAAGCACTCATTAATATTTCATTCAGTTTAATTCGGGTTGTGCTTACAGAACAGGCTATTATTTTGTATAACGTAAGCATTTAAACTTGCGCAGCAAAAGAATATGAAAATAGAGATATGCATTCCTTCCTTTTCGTTCGAACAGATTGAAATGAAAGCAAGACCATCATTGGAAAAAGGTTTTATAGTCCAGTCAAATTAGATTTTTTGCTGCATTAAATCATGTAGTTCCAAATGTTTCAGGAATGTGTAGTGGGAGGTCCCCTGAAGAACGCCTAATGTTTTCCCGCCAATTTCAGGTGCCGCGGGTATTTGGGGGGAAGGCTCTAAGGTCCCTTGTTTCAGTTTTTGGCGCAAATCTCGAAAACAGTGCATCGTACAGAAAATGTTATGGTATTCAAAATTAAAGCTTATTAAATTCCCGACAAAACGGTATATTCATATTTATCTTTATATGTTACCGTCTCCGAGAATGAGCCGGCGAAAATGGAAAACCTGCAAAAAAATTTGTATTGCCTCACGTTTTTCGTCGAACTCACCCTTCCAATTCTTTAGTTTTCCATTTTACAAGAAACTTGTAAGAAAAGAAGTTGTAGAGAATTACATGTTCTTCAAGAATATACAAACATTTGATAATTTATCTTCACGTAGTCAAAAGTTAGACCGTTTTTAAATTTCGGGGTTTATTTCGAGATTCCGCTAGTAAACTGCTCATCATTTTATTTCCGTTTTCAAGTGCTTTAATTCTCTGTATCACGTTATTTATTGTTTATGTGAACATAAATGTTATTTATTATCCATATAACTAACATATATATATATAATAGCTAATAATGCAAAAGTAATAAAAGAGGCTTACACAACCTAATTTCCGCTCACCCTTCCATCCTGCCACACATTTAAAGCTGTCCATACTCATATTCCTCATCGTACAACTCTTCCAAGTCCTCTTGAACGGGAGCATTGTTAGTGCAAGCACCGTGGCAATTGCCACAGACAGGTGAGCAGTGGATGCCGGCTTTCCGGCATCCACATCTCATACCGCAGCCTGTGGCACAATGACAAAATATGGAGTTGAGCACGCTGTCAGGTGCAATAGGGTTCTTGGTCATAATAGGAGTCAGATATCCCCCATCTTCTCTTGTCCAACCCCAACGTTCAGGTTCAAGAGATTCATTTCCAAACCACTGCTGGACCTGTAGAAACACTCTGCACGAGTGATGTAGAGCAGCATCTTTTGTAGGTGGCAATGAAGACAAGTTCGCTTTCATCTTGGCTGAAGATTTGATGAAGCACATGTACCTGTGGATAAAACACAATAGAATAGAATATTTATTTATCAAACAGCATGATTCAATGAAGTTAGTACATGCAATACAAAATGAAATGTACCTGTGATGATTGAGGTCATGCTCGTTGGGTGGGGCCTGATACATCAGTAGGAATATTTGTTCCCCAGCTTCAGCAATATGTCCTGGCGTGGATGTGGAGTCGTTAAACACTTCAGCGATGTTTTTGGTTTCGTTAGGAAACCGCTGGAAACATTTAAGTATGGATGCTTTACTTTTTCCATAAATCGCAGAAGTGGTATCGCATCCAGTGAAGCAATGGATAAACAGAATGTATGGGCTGAATGGCAAGGCCTGAAGTTGTTGGGAGGAGTACAACCTGTTTTCTTTGTTGCCTCGTCCAGGCTTAATAAAAAACACATTCGTGTCTCGTGTCAGTGCCACGAGCAAGAAGAGCAGGTCTATGTCTTCGTCAACTACCACCACAGTTGAATGAGAGATATTTTCCAGTCCACACCTAACAATGCTGCAGTCAGCGTCTCCTTTGTCTATGATGACTTGTACACCTTTTTGCCCAATGCCTGCGCTAACATACGTATCAGATCGGTTTTGTTCCTTTCGTTGGAAAGGAAGTTTTCCTGCGGAACAATAGCCACCACATTCTCATCAAAGTCTATATCCACTGATGTTTTACTTGATGCCCTTCGATGTTGTTCGGCTCTTTTCGTGGAATTCGTTTCTTCGTAACCGTCAAAAACCACAGCAGAGTTGTAGCCGTAACGGTTGATCATGTAAGACACATATTGATCGCAGATGGAGGCGAACTTGGTGGTGTTGTTCCACTTTACTCTATGAAGGAGGAAGCCGCCATCGATTACCGTGAAACTGTTCTTAAAGTTGGCCATTTTATTGCTTGAAGGAAAGGCATCGTAGAGAGCTGACTTTTTCGTTTTCCTCATGATCCCTTCGTCGAAAAGAGTCATGGGGTATGGGGCTAACTCACACTTCAACAGCTCCTCTACATCCTCTTTAGTTTTCTGGGTAATTATGGTCCTCTGGAAAATCATTAAAGGCTCGATCACCACCACTCCGTTGTCCAGTTTGACAGTGTTGCTCATAGCAGCCAATGGGACTACTGCGTTCTTCTTACACTGCTTCATTTCTGCGAAGTTCATTCCAGTTTCCATTGTACGGGTTCCGATTTCCTTTGCTTCGTAACAGTTGATGTTATTGGTTCCTATTACTCCGGTTGAAAGGGACATCAAAGAATCGCGTACAGAAAATGGCGGGTGATCAGCCAACCACTGAGCAAGTTTCCTTCTGTCTTGGTCATTTCTGCTAACTCGTGATGCTCGAAAGTCGACATGCTGTTCTCCACTCACAGAATGGACGCCGGCAAACTGCTCTAATGAAGAACATATGGCTGTAGCTGTGCGTGCCCCTCCAACCCATTTCGCCAACACAGAATCACTCATGCCTCTCCCTCGTGTAAGTCCACCTTCACTTTTCATGTCACGCATCAGTGTCACTTCAATTGCCATATCAGACCACAGTCTTACCAACATTTGGAAATAGTAGTATTTTAGTTAAAACTGTCGTACACTAACTATGTATACTACGTCGATTATGTAAACAATAAATAACGTACATAAAAGTTCACATTTTATACATACTGGTATAAAGGCTCACATGCATATATATATATATATATATATATATATATATATTAGTTATATGGGTAATAAATACCATTTATGTTTACATAAACAATACATAAAGTGATAGAGAGAGTTAAAGCACTTGAAAACGGAAATAAAATGATGGGCAGTTTACTAGCGGAATCTCGAAATCGACCCCGAAATTTAAAAACGGTCTAACTTTTGACTACGTGAAGATAAATTATCAAATGTGTCTATATTCGTGAAGAACATGTAATTCTCTACAACTTCTTTTCTTACAAGTTTCTTGTAAAATGGAAAACTAAAGAATTGGAAGGGCAAGTTCGACGAAAAACGTGAGGCGCTACAAATTTTTCTGCAGTTTTTCCATTTTCGCCGGCTCATTCTCGGAGACGGTAACATATAAAGATAAATATGAATATACCGTTTTGTCGGGAATTTAATAAGCTTTAATTTTGAATACCATAACATTTTCTGTACGATGCACTGTTTTCGAGATTTGCGCCAAAAACTGAAAAAAAGGGACCTTTGAGCCTCCCCCACCCCCCGCGGCACCTGAAATTGGCGGGAAAACATTAGGCGTTGTTCAGGGGACCTCCCACTACACATTCCTGAAACATTTGGAACTACATGATTTTTTGCAGCAAAACCATCTTTCTTTATCTAATTTGACTGGGCTATTATAGCATTCCTGTTCTTTGTCTGCAGCCAGCTAATGGTAGTTACTCGTACATTACTAAAACAAACCGAGGTAAAATTTAAGAAGCTTTTTGAGAAAAATAGAAAATGTGTACCCCTTACTGGCCTACCTAGTTATGTATAGATGAAGTATTGTGATCGTGACAAAAAATCGAAATCGAGATAACACCGGGAAAACATGCTTCACGATGCCTAGAAACAGAAAACAGTGTTTTTGGAATTACCTCTGTCCATCTGTCTGTCTGTGGGCAAGCAAAGTGGGTAAACGGTTCATTGTGTTTACTTCATTTTTTGAATCAATAACTTTTTCAGAAATTCATCGAACCCCCCAGAATTTTGTTTTTATAACTAAAATATTAAGGGTATTTTTCATTAATTTTCTTTTAAATTTGATTTATTTTAAATTGGCTCTAACGATTTTAATAAAAAATTAAATTTGAAAACTCCTATCTATGAATAATAAAATGGCTATATCCGATTTACTGTAAAAATTACTTAGGGGGTACTTTACTCATATCCATTTTCAATTTTTCTAGATTATCTCCATTTAGAGTAGGAATACATGAAAACCTACCACTGTAAAGTTGTAGAGAAAATTAAAATGAGCATTCTTTTTCTCAAACTCATTCCTTTATACAATTAATAGGTATCAAGATAGGGACGAAATCAATACGGCTTAAATGCGAATTTCAGAATATACGAGGGTCATGTCAGAAGTCATGGCAAAGTTCTAAGTTATTATTTATCAGTCAATAAAGCTGCAGGAAACAAAAATCAAGATATGCGATTGGAAGTCGTTGAAATGTTCTTCGCAATGATGGATCCGGATACAAGGCGCTATGGGTAAGGGACATTGAAAAATGCGTAAATAGAGATCATTGTTTTATTCGTATTACTTATGCACACAACAGTAAGCGTAATACTCGTACTCTTCAAAATAAACTTCCAAGGCGTCCTCACATCTTTGCCAACGATGAGGAAGGAGCTGAATACCATCAGCTGTGTGTTTTGCGTCTATGCGCGCCACCTCTCGTCGATGCGCTGTTAGGATGTCCTCCCTGTTTGCAAACCGGTTCCCACACAGCGGCGTCTTCATTTTTGGAATGCGATCAAAGTCGCACGGACTGAGATCAGGGAGTATGGAGGGTGTCCCAAGATCTCCCACCCCCACCCCCACCCCCACAAGGTTCTTGGCACAGGCTGCAGTGTGGCTTGTTGCACTATCATGGAGGAGGATTGCATTGTTGATAAGCCCTGGAAGTTCCCTCCGCAGTGTACGACGCAGAGTGTGCAGCAGGAATGATCTGCAGTGCGTGGCAGTGACAGTTTGGCCCTCACGAACAGGATGACACACGAGAATACCTTGGCTGTCATAAGCCAAAATAAGCATGACCTTCGTGAGTGATACATTCTGTCGAAACTTGAGATTTCGCGGTGAACCACGACGACGCCATTCATTTGATTGCCTCTTTAGTTCTGGTTCATACGCTAGTGCCCACGTTTCATCAATTGCAATAATGCGATTCAACATCTCATTTCCTTCATGTTGGAATCGCTCCAGATTGATACGGCATGTCTCGTATCGAGTCCATTTTTGCACCTAAGTTAAAGCATGTGGTACCCACTTTGCACAAACCTTGCGCATCTTTAAGTCATTCCGTAAAATGCGGAACACTGTCGATGCAGACATACCAGTAGCCTATATGCGGCTAATTCCGCCACAGTCCAACGCCTTTCATCCGCTAAACAGTGTTCGATAACAGTCACTTGCACCACTGTGTGAGCAGACGCTGGACGTCCACTGCGCGGCAGGTCAACAGTTGCTACGCGTCCACGTTTGAAGGCCTCCATCCAACATGCAACTGTTTGATAGGGCAATGCCCTATCACCCAATGCTTCTCGTAGCTCAACATGACACTCACGAGCATTTCTGCCACGCAGAAATGCAATTTTTACATATGCTCGCTGTTGAACTTTAGTGGCATCCATTTCGGAACAGTCTCTAGGATACTAATGTTTGCATGTGTTGTCTACTGGACACCAATGCACTCAGACGTCATCTGGTGGTCGCATCCCGTACTGTGTACACCATGTTTTCAAAACGCATATGCGGTTATTCGGAATATATAAAATAGTTGCCATGACTTCTGAAATGATCTCTTAATTAAATGATCTCATCTTAATTAAAACATGAATGATATTTTGTTGCCCATAGTAACAAGAAAACTATAATCTACTTATTGATGGGAAATGCAGTCAGTTTAGCTCAGCCGTAATGAACACACCAAAACCAATTACAGTGAGTTGGTATAAGCTAATGGGAAGAGGTCCTGGGTTCAAATCAAACTTCTGGGTCGCCCAAATTGACTTGAGTTTTTCATGGTTTCCTCATTCGCAAAGGCAAATACCGGATGTAGCGTGCCACCAGACCCCGGTCCCAGATCCCGTTGCATGGAGCTATGACCCCGTCAGAATACGTAATACAGAAAGACGTGAAAATCTGGTATGAGTTATTTTTTGTCACAATACTTGAAACACAGCAATAAGCACTGTGAAATAATACAAAAGCTGGCTGTTTAACAATAAGATACAATAAAATTAGTAGGTCTAAGATAAGAAATTACTGATGCAAGATGGCCAAATTTGTATAACCGGACTATTCAGAATTAAAGTAGGCAAGGCTTAAGCCCATCATAGTACATGGTCAATCACGGCGATCAATCCTTCCTCCATATTGAAATAAATAAAATAAAAAAGAAACAGACTGAAAAGTTACTAAGCTTCAATAAAACGAAATCGAAAGCAAAACACAAGACTGGTGGGCAAAACAAGACTATGGCAACTAAAATAAACTAAAGAGAACCTACCAGTAAATTTAGAATAAAGTTAACAAAACATACCTCCTGGAAAAAATGTAGAACAAGCGGTCGAGTTCCTTAAATACATGCTGGTTACTCACAAAACACTTTGACTGTACGTCGGTCGGAAAAGACGGTCGCGGCAACGCCCACTCAGATTAATACGGAACTCTCCACCAGCGGGCGGCACACAAAATATAGGAACAGCAATATTAACGAAAAAGGTGGCGTTGGAGAGCCAGAAAGCGGGAAACGAAAAAGAGAACGCACTTTAACCAAAACAAAACAAAACGGAAGATGGACATAGCTCGCTGTAGATGGGTGTAAGTATGAAAAATAATTAAAAGTTAATAATTATTGAGTGAAGTTAATATATATATATATATAAATTTAGTGTTAAAAACAGGTGACACACGGATTTGTAGGACTTGTTTATTTTCAAAAACTCATCGCCGCTATATTACTGGATATTATAATCGTTTAAACTGAATATCAGAAAAGAAGACATCACTAAATATATACACGCAAATGAGTTGTTACAGTAGACTACTGGTTCACGCAAACATTCTAAACACTTGATATGAGCTATATGTAGTTAAAGCGTGCAACATAAGCTTATTATTATTGTTATTATTATTATTATTATTATTATTATAACAATCATACTGGTACTGCGGTTTTGAAGTTACTGCTTCATGTGATTATGTGGTCTGTCGGTTGTTTACGAACAATCGTACGATGCTGCTAACACCATTATTCGTCCCCCACTCCAGCAATCAGCTCACTGCACTGTTATATTGACTGCGGATTGTACCACAATGGGATGTGTTACTCACTTCCTTAAGTAACAGATTTTGTATCGATAGTTTAAATAATGAATAATTCTATCTACATAATTAAGCACCCGGAGTGAAGGCGGCAGCCGTAGCGGAGCGTTGTAGAATAATGTTGATATCAATAGGAACTTTAGTCATATAATATGACCAACTGGTTCTATCACCCCTGAATATTAAATATAAAAGAAAATATACCGGTAAAACACAAGTTTCTATTGTAGCCTATAAGGAAAGTTGGTCAAGATTTTCTTGGTCATGTCAGACGATTTCACAGTACCCTACCTGTTTCAGAGATATTTAATGTGGAATATTAAGATTCTCATTCTCTTAATATTTAAACTTCTCATAATGTTTAAGCTTTCTTGTGTAGATTCTTTGCTCAAATAGATTCTTTCGTTATGGGCAGCTAAAAAATTTTGTCACATGCATCGCAAAGACAAAGAAAATATATTGACTATTGTGTACACCCACTCAAAGTATCCACTCTCCGCCATTGATATAATTTACTTTTTTCTGTGCTAGCTTTCAATATGTATATGCAAGAAAGTGTGTGCAACATATTTTGCACCATTTATTTATCCATATATATAAGCATATATTTTTCAACTCATTGCCATTCAGCCCTATTCTGTGCTAACTCCATCCAACCATCCATTGCTTCTTCTATCAGTATTAGTTTAATAAATAGTCAAAATAAAGGTAGGTCCGCATTCTCTCATCATAAATATATTCAATTTATCGATATAATCCGAATATCATTATATTAAGTTACTATTTACTATAACTATTTAAAACATTTTTACGTTATAGGCCTACTTTCGGTTGGGATCAGTAATATACAGTGAGTCCCACGCAAGACGCGGCCAATGACGCGGGTTTCTGTGTCGCGGCGACACAGCTCCAACTCCCGGGCGATCGGGTGAAATATCTACGCTAATAAAGCCGCGATCGGTGTAATGATTCAGGTTCTCACAAATACAGTTAAAATTATAATGAAAATAACCACGTACCTCTTCACAAGAGATGTTGGAAATGTTTTCCTTTTGCATACGCACAACACTGGCACCTTTTTAGGGAATTTTCTTTCACGCGCGTAAGTTCAGCTTCCGAGATAGAGTTAATTTCTCTTCTTTTGTTCTAATGTATGGGGAATTGACTTATACACTTTATTTTTCAAGTTCCCCCTTAAATAATAATCATCTAGGCTATTGTTAGAAGAACTTAAAGACAGTATCACAAGAGAAATTAACTTTATCTCGGAAGCCGAACTTACGCGCGTGAAAGAAAATTCCCTAAAAAGTTGCCAGTGATGTGCATATGCAAGAGGAGAACATTTCCAACATCTCTTGTGATGAGGTACATGGTTATTTTCATTGTAATTTTAACGATAAATGTGAGAAACTGAATCATTACATCGATCGCGGCTTTATTAGCGTAGATATTTCACCCGATCGCTCGGGAGTTGGAGCTGTGCCCTCCGCGATATAGAAACCCGCGTCATTGGCCAATTCTTGCGTGGGACTCACTGTATATTAAACAAGTCTCAAATCAGCTATTTACAAATCTGTTTCACTCAATCCTTATCAAAATTTTGGTAGTGGAATCAAACCCAAGTTTTCAGCTGTTGAAGTTGTGATTCGAATTAGACAAAAAGGCGAATAGGCCTATTTACAAAGTAGTTTGGGGTCTTAAGAATTCTTAGGTAACTGGGAAGTTCAACCAATGATAATAGAAAGGAATAGAATAATTGTGTTTTGTGTTGTGTCTATGTTACCGTTATATTGTATATTGTTTAGAAAGCGCGTGCTGAGGTTACTTCAACAAGCATGCGCTAATCATGGGCTAAATCACACCGCGCATTTTTCCTCGCCTCACGAACTTCATTTGTCTGTGGAACTTGTTTGGAAGGTGGACGCCCAGAGGTTATGGAAATAAAAATAAGTAAACATCTCGTGACTGGCGTTCAGGAAACGCTGCTAATGTGGGGCAGGTTATGCTTTATTTGGTGTTTAAAATAATCTATCACTCCTATATGCACAATTTAAGTAATTTATATTTTGTTATATGTTAATCTATGAACATTATACACATTTAGTCCAATTAAAATGCTCACATATAATAAATAAGCACAAACAAAAACTGAACCGCAAAATGCACAATGGACACTTCTAATAAAAGCACAATAAGACGGAACAAATAAAAATTGAATTGCGCAACAGCTTAACATTCAAAAGAAATAATAGAATAAATTAAAGTTATAATATGGATTTTAATAAACATTTTAATTTTAATATTCTATCCAAAATACTTATTAAAGACCGACGTATTCACTTCGAAAAGTGTCATAAATTTGCCGGGCTTGAGGAGCTCGGCCGCTGATTGGCTATCCTCGAGAGCCAGTCAAAATGCATATAATATAAATATTTTCATGGATTCATGCAGTTTATGGAGCTGTTGGACCATCGATTCGCCTTCAGTTATGGTATATTATACACTGGTAATTAATGATATTTGTATATTTTTGACTGAACATGTAGGTAATGCCGTAGCTTTAATACTTCCGTACAGGTTATAACAAGTCAGCACAATGAAATGAATTGCCTAAGGGGCTTTGGATATTTACGAATCGTTCTGTTCGACTTTAAATAGCTCAACATTAATTAATTGCCGGTATTTGATAATATTCTTATGGGAACGACTGGTGTGATAGTTGTAACACTGCGCTACAAACCATAAGCTAGCAGATTCGATCCCCGACGAAGTCGTAGGGATTACTCAATTGGCCTTATTTTTCTGGTGGCACTATGACCCTATGCAAGCAGTCCCGAGTTGAAATCCCGGGCGTGTCATTCGTGGGACTAAGCCGTAACTTTGGAGGGTTTTCTGGGGGATCCTCCCGTTTCCTCCTCTCATTCAACCAACACTCTCCACTTCACCTTCAAACTCCCTCTCATTATCATCCCGTTTCCTTTCCTGGCTTTCAGACCATCTACCGCTGCAACGTCCGCTGCGGACCTCTCCCGTCCTGCCCCTTGACTTGTGGTCTTTTGGTTTTTGGTGCTGTGCTGCACACCTGGGGGCTCTCTGATGTGTTGCGAACCTACGGACATTCTCCGTGAGGGACGCAAAAGCCTGATGGACCCTGGGGGTGTAGTGCACGTGGTATGGTTTCTGGTTCTAGCTGGATGTTGGGGAGTTCTGTGGGGGATCGCGGTGGAATCTGCTTCTGGGAGCCTTTGGGCATGCCAATCATCCCATTACCAGGGGTTGGCACAAAGGGCCTGCATATGTGGCCTACGTGCTTAGGGTCGTTCCCAACCCGCCTCTCCCCTCTACATGGGTTTCCATTTAATACAATATTATGGCCCTAGGGTTAACTCTGTCGGCCGCGGTGGTCTAAAGGTAGCGTGCCCGCCTCTAGATCCGCAGCGCGCGGGATCAAACCCGGCCGCGGTCGATGGATTTTTCAGGACGTAAAAATCCTGGGCACGGAGTCCTCCGGGAGGGACTTTAAGCTGGGGTCCCGTGTCGTAGATTTACGGCATGTAAAAGAACTCCAAGCCAAAATTAGAGCCTCTGGACAAAATTTCTCGGCCCTTTCACGTCCAAGAAATACTTAGTTTCCAGAAGGGGGTTGCGAGGCGATGGGCTTACCACCTGTCCCTCTACCCTCTCTCGGAAAATAAGCATATCCAAATTAGTATAGGTAGGCTAATGAAACCTCCGCTTGGAGGCCCCTTCGCCCCACCTGGGGATCATAGGGTACCAGATACAGAGATACAGAGGGTTAACTCTGCTTCAACCAGAAATTAATATACCTGAATTTTCAATAAAAATATTGGAAATATGATCTTTAAATTTAGTATTTGCCTTTTTTTGCATTTAATGTGTAGTTATTAATATTAATTAGAACACGAAGAATCTACATTTTGATAATTTTTCACTTAAACCAGCCTTGGAAAATTTAATCATATGCCTGTTGGAAGTTGGAATATATTGTGTTAAACCGTTTAAGGCTCAGTTGGTACGCATATTGTTAAATTAAATAGGTTAGTAACTACTGGATTTTAGGGAAAAACGTACAGAAGTGGTGATTTTTTTAAGTTTGGGGCGATTTTTTAAGTTTGCGTTGATTTAAAATGTGTTGGTGTGCTCGCCATACTTGCTTCCACTGTTCCGGAAAATTATAAGTATTTATTATTATATTATACATTATTCCTAGCGGTTTAATCAAATACTTGTCTGCAACCTTTGAAAATATAAGGTGGTATTCCATGATGACCTGATGACTTTTTAGCTTTTAGTTTTTCACTGATAAACTAATTTCCTCTTATGTGATAGTTTCAATTCTTAAATATTATTATCATTGTTGTTAAGCAATGTGTATGTAATTTTATAATTTTTTATAGTACATACCGACTTAAAGTATTGTGCAGATTTGTCAGTAACTCAGAATGAAAAATAATGTCGTCATTACACACCATTTCATGATTCCACCTTTTTTGTTAACTTTTATTATTAAAAAATAATCGGGTAGGGTTTGCTTTATGGGGAATACCTTTCTTGGTAGGATATTATTCAAAGAATGTGATTTTGGAGATTTTTTTTTTAGGATATACTCTTTTAAATTCTTTTTCTACATAAATATGTCAGCTTCAATATTAGTTAAAATCTCGTTAAAGCATTATATAAGTTATCTTGCCTTATTTCGTAATGTTTTATATTTAAGTAAATTAAATTCACAAAGGTGTTTATATTCGCTATACATATCTTTCGTTTTAAATTTTTAGCTATCGATTTGGTTAACTAAATTTGGGTAAACTACATTGGACTGTTTCTTTCATACTGCTTGCTTTCCAGTACACATTGAAACAGTTTTAAATTTATCTTGTCATGAATTAAAACGTCTGCAATATTAAAATCTCTACCAATAATCAAGTTGTTCCCATTCACAGTTTTTAAACAGATATTACAATTGTATTTAAGTTGGTTTCACTTATCAAATCTACGCAATTACTTAATATTAGGAAAGAGTTCTGTTCAGACAGAATCCAACAACATTTTAATACGTAAACTTATACAACTATTTTTATCGATTACTTCCTTGAGTGAGATCATAAAAACTATATTCTATTTCAGAATATTAAATTCTCTTAGAATAAAAAATTACAGTTAACAAACATTGAAAGGTAAGTATCAAGTTTATAAAAGGATTCAAAATATTCTTCTGAACTGGAATTTCGAGTAAACAGATGTGCATTTCTTATTGTAATAATAGAACTTTATCCAAGGTATTTCGTTGTTTGATTCCATATAAGCCACGCTTCTGACCTAAGTTATTTTTAAAATCTAACATGAATTCCCCATCCTCTTTTGTTACACTGTTTTAGAACTCTGTTATTTCGATAAACTGCATAATATCACTCATAGAAAGGATGGCACGTTCCTACTGGTACAATTCACAACCTGTTTCATGCAATCTCAACTCAAATTGTTTGATACAGAGTATAGAAAGGATGACACGTGCCTACTGGTACGAAACACAACCTGATCTTTGCAATTTCAACTCAAGTTGTATAGTACAAAGTATAGAAAGGATGGCACGTGCTTTATTGGTGCAATTCACAACCTGTTTCATGCAATTTCAAGTCAAATTGTTTGATACAGAGTATAGAAAATATGGCACGTGCTTGCTGGTACAATTCACAACCTGTTTCATTCATTCTCAACTCAAGTTGTTGGTACAGAGTATAGAAAGGATTGCACGTGTCTACTGGTACAATACACAACCACTTTCATGCAATCTCAACTCAAGTTGTTGGTACAGAGAATAGAAAGAATGACACGTGCTTATTGGTACAATTTACAACCTGTATCAAGCAGCCTCAACTCAAGTTGTTTAGTACAGAATATAGAAAGGATGGCACGTGCCTACTGGTACAATACACAACCTCTTTCATGCAATCTCAACTCAAGTTGTTGGTACAGAGAATAGAAAGAATGACACGTGCTTATTGGTATAATTTACAACCTGTATCGTGCAATCTCAACTCAAGTTGTTTGGTACAGAGTATAGAAAGGATGGCACGTGCCTACTGGTACGAAACACAACCTGCTTCCTGCAATCTCAACTCTTGCTTAGCTAATTGCTGTCCTTTCCCATCACGCCTCATCATTATTAAGACTTGTGCCCGCTGACCGTCTCGAGACTTAATTTGCTTCGCGTGCGTTGTGTGTGTGTTATGCTTCCTTGCTTTCATAACAATTTTTTAATGTCTCTCCTCTCTTCAAGTATGACCTGCACCGTGAAGCCAACCGTCCCTTCATTAACCGCCATTTTCACTTCCAGTCTTGTCTTGAGCTTCTGTTCACGATGCTCTCGGCTTCTTAATAGTTTCGCTTCAAAAGAACACATGTTCGATTGTTAGAAAGTGCCTTAATATACTAAATATATATTAATAGAATATGTTATATAATAATAATATACACTGTACGTTCATTAAAATTAAAATAAAAACTTACATTGCTGATGACATCTTACTTTCCCTCTGAACTCTGGGTTCTTCATATTTCTAATTTTGCGCTCAATTCTTTTCATAAATAAGTTAATAATAATCTCTCCCCATGATAGAATTCAATCCATCAATCCGTTTCCTATGCAGACTTATCTCACTTATAATTTCGAGAGGCCAGCAAGAAATAGCAAAACGAAAGTTGAAAAAAAAAATTGAACTTTTAATAAGATGAGGAAACAAAAAAAGAACCACGTTTTTGTTGCCATATCGTTTATTCACAAACCTAGAAATACATACTCGCAGTATTCAGTAACTAAAACTGGTCTAACAGATACTGTACATGGTTTCAGAATGTGTTTAATGCATTCTATCTTGAAAGTTATTTTATATTACTTAAAAGACAAATATGACGTTTTAGAAATATGTAATATCTTTATAAAGAGTGAAAGAACACCAGACCACAGTGGGATAGACTGCTACTCTTGGGAAATATAATAGCAAAACGTTAATGATGATGATGATGATGATGATGATGATGATAACGATAATAATAATAATAACAGTAATATAAAGACAATAACATGAAATCTGAAAATTAGACGGGGAAAGAGTGTATTTATTTTAGTACCGGTATTTAGTAATAATAAAGATAGAGTGTCGGCCTGGGTGGCATAGTTAGTATCGCGCTGGCTTTCTGTGACCAAGTTTGCGGGTTCGATCCCACCAGGTCGATGGCATTTATATGTGCATAAATGTGACAGACCCCTGTCAGTATATTTACTGGCATGTAAAATAACTCCTGCGGGACAAAATTCCGGCACACTAGCCTAAGTTGCAGTAAATCCCCGACATTAAATAACCATATACCAACAAATAAAGAACGAAGTTGATGATTTTTACCTCGCATGATTAAATTATTTTATTACTTACAAAGTATTACTAAGTAGCTAGGAGCAACCTATTGTAGCTGTTTTCATATAAAACCCAGTGTGTAAAAATGAGGATCTTTTGTTAAGGATTTTCCTCGTGCTTGTAGTATTTCTATGCATATACTCATTCTTCTATTCACTTTCACTATAGGACTTTTGTGACAATTTTCTTACAGTTTACTACTTTTTTGTGAGTTGAGTTTTCCCTAGATTGGAGAAAACATGTCTGTAGAACAACTTGGCTTGTACTGGCTTTGAACAAAATAATTTTTTGTGTAAATGTCTAGCAAGCTCTAAGTGCTCCTTATAACGAGACCTCATTTACCTAAATAGTAATTGTATCTTCCTTTAAATGTAGGCTACCATAGATAGGTCTACTATAGGTAGAGGAAGTAGTAAAACTCCCATTTTCGGAAGCATGTCTGTGTGCCACTCTAGGAACAGCGTACCTCGAAAGTAAAAAATCGTAAAAAAAAAACATATTTATGTTACGTAAATCTCAAGAATGTGACATAAAGCAAGCTTATATTTTTCTTTTGATCTTATTGATATTTACATTGATATATATTTTTTCTATTTTCTTGGAAATGGCTCTAGCTTTTAGTTTAAATGTTGTAGGTCTGGTGCAGGATGTGAAGTTTCCGCCGGTTTACCACTTGCAACTGTAGTTATGCACAATTCCAAACCAATAACGTAAGACTGTGTGTGCTGTTAATCCAAAGTATTTGTACATGAGTGTGAATAGGGTACTTATGTCATATTCATAAAATTGCGATAAAACGTAAATTCTTTTACAAACCATATTATATACAGTATAGCCCAAATGGCCGTGATGTAAAATCTTTATAACAAAACTTTAATTAAGTTTTCACTGCTATACTTTTAACCTAATCTAGTAAGTGGATGAAAGCATGTTTATATAACAGCTTTTATCTAATATTTACTATGTAGGCCTAACATGAAAATGATCAGATGTAAGACAATCGAATCAATCTTGGTCAAATAATTTTTTTATTAAACGACATTAACACAAGTCAATTCTGGCCTACTGAATGTCATTATATTGTAAAAAATGTGTGAGTAAATACATAGAATACAATGGCTAATTCAGAGAGATTCTTACTTCTAATGCAGCCTCCTTCTTACCTTATAGGTTTGGAATTGTGTGTAACCACAGATGCTAGTGGGAAAAACATTCGGAAACACCACACTCTGTATTAAAATTTGCATAACACATCTGACATTAAATGTATCAATTTTAAATGTTGTAGTCTTATAGGTTAGTAGGCCTACCTAGATACAAGACTTGAATTCATTTTGAAATACTTTTTCTTAACAATTTTCTGAAGGGAGCTGCAATATAAAATATAAACCTCTTCCACCAGCTCAGACTTGTAAGTAGTAGTCTACTACCTCTGGAACAATACGCCTGTGCATGAGGCTGAGACAATTGAATATACATATCCTGTAATGTAGCCACTTATGTGAAGGGAGAGAATCGCATTACCTATGCTTAAATTATAGAAAGTCATGTAAGTTTATCATAGATTTCTTCCTTAATATTAATGTATGTATGGAACTCCACGAAGGGGGAGAGGCGGGTTGGGAACGACCCTAGGCTTGTAGGAATCAAGTGCGGGCCTATTGTGCCAATCCCGGTAATGGGATGATTGGCTTACCCAAAGGCCCCCTTGGAGAATATTCCACCGCAAGCCCCCATGAAACTCCCCAACATCCAGTTAGTACCTGAACCCTAACCACGTGCACCACGCCTCGAGAGTCCATCAGGAATTTACGTGCGTGGCGTGCGTCCCCGGTTCCTCACGGAGAGAACCTGTAGGAGCGCGGCACATGAAAGAGTCCCCAGGTGCGCAGCACACCATCAACAACCCACACAACCACAAGCCGCGGGGCAAGACGGGAAAGGCCCGCAGCGGACGCCGCAGAGGAAGGTGACCCGAAAGGCGGGAAAGGAAACGGGATGGTAATGAGGCGGAGTTTGAATGTGAAGTGGTGTTGGTGGAACGAGAGAGGAAACGGGAGGATCCCCGAGAAAAAGAACCCCTAAGTCACCGCTTTTTCCACCACGAACGACATGCCCACCTGCCTCGGGATTTGAACTGGGGACCGCTTGCATGCCATGCCCACGCGCTAAGCATGAACTGCCGCGACGGTTTCTTAGTACTAATAACCAGGCTTAGAATTTTTATTCAGGGATGGCAGACTCAAGTTTAGTGTGACATGTACCCAGCATGACGTCTTTGTGTAAGGACAGCCATTCCGCAGCATAAGCAGTATGCGCCTCGAGTGCATTTACCGCAGTCTACACGTGGATGATAAAAGGATAGTTTATTTACATCCATAAGCATCATTGGTCACCATTTATGTATAGAATATAAATCGGGATAATTTATTTGATCAGGCCTTAGTTATAAAAGCAATATGGAAATTATTGTTCTCTTTAAATCCTTACCTGACTGCGCAATCTTGTAATCGCGTGGTACACTTCCCCACCTTTTCCTACAGTTCCTTGTATAAACATTCGAAGCTTTGGCTATTAATATTTCGCATTCGCTTTTCATTCAGTTTTGTACACAGTGAATGTGTAGGTTGTGTTTACTCACAGGGAAAGTGTTGCATTACGTTACAGATGCATGTTTAAACGCTTTGAAAATTGCACACTTAGGTGAGTGCCGCACTTGGTTAGAGGTGCGCATCACAGGATCCGGAAGGTCATGGGGAAAACAACTGAAAATGTGTTACGCATTATTATATAGATCCCCGCGCCGCCATTCCACAGGATCGACTGTGCATGTAAACGTCCATGGTTTACTAAATGGTTGCCCATGCAGATATTTTCGTTATACTCAGACGCGTTAGGGTGGGGAGGGATTATTGGCCGGGATGAAAATATTTGCCGCCGGTATGTTGTTGCTTACATAACTACTTTACTGTACGAGTTAAGCCACTGTAAAAGTGTAAACATTTTTTTTTTCTGAATCGCATCATGGTTTTATGATTTCCATCATAGACCAACCATGTCTCCGATAGACACGGTTAATAAAAACAGCTGCTTAAACAGTTGACATTCATAATATCCGAACAATGACTAGCGGGATCCACGTCACGTTTATCGGTTCAGTTGCATCGAAATCAGCTGATGGAATTATGCATTACCCCATATATGCTCTATGCACTGGGATTCGAACCCATAACCTTCGGCTTTAAGCGCCGATTCTCTACCAGTTTCTCCTGGGATTGCATATCATGGGTACAAATCCTAGTGTCAGATTAATTATTCTCCTAAAATATGAATTATGTAATATTCGACAGAAATAATATTCTGTAGTTTTATATCTACATCTCTATAAACGTTTCATACTATTTCTAGAAATAGGCAAACGAAGGGTACACCTATTTGACGGTAGACTAATATTTTTCAAAGTGCCGTATTAATTATTAGAATTAAAGTTACATAATTAGGCTATATAAAGTGAAATAATTAGATTAACCTGGTGTTTACGTAGGCCTATAGATCCAACGCCATCTATTAACAAGACCGTATTAAATTATGAAATTGATCGAAGATGGCTTTCCTCTGTTGCTGTAGCAACCAAGAAATAAAGAGCATTGCTGATCTTGTTAATTTGCAATGTAACATCAATTTGCCGGCCGTTTCGCTTATTTTAATCTCCTCTGCTTGATTAATTTGATTGTAACATTAATTACGACACGCAGAGAACATTTTTTTTTTACACACGTGGACTGAAGGGGATCATGAAAGCACACCTAAATTGGAAAACATAAATGATTTGGACAATACTCACTATGCGGGGATTCTTTGGGTTAGGGGAATTCATACCTGAGGTAGTTTTTTCCCGGGGGGCGCACATTAATCGTGAAATGCACCTCGGAGCCGGGTTTTTAGCTTTTTAATTATCAATCTTTAATTTTGTTATGCAAGACTTGGGTAAGGTTGAATAATCTATGGCTCATTTAGAGTTAAGGTAAATAGAGTTAAAGTAAATAAAGTGAACCCGTATTTCTGACTCGTCTCCGCCTGGATAGAAGCCCGGAAAAATATTTTGTTTCGGGTTATTTAAAATATTAAGTCAAATCCTATCTTCTCATAACCTGCAATACTGTTCATATTCGTAAAAGTAGCATGGAGCAAAACTGAAAGTCATTTCCTTACACACAAAAAATCCTTATAGGCCTACATGAAAATTTACATGCCGACTGGATTGTGCGAAGCTGCATGGTCGAAAACTCTCTTTCTGGAAAAGTAAGTCTTAGGTTTGCTCCAACAAACAAATAATGTGTTTGGCATAGTGGCAGGTCGGGGTATGGAAACTCAGGAGCATAAGAAGACATTTTGAGGAAGGACGATGTCCTCTATGTCTAAATAGAGAAGACGCTGAACACGCAATTTTAAAATGTCCGGAAACTGAAACGATCAGACAAAAAAAATGTAATAAAAAAATTCCTAGGAATTAACGTAAAAATAACATATAACAAATTAACAACGGCGAAAAATATGAAAACTTTGAAGGAAATAGGGAACTTATACACTGTTAAAAGAAAATGGGAAAATGAACCGTAGAATTAGGTGGGAAAAGTGTGTTGACCCTTTTGCATAGTCAGCAAGGCAGTGATGCCATAATTTGTAAGTTCTCAAGGCTTTTTGTAGGAGGTACACCCTATAGTGAAAACCTTTGTAAATCCAAGGGTGTAAATAGAATAAATTTCATATTACATACAGAGTAAAAAACGATTAACCGGTCTTTAGCATGCCGAAAGGCTTATAAAAATTAACAGAGCAAAGCACAGCTTACATGGCGAAAATTGCTAGTTATATTGATTGGCAACTTTTGTGCTTAAGTAATGAAGGTTTAGTAAATGAAAAATATGCTTTCGGCTCCATATAATTAATTCGTCACAGGAATTAAGGATTTAGCTTAGTAGTACTTCGTAAGAAATCATTCGTGAAATTTCTACCTCAAACTTCTAAGAGAAGACTAAAATTAAACAATATCCATCTTTAAATGTAAAAGGTTTACCGTACCGGTGTTATAATGCTTCCCCCATATGAGTTTCTATTGCCGAGTAGTTTCTGACTCCAGCTTGAAGGATTCCGGACCACTTCGCACCCACCAAGCTGGTCTGAGAGGAAGAGGGAAGTGGGAAGATGGGAAAATGTGCGTGGAATGAAATTCGAGAAACGGGAGAACCCTGAAAAATTCTGGCTTTGTTCACCATGACTCCCGTCTCACTGAGATTCGAGCACAGATCCCTAGTCACCAAACAGCCAGTTCATTAGTTTCAATTCTACATGGTATCCTTCCTCTTCATAAATACTGTACTTCTACTTTAACACTGTAATTTTAAGTAAAGAACTACGGTATTTGAAATTTCTTTTTTTCTTTTTTAGGATTATTGAGGTTAATAATAGAGTGCATGCCACTTTGATTGATAGTTTTTATAAGTACTTCTACTTACCATTTCTTGTACTCAAGTTATGCATTACAAAGAAACCGGAAGTTGCAAAACTCTGTAATCATAGGCAGTGCTCCACCCTTTGTCACGTGACTACTCTGTTCTGCCATTTTGACCTAGCTATAGTGACATCACGATATGAAAACAAGTACCGGTAACGCTTCACCCGCCAAGCGGCACAGATTTATCAACTTACACATATTTTTTTTACCATCATTATACTGTTCTGGTGTACAGGGAAACATCGGGGCCATCTGCTTTATCTCTATGTGGATGTCATATATCATCTTTCCCTGGAATCTAGAGATGAAATAACTGTTTTATTCTTTATGTTCTAGCTTTTTTGTAGTTACCTTAATAATGTATGTTACAAGTTGGTATTTATTTGGCAGTCACAAATGTCTAAGCTATCAGAAAATCGTACGATTATCCGCAACAAAAACGCTTCTAGAAATATTGTTTATTAAATGTCCTTAATTATTTGAAATTCCATTGATGTACTATTTTGTACAACACAGGCACTATGTAGATGTTTATGTTCTTAGAGCGATAGATTTTTTCTTATCACCTGAGGGATATGGGTATAAAGTAGGTCTAATGCCCGAAATTTATTCAATAATTTTCGGGCTGTATTTCGTTCGCAAAAGAATTAAATTAAAGGGTGAGATATAATTAAATATATCTGAATGAACGTTTTAAACAACTCAGACTAAAAATGCATGTCTGAAATAACGGCATTTAAAGTAATAACTTAGTATCTAGGAAGTTTGTTATTAACAAGTGCAGACAAAATGGATTGGAATTACAAGGAATGTATTAAATTTTAGCGTCAGATGACTTCTATGATAATATTGTGTGTAACATCTATCTATAAATAAAAGTGGCGATAGCCAATTGAAAATAGTGAATATGAATACAGTGCCGGTAATATGTCTTACATGGAAAATCTTATATAACTATTATCTGTTTCTGTAAAATCGAGAGCGTCTTGCTAATTAGTTTGGGAATTACTGTTACAATTAAAACTTTTCAAAACTATAACTTCTTAGTTCATTCAGTTAATCAATGTTAGAGGTGGACAAAAATGTTTTGTTGTGTATTTTTAAAAATTGCAAATCTTATTGCATAAATTAAAATTATAATCTTATTTTAGTTCACTGCTGTGTATTTGATTCATTGGGTATTCCCTCTCCCGACAGGTCGCGGCCCTGAAGGCCCGGATGGCGTGGACCCCTAAAAGGGAGAAGTAAAGCTAAGGTAAAGAAATGAAGAAACAAGAATTTTCTTATTTTGTAGCCATGACAGTCCCTTAAAATCCGCGCGGAAGAATAATAAACTGTGCAACGTGTCTCGGATCTAGGTAATAAATTAGTAAACACTTAAGAACTTGTAAACTCTACAATGCCACAATGTAGCGTACGATTAAAGCAAAGTGCACTAAAGTTTAGCAGAAACCTTGGTCTACACACTGTACATTCTAGGGTGAAAGCGATTAGGATTGTCATCGTTTTAATAGTAAGACGCACATCTTACATGAACGATCGTAAAAAGAATTCAGTTTAAAAAGTAAAATAAAAAATTGTATGCCTAGTTATTGTGGTATTCTGACAGAAGTAGTTATATACTGTATACTGTATACTATACCATACTGTACTATACTATACTATACACTGTATACTGTAGGTTTACAGTAAACTTTCGCCTTAAAACCGTAGCATTGGTTAAATAATTTTATATTGTAGCTTGATTATTGATACTGTAGCTTCATTATAAAGCAAACAAAGGAACAATTTTGGCATGTTTGCGCTACTTTACGAAAACATAATGTTGAAATGATTATTTTTTAGACAGGAAACTTCCAGTTTTCCGATAATTTTGATATCTTTTCTTCAAACTAGGAGGTTAGGACCTGCAATACGCAGACACGATTCTATCACGTTCGCATTGTTTACTTTATTATTCCTTTCTGTTTTATTTCCAAACGTCCTCAATACATTTTCGGTAGATGTCACTGCATTACGAAAGTAGTTCTATGCTTGTAACAACATACAATTGATTCAAGGAATTTACTATATAACTTCACATAGTCTGAAGTAGTATAGGCCTACTTTGATTGCTGATTTCCATTGTGTACCTAGGTAGAATCGACTATGTTTTCTAAACTGTATTATTACTTGAATTTAGTTTGTAGATGTGAGAACATATCAAGTACAACTATTATCGCGAATTGCATTTAGACATCAGTTTGCTACTTAACACTCAAACCAATATTCAATAAATAATGCAATATTAATTATTCTACATCATTGTAAAGTTGCTGTAATTTATAGTCTGATACGTAACAATTTTTATTCAAAATAATAATAAAATTGTATTCAACCAAGTTCCATGAGTGTTCTTCATAATAATAAGATATACATGCATTATAAGTTTTCTCCATATCCACCGTGAGAAAGAAGTATCCTGCTTGAAACCAATGTGATGCTGTCGAAGGGTCTTCAATAACTATTTTGTATAATTATGGTTAATTATACATGGCGCCCATAAACCCTGAGGACACAGTGATAATCATCTACCCGCCGCATGATATTAATTTTTAAAAGCTAAAGAATTAACGCCAGCACTGCAAGATACCCTGAAGATGACATAAGACTATAGAAAGGCCTAGGCACCATAATAAAAGTTGCTGAGTTGATGGTTTTAATTATAATTTTTTTATTGAACTAAACGGTGCTATATCATGAAAAAAGTTATATAGGCCTAAAGCAGTGTTCCACTTTGTTTTCTGGTTTTCAACGAATTCCTTTGATGGTTCATTAGCTATCTGCAAGTGAGTTGATATCGAGTACCGAGCGTTCGAAGTACAAATTAACTGCTCTTGTCATTTTTATGGGTAGGCCTACTCTGAAAATGAAGCAGTAGGAGGCGAGCCAGAATATCACGGAAACACAAGGCAAGTGAAGTATGTTTGATGAAACTATGGTACCAACCATTTACCAAGGAAATTCCCGAACAATCCGAAGGACAAGGATCAACTCATCTCCATCCTGATGAACAAGTTCGCCTCAGCAAGCATGGAGGACAAGAAAGCAGACGATTGTTTAATATTGTGAACACAGCTAAATCCTTGACCCTCACAGCAGTCTGTGGTTGTCATAGGAGAACGATGCCAATCTTTTCATCATCAAAATCAAAGTCTAGCCTTTGCAGATGATATGGCCCTACTAGCCGAGACCTGGGAAGAAGTCAAAGAACAAGTCTTAGAACTACTAAAACAAGCAAGAAAAATAGGTCTCAACATTTCTTTCGAAAATACCAAAATGATTACAAACTTGAAGAACTCACCGAAACATGTGAAAGTTGGACATCAAAACATAGAAATTGTCATAGAATTCAAATATCTTGGAGAATGGATCAGCTGGAATGCCCTCGAGAAAAAGGCAATAAAATTTAGAAGTAATAAAATTGAACTGGCTATCCAACTAACCAAAATCACATATAACAAAAAGTCTCCCTCATGGAATGCAAAGATAAGACACTATAACACGATAATCAAACCAGAAGCCCTATACGTAGCCAAAACACTGTCCATTACCAATCATGGCCCAATTAAAAGACTGGAGATCAAAGAAATAAAGATATTTAGGGAAATCCTAGGCTCTAAGTTCCATAACAACAAACTAATCCACATCAGAAACGAAACACTCTACCAAGAGACCGAAAAACTCTCAGACACAATGAGGAAAAGAAGAATTGATTTTTATGGACACATCCTCAGAATGAACCCAAATAGACTGACCAAAAAATCTTTGAATATTTCCACAACAAAAAGACCAAACCAAATTGGTTTAAGAAAACGGAAAAGGACTTAAAAGAGCTCAAAATCACAGAAAAACTGCAAAAAAGTCAAAGTCAAGAAAGGGAGGTTCCAAGTCAAAATCAAAATCAAACGAATGATCCAGATCAATGAAGACGAAAGAAAAGCAAGATCAGAAAGAATGAAGCAATGCTGGGCTAAAATTAAACACAAGACACTAAGGTGTGATTGATTCAACGTACCCCAAAATTGGATTAAACGGAGAAGAAGAAAATTTCATATATCATGACGTGCATTCATTGACCCCTGGATACATCTAGCTTTTCCTCTGGGTCAATTATGTTATGATAATAGTTTACACACATATACCAAATCATGTACACACTGTACAATACTAAGCAAACAAAAGATCTAACTACACACACTTTGGTATCTTTTACATCTTATGCTTCCATACTACAATCCTTTCTCTAACCCTAAATTTTATTTTTGTTTTTCACAATTCTTACATTGTGTAAATAGTTCTCTATATTCTCATTTAATTTATTATTTATAGTTTTTGAAAGTTTAACTAAAGCTACCTCACTGTTCATTTCCATTTCCTTTTTCCTTATGAATTTCTTCCCCCACATTTCAGTTTCTGTGCAAGCTAGTAAAATATGTAAGCCATCTTCATGTCCTTCGCATAGCGGACATAAACTATTGAGAATGTCACCTCTTCTATTTTTGAGTCTCCATACTCCCATTCCCCATCGAGCCAAACCAATTCTTTCATTCCTATTGCACTTTGTTATGTATTTTTCCATCCCGAAATTACTTTTATTTTGACATAACACTGTAAGGATCTTATTAACTTCAGACTGCTATAATTTACAGCTCTCATCTTCTTATATCATTGATTCGTCTATTTATTATTTTACAAATAATGCTTGCATTTTAATTAATATAATTCCCTAGAGCCACTCTAATCCTATTTTGTCTATTAAATTTATTTATGAATGTGATCAAACTTTTAAGTTGTTACTCACCAAAACGGTAAAAATGTGGCTTGGCACTCTCTGGCCCTGATGCCTTCACAGGTTTATAATATATTTTATTACACTTCAGGAAATGCGTTTACTATGTTAAACTATGGCAAATCAAGATCTAATCCTTGGACTCCATGATAAACAAACAATACTGTTCGCAGAAAATTGTAACTTAATTATTCAAGGGAAAACGTTTCACGACATCAAAATTTCTGCAAATGCCACATTTTCATAACTGGTGTACAAATAATAGTTACGTGGGTAAAACACCTAACACTAAGTTTATTCTATATAAATCCTGATTCTTTAAAGAGATATCGATTAATAATTCTATAGTAATTAACAATATGGAAATTGAAGACGTGGAAAACTCTGAATTTCTATAATTAACTATAGATTGTAGTTTTAATTGGTTGAGACACATACACAATTTATGTAAATATTAATTAGTTTGACTTCTTTAATAAGCTAGCATCTTATTGCAATAAACGCTTATTTCATGTTGTTCGATGTGGCGAATGAACTTGTTTAGGATAGGGTGTAGGTGATAAGGTGTAATCCAATAAATAAGTACAAAGTTAGTATTTATTAGCAGTTTATTGTAAGTGGCAATGGGATCGGATGTCAATAGAGCCGGACCCAACTTGATGTCACCAAGAATAATTCAATAAGGAAAAACACACAGAAACTCACAAGTAGATCACGAGTTTCACTGGAAAAAATTCCACCGATAACATTCTATTGTATATTGTCAGTGGTATTGCCAAGTGGAACATCAGATGTACTATATAAAGTCATTAGCATTTTTGCCTCGTTATCATTTGATGTGAGACAACTCCGAGTCTAGACCTCAGCAACTGATCCGGCTAAGTTTGTGGTGATAACTAAGTTTGATCAATTGACGTGTACTACTCAGAGGGTGAAACAATTAGAGCGAAGGAGAGACGCATCGAAAGAGGAAAATGCTCGTCCAAGTAACACCCCTGAGTATGATTTTGATATAGTAACCAGTGTGCCTAGTTATGGAGAAGGCCCCCAAGAGAATATTTGCACTTTTTTTGCAGTTTGAAGAGGCAGCTTGTCTTTGAACTGGACGGGAGAACATAAAATGAAAATAGTTAAATTGAATCTAATTGATCAAGGATGGGATTTTTCTGTGAAGAACGGAGCATATGTTGAGGTAAGTAGCTGTGAGGACCTTAAGACTGGATTGATTGAATGGTATAGAAGTAAACCCACTACTAGACATAACAGGAAATAGTTGTCTACTTTAAAGATGTACCAGGGAGAAAGCATAGAAAATTTTGCGGATAGAGTGTGTAAAATAAATGCAGATACTTATGAACTAACTAATGACGCCGAAATAAATAGGACACTGAAACAAGAAGCTGATATGCGGTTCTTAGACACATTTTTTGGCGGATTGAGAGAAGTGGGCTGCATGACCCGACTCAGGTTTCCAGAACCTTTTCAGGAGGCAATGCGTAAAGCTATTGCAATACGAGAGGCTGACAGTCATATACCTATAAATGTAGAAAATCAGAGTTGTTGCGAGTAAACATAGTAAGCCCAAGTATTTTGCGGCAGAGAATAAATCGAGATTTGTACCCCGTGGAGACCACCGAAGTAATTTTCAGCGTAATGATGGAACTTACCAAGGAAATTCCGAGTATAGTAGGGGAGGTTAGCAGAGAAAATTCCAACATAATGATAGGAGCTACCAAAGAGATTCTCAGTACAATGAGGAAAATTTACCCCGTATGGTGCAATACATTAGAGTGAAACAGAAGCCGAGTTCGTCCCGAGATAATCGGATGGAATGTTATCGGTTCCATAGATTAGGGCATAGAGCCAGGAAATGTAAGGGGAGAAGGACTTACCCTGGTGCTTCTGTGGGAGGGGAGCGACACGAGACGCTCACTCCAGCAATGAAAATGGTGAATTTGACTCCATTATCGCCCGGGGATAGTTTATTATTACTACCCATAAAATATAGAAAACAGGAGCTACTATTCATGGCGGAAACCGGAACTCAGTCCAAAAATTCGTGGCATAAGGAATTTCAACTTTGCAGATTGGGAAGTCAAAAGGTCATTTTCGTAGGGATAACTAGCCAAAGCTTAAATAGTAAAGGTGCTGTTACTATTAACTTAAGGAAGATAGGATTTCGTGAATATGATTTGAAAGTGCACGTCACGGATCCTTTTACAAACCAGTTCGATGTGATTTTATAGATGGATTTCCTTAGCGATCACTCAGCAGTAATTGGGTCGAGGCCATCAGATTGGGTCTGGAAATTTTGTAACCAGAGAATTATCTGTTAATTAAAACTGAAGAGGAAAAAGATTTCTTGTACTAGGCAGAGAAGTTAGAATACCACCCCATTCAGGAGCTTATGTGAAATTTCCACCTAAAAGACAATCGGTGTACAGGCTGATAAGGAATAATCGTGCTTAGTGGAACTAGTGGAAGATACCTAATTGGACCTGAAAAGGATATATGCTAGGAGTGTAAATCGAGGATCCGAGGCTGTAATTAATTTGATTAATTCTAGTAAAACTGAAGTAATACTAATTAAGGGAACTAAATTGGCAACTTATGAATTGTGTTATGTAGACGAAATAGATTTACGAGAAACAAAACAAGACCAGCTAACGGTATATTATGGAAAAGGTGTGGACTTTAGTGAGCCATTAAACCAATTGTCTGAAAGGGATAAAGGGATTATCCAACCAGTGATGGAAGAATATGCAAGGTTTTTTAGGAATCGTAATCTGCCCGCTGCAACATTACTTCAACATTGCATCGATAAGGGAATGCTAAACTTGTATATCAACGACCATACAGGGTGCCTCGTTACTTAAAACAGTGATGCAGGAGTTTATCGAAAATCAACTGCCAGATGGCAATATACAGACTAGAGAATCAGCTTGGGTGGCGCCGGTGGTAAGAAATCACCAGCTGGTGCTCCTAAGTATCGTTATACCTGTGAGTTTGGTTCGTTAAATAAATGAACGACGCCTGATATAGGCCTACATCCAATTCCAGACATAAAGGAGTGCATCGTTAATTTGGGACATTGTAAAATTTTTACAAGTTTAGATATGACTTCTAGTTTTCAGCAAATTTTAGTGGATCCCAAGGATAGGCATAAGGTAGCCTTCAACGTCCCACAAGGAAATTATGAGTACCTTAGATTACCAATGGGTCTAAGAAATGCTAGTTCATGTCTCCAGATGTTGATGAACTTAATTTTGAAAGGGTTGACCCCCTCAACAGTGCTTAGTTTTTATTGATGATATTTGTATTAAGTCAAAACATGGAGGAACACGATGTACATCTGAGAAATATTTTTGAGAGGTTACGAAAAGCTAATTTGTCTCTATCATATGAAAAGAGTAAGTTTTCAAGAAGTGAGCTACTATTTCTTGGCCATGTGATATCGGCGGACGGCGTACGCGCTGACCCAGCGTTAGGGACTTTCCTGCCCCTCAGATGTTAAAGGCATACAAAGTTCTTTGGGGTTAGCAAATTCCTATCGCAGGTACACAAAGGAATTTGCCACTATCGCAGATCCATTAACCGAACTCTTGAAAAAGGGATTACCCTTTAATTGTGATCAGAAGGAACAACAGCCCATGAACCGTCTAAAGGAGGTATTGGTGTCTGACCCGGTGTTAACATACCCAGGTTTCCGAGTAATTTGTGCTCGCAACAGACGCGAGCAATAAGGCACTAGGGGCAATGCTGTCATAGATCAGAGAAGGACCTGAACACCCTATAGCCTATGCTAATATAAAATTATATCAGTACAGTGTTTCACGGCGTGAACTATTGGCAGTTGTGAGGGCAATGAAGTATTTTCGTCCTTATTTAATCGGGGGACCGAAATTTACATTAATAACTGATCACTCGGCTCTAAAGGGCATTTTAACAAAAACCAGTGAGCACGCTCCACTGAAGTCGTACATCGTCATAGAAGGGGACAAGGAAATTCTGACGCATTGTCCAGGAGGTTATGCTCTTTGGGACTGCCCCTACAAGATGCTATCAAGGAGAACAAATGAAGGATGAGATGTGTCGACTGTGGAAACAGCAGAATGAATTTTCTGTGAGAAATGTATTGCTTTTTAGAAAAGCCAAGGACGGATTTAGGGTGGTAGTACCAGAATCCTGTTAAAGGGATGTACTTTTATTTTCTGTGAGAAATGTATTGCTTTTTAGAAAAGCCAAGGATGGATTTAGGATGGTAGTACAAGAATCCTGTAAAAGGGATGTACTTTTAGAATGTCATGATTATATCTTAGCGGGCCATTGTGGAAAAAAGAACAACTAATAGACGAGTAGCCACGAATTATTGGTGGCCAGGAAGGAAACGGGATTTTAATGAATTGGTTAGAAGTGTATTGTGGGTAACACACATTCCGAAGGGAAAAACGCAGTGCGAAGCTACAAGAACTACCAGAAGACGCAACCGGGAGAAAGGGTGGAGATCGATATCTATGGTCCTATTCCGAAGTCATAAAAACCGGCAACAAGTATGTTTTGACCATAATCGACCATTTCAATCGATACTTAGAGATGGTACCTCTCGCTGATCAGAGGGCGGAAACGGTTGCAAGGGCTTTGTATTGGAGTGAGTGATGAAATTCGGTGCCCCTAATAATGTTTCGAGTGATCAAGGAACTAACGTTATATCAGAGCTAATGGATCAGACATGTAAATTACTACGTATAACTAATCTTAGAACTACCCTCTTTCATCATCAAGCAAACGGGAGGTGCGAGAGAGTACACCGTACGATCTTTAATATTTTGAAGAAATACATTAATCGGAAACAGAACGATTGGTACACTTTACTACCATACGTGGTGATTGTGTATAATAATAGGACTCATGATTCCCCATGGAGTCTTTTTTGGGTATCCTATGCGACTGCTATGTGATTTAGCGGAAACAATTCAGCACATTTCTCACCCAGAAATAAAGAACTTAGCAAAAGGCTGCAACGGATGTGGAAACTAGTAAGAACAAGAAATCATCGCACGTTTGTGAGGCCATCTAAGCTGTATGGCAAGACAGCAAAACCAGTGAAGTTTTAAATAGGAGATTGGGTACTACTTAGGGACCCGCAGTTAAAGCCTGGTCAAGTGAAGAAACTTCCCGCAAAATTTAAAGGTCCGTACCAGGTGATAAGACTAAGATCTCCTGTAAATATAGAATTGAAGCTGCCATTCAGGAATATTGTTGTTCACGTAAATCGTGTGAAATGATACGAACGTCGAGAAGATTACGATCATGAGGAATTTTATCAAGAGAATGATAAGCCGAGACCTAAGACCGGTGATAAGCCCCTAAGACCGGCGATGGAGAACCAGAGTACGGTTGGTGGGACTCATACCGAACGGGAAGAGCCCGAGGATACGTCAGTTTGAGAACCAGAAGATAATCGGCCCCTTGTACTTGAGGACATCGACCCAGGTTGACCTCGACTGAAGATTTGGAGTGTGTCTTGCGAGAGGGTGTGCCAGAATCGCCCACCGAGACAGAGAACGGGCTGTCGCTGGTCAGTGAGGCGCGCAGTCCACTAGAAGGGGAGGTACTGCGGGACCCGTGGGAACCTGAGAGGGAGCAGCCAAGGACAGCAATTCCGCAAGCAACCCTGGTGTCCAGATACCACCTACGGCCCAGGGCGCATACGATTATGGAAGAAGATTCCATCCAGGTATGACTTAACGCCGAGGAGAGCAAGTCAGTAAGGTACTTTTTTGTTTAACTTGTGTTTTTTAAATTTTCTTTGTTTTTTTTGCTTTGTATACCCAAGTTTTTTTCTTTGTGCAAGAAGACATTTTTCTTTATAATGAATTAAAAAGGACATAAAAGTGTGAAAGATAAACTATTTCATGAAGAGGATTGTAATTTTGTTAATTAAGTTTTTTTTTTGCGTGAGCAGGTAAATTGGTAAAACTCTATCACTTATTGTTTTTCTTTTGTCTTCTTGTGATGGGGAAGCTTGGTGAAGCATAGGTTGGTAATATATGGTGGCCGTGCTAGGAGGAGCATACGATCTCAGTAATGGTGTTTTATTCCTTAACTAAGGCCTAGTGTGCAAATTAATCATACGTTAGTAACGCTCTGTCAGAAAATATTTCTGAGATGTATCATAACATCGAATAAATTGATAAATGATTCAGGAATGATTTCTTTTATATTGATGTCTCTTGTTTGAAGTTTGAGGGTGAGATGTTTGAGTTCATTTTCTGCCAAATGATGTGGGGTGTTCGATTTTTATGTCTATGGACGGTGTCAAATAGAGTCGCTGATCTATTTGATCTGTTACAGCGGCCGTAAATAAAAAATTCCGCAAGTTTTCGCAGTGACCTCCACTCTCCGAAATATAGTTTTAACTTATGCGGTCTTGTGGGAATAAAACAGTCATTAACCTTAGCAGATAAGGAGTCACTTTAAAACTTTGAAGGTTCTCCTGACGAATACATTGTAGAAACTGTTCACGGGTTTCCAGTCGGGTAGTTAGAGAATTACATTCTGAGCTTTCGGGGACTGTCTGCGTCGTCATCTTCAAGTGAGATCCAGACCAGACCAGACGAAGTAAGCTAACTGAGATCAGAGCATTGCGGGCGAAATACCTGCATACGAAATGCATTGCTGGAAGTGAAAACGGGTTCCTATCCTATAACTTAAATTTGCTTACGCTAACGGTGTTTCGCATAGGACTTGAACCTATGGAGGGCAACTGCAATAAATTTAGGGGTTCGGGCCGTGTCCCTTTTTTGTTAAATTCCGGTATTCACCTTACAACCAGGGAAAACCACGGAAAACCCTGGTCGGAACTAGCAAAGGGGATTTGGTCATGGTCCTCCATTCTGTAATGCCTGGTAGGGGTTGAACCAACCAGTTGGGATACGTGTCAGCTGAAGGCTTATACGTATTGGGAAGGGGTATTGTTAGGCTGAAGGCCTCAAAAATTCTGACGACTTTAATCGTCCCCTGGGAAGCGCAGAGTCGAAACTCTGTGCAAGGCTTCTGATGTGTGTGGCAAGTAGTGGAACCTTTAGGTCTTCATGGATCTGCGTGTTACTGACGTACCAAGGTGCGCCCGTAGCGAGGCGAAGACATTTCGACTGCACGGCTTGTAGTCTTGCGACATGCGTGCGTGCTGCGGCCCTCCAAGCTGGACTGGTATAGTCGAGCAGAGGTCGGATGAGTTGCTTATAGAGCAGCGCTCCATTCGCAGGTAAAAGTCCTCCTCTACCGTTAAGCAGAGGGGATAAAATTCCAAGCTGTTGCATGGCTGTTCGTCTAATCTGGGTAACGTGGGGTTTCCAGGTCAGCCTTTTGTCCAGGGTTACCCCCAAATATCTGGCTGTATCGACCCATTCGATTGGCTCTCCGAAAAATTCTACAGGCCTAGGTGGCGCCGTTCTTTGTCTTCCAGTGAAGAGCAAACCTGCGCTCTTAGTGACGTTGATGGAAATTCGCTTCTTTGTCAGCCAGAACTCTAGCTCTTTGAGATATGTCTCGAGGTACTTGACGATTAGTGCAGGCCGTTTCGACGTTGCCAAAGCGCAGTGTCGTCGGCATAAAGCGCCAAGTCGACGTGGCGGTGTGGTGTGGGCATGTCATTCACATACAGGCTAAAGAGGACAGGGGAGACCAGTCCCCCCTGAGCAACTCCAGCTCGCATGAAACGACGTGAAGATGTGGCTGACTGGAAGGACGCTACGAACGTCCTATTGGTAAGGTAGGAGGTGATAACTTTCACCAGGTAATAAGGGAAGTTGAGGAGAAGGAGTTTGTATGTGAGATCCAGAGGTTATGGCGATGTATATATACCCATGGTAGGACTAGTCAGATGCAGTCGTGGATCCCGATTGGTCGGTGGAAGTAAACGATCTCTCCCTCCGTGATTGGAGCAGAGAAATAGCAGGGTGCCAGGAAGCGGCCAATTGGAACCCTCCGTCTCTATTGATGTTATTGGGGTTCAGTCTGATGTTGGGGTTTCTGTAATCCAAGGTAATCTTTAACAGGTCTAGTAGTTGCCGGATTTTGGTAGGAACGCCAAAGATGCGAGAAGACTCCCTCTTTTCTTGCGGAATTTCTCTAGCTGCTTGATTTCAACTACTAAGACCTGTTAAAGATGACTTTGGATTACAGAGACCCGGGGTTTATGGAATTTCTTGTAGTTGTGGCAAGATTTATATTGGTCAGACAGGACGCCACACTTCCACCAGGATTGAGGAGCACAAACGGTACTACCGTCTGGGGCAACCTGAAAAGTACGCCATCGCCGAACATTGTCTTGACATGGGCCTCGAGATGGACTACCTCAACACAGCGGTACTGGCTTCTACCACGGGCTTATGGGACCGTCTCATCAAAGAAGCCTTTCACATCAGACTGAACACCAATAACATCAATAGAGACGGAGGGTTCCAATTGGCCGCTTCCTGGCAACCTGCTATTTCTCTGCTCCAATCACGGAGGGAGAGATCGTTTACTTCCACCGACCAATCGGGATCCACGACTGCGTCTGACTAGTCCTACCATTTGACTAGTTGTATATATACAACGCCATAACCTCTGGATCTCACTTCTCCGAAGATGACGACGCAGACAATCGCCGAAAGATCAGAATGTAATTCTCTAACTACCCGACTGGAAACCCTAGAACAGTTTCTACAGTTCCCACTTTGATTATTATAGGAGAAGAATAGGTTTTGATTTCTATGTAAAGATGCATACAAGATATTGGAAGTGGCGATTACAGTAAGTACAAATTATATTTGCATTGAATAGGATGGATGTCTTGAGTTGTGATGAAGTAATGAGAATTATATAAAGTTTTATCTGCATTGAAGACAGAACATGCTGTCGTGCAAGGTCATGCAACTGAATAGGTATGATTACTTCTTGAGATGGTTAAAGTCCAGTGCACTGGCGTTGTATGTATCACTAGCAATAAGGTGACGTCATCATATAAGATAAGGAAAAGGGTAATATATCTGTAAATTAAGTGGTTGGCTTAAGTTATGAATCAGGTTAAACAGAGGTCAAACGCTATGCATATGCTTTCTACGGTGATCTCCAGGCTGTATCTTATTGCATATTTCTGCTTATTTTTGTTGATGTTTGCAAGGTTGAACAACCAGGTAGCATATGTGTTGTAAATGGAAGATGACATAGTCTGTTATCAGTACATAATGTATCATGTATTATGCTGACTGAAGTTTTATTTTATCTTTATGACGTGACCATGCCAGTTGTACTGTGTGTTCCAGTGACAATGAATATGATGTAAAGTGTTACAGGTGCGGGAGTAATTGTTTTTAAACCACTAGTCTAGTCAGGTGAGCGAAGGCTGAGGGAACCCTAACGCCGGTAGAACAACCCAGAATACTGGAGGGCGCTCTACAAATGGATAGTTAAGCCCATTACACGGCCTAGGGAAATAATAATTTTATCATTAAGTTCCTTTTACCATTAAGTGAATTTTACCATTAAGTGAAAATAATGACACAGCACTGAGCTCTGCACTAAATAAACTTACTATGTGTAAATAATGACACAACAGTGAGGTTCTGAAACAGGAATGGTCGATGATCTCACAACGCGGCAACTTAGCAACATCGCCGCTAGAGTGCGTGTTATGCAATCTAACCATCACCGCAAGAGTGCGTTGTATGCCGTCCATACCATGACTGTATAGGGCTGCATAAGGCACAACGGATAACCTTAACCAAAATAGGAAATTAAGTTTTGGACGAAACTATTGTCTTGTCAGGATTAGTGATGAGCGAGACCAGTCTTGGTCTTGCAGTCTTGGTGTTGGTCTTGCAGAAAATGCAAGACCGAGACCAAGACCAAGACCGCATCAGCGTTAGCAAGACCAAGACCAAGACCGACCATGCAAGACCGAGACCAAGACAAAGACCAACCCTGCAAGACTCTGGCAAGAACAATACTTAACTGCAAGACTCTTGCAGTCTTACTACTTGAAAAAGTTTTATAAAGCCCCGTTGTGTATGCAGCGAGCCAGCGACCGCTACTCAAAGGCGCCGCAGAGTCGCTAGCCGGGGTAGTCCCAAGGCTGGTAGGCCTATATTGTAGAGGTTGCCTCATCGTGCGGTAACCAATGAGAGCAGACCCGGTGCGTGGCGCTGTCCGTATCCAAAAATGAGCGCACCATTCAAATAATACATGTGAAATCCGTTTACAACCTCTCTCACCACTACGTTAAAACAAATTACTGCAATGAAAACTTACAATTAATCTGACGGATTTCCCTGAATGGCATTCCATATAGCTAGTTCCTTCAATTGGTGGGAGTTAATTTCACGATAAACACTCCATATTAATTTTTAAAATGTTTAATTGCAATAGTTCTCTAGTATTATGGTACGAAAGACAAACAGATGTAACAAAGGCCCTAAGCCATATATGAATTTTCATTTTGCGTACAATATAAGTACTGACCACATAATTTATCAATAAAACTTAAAAATTCTGCTATACAGTTATTTAATATCTAGTTTCTCTAACCACTCACTGGGTTAAAAGAAAGCTATGACTGAGGATTCATAATAATTCTTTATTACAACGAAATGGTCATACTATGACGAATGGAGCAACGATGGAATGATATAAGGCAGGGGAAACCGGAGCACCCCGAGAAAGCCTGCCCCGACCCCACTTTGTCCACCAGAAATTCCACATGGATCCATCAAGATACGATCCCGGGTCCCAGCGGTTGAGGGCGAGCGGTCTAACCACTCAGCCAGGGGGCGGCCCATGACTGAGGATTTGAAACTTTAAACAGTAGCCCCCGTATTTTAAAACGCCTATTAACATGCTCAGTAGCCTATTTCATTAACGATGATATCCTTGTTTACACCTATCATTAATATTCATAGCCTGTTCTCACATAGCCTATAGAATCTTTCTGTCTACTTGACAAAATATAACATAGCTATTCAGCTCATTCCATTCTCCTTGCAAAACATTTCAAAATAAAGCGAAGTCTAAAAAAATCAAGTTATACGCCCGGTATTCTTCACAATTATTCAATAAAACACAATTAAACCGTAGATTAATTAAAATAGGAACTTATTTGATGGGTATTTGCTAGTTATTACTTTACAGTTAAGTATCTGATTGTACTGTAGCTATACAGGCCTACATTTTGCTGATGATAGGTAGGACATCCACTGAAAACCTTTTTTTACTACTACAGTTTTATTATTGACACATAACGGTGGCGGTGTTTAAGTTCTTGCTGCTGATTCATATTAAGGATGCATATCGAATGGGAAAAGATACTAAAAGTAGAAAATGCCTGGTCTAGAAATATTTGCTTGCATGAAGAATAGTTATGATTATTTATGACAATTAGTTGAAGGCCCGAAACTTGAAAGCAAGTAGAAAGTAATTTATGGGGGGTAGCGGAAATCTTTAAAGTGCAGAAATGATCTGTTCACAATGTGTTATAAATTAGAACTAGGGTATATGGAAAGAGAAATATTATTTATAGCAGCCTATGGGTTTGGGTTTCGAATGGACATTGTGTGATTTTCTATAGATTGCACAATTTCTAAAGCATCTGCTTCAATGCCGTTATGTTTTGTTACTATATTATACAGTTTTAAACAGATCAGATAGAACCTCTCTCCTATGCGGAAATCTTTTAAACATTTCATACACATCCTGTTAATATTACTTCTTGTCTATACAGCCGTTCAATTTGAAACTTTACAATAATTCATAATTTTACACTCTCAAATAGTGTATAGCATCTCGTGGATTTGGGTTTAAAGTTCTGCAATAGGATAACAGAGAATATTTAAATTTACACTCAAAGTTTACTGTTCTAGCTTATATCATCATGGACGCTTCGGCAAACAGTGTGACGTCACATTACTGTTTACATGGTCAAAGGAACTAAAAGCAATTAGCTTTCGTTACTTTCGAAAGCAATAACACATGTAATCGGTGTAACTTTAAATCATCTAAACGCCATCGATCACAGTAAGATGCGTAAAAGAATACTGCAAGACTCTTGCAACAAGACCAAGACCGAGTATGCAAGACCGAGACCAAGACCAAGACCACTGATGCAAGACCGAGACCAAGACCAAGACTAGGGTTACCTATGCAAGACCAAGACCAAGACTGAGAGTGCAATACCAAGACCAAGACGAAACAGACACTCCTTGGAACATGGGAAATGTATTGCTAAATTTTCGGGCCTCTAGTTCAAAGGTTCTGTAAGAAGTAAGCGAGCATACACACATCGCAGAGCTCAATTATTAGTATAAATAAGTTGTATAGAAGCATAGATATTAATTTATATTATATATGTTGTATTTAAAGTGTAATTTAATAAATATATGTTCGATAATTACTTATGTGTAACATACTTCATTTTATGATGAAAATCACTGTACTAATTTAGTTGTATGCTTTTTTATATTTCATATTATATTTTAGGATTTGTATAAAAAGACGCCTCCCTACATCAGTGTTTGGGATTGCTTTTCTGGACCAAACTTGATCCCGCTATCTCCCATTATAGTAATTAGCTGCTTGAAATATGCAGTAGCAGCTCTAGTAAAGAAAGTTGTTTTCGGTCTTGGATTTTTACATGCTCTCAAAGCGTAGCCTGCATCAGTAGATTTCTTTGGTATGCATTTATGTACGTTTATTTGTTGCAAAACCGAAAGAGGACCTCTACTGTGTAGACTCCAAAAAATAATTTAAAATTCGAGTTTTTTCATTTCAAATTATTTTTTAAAGCAAGGGCTAAGTTTATAACTGTGAAATGAACAAAAAAGTTTCAGTGAAGAAATTTAAATATTATTAGCGGCCATTTTGTGTAGCGGAAGTCAATCTATCTCGCTCTTTGTTTAAATTCTTCCATTCTTTATTTTTGTGCTTCTATTGTATGTTGAAATCTGGCTGAAGAGGGGGGCTGGAGGCGTGGTACCACAGGAAGCTACATTAGTATTAGAGGAGGGGGACAACATCGCGGTTGGTGAAGTAATTTTCATTGTGTCTCAGTTGCTGTCGTCATTCACTAGACAGCCATCTTTCCTATCCCATCCTGTGATTGTGCTACTCTTCGTTCCACAAATTACCCTCCATAATCAGTGAATGAAATGTCGAAAGTTATTCATGACGGGCTCAATTAAAAAGGAAGCACATTGTCATGTGTTTGATTTCTGAAACGATTTCCTTCTTTGGCTTTAGAAGACATTGAAACGGAAAATGCTTTCTTCAGAATATAAGCCGACGTATTGCATCACGCATTGAGGGTTTCTGGATTTACCGTCACAAGAAGCATCTTTGCGTCACTTTCTGCGCATTTTATTACCTTACTCTCATCCATCCACTACATGCTGTTTGCCACCAGCGAATGCCTTGAAGTTTCTAGATTAAGATCGCCAGGTTAAATTTCATCTCACATTATCAGTAAATAATTATTCTTAGGTCCGCCTAAAATTGTCCTATGATTGATTGACTTCGTGCAACAGGTCATGATTTCTCAAAATGGAACAAATGCATGCCAAGGCAGTGGCGTACCTTTTCGCAGTTGGGCCCCCATTGAAAACATTTTGGGTACCCAATTACTTTTTTAATGCACAAAGTAAAATATCCTTAATCAGTATGGGTTCCTTGTTTTTAAGAACCTAATAATTAGGCCTATGTGCTTATTTTTATGCTGCCAACCTTTGTATTTGTATTTTTGCTTTAACTCACAGCGAAGATTAGCAACTCAACAACATAAAATTACATGAAAGATTTTCTTTTCAGAAAAATGTCAAACAAGAACGTCGCCGCACAACTCATATCGCGTTATTTGCTCTCAGACATCATTTTTAGTCATAACACCAGTAAGAATGTGCAAAGAAGGCTGCGAATCAACACTGCAAACAAGTTAGCATTGTAATCATGCCACTTACATCTATTCCAGCATCGAATTTCAGCATGACCATGGTAAACAATAGACCTATAGCAGAATGAAAATACACTAACCACAAGATGAAAATACACTTGGCCTAAACACAGCAAGAAAATACTCTAAATACAGCATTGTTTCTACATTCACAAAGCCAAATCTTACATTGCTACAGTTGGCGTCACTAAAGTTTTTAAATTTTTTTTTTTATTATTTTAATTCAGCTGTAGGTTAATTTTTACTCCTTTCAGCATCGATGCCATATCAGGATCTCAGGATCTGTGTTTGTTCAGTAGGCCATGCAATTATTGATTGTCATATATTTTCTACTGTTGGTATATTTTATGTCAGTATACTCGTATTTCAACATAAATACTGGAGATAGCAGTACGGCACAGGAAATGAGGTCAAATATTTGGCAAGAAACTATTCGTCTGCTCAAGTAGCCATATGCAGCAGTAAAGTATATCACAGTTTAATAAGTATTCACTTACCTTTAAGCTCCATAAATATGACTTTTGTCATTTTCATACAATGTAGGCCTAACCAACAAAATGGTAGGTATTCATTACAATCTCCATTTAAATTAGGCCTAAGTGTTGAGAAATTAAAATAGCTTATACTGCTTTATTTAAAAGTCGTTATTGTGTATTATAAAATTAGGAAAAATAATAGCCTAAAATAATCGAAGTTACTGGACTTTTCTTAATCAGTAATCTTACCTGTGGAAGTGAATATAGGTTTGATTATTATCAAAGCAGTTTGTGCAACCTATATCTGGACATGAAATGACCATTTTCTCTGTACAGTATTCACAATAATTCGTAATAATGTCCTTATCGTCAAAACAGAAGCACGATGTTGCCATACACACTCGGCTAGTTCAGTCGAAAAAGTGGCTTTGCTTCTTGGTAGAAGGAAATGCCTGTAGCGTGAGATCCAGTTAGGCTATATTTTAGAGGTTAGTGAATTCAGCTGATAATAATTTAAATTAATATGAGTAGGTACGTTCCATCCATATTAAGTCCACTTTTTTAAATTTTTCAAATCAGGGCCCTATTTATAACACTTATATTTCGGTATTTAAATATGAGGTGGCAGATTCCCGGAAGCCAAGAAGGTATTTTTACTGTCAACTCGGGCCGCGGAAGCCTACGATCTCACATTACACTTATATATCAGGTTTTGATTCCGGGTGGGACAGAGGAGATCGAACCCCCTGGACCTCCCCCCCTTCCCTACGCTACTGGCTAACTTGATTTTAACGGTTTTTTTTTTCATTCATTTTCATTTCATGATTTTCTGACTAATGAGATGCGGATGGATTAACGACTGGCAGGAGCAGTATCAGTTTATGTCTGACAAGCGTTATCAAATGTTAAACGTACGTCCATTATTTACTATGTGACGACTTAAAACCAACATGTCTGCTCAAGAAGACGCTTGATAGGCCTAAGTTCAGAAATCTGAAAAGTAATGTAGTTAATTTTGCACCAATGTCAAAATTAGGTTGTCAGTATTCTTCAATACAAATTCGATTCTTTTCAACTTTGGGACAAATTTGCCAGAGAGAGTAAACTATAATGAAATTGACATTAACGAAATGACTCAATTATAGTAGGCCTAGTTGTCAAGCTGTTACATTTCATGTAATACCGAATACTTCTGGATGCCTCGACCACTTCAATAGGTCTATGGCACATGAAAATAATGGTTTTATAGTTGAATTGGTATTGAGGTTAAGGTAGATATGAGTTATCCTTGTTCAGAGCAAAAGGGAATCTTTTCCCCCCAGCCGTGTGATAAATAAACAGGATCGAACTCTTATACATTTGGATAACAATAGACGTTTGAAAAGAAAGAAGAAGAAGAAAAAGCACCCATTTAATGACGCGAGAAGCAACTAAACATAATTATATTGTGTCGTTTCGTCAACAGCTCCTTAACCCAAATGAATATTATACCACGCTGAATTATGCAAACTTAATAAAGGAAATAGGTACCGGTAATCTGTTTAGTTTATTCTTATACAAATAAGCCAACCGCAGAAGTGAGTCGGAAAGTGTTATTCTACGATAACCAAACATCGTCAAATCCCTCTTTGTTCAATAGCAAGTAGGCCTTTAGTGAAGATCCTCTTTATTTAGGAATATTATTCAGTAGATCTGTGGAATAATATTAGTGAGGCAGTGATTATGGATTCTCACATAGCCTGTAGCAGTGAAAAAGAATTTGACTATTATGCCTACTTATCGTTTTACTGAATAATGACTGATTGATGATAAATAATTATTGAAATTTTTAACACTGTAAAATGTGTTCATGTTGTCTCGGAGGTGGCCCCGGCATTGATCACTGATCCGGGAGGCCCTTTATGTCCTTTTGTAGTCAAAAAAAGTATTATATGATCCAATAGATAATCTCTCTCCGATAGGCCACGGTCGTGTAAGGCAGAAGGAAAAGAAGGAGAAGACTGAATAGTGATTATTAGGAGTATGATGACTTAAGATCAAAGCCCCTCGGTCTTCATAAAAGGAGTCTGAAGGAGTCGCGAGCCCCTGCTCCGGATAATGTAAGTAAATACTTGACGCCTCCGGGACAGTAACCCTGCACGATTTGTTCTTTAGTTTAAATTGAATATCGTACTATGATCCATAGGCTTACTGGTTTTAAATACTTCTCTCACGCAGGTGCCTTAAACGCTTATTAATAATCTGCTTCGGTTTAAGTCTTTTAAAAATCTAATACTTCTAGTAGAGCGTGCAACTAGTTTTCCTGGATTTCATTATTCTCTAGGTGAAAAGAAAATAAGGCTAACAAAATCAAGGAAATTTTCTGTTGTTTGAAGTCCATGCATCTATTGTAGGCTGTATTGCGATACTCGTGTGGAAGTGTGTTTAATAGAACCGAAAAATTTTAAAAACGAGAGGAATATTTTTCTATTTCCGAGATTCTGTTAAACACACTTCCACGCGAGTATCCTATAGCCTACACGATTGAGAAAAATAAGTAAATACACGTCAGTAATACGGTAATTAATAACAATCTGTTGTTCTCTAACTGGCTAGGTTACCAACCTTATAAGATTAAATCTGGGTGGCGATCGATAATGCCATTACGTGATGAATTACCAATATGTTATGAAAAAAATAAAAAAGGAAGTAAAGACAGATAAGATTGAAATTCTAAATTTCAACGCCTGCAATAGTCTATATATATTAAGTCTTTTAAAAATCTAATACTTCTAGTAGAGCGTGCAACTAGTTTTCCTGGATTTCATTATTCTCTTGGTGAAAAGAAAATAAGGCTAACAAAATCAAGGAAATTTTCTGTTGTTTGAAGTCCATGCATCTATAGTAGGCTGTATTGCGATACTCGTGTTGAAGTGTGTTCAATAGAACCGAAGAATTTAAAAACGAGATTATATATATATATACCTAAGTATATATATATACATGGGGTACGCCGTAGCGTAGTGGTTGCTGCGCTACAAACCGGAAGGTCGCGGGTTCGATTCCCGATGAGGTCGTTGGAGTTTTTCAATTGGCCTAATCCTTCTGGTGGCACTATGGCCCTGGGGTCGACTCAGCCTCCAACAGAAATGAGCACCAGGAGCAATCCTGGGGATAAAGGCGGCCGGTGCGTAAGGCTGACAACCTTACCACCGATGTCTAAAAATCTGGGAGCCTCAACCTCCTGGAACCCTCTGGGCCTCCATGGTCTGTAATAGGGAACACTTTACTTTTTTCATATATACATATATATATATATATAAGTATATCATTTAAAATCTTTCTTGTAACTCTTCCAAGTAATCTATTATTTATGGTATAATCTGGACGCTCAGATCTTCCAACAGCTAAACTTTAAATTTTGTTTCGTTATATATTCTTCGCCTGGGTTTTACAAAACTCTTAGGTACTCCAATTTTTAAAAATATAACACATAGTGATCAGTTACAATTTCTAAACCTCGTCGAAATCTAGTGTCCAACAGATATGGCCTTATCTTCTGATCAGTAATTACATAATCTAATATCACAAAGGTACATTCAGTAATTCTTGGATTTCTGCTGGAAATCTAACAACAGGATTCATTAGAAATGACATCAGCCCGCTTGAACATAAGTTAGTACGTTTTGGGAATTACCCCATAGAATAGGCTACAAGCTGGAAGTTGCGTGCTGGAATAGGTATTTATATTAGTTGCTGGATAGTGGATAACCGTCTCTCGTAGGTTGAACAAGTATTTTGCAATCTTTTTAACCTTACTCGGGAAACATCACATGGAAGCATCGTCTGTCAGTGTCTCTGACCATCTTTCGGAGTTTGAGATTGACATCTGTCTGCATCGAACTCCTTGCAAACCAGTTTTATTTGCTTGTTGTTCAGTATTAATTCAATATTTGACGTTTGTATGTATGTATATATAAAATATTTGATCAAAAGGCAGAGAATTGTCGTCTGTGCGAGAAAATTAGTTCGATCAAGCCCGGCAACAGAGATAAGGAATTAGATGCTAGAAGACATATTTCCCAATTCTCTTGCGAGATACGGGAATATCGTTAGGTTCTTATGGTGTTGGATGCAGAGAGGAGTCATTCTCCAACTCCGGATGGAACAAACGAAGTAGAGTAGAATTACCTCCACAAAGTCTCTGGGTTTTTACGTATATACCTTAGGAGCGAGTCTCACCGTTCATAGAGTTTCTGCGTAGGGGAGGTAGCTGCACCCTGATTGGCTATCCCACTCCACGTGTTGCCTGTCGGTGTCTCTGCGACATTATCCCTCCACTCAACTATTACAGTATTTTCTACCACTTCCAACATGCAGCATGATCTTTACTCTCAGCCCAGCGGTAGCTCACTGATCTTACGCGCAGCGAATCCGCGCATCTTGGTAACGAGACGTAACGAGAAGCTCGCTGGCTGGGTTAGTCTTCAAGGCCAGAGACTTTGTGGGAGTAATCCAACTCTACGGCAACTTCTTCGTTTTGCTTCCCGGGAATTGGCTAAAAATCGTGCAAAATAGTTTTCACCCTAAGAAGGACGGCTAACCAACTAGTCAATAATAATGAAACAAGAGCTGATGATTATGTGGCGATAACAATATTGCTCTTAATGAATGTTTCTGTTCTGCTGTTCGTTTCAAACAAGCTGTGCTAGAATAGCAAACAAAAATTTTAGTCTTCCTCTTGCTGTTCAATTAAAAATAATGCTAGAACTGCAAGCAGAAATTGTACCTGTTCGGATGTTCGCTTGTGTTAGAAAAGCAAACTAAGATTGTTGGCTTCCAGTTCGGTTGTTCAATTAAAAAAATAATGCTAGAATTGCAAACAGAGATTGCATCCAGATTAATGACATGATGATGGAACTTGTGCGGAAGTGGACTGACACTTAGGTAGGGAGTGGAGCTCTCCCCCACGTGTTCGTCACCTGAAGAAGGAAGACGCTAATTCAACCTCGGCCGGAAGGAAGAAGGAAATTATAAAATCAACTTGTACAATGGCTGCTGCGACCTAGGTCTAACCCATGCTTGAGTTCTCAACAGTTTTACAGACGATTCAGTGTTTTTCCTCTTTGTCATTGGACAGTACATTATGAAGGTCAGCGAATCGAAAGACCACTTGAAATAACATGATTGTTATCCTTATTCGTCTGTGTCTGTCACTTCCCATCATTAAGTCAGGATTTGAATTACGCCAGGATGAGCCCATACGTTCACGACATGCTACCATCAAAGAAATATATTTTCGTGGGTGCTTCATTCAGAAGTGGCCTAGTCTTCATTCATAATACAAACAAAATCACATGGTTTTCCAGGGACCATGAATTACTCTGGAAAGATGCGTATTTCACATCGTTCAGAAAAGCAAATGGAAATCCACGTTTAACATTGTGTTTATATTATGACTGAAAAGTATTTATGAATGATTTTCTTTATGATAAGCATTTGTAAAAGAAAACTAAGAATCCTATTCCCTACTTATTGAACTGTTCATTAAATAACATAATTATGATATTAATGTTAAAATACTATAACATTAATGATTATATTTGGAAATAATTTGGGCCTATTGGTGACCTTAAAGCCAGGTTTTACTATAATATGGTTACTGATGTAGCATGAGATAAGTTCTTTTAACGAACGAAAATAGGATAATGGGTTGATACAAATTACATGGCGGTTAATTTACTTAATTTTCCATGTCTTTAAGAAAGTGTAAAAACAAACTACTTTTTATGCTTTTCTAGCTCTTACTCACCTTACTGCAACACCAACAAACAGACATACACCTTTTAGAAGATGTCCATACCCGCACAATGACTCCCTAGTTCAGCCGCTCTGGTTAAAGAGACGGCTTCATACCGCAAACAACTGAGGTTTACGACCTCTATGAAAATTAATTGTCTTCCTCAGGATTTGAACCTATACATGATCCAAGATGTGTACGGAGCAAAAGTAAACAACCGAGTGTGAAAGTACCAAGCACAGTTCACAAGAGTTCGTTTTTTAGACTGTTTAGTCCATTACATTGCAGTAAAGTCAATTGAACTTTAATTTTTTATATTAAGCTGAAGGGACTAGCAAAAAATACAATCAATCATGATTTCGAATCATTTTCGAAAAGAATGTGGTTAGAGACTCTATTTCTTCAGCGTGGTCATCTTCATTGTCAACAAGGGTACGTCTTTAAAAGAATTCCCTTGCAGTTCTGGCGTAGAGGAAAACAGCTCTTTGGGGAATTCAACCACCTACATTTTCTATTCTTGCAGCTATTGGTGCACCGGCACAGAATGATTTTGTTTTAAATTTTTCCTGACGTTGGAAGGTCTTTACTCTGCACAGGAGTGAGCACTGTAGTTCTTTTTATTGACATGTCAACTCAGAAAACAGCACGTAGGTAGCTGAACAGGAACGACGGTTTCAACTGACAGTGAAGCAAGCCCAATTTTTATTTAATAAGTACAACAAAATTAGACTGATTGATCTACTATCGTCAAAATTCCATGACAATAAAACTGAGACTCTTAAAGTAAGCATTCGATGTTGACGCGTTGACTGTTACAACAGCCATTGAATAATCAGACACAATCATTGTCACTGTCCCAGGGGGAGACATTAACCTTGCGGTTCTCCCTAAGGCAAAAATTCCAGCTGACCAAGACATTTTAGTACGAAGCCTGTAGGGACCAACGAGTACTCCTAAACTTCACCAGCAACACCCAGACATTCTGAAAACTGCTGAAGTCTTATCAGCTCCTCCTCAACACACGAGTATAAACAAAAAAAAAAAAAATAAATAAAATAAACCTGGCCACAAATATATCATGAGATCATATGGCGCTCCAGGAAAGGAGAGATCCCTCAGCCTCTCTTGTTACCAGTATTTTGTGAAGTTCCTAGCAAACATCAAACCTGGCATCTCTTATCACCCACTAACTGAAAAGCATAGAAGCAACATTCCTTCAGAACTTAACAACCAGGCCCAGTTGTAGTTAGAAGTGAGACTGAGATCATAGGGCAGACAACTAGCTCGTTCCTGTGCAGACTGAAGACCTTGTAACACCAGAAGAAGTTTTGAATAAAATTGTCTGCCAGCGCATCAAACACTGCAACAGTAGCATAGGCTAATTATGCAGGTGGAGAAAATCATCATGAACAGTTCTTTCTATGCCAAAACTATCAGGACTGTTTCAATGGTGCTCCATTGTGGTACAAAGAGGATGACGATGCTGAAGAGATAGACCCTCTTTTATAAAAATAATATAAAAGATGAGAAATACGAGCCACTTCCTAAGTCATTTGCTGGACCCTCCCTTCCCAAGACAGTCACAACAACATTTTCTTATGAATAGTTTTATATAAAACCAAATATTACGATAAAAATCCAGTTTGTCTTTTTTAAATGTTGGTTATGATACTTAAAATTAATAGTTGTGTCTTATGTGTTTTCCGTTACATGTACTGTACTTGTACTTTGATTGCATTTTTTATAAATGCAATTTTAATGAATGGTTGTGTAATATATAAACGCCTTCTTGGCATGTTTTACGGTCTAACTGCGATGTACGGGTTTCTCTCGCAATCTCAAAATTTGTCCATTACTTAAAATAGCAATTTTTTTTAAACGTTTGAAGACAAAATAACCACAACTTATAAAGAAGTAGGATTCGCAAGGGATGGTTGGATGGAATTATCTCAGAATAGGGTTGAATGGCGGGCTCAGGTAACCGCTGCTATGAACCTCAGGGTTCCATAAAATAGATCAGTGTAGTCCAACCTTTCACTGTTATAGGGCCTAACAGAATGTATTCTGAGGAAGTGTGGGCCATCTCTTTTAAATAACAATTTATAAAAAAGCATATAAATGCAATACACAAGATTAACAAAAAGACTAGAAAATATAGATGGCAATCAATTAAACTTCAATCAGACATACACATGTAATGCCTAAGACTCATGTAACACGAGTAGCAAACAAACTAGAAAATTATACATTTTATTTAATTAAACCTCAAGACTTTCTTATACACCAAAGTAATTGAGGATATTAACGTGAGGACTGGCACTGCTTTCCGAAACAAGTTTTCAATTACCACTGTAAAATCTATCCACGAAAGTCTCAGACAAGATTCTAGCGACGTTCTTTCAACGTGATTTTTGCTTTTAACATAATGGCTATTAAAGCTGAAAAGGCACTTATTACCAAATAATGACAGTGTTTCAATTGCAAATTTATGTATTTAGGAAAGCGGTCTTTTTTTTAAGAGTCTCCAGAAATCCTGGGGAATGTCACATTTTTTTGCTTGAATTTCCCTCAAGGTAAAAATCTCATTTGAAAATTAGACGGTTGATTGCTCAATTCAGTTTCCATGGGGTTGTTAACAGTGAAGGCATAAAATCTTTGAATCCTTCAATCTCGTCTGGAACGCCTCTTTTAATGATATTTAAAATTTCTAGGAACTCACATTTAATTCACTATCTTCTGTCTTTAGTTTAAAAAGTAAAATAAAAGGGGGTCATACAAAGCATTGCCCAGGGTGCAAAGTATCTGAAATCAGAGCATGTCTGCAGTGCGACGTGTCTTTGTTTCCGACATTTTGAACTACTAATTTAAAAGAATAGCCAACTAAGTTGCGGTTTTAATTAATCCACGGTTTAATTTGTTTTATTGAATAATTTTAAAGATTACCTGGCTTATAACCTGATTTTTTCAGACTTCAGTTTATTTTGAAATTTTCTGCAAGGAGAATGGAATAAGCTGAATAGTTATGTTATATTTTGTTCAAGTAGAAAGGAAAGCTTCTATATGTGAGAGTAGGCTATGAATATTAATGATAGGTGTAAAAAAGGATATAATCATTAATGAAATAGGCTACTGAGCTTAATAATAGGAGTTTTAAGTTACAGGGGCTATGTGTTTAAAGTTTCAAATCCTCAGTCATAGCTTTCTTTTAATCCAGTGAGAGGTCAGAGAAACTAGTTATTAAATAACTGTATGGCAGAATTTTTACAGTTTTATTGATCAATTATGTGGTAAGTATTTTTATTGTACGCAAAAAGAGATTTCATTATATGTCTTAGGGATTTTGTTCCATCTGTTTGCTTTTCGTACCCAATACTAGAGAACTATTGTAATTAAACATTTTAAAAATTAATATGGAGTGTTTATCGTGCATTTAACGCCCACCGATTGAAGGAGATAGCTGTATGGAATGTCATTCAGGGAAATCTGTCAGGTTACTTGTAAGTTTTCATTTCAGTAATTCGTTTTAACATAGTGGTAAGAGAGGTTGTATATGGAGTTCATATGCATTATTTGAATGGTGCGCCCATTTTTGGATACGGACAGCGTCACGCACCGGGTCTTATCTCATTGGTTACCGCACGATGAGGCAACCTCTGCAGTATACCAGCCTTGGACAAAAACCTAGTTAAACAACAACTATTCAAAAAACATGCATTTTTGCTTAAACGAAATTAGTACCTTCAACTTTGAAGTAGCAATAAAAGAAATCGACCATAAATTATTCCTCGTTCTTTTATTCATTTGTACGGTCTGTAGGATAGTTATTTATTTATTTTACTATCTATCTATCTATCTGTTCACCTACCTTTCATTATCGTTTTTTTTTTCCTGTCTATCAGTCTATGTTTATTTATTTATTTCACATTTCTTCTTTTGTTTCTCTTTCGTTTGAAACTTTATAGTGACCTTTATTGTTTTTTTAATAAATAATTCTGTACACTTATATCGTATATATATATATATATTTTTAAAACCATTTTTTTTCAAAACTGTATCAGAAATTCAATAGGACAGAATAAGGGTGTATAATAATATTCACAGCGAAAGAATCATGAAGTATATTCTGAATAAGCAGCAAAATTACTATATTTACTGACTCATAGTTAATGTGAAGTGAAGTTTATCATACTCAGGTTCAGTGCTCATAGTTTTTAACTATTTTTTATTAACGCAATTTTTAAAACTTAAGTGCATAACCTTATACCCTTAACTTTGCTTGTCTAAGTCCAGATTACACATCAGACTGCAACACATTAAAACAATGCCGTCACTATCTTTAATGGAACTTTTATTAAGGTTTTTGTAAGCTCTGTTCTTCTAAGATGGATTGCAGACGTGTCATAGGCTTTTTTGTTTGTGGGTACAGCTGAGATCTGAGAAACATTAAACAGGACGTCGTTTTACATGATTGCAATGTTGTTAATATCTGAGGTCTACGAATTGAACAAAGTGTTTTTAATTTTATTGATGTAAAGCAGATATAGAACTTGTAAAAATTTTAAACATTTTATTAATTTTTATAAATGTGACAAGGTATAAGGCAATGTAGTTATAGGGTAAGGTGGTACATTTTCGAACATGGTGCAATTCTGAACGGACTAAGCTTTTTATCCATTTTTGGTATTAAAATGTCAGCCAACCTGTTTTTAATTATATAGCGTCCATACTGATTGTTTTATTGACCTGTATCCGCGAGAATGATGTTTTGAGTTGTCTCATTCGGCCATAAGAAATTATTTTCCAATCGAAGGTAAGAACTCCATGCTTGAAAAATGGCACGTTATAAAATTGCTTATAATTCCACGTTGTGTTACTGGAATATATTTTTGAGGACCAATTTTTAACTCATACCAACAAATAGCGTAGTCTTTAATACGTAAGTCATTGGCACAACAATGGTCATTCGTGAGCGGAATTTCAACAATGAAGTAATTTACAAAAACTAGCTCGAGGTACAAATACGAACAAATTTTAGGTACAATTTCGAACAGTACTTTAACCCGCGATCGCTTGCTTAAGTCTTGCATGGAAAAGCTGTTTTGCTATCACAGCATTCTGCATGTTTATTATTATTAACTCTGCAAGTCAAATATAAAAGGATGGTATTCATACATCTTTCAACAGTGGTATTATTTCAACGAAGATTTATAAACTAAGACTTCCTCTGCAATGCTATTACATCTTAGCATTTTATGCAATAGACAATAGCATGCAGCTGTTAAGCATTTTTATTATTGCTCTTGATGTTATAACAGACCGTCTGTATGGTCTAGTGGTTCCTGACTACGGACCCGCAAGTCTGGGTTCGATCACCGGTACCTCCTCGGATTTTTCTGAGGTAGGGTGATCTGGAACGGGGTGCATTCAGCCTCCTGACACCAACCAAAGAGCTAATTCATAAAGAAGTAGCGGCTCCAGTTCAGTAAGCCATCAATAACTGTCGTAGGAGTCGGCATGCTGATCACATGCCCCAATCCGGTCATCTGCCTATTCAAAACGTGACACATCATTATTACGCTCATATTACTGATAAATAATAATAATAGAAAATAATATTTGGAAGAAAGCACTTTGTTTGTTGAAAATGCCACTGCTCGAAATAGTACCCACTGGTGTTTAGAATTGTACGATATTCTGGAAATGAAAGATCGATTGTCATGACCAATATTACAGCTGTATGACTTTGATATTTTTGTGAAGGGTCAACTACATTGCCAACTTTGTGAATACAATACAGTTGAACTTGTCTTATGTTTATTGTGTTCATAAAATAATAATATTTGTGAAGTGTTCGAAAATGTACCACCTTATTCAAATTTTTAATTAATGAGGCATCTAAACCAGCAAAAGAAGATGCTCTGAAGGTGACGGAAATACGTCGAATGGCCTAGGAAAGGATTAAAATATTGTTGAGCTGCTGATATCAAGTACATTTTTTTAATAGTATCAAGTAAGTACTAAAAACTCCACTGAAATGACTGAAATGTAGTTTTTCAATGGATGTCCAATACCAGTCTCGGAGTAATAATTAATTAATATTATCTTCTAGTTTCCTTTGAGGTCTTGTGGTTAGCGTCTCTGACTGCAGATCCGTCGGCCCGGGATCGATCCCCGGTACGTCGGATTTTTCTGAGGTAGGGGGGTCTGGAACGGGGTGCACTCAGCCTCGTGATACAAACTTAGGAGCTACTTGATAGAGAAGTAGCGGCTCCGGTCGCGGAAACCACCATTAAAGGCCGTGGATGTCGGCATGCTGACCACATGCCCCCCAATCCTGCCGTCTGCCTGTAGTAGATGACGCAGCGGTCGGGTGATAGGCCAAATCCCTCCAGGGATGTAGAGCCACGGAGTTTAGTTTCAGTTTAGTCTCCTTTGTGAACACCTGTTCTTGAGAATAGCACCCAGATTGGTATCTCGAAGTCAGGAAATAAATCTGTGACAAGCTATGCCTCTAAAGAATACTGGTAGTGTTTAAATCCTGTTTCCTCGAAGCAGACAGTGCAAACTTCCTCTGTTCTCACAAAAACAACAAAAACAAAAACTCTCTTCGTGTGTTGCAAGTTGCATAATTAATTGTTTTTGGGACGAACGCTGACATATGTATACATAAATAATAAATGGAAATGTTGTGGAGGTTTTGTGTGTGGCATTATTTGCTTTTATTTCAGCGTCTGCTTTCTATGATACATGTATAATGCAAACGATTTGAACATCTTGCGTTTGAAAACTCGGATTCTGCAGCAGAGCGGTGTCAATTGTAACTTGTTGGTATTTAGAACTGGATGTATGTGTCACGCGATCCTAGGATGAGAAAATTATATTCTACCCTCGTCTGCTTGGGGGGGGGGGAACTCCAACGTATTGGCACATGAATATCTCAGACCACCATTGATTTTGAATGAATTTACTTAACCCCTGCACTTCCAAGCATCTTTACGTTTCATACAGTACCAAGAAGTTAGCAAAATGATCATGATTAAGATTTTTTACTTTTGTTTTATTTATTTTAGAACTTATGCTGGAGACATTCAAAATAGAATGTATAGCAACGACAAAAGGAAAAATATCATCTACCAATTGATATTAAAAAAAGTCATAAATTGGGTTAGCCGCCAATTTTGGTATGAGCGACCTCTTGAAACCGGAAGAGTTGATGTCTTGATACCATCAGCTAACTCTAGAGCAACTCTAGAGACACTGTGTCAAAACTTTTTGAATAATGATAAATTTGTGTATATTCGGATAAACTTCACCTCTATTTCGAATTAAGTAATATATCGGTATAGATTACCAGTTGTAAGACTTTTCTTCCCTGTGGTTGCTTTTATTTTCGATAAGAAAATACCTTACTTTAAAATAGCCGCTGAAACAACACTATACTCCGTGGCGCTACATCCCTGGAGGGACAAGGCCTACCACTCCACCGCTGCTTTATCTACCATGGGCAGATGACAATATTGGGGGCATGTGTTCAGCATGCCGACACTAACGACCGTTAATGGTGTTTCCGTGACCGGAGCCGCTACTTCTCTATAAAGTAGCCCCTAAGTTTGTAACACGAGGCTGAGTGCACCCCGTCCGAGATCTCCCTACCTCAGAAAAATCCGAGGAGGTACCGGAGATCAAACCCGGGCCTACGGATCCGTAGCCAGCAGAACCCAGGACGAATGCCCTGAAGATCGCAAATCTACAAAGGGGGAGAGGGGACGTACCAGAGACAACATCGCAGATTAACAAGGATGAGCACATATTTTGTACTTCAATATCAACAATAACAAGGGGATAAATCCCAAATATAAGGTCATAAACAGCCTGTTTTACACACAGGAACCATAAAATCTCAAAAATACCTACTCTTATGATATAGAAAATGAAAGTAGGTAATTTATCAAGATGGGCCAAGCTCAATAAAACCGGTCTTAAAAACAACAAGTTTCTAATTTACCTAACATAGTATTAATCCTTCCTAATCAGGGTTTAAAATTGGTTACTGCTTAAGAAGCCAGACTAGAAACATCAATCAAATCTGGGAATATCAATGCTCATACATAAAGAACACAATATGAATAATTCTGAATGTCAAAAATTTTTTAATTATAATTCAAGCAAATATTGAAAATGTAGTAAAAATGCGCCACTGCAGTACCTTATAATTGAATGAGAGAAGAGGATCAATTAATAATAATTTGAAATTGAAAGTTAATATTCCTTTAAAAGAGACTAAAAGATTAATAATAATCCACCACTGCAGTAGCCTATAATTAATTGTATATGTGCCACTTCAAATATTTATTTTTTAAGCGAGGCATGCGTATCAATTAAATCTGAGAATATACTCGTAAATTCACATAAATAAATAATACTACATGAATAATTCTGAATCTCAAGTTTCCTTAGTTATAATTCAAGAGAATAGTGAAAATTAATAAGGATCCGCCACTGCAACACCTTAATTTAATCAGAGAGTAGCATTAATTACGAGTATTTATGTCTGAAATTGAAAGTTATTATTACTGTAAAGTATAAAACTCACTAACTGATGGTTATTTTTACTGAAAGTTCTTGTGTTTTATTAAAAAAACCGTAGATTGTGTAACTCACAGTTTTAAATTACAGGAGGAAATAATAAAACATCTGGCAACAGTGCAAAAGTTGAGGGAAATTTGCAGAGAGTATTATGTTTATATCTTTGGTATTTTATTTTCAATTTTTTAATCAAAGACAAAGTACCGTACTACGCATGTCTTTGGTATTTTTTTTAAGCTGAGTTTGTTAAAAAAAATCATTAAGGCCATGCATATTTTTGCTTCGAACTGCTTTAATCTGTCTATATAGGTGTTTAAGTATGTGAGTACAACCTACAGTAACTATAATTCCTGGAATGTTACGAATAATGTAGAAATCTAGTATTTTTTCTTATGACATTGTCGTTAGTTGGCATTCTAATAAACTGAGGCCTTAAAGCATAACTTTCTCTTGTCACATTACGAATGGCTGTACTGGACTGGCTGTTCCTTTGTCCCCTGTAACTATTTGGAAACTTCCAGTCCCAATAATTCGCATATGACCGCAGGGCTGACCCTGAGTATCATGAACACATCATGATTTCGCTTTGTTCTTGATTACAATGGGAGACATAATCTCTGTCTAGTTCTTCTACTCATATTTGAGTAACATGTCATTCAATACCAATAAAGGATTCCTTCTCTTATGACATACGGAACCCTATAGGCCTAGTCCCATATGTTGGGGCGAAGGGGCCTCCAAGTGGAGGTTTCTGTTATCTACATGAATTTTGTTAAACTTATTTTCCGAGAGAGGGCAGAGGGACAGGTGGTAAGCCCATCGCTTTCTCAACCCCCCCCCCCCCAGGAAACCAAGATATTACTAGGACGTGAAAGGGCCGATGAATTTTGTCCAGAGGCTCTAATTTAGGCTCGGAGTTCTTTTACGTGCCGTAAATCTACTTACGACACAGGGCCCCCAGCTTAAAGTCCCTCCCGGACGACTCCGTGCCCAGGATTTTTACGTCCTGAGAAACCCATCGACCGCGGCCGGGTTTGAACCCTTCGTCTCTAGAGGCGGGCACGCTACCTCTAGACCACCGCGGCCGACCATACATGAGATGGAAGATGGATTTTCATTGCATCACCAGATGAGGTAGGCCTTGTATCAGAATAATCTCAAATCTAGAAATAAATGTTCCTATTTTGTAATGTAGAGCTATCGTAACCAACAACAAAGCTAAGGTATCGGTATCTGTATTTTTAATGTCATTAGACAAAATGGAAGCAAAATGAATCTAAACGATATGAAAATAATAATAATTAATAACTAGAGACCAGATTTGAAGGTTCTTATCCTATTTTTCCCCCATTAGAACATTTTAACGTGTTCTTCCGTTTCATGCCCCTTTCTTCCGAATATATGAATCGTATACTTACTTACTCCATGGCAATACACAATTCCTAACCAAGCTAAAGGCATATTATCTATTTTATGGAACCGGAAGGTTCATTTCCGCGCTTACCTGAGCCCGCCCATTCAACCCTATTCTGTGCTAACTCCATCCAACCGTCCCTCTCAAATCATACTTCTCTTAAATCTATCCTAATATTGTCCTCCCACCTACGTCTAGGTCTTCCAAGTGATTTTTTCCTTCGGGTCTCCCAGTCATTTTAAATTATGTCTTTCATCCCCCATGCGTGCAACATGTCCAGCCCATTTCATCCTTCGTGATTTAAATAACCTTACTATATTCGGTAACGAGTACAGGTTATGAAGCTCGTCGTTACGCAGTTTTCTCCAGTCCTAATTTTCATATCTCTTAGGCTCAAATATTTTCCTAAGCACCCTGTTTTCGAATACTCTCAGATTATGTTCTTTCCGAAGAGGAAGCGACCATGTCTCACATCTATATAAATACAACCTGCAGGATAATTGTCTTATAAATGTTTATTTTTAGGTTTCTGGAGAGAAGACGACTTTCTGAACTGCATAAAAGTAGGCATTTCCTGTTCTGAGTTTACACTTAACATCTGCTTCAATATTATTTGTGTCTGAAATTACTGCTCCCAGATATTTGAATTTCTCCACTAGTTCGAACAATTTACCGGCTTTTCTATATTTTGTAGCGCATTATTTTGACGTTTCATGACCATATAGTTAGTTTTTCCTGTATTAATTTCCAACCCAGCATTCCTGCAGGCATCGAAAATACTTTTTGCATTTCTCTCGATTGTGTTTATGTCATCGCCCTACAAGCAAACGTCATCTCCATAAGCTAAAATCGGGTGACTGCCATTTAATTCTAGACCTACCTTGTTTTCCTGAACTTTCCTAATGGCATATTCCAAAGCGAAATTAAAAAGTAAAGGGGATAGTGCATCTCCTTGCTTGAAGCCGCTTTTAATGGCAAACCAATCTGATATAAGTTTCCCTACCATAACACTGCTATAGGTTTCATTTTATGAAATCATATAGGTATATGTACACCTTTAGGTATGAAATTCTTATTTTTAAGCAACAGGGCTTTCAGTCTTTTATATATATTATCAACTGTATAAATAGGATATTTCACAAGATACATTTTTGTAATTATTTATAAATTGTTTATATAAATGGTTTTCTTGAAACTTTAGACTATAAACTTTAAACGATTACTTCAAAACTATGAAAGATAGAAACACAAAATTTTTACTAAGTCTTATATTGTAGACAATTTTCTAGTGCCTGACATTTAGTTTTGTTTTATTCCCTTAAGATTTTAAATTTTTACACAGATTTATATAAAGTGAAAACTTTTTTTTTGTTCACATCATTATAAACAAAAATCTAGAACACAGTAGAATATTCACATATATGAAAACAATCTCAATGTCAAGTACTAGAGAACACTTCAAGCTACAAAATGACAGCAAAATCACCTTTATATGTTAATTTATAGAAGAATTGTAAAGTTTGAAACAATTGAATACCAAGCGATTTCCTACTTACGGGAAACTGAAAGGAAAGCAAGACTTGTATCGAAACGCGTGGAAAACACATGTTGGCATGAACATGAAAATTCGAAGTTTAAACAGTTCATTCTTATCCCAGCATGGCTCCACTTACTTACTAGTATATTAGTGACAACTAATATTCATTATGAGAACTTCTAGGTGAGAGGGAAGGAAAAAAATACTGAAATTTGATAGATGGCTAAGGGTCATGGCAAAATGATTCTTCTTTGAAAAAGGGCTCTATCTAAGACATTTAAATATTAATATTCTATATGAAATTAAAGAGAAAAGAACTGTCTATCTAAATATTACGTTTTAAAAAATGCAATTTTTCAGAAATTGTTTTGTTTCTTGGGTATACATTAGGATGGAGTGAAATTACTTTTTTTTCAAATTCAGACTTTTAATAGCACGTAAAAGTTGATATTTGGTACCATAAAGACTGAGCTAAAATAGTTTTACTCTATCTTTCCATCTTGAGGTTCGGCTCTGACCTAAAGTTCTACAAAAGTTGCTTTGTTTTTGTAACATTTTATTTTTAATGTAGACAATTTCTTTTTCGATATTCAATTTTTATCAGCATGGAAAAGTTGTCATTTGGTATGTTAAAGATAGAGCTAAAATATTTTTATTTTACCTTTTTATCTGACCTTAACTTTTGGAAATTTTGCTTTATTTTTTACCACTAGAGGTTTATAAGATTTTTTCTCCCTGAAAATCAATTTCAAATATCGCAAACATGTTTCAATTTGATATCACTAAGGCAGAGATAAAATAGCTTCATTTTACCTATTCATTCATCCCGAGGGTACGCTCTGACCTTGAAACCCTCCACCAAGTTGCAAAACAAACTGAAAGTACAGCACCAGTGTTTTCAGAATCAAGTTAGATTTTATCAGAAATGGACATAAACGATGACATTTTCATGGCTTCTACATCAACTTTTTTAATGAACCACCATATTCTACGATCCACCACCCACATCACAACAAATGCAAGTTCCTTTACCAACGTTGGCAAGGGAATGTGACAGATACGGTGGTTCAGACAGAGCTGCAGCAGCAATCTCAAGTGCTGTGCTTCATTATGTGGGTTTAGTTACGGAACAAGATTCTTCAAGCGTGATTGTACGCAGCAAAATCATAAGAGAGAAAAAGAAGCAAAGGAAGAAGGTACAGGGGACAGAAAGGCCGACAATACTACATGGATTGCATTTTGACGGCAGAAAGGACAAAACTTTACAACTTTCAAGTTTAGCTAAAAAAAAACCCTAATACAGTTGTCGAAGAGCATGTTAAGGGGCCCTTACAGGATCAATATTATTGACAATATCAGTATTGTCAATACAGTCGTTAACTTCTTGAAGGTACCACCGTCAATATCGTCATACCCTACACGGTCAATATTATTGTCAATAATTTTATCAATAAATGTGCTCAGTACGTTTGTTTCCACCATTCGGACAAGTGAAATTACGTCTTTCCAAGTGGATTTTCGTGGATTTTTGTGTTTTGAAAACATGGACAATCGGGAAAAAGGTTGTGTAGCCATAATTATAGCTATCGGAAGTATTCGTCGAGTTCAGCGAAATCGATGGATGAGAGAGTGGTTGAAAAAACGTGAAGAATAATCTCATATGAGGCTGCTGAGGGAAATCAGATTGACAGATGCGGAAGATTATTTCAGAATGAAAGAAGGACGTTCATAAAATTATTACAGATGGTGGAACCACTCTTCATAAGGCAGAACACAAACATGAGGGAATGCATCCCTGTAATGAGAGATTAGCCTTAACCCTGAGGTACTTAGCTACAGGAAGAAGTTTTGAAGATTTGAAGTTCTCTTTCATCATGTCGCCTGCCACTATCAGCGACTCTTGTTCATGACCTAGACTACATGAAAGTAATAAGTGTTTTAAATATATTTTCAAGATACCTTCCTACTTACCTAAGTATATCAGTCTGTCATTGCACAGAACCTCTTCACTACCTATATGAAAGTAGGCCTAGTTGGCATGACAGTAGGAGTAGGGAAACTCATATTGAATAATTTACAGCAAAAGATTATAGTAATTATGTATTGATTAAACAGCAAAGAAAAATACAACAAGAAATAAGGCAATCAAAATCCTCAATCTGAGAAGATGTTGAAAAAACTCGCCGCTGATAAATCCTGATGTTGGCTGTTGATTAGTTGTGGTGGATTATCACTGTGAGTAGGAGAAGAGCAATTAAATGTGGAGAAGGATGAAGTGCTGCCACGACTTGTTCCCGGTTGTGTGGTACTTAGAGGGCATACATTGACATATTTTATTTATTTTTACGGAGTTGCAATGGAGAGTGCCCAAGCTTGCTTCAAAAAGCATGTCATTTATTGCTTATTGCTTCTGCTTGGCATCCAAAGTGAGCAGTTTTTCTCCACAAACTTTTGAGATAGTCTGTATGATGCTGTCAGGGTTCGTCGAGTTTTCTAAATATGAGATTTTGTAGAAGCTCATTTTGTTTAGCAATCGGACCTTGCGCTCTAGCTTTTTAATTTTATTTTATTTCAAGATCTTCAGATATTTTCTCAAGGTCACTTGTATAATCCATAATACTCCGCACAAAGATCACTTCCGTTCCCTACGAAAGCACGGCAACAACTGAGTATTGACAATATTATTGACGTCCACCCCAAGACGCTCCATAATATTGACAATATCTCCTCCACTTTGAAATATTGACGCCCCGAGATCAGAAAATCTGGATTTCATCAATATCGCTTCAATATCGACCGTCAATACTCTTTTTTTCACCTTACATGATCAATATTATTGTCAATATCATACTGTATTGTCAATATTATTGATCGTGTAAGGGTCGCTTAACTCTGATTCAAGTACCTTGGTCATGTAACTTCATCTTGTGGCGCAGAAAACATCACGAAAAGCATAACTTACTATCTAACAGAGAACGGGATTTCTGTTGATAACGTTGTAGCCATTGGATGTGACGGGACCTACATAAATACTGGAAGAAATGGAAGGGATTTGAAGCCGGGACCTCCCGATTGAGGGTTCAAGACGCTAATCTCCGCCTCGTTCGTTGTTATGTTATTGTGCCTTTAGATGTCCAGATTTACCAAGATGACGGTAAAGGTGGCATAGGTGATCATTAAAACTTACAGAGTGCAACAACATCAGTTTCTGTCAGCCGTTTCGAAACCAGGTAAAGCAATCCCGGCGTATATATGTATGTATATATAATATACGTAATATTTTGCCCAGTTAAAATATAATTAAATGGTATTTTCAACTCTTTAAAATCAGAAAAAGCATTTCAGCTGGTCGGTAAGAAGAACCTCATCCACCATGCACCAAAAGCTGCCCAGGCAAGTACAAAGTAAGCTAGGACTAAGAGAAGGCAATCTGAAAGGAAGGCAGAGAATGGAGATGATAATGATTATGATCCTGGAATGCGTTGATTAAGTCAGGAAACTGTTAATTTTTTAAACGAAAATATGTCAAAACTAAATTTAGGCCTACATACACATTTGGGCCCTCATCTCAGGAGGAATTAGAGCTAGTTACTGCAATTTTTACATACTCTTTTAATGAAGAACTGGTAGCAGATTTACTTTAATGCCATATTTATTATAAGGTTTAGAGATTCCTTTTTGTTGTAATTTCACTATTTTTGTGTGTGACGGTTTTATAGGTGTGTTATATTTGTTTTAACACATTCAATCAAGATCTCCGGGCGGAGTTACTTAAGTAGCCAGTACGGGCGATATGGACAGTTTTACGTCTCCGTTAAAGTAGTGTCAAGGAAGAGGGCACAAAAACTTGCCCATTCTTTTAGCCTACATGTTATCCTTTCTTTGTTGTATATTAAATTTTAACAAATGAAACTACTGACATAAATTAATATGGAATATAATTCCGAAAGTATCTAGATTAATGTGTAAAAAATTGAGCTTAATAACCTTCATAGCTTTTTTATTAATATCCACATAAATTAAGTACTGTCCAGCAATATCCTTCATAGTTTTTGTTTTCAATAGTCAGCTAACGTAAGTACCGTGTGCTGTCTAGAAACGGAATAGGCTTACTCAGAATATCTTGTTCCCTTAAAGATGAATGTAATTAATTATTACATTTTCATGTTTCAACCAATGTAAGTTAATTTTGTTATTTCAACCAGACAATTTATAGCTGAGTTTCTACTAAAAATCCTAGTGAGTCATGTATAAGTAGAAGGAATTTATTAAATGTATTGTAGATTATTTGTCGATTTTTAGAACGGCATGTTGTAGTACTGGCTGAAGTGTCGTGTCAGGTATCTGCAGATACTCATTAATTCAATTCCCGAGAATACATACGGCCGGAATCATAAATTGACATGGTTACATAGGTAAGGAAACTAACAGGTGTGCGGGTTCATAAAGTCTTGACGTCACTGTTCTTGCTCATTGCTTGCTCTCCAGTCATTCATGTCAAATTATATATTACAATAATATCAGTCAAGATGCCCATCGCACGATGTTTTAGATATTAACATCCTAAAGTGCATACTTGGTTGTCATGCTAAAGAATACACGTATGGATTTACGAGGAAGCTATCGAACGTTGTTTCGTATCTCGATATAACTTTAGTATCTACACTTGTATTATTTTAAAAACGAATTACACAATTTTAATTAAATTTGATAATAATATTTATTGACGAAACACTCACATGAATTTCTCTACGACAGTGAAATTCCTGAATAAAGTATATACAGTCCTCAATGTTAGTGCTGGTTTTGAATAGTAAATTTAGTCAGTTACATCTATAGAAATTCCTTTCTGGTCACGCCATTCTGCTATTACGTCCTGGTTTCGTAATTTTCATATTTAATATATTCTTGCAGTTGTAAGTAATTTAAATTAGTCATTTTGTTCAGAAATATTTTACATTAATTGCTACAGTGCTTGGATTTTCCTAAATTATTTTCATTGTGGTTTAGAGTCATTTTTGTGCAACTATGATAAATTCAGATTAACTATTCTTTCAGTAACTAAATTTTATCTTGTATTTATTCCAATTATAACATTTATTTTTAATTTGACTTTGGAATCCAGTGCATATATTATGCACTTCTTATATACTAGAGTTATTTTAAATAATATATCTAGTATATGTAAATTGCCTTTCAGTTTAGTGCGTCTACTATTTTCCTTCCCTACTCTTTCGTGTGTATATCTCTAGTATCTTTGTCTTGAGGTCAGTGACGCTTATCGATGTTTACATTTTTTGTAGAGTAGGATTACCTCCACAACGTCTCTGAGTTTTTACGTATATACCTTAGGAGCGAGTCTCACCGCTCATAGAGTTCCTGGCTAGGGGAGGTAGCCGCACCCTGATTGGCTCAGCTCTCCTATTTCACTCCACGTGTTGTCTGTCTCTCTCGCTGCGCATTATCCCTCCACTCAACTATTATAGTATTTTCTGCATGATGTTCACTCTCTGCCCAGCGGTAGCTTACTGATCTTACGCGCACCGAATTCGCGCATCTTGGTAACGAGACGTAACGAGAAGCTCGCTGGCTGGGTTACTCTTCAAGGCCAGAGACTTTGTGGGAATAATCCAACTCTACTATAGCACTTTGGACATGGATTATTTTTGTTCCGTAACTTTTCTCTCCTTACACTATATACTTATACGTTATCGCTGTACATTTGTAGTTTCTAATTAATGCAGTGTTATAGTATCTTGGGCAGTATGATTCAAATTTCTCCAGATTTTCTACATTATTGCACTCTTGAGTATATCGCAACTTTATTATCTATTATTATTGTTATTATTATTATTATTATTATTATTATTATTATTATTATTAATATCGTCTATACCGCTATATTGCTGAATATAATTCTATTTAGTATAACTTCCATTTTGTGTGTATTATAGAATAAGCTTAATTCCATTTCTACATTCTGTTATTTATTTATCTGCCTCACTGTGATGTAACGTCTTTACCTATTTTTACGGATATTCTCTCTGGTTGCATAGAAATAATTAAGTTTTAACACTTCAGTGAAATATTTGGGGTTATCTCTCTCTTTCTTGATACTTTTCTCTTCATTCAATATTCTTTGCATGTGTGGATTATTCAGGATAGTAATTTTGGTGGATTGTCATTGCCCGGTTTACATAATTAATTCTAGTTTTGTGGTTGTCGCAGTCTTTGGTAATGTTTGTCTAGGCTACAATTGCAACTAACCATCATAGTGAATTTTCTATTGTCAGAACGATGGATGGTATAGGACTGCCTTGTTCTGTGTGGTTAGTCTTTGTTCATTTTGGTCATTTACTACATATTATTCTTCAGAAAGTGTCATCGGATATTATGGTTGTTGAATTCTTTGGTAATATTTACGTAGACTACAATTATGACTTTCCTAATAGCGAATTGTATAATCAGAACTTCGGATGGAATGGGACATTCTAGTTCTGTGTGGTTAGTCATTGTTCATTTTGGTCATTTAGTACATATTATTCTTCAGAAAGTGTCATCGGATATTATGGTTGTCGAAGTCTTTGGTAATATTTACATAGACTACAATTACGACTAACCTAATAGCTAATTGTATTATCAGCACTTGGGATGGTATGGAACATCCTAGTTCTGTTTACAGTTAGTGGTTTATTCTGGTTATTCTGCACATTTCCTGATTTAGACAGTTAGTGACGTCAGTGGTTTGTTTGCAGTTTGGAATGAATACAGGCTATTATGACATCCTGCAGTGATTCTTCTTTGCATTATTAACTATATGTAGGATATAATTATATTAATCTCAGTGTTGTTACTTGTAGCCTATAGTTATCTGCTGCATTTATTGAACTTCCGGTCATGGAAACCACCGTTAACGGCCGTGGGTGTCGGCATGCTGACCACATGCCCCCAATCCTGCCATCTGCCTATAGGTAGATGACGCAGCGGTTGGGTGGTAGGCCTTGTCCCTTCGGGGATGTCGCGCCACGGAGTTTAGGAGTATTATACTCCATTTAATACTAACTTTGCACTTTAAATCTTCTTTTAGCGGTGTATATTAAACATTAATTATTGAACTTAACCATTCATAATTGAGATTTTGTGGTTATTCGATTTCCAACTGATAGTGAGATATTTGACATTATGTATTGATCACTCAGATCTGATCTCTATAGGTTTTTTACTGAGTTTGCTATCCCTTTGTCTCCAATTAGTTGGAAAACTGAGTGTGACAAAATTGAGCTGATTATTGAGTGCATTCATTTGAAGTAATATATCTCTAGTGTATCAAGAATTATATTTAAAGTAGTTTGATGTTTTAAATTTCTAATAATTCTATTAACAAAGTTACTGTTGCCGTGCTATTTACTTAATTATGGAGAATATACTTCTCGTTTCTTGAATTTAGTTTGTCATCATTCCACTTATGATTGTATCTTTTATGAGGTTGATCGAACTCCTTGCTCCCCTCATCTTGTCGAAAGAGTGTACGATTTCACCTCCTCTGGTGTCCCTGCACTTCCAGCTTCCACCTTCCTCATTGGGTTACTGAGCACCTGAGTTATAAGTAATATGTATTGAGTGATTGACTTAGTCATTGTAGTATATAATATGTATACAGTATATAGTATATATAGTCTCTGTCCAACAGAGACAATAATCTATGGTTAATGAATGCTTACATATCTATTTAGTCATTATAGGGTTGAAGTTTAGATTATTCTTAAATAGTGAAACTAACCGTGTTTCAACAATAAATTCGTTACACCAACAATGTATCCTGAAGCTTTGGTAATTACAAATTAGTACCAGCACTTTTTCTCCTAACTTTCTTCCTTTCTTTTATAAATCCTTCTTTCATTTTTCTTTTTCCTTATTTAGGTTATATCTTTTGTGTTGTTTCAGTTTATGTTTCTTCAATTATTTCCAGTTTTGCCATATTTTAAATTTTCTTTCCTCCTACATAGCTCCACTAAAAATAAGATAGGCCTACCAAACGTGTGACGGCCTTGTGAATGCGTGCATGGTTAATTATTTACATTAGTAACAAAGTAAAACATAGTTAATCCAAACCCCGAAATGCCGTACATCCCTTAATCCGGATAGGCAAAAAATAAAATCTTCAAACCACCATCCGCAACAAGAGTTTCGAGCGATGCACATCACAACATCATACATAATATATGTATCGCGTTTATAGGCTACTGGTAGTATTTTAAATGTTGCTATACTGTATAGTGTATTTAGGCTTACATAATAATGAATGTGTTTGTGGCTGTAAATTAGGTTATAGTGTACTTTCTACTGATCTTTTCTGTTATACTTTCTATTCTACTTTCGTTAAAACGGTCAAATCATCCCCTAATTTAGTCCAGATTAAGTACAAAGCTTATATTTATTACCCATTTTATTAGTTTTACAGCCTATTTAGGTGCCTAAATACTAGTTTTAGGGCCATAAAAGATTACCAGGTTGAAAGCCCGAAAACCCATGTCCCATCTCAACACCAATAAAGTCTCAAGTCACATATCTTTAACATTACATCCTAGCTTAATAAGTTATTTCTGTAAAGCTTACACATCTAACATTTAATAGTTAGTGGAATGGGAACTAGTTAAGCTAAAAATATGATTTTCGGTCGGACGTGTGACATATATCCGCTTTTTCCCTAAGAGAGTTTTTGAGGTTAAATTATAATATTTTCCTTGTATGGAAGTCTGGATTCTTCCTGCACAGGGGCATAGGCTAACGGTAGGAATATAGTTCAGCAATATTGCACAGCTTTGACTGTTCTATTGGTTTTTTAAGTAAATGCACTTACTACTGCTGTAAGCTCACTCTTTTCATTTTGCTAGATGTGTGGTAAGTTACACCAACAACATTTTAAGTTTTCATTCAAGGTCTTCTCTAGTAGAACTGATTCTCATTAATGTGAAAATGAAGGAATTCATTGTCATATGAACCAAGAATAACCCATTCATTGAGTACATCCTTCCTGCTCTCAGAAATGATGTCATTTCCGGAAATGAGTAATAGCTATAGTTATAAGAACCTACATAAATCTTGTGAATGAAAACAGTAAGGGGATTGCATTGACTAGTAACATTTGTCTTCCTTCTCTATACGTCCGGTTTTTCATTATGCCTTATAACATTAAATGCATAGACTACAATGAGTTTCAATTTAAAAATTTTATATCACTTAATCATTCATCGCGTTATTTAATTTTTGGTGTTCAGACAATTTATGAATTTGTTTTCAAGTAACCACTTTAAGTATAACTCGATCAGTAAGACCTGAGCCAAACAAACGGATGCGCTACGATGTCGGAATCTAGACCTGCCTGATCTTCATAGCACGTGATGTTCCCTGCCAGTCATACTGTATAGACCGTGTAAAAACATCTTAGTTAGCCTCAGAGCATTCAATAGTGAAGTGGCGATACGTTAATAAGAGCAATGTAGTTATTCTAGCAAAAAGGTTGGTGGTAGTAAAGTGGTCAGAGTAGGGAAATAATTTGGAATGTTTATAGGTATTTCAAACAGGTGCACCATGATGACCCTAGATATGCAATTCAGCAGCGTATTTAGGATGCTACAGGAATTTCATTCAGCAGCATTAAGAGAATTGTAAAAGAAGGTGAGAAATGTGTTCAAGATGGAACGAGATTTAGTACTCCACACAAAAAAACGACCAAGAAAGCAGTGAAAACAGACTTAGATGATTTTGATAAGTGTGTAATTAGAAGGACGCTGAATGAATTTCACAAAACAAATGAGGAAAGGCCAACTTTAAAAACACTATTACCTATCCTAAAGAACAAAATTATTATTTCTGGAGGTAAATGGGCTTTAAGGCAAGTGTTGAAAAATTTACATTTCAGGTGGAGGAAAACAGTGAATAACCGGAAGATATTAATTGAGAAAATGGACATTCGTAATTTACTCTGAAGTATTTACGATGTCTTACAACGTAAAGGGAAGAAGGGCGACCAATCATCTACATGGACGAGACCTATATTCATTCATCGCACACCAAAAGAACACGCATAGAGTGACAACAGTAACACGGGACTGCTAGCTCCGGTTTCGAAGGGACAACGGGCTATAATTGTGCATGCAGGTGGTGAAGACGGTTTGGTGCCCAATGCACTTTTAATGCTTAAGCCGGGTACAAAATCAGAAGATTACCTCAATGACATGAATTTTGTCAGTTATCAAAAATGGCTTACGACTAAATTAATACCCAACCTTCCCTAAAACTCTGTTCTGGTAATCGATAATGCACCATACCACAACGTGAAACTTACACTACATGGTATTCCATTTCACTCGAAAATGCTGAAACCAGAAATATATTCACTGATTAAACTTAGAAAGTCCGCTTTCAAAACATTCAATATTGACGCCCTTCTTTCTCATCAAGGACATTCCGTTCTACGACTTCCGCCTTACCGCCCTGACCTAAACCCCACAGAATTAATTTGGAAGTTACTGAAAGACCACTTGGAAAAGGAAAATGTACATTTTACTTTGGACTCTGCAATGCAATTAGTAGAAGAGAAATATCAGTCCATGACATCCGAAGACTGGATTTGAAGATGCCGATATGTTCGAGACATTAAAGAAACGTACAGTACATTAGCCTACGCAAGAACCGGTCATTGATGCAGTAACAGAACAGCTGGTAATTCAAGTGGGAGATGTCAGTGACGCACATGACGACGATGGTGGTGATGATGATGATGATGATGATGATTATGACAACGACGCCTGGCGACGTCTGGCGTTGAAGCTTTGTAGACCCAACAGCGATATTCTGTGAGTTACATACCATTATTTAAATAATATTTCATAATTAAGAATACTTTATTTTTGTTTTCAATAGTTACGGGCTGTTATGAACCGCATAGTTTGGAATGAATAGTACAGTATATGCATTCTCTTCTGCTCCTACACCATTGCTACTGTTGGACGATAAGCTATGTGCGCGAGTTTGGTTCAGGTCTCAGTTATAGGCCGGTATGAAACAAGAAGTAGTTCACAAGCCGGTATGTTATACTTACTCATACTTCTTACACGAGCACGCCGTTCAAACCTATTCTGTACTAACTTCATCCACCTATTTCTCGCAAATCTTACTTCCTTTAAATCTATTCTAATACTCTCCTCCCACCTGCGTCTTTTCTATTTAAGTCTCCCAGCCAATATTTTTTAGGAAGTCTTTCCTCCCACATGCGCGCTACATATCCAGCCCATTTCATCCTCCGTGAATGAATTAACCTTACTATATTCTGTGAAGTGTACTGGTTATGAAGTTCGTCAGTATGCAGTTTTCTCCAGTCCTCGTTTTCATCTCTCTTAATATTTTGTTAAGCAACCTGTTTTCGAACACTCTCAGATCACCGTATGGTCTTTCCGAAGAGTAAGTACCATGTCTCACATCCATATAATAAAACTAGTGGATATTGTCTTGAAAATTTTATTTTTAGATTTCTGGACTGGACGAGGAGATAAAAGTATCTGAGTTGCACAAAAAGAAAAAAGAGGGAAAAAAAACAGTTCTGCCAGTAACATTATGGGTCTATGTAGGCCTATATGTAATTTTTCCTCCCAGTCCTCACTTGTCCCAATGCTTTATATGCTATTCTAATATTCTAATGTGATTGTTTTAATAATAATAATTTAATACATTTTTAAAGCGTTCCTTCATGTAAAGTTCTGTGATCAACGCAAATTTAATTACTCATAGCTTAACTTGTACCTTTATGAAAACATGTTAAGAGTGATCCATATTGAAAAAAATATCACCATTTTTGTCATCTTTAGATGTGGCTTTTTATGTATGTCGCGGTCTCGATCACGCCAAAAACGTGTAACTCGTGTATATATATTTAATGGTAGGCATATCATTATGAAACTGTATTTCATTATAACACTGGTTTGTGATACTGATTATTATAGTACACTGGGCGATCTTCACGCCTTGAAAGCAGCAATTCAACTGTATTTAAAATAAAAGCAATTCTGTTAATTCCATATTATACTAAATTGAGTTCACTTCATGTGTCTTCATATGTGTTGCTTTGAAGTTAAAACAGCAAGAGAAACCCTGAGCTGCCTGTACGCCGTCACCTGCCATCTATAGTAAAAGACTATAAATTACTAACAGCTGGTCGTTGAGGTCAGCCGAGCCTTTTTTTTATGAAATACAAGGAATTTAAAAAATTCAAAGTTTATCGAAATACCAGTTTTCAGTAAAATATTTCAATTGTAACATCAATCACAGGTGGCCTTGCTCTGCAGTCATAACAAGGAAGAAAGAAGAGCATCGGTGAAATCGATTTTTCCAGCATAAAGGTCGTTTGCCGCATTGGCGGCACCCCAAAGCCGCTTACTAAATAGGCCTATCGTTAATCGTTTACTTTATAAATGACTAGCTTAAAAGGCCGTCGTCGCTTGGGTTTTGTATTTTGTAAATTCGAAAATAACTTATGAAGGACTTTCGATTTTCAAACTCTAGGTCTTTATATAGGTATTTAGAATTTGAAATGAGGAAGAACGACTTATCACACTCAAACTATTCCCTCAGAAAACGTTAGATATAGCTTACATCAGATCCCCGCGGCTTCGCCTACGATGAGGAATCGGAAGATTAAAAATTAAGAGCAAAATAATTAAAACACATTTATTAACACTTTGCACGCGAAACATTCATAGGTTTAAATTAAACGATTGATAGGCCTAACTAATGAAACAGCTATAAATCCGCCTTTGAAGTGAATTCCACGATTAGAAAGCGCAGCATGGGAAAAATGACCTTCCGTCTGTAGTGAAAATTTCAACTGTCTGCGCACTTTTACATTATAAGAAATAAATCGTCCAGCGTGGGCTTACAACATTCAAGCGATCGCGATGCTTTAATTTCCAAGGCATGACAAAAGTAGGCAAAGCCATCTGCAATTGATTTGACAATTGAAATGTACTACTGAAAACTGATGCTTCGAAAGAGCAAAAAATGCACATTTTCTGCCCGTATTTCACTCATCTCGCGAACGAAAGCTCAAATTAAAAATGTAGGCCTACTATGTCAGAAACCTTAGTGGGAGTGTACTCAACAACTTCCCAAAGTTTCATGGCGACCAGATGAATGGTGTAGTAATGTATTAATGACAAACAGACATAGCCTACATTATATATTTTAATTATTTTGTTCCTTAATAAATTATTTAAAAAATCAGCGATTGAAGTATTAATTGCGGGTGAAGCCGCGAGCACCTGCAATTAATAATAATAATAATAATAATAATAATAATAACAACAACCACAATAACGACAGTGGAAGAGGTTACAATGTGCAGAGATTATACAATTTCATCAGAACAGAACTTCATCACTCGATGTGGCATTTTCTCTGAATTAATTGCTTCATATTTCGATACTTAGTATTAAACAATGCAATTCCATTCTTATACAGTTTACTGGTAGCCATGACATTGATATAATTATGACTATAAGTTACGAATAATAAGTCACACTAGACCAATATTAAAGTATATTATATATTTTATTTCAAACGGTACAAATTTGACATTTTCAGTAAAACGACTGGACAACCAAAAAAATATGAAAATAACCGTACTGTCCCATTGAAAACGGTACGTTTGGTTAGCCGGATGCAGGCTATTCGCTGTTAATTACAGTATTAGGATATTAGGTCTCATAGCAGAGATAAATCGTGAAAATGTTACATACTGTCCTTTGGTAATATTAGGCCTATAGGAGAAAACTTCCTCTGACACTGGGATTTCAACGCAAGACCTTTGGCTATCCGTGCCAATGTTCTACCAACTAAGCTAAGCCAGAGTTCACCTCACAGCGTCACATGACTGATTGCTCTTAATGGTCTACCTCTGGCTTATCTCAGTTGGTAGAACATTGATATGGATAGCCAAAGGTCCTGGGTTAAAATCCCAATGTTTGAGGAACTTTTATCCTACAATATTATCGTGTAATGTTCAACAGACATAATCTTCGGTTCAAGAATGTATATGTATATATCTATAGGCTACTATCCTTTGTTTACCTTTGCGGGCGAGGAAACCATGAATAATTAATTAGACTAAACTGAAATTACAACGGAGAGGAGACCACGAGGTTGAGGATCGAAATCTCTCACCTTTGCCACCTCATTCTAATTGGTGCATTATTTTATTGTGTGCACTACGACACAGATAGACCTAAGTCTTTATAATATTTCAATACAATAAATCAGTCGTAACTTTCTTGTTGATGTAAGTTCATAAATAAAAGAATAAAAGAATATAATGCTATGTTTATAAGGTCTCCCGATATCGTGCATTGAAGTCATACCTATTTAATTTCTATCTCGATGACAGTCAATTTTATAAAGAATGGTACGCGTATAATCTTGTCTTGATTAATTTTTTACTTGTTTGTTTTGTTTGTCTGTTTTTAGTTTTAGTTAAGTCTTTGTTTTGTTTGTTTGATAGTTTGTGTTCAGTTTAGTTGTGGCATATTTTAATTTGTATGTTTAATATATAAGAGGAGTGGACATTCAAAACGCTGTTAGTCCTTCGCCGCTTGACAATCAAAACGCTTTTTTGTCACTTTCGTACACAATAATGGAGATATGTCAGGTGGCAGGGGTAATATATTAAAGTTTTAATGCTTCCACAACTGAATGTTCGTCAGTGCTGTGTTGTTCGGAATGGAAGGCGAAGGAGGATCATCTATGGTTAGTGACATTAATCGTGGAAATAGGGAAAAACAGAAAAGTACTGGCAAGTAGTGTATCAACACCTAATTTGTTAAACCTACTATTTTAAATAATTTTAATAAAAGTTAAATGCAGTAATAATAATAATAATAATAATAATAATAATAATAATAATAATAATAATAATGTTCTAGTAATGTGAAAAATAATTCCCTTCTAGGTGCATAAAAGACAGACGGTCATTGAATTTATTACTAGATTTTCTGGTCAGGAGAGTCACAACAACCACTAAAAATCTCAGGGAATTAACTTGTCAGAATTGTAAGGCACACAGTGAAACTGGCATTGCTGAATGCAAAGTCAGTTACATTTGTTTGCAAGAATTTTCAGTAAACAGTCTAATATAGCCTAGGTTTCGGGTCACTTACTAGTGACACTTGTATCATAAGACAGAAGCTTATTATTCTCATTGTCGATAGATTGCAGACATTTCGATCATTACTTAAAAGAAGCTGCAAAATGTTGTCAGTCATATCTCCATAGTGTACTCCAGAAAAGCATTATGTCCAGAAAATATCAAAGCTGTAAAGAATCTGTTGACAAATTTTGTCATGGAGCAGTGGCATAACAACCCTGAACTAACTTGGTATTCTGATGTTTTAGCTAATACTGAAACTGCACTAGTTAGTGATGACGTTGACCAGCTTTATGACTGTGAAAATGATGATCCAGGTTTAAAAGTATAACTTATGGAACTGGACTAAAGAATATTCTCTTGTTAATTGACTACGTTATAATGTTCAAATATATCACTCTTAAAAAAAATAAAAAATAAAAAATAAAAAACATAAAGAAGAGTCTTGTAGTTAAAATGTAATAGGAAGAACACTGAGAATTTAAAAGAGTACTATAAAACTCTCAAATCCTTTTCATTTCGACATTTAAAATGCATTTTTTCCTATTTTCCCAAACAAAACGCAGTTTGTCCATGACATTTCCCGCCATAACATCCAAAATATAAAGGCAAGATTTTTCAAATATTGACTATTAATATAATTATTTTTTCTCTAATTCACCATCAAAATACATTCATGTTCACGTTTTAGTTTTCGTACAGTAGTTTTTTGCGTTTTCTGACAAACAAAAAGTTGTGCAATAACTGCGTTTTGAAAGTCCACTCCTCATATGTAACTTGGAGTATTGCTCTATTGCAGGACAAGATAAATTGTGTCAACCCCTGGTAATGGAAATATTGGCATGCCCAAAAGCCCCTAGAACAGATTCCACCACGAGCCCCCACATAACTCCCCAATATCCAATTAGTACCAGAAACCAGACCACGTGCACTACGTCTCCAGGATCCCTCTTCCATTGTCGTGCATAACACCCCGGTCCCTCACGGAGAGAGCCCGTAGGGTCGCAACACACCACTAACAACCACATGACCACAAGCCACATGGCAGGACGAGAGAGGCCTGCAGCGGACGCCTCAGAGGGAGATGGCCCGAAAAGAAACCTCATGATAATGAGGGGGAGTTTGAAGGTGAAGTGGAAAGTGTTGGTGGAATGAGAACGGGAAACGGGAAGATCCCCGAGAAAAACCACCAAAGTCACGCTATTACGTTAATGATAGATTTATCGACAAATATAATTACAAGCATATTTGGCCTATGTAAATATATTTTAATTCTTTTAATGTAATATGCCAACATTACAGTCACTACACTGAATATTATAATTAAACTCTTACCTAAACTCTGATATCTTTATATAATTTCAAAGCAATCCAAAAACAATCCAATCGAAAATCGTCTTATGACTTTTTGAACGTTATTTATCTTTATAACATATAGAACTATTTTTGGGTATAAGGTGGTGATAAAATCTTTAACTTCATTTTCATTGTTAATCAAACCCAAAAGGAAATATGAAATTTAGGCCTATTAATCCTAGTCTTAGGTACATGAAAACCAGAATCCATGCACAGAGAGCAAAGACTTCAATTTAAATGGAATTTTACAATGTACAATCTATCTACTCAGGAAGCAGTAGGCTATGCTATTGGTTCGGAAAATCAGAGATCGATCTGGTAACTTGTCTATTGCGCCGTGTGGTAGTCATGCTAAAGGTTACAGTCATTCTGTCTTTTGATTATTGTTTTGTCAGAATACTAGCACAGTGAAGAGAAATGCTTTGTTAAGGTTAGCATTTACTGATAAATTACAACGCTTTAAAAAGTAAATAGGATGAAACAAACTAAGCAATTTCATGGATGATTAAAGAATTACACCCTCCTAATGCTTTTCTTTAAGTCTAGGAATCATATCACCAAATCTGGTATCATTTTTGATTACTTATATCATTTAAGGTCTGACAAAAATTATTTTTTCACAGAAGAGTACATTAATAAGTTTTATTTGTTTATTTAGAAGACAGGCATTTTACATAAATATAGGCCTAAAAATACCATTGATGATAACATGACAAAGATGCGGAAGCTACTGATCTTGAATATCTAGTATCGCAAAGATTCTTATACCAGTTGTATCCAGAATTGCCTTTCATATTGTTGTGTTAGAAATGTATCCTTTCTTATTCTGCACAGTACCTTATGTTGTAAGCCTGGTCGGAGATAATTTATTCTTCGTGAAAACAGATTTACAAAAAACTGAAAGTTCGGTACCATAGGAAAAATTAACAGGTTTATTTTGTCTAAACTCTGTGTAACAGTAATTAAAATTCCGTTGTATTTATCGATATTTATATCACTCATGAGCTGAAGAGATGAAAATGAAAATAATGGAAGTCATTTTCTGCCAAGCTACCATGCGAGTTTGCTGCACTGTAATTATTGTATTATGCTTATATTATTTTGTGAGTTTTATATTTATACCTACCTTGCTCATTATAACAACTATTAAATTTTTATGTTCTTTAAACCGCTAGTGCACTAGTGTTCAATAATTCACAAATTAATGTAAGCTCATACGTTCCTCTCAAGGTGTTATTACGAGTATGTAGTCCTACACGAGTAACGCCATCCGAAGCAAAATACCTAATTGATTTATATTTACCAGAATGACCTTTTAATCAGGGCTAATGAAACGCATTCACCACAAGGCATTGTATGTACCATTCTATATGAACTACATCGAAGACATTTTTTAGTATACCACAACATAGCGTAGTATACCATAGCTTTTGTGTATGGTAGCCTTGACTCGTTCAGACAAAGAAAATGTCCCTGTTTGTGCTATCTACGAGTATGTAGGTGTGTACGACATTATGTGCTTACTTTCCTTCCGATGTCATTCTGTGATCTTTTATAAACGAAAAACAGTTAATCAAGCCTTCAATGTATTCTCGACTCTTCTGGCCATTCGACTTCAAATTTAAAGGTGGTGGTGGAGGTAATGTCGGCTGCGATGGTCTAGAGGTAGCGTGCCCGCCTCTAGATCCGAAGGTCGCGGGATCAAACCCGACCGCAGTCGATGGGTTTTTCAGGACGTAAAAATCCTGGGCACGGAGTCCTTCGGGAGGGACTTTAAGCTGGGGGCCCGTGTCGTAGATTTACGGCACATAAAATAACTCCAAGCCTAAATTAGAGCCTATGGGCAAATTTCTCGGCCTTTCACGTCCAAGTAATACCTTAGTTTCCGGAAGAGGGTTAAGGGGCGGGTCCCTCTGCCCTCTCTAGGAAAATAAGCGTAACAAAATTCACATCGGTAAACAGAAACCTCCACTTGGAGGCTCTTCGCCCCAACATGGGGGCATAGGATGAGAGAGAGAGAGAGAGAGAGATTGTGGTAATAATAACAATCATATATGTACAACAGGACATCATATGCATGACACAGGTAAGTTTATTACCTGACATCACCCGTAAGAAAAGAGTTGTTTTCTCAAGTAAGTCTAATCTGGTTTTTGACTGTCCTTTTTTATTATGAATAAGTTCGTTATAACGAATTGGTGTAACTTCCGGTGTGCTCTTATCTATGAAGAGACAGGTGCAAGTTACTGGCAGAATGAATCAGTTCTGGAAATGCTAAAAAGCTGAGAAGGAGACAGGAAACAATAGGAGAGAAGGATGGAGATTGGCTCGTGCCATTGTTACATCTCTTCCTTCATACGTACCGGGGCTCGTGCCGACATGCTTCGAAACAAATGACTAGCAGAGCGCGAGAAGTTATATTTCTCCCTCCCTCCCTCCCTCTCATTCCTTCTCCTTCATCTCATGTTTGTTCCTTTGCTCACTTGGTGGATCTAACGAGGGTCGACCTTATGAGTGACTACTCGCAGGCGTACAGGAACTGTTTCGTCTTGTTTTAATACGGTTCCGTTCCGCCTTCATGATCACGTTGAGAGCCTCCTGTTGCTCCTTTCTCAGTAGTGAACTGTTATGGGATTCCCCTCATTGGACAATAGAGATAAAGGTACGAGGGATAGGCCGTAAGTCATGACAACTATTTTTCTTTAGAAAAACGTGTCTTTATGGACATGTAATTTGTTGGTATTTTTATACTCACAGAGCGATTAAGTTCTGACAAACTGAAGTGACTTATTATTAATAGAGTTCTTACTTCAAATTACTTTTTTCTTAGTGTGAAAATGCCAAAGAATGCCACAGGGAGTTGGTGGAAGCTTTGGTAATAAGGACCTTCCGTACTGAACTTCGAGGGTTTTATAGGTTGGGCTATGCTTGATTTCTTGCTTCCAACTACTGCAATACAGTAGCGTGGCACGATACCCTCATGTATGCATGTTTATGGTTGTTTGTTCCCTGCTCTATCCTATATCTAGTACCTGTAATCTATATCTTTCATACATTCCAAGCCCTGTCCTTAAATTTGTGTATTCCAAAATGATCTCACATTTTTAAAAAAATACATAAATGTTGCCATAACTTATATCTATGCCCTTATCCCTCATATTACGAAATATTTTAGTGCACGTCATCAGTATTTTGTAGGTATTAGGAGAACTTGAAATGAAGCGAAGATAGAGAAAAAAGAAAGGAGGAAGAAAATTAACAGAAAGTAGAAAATTATGCAATGCAGGAAGAAAAGCTAAGTAGGAAGAAATTCAGAAGAAAGTGAAGAACGCAAAACGAGATAGAAAACGAGATAGGAGGAAAGTAAGGAACAAAGGAAGAAAGGAAGAAAGAAACGACGACAGAAAGAAAGAAGAAAATTAATAACGAAAGATAGATCGTAACTATAGTGTTAGTTAATGTTCTGTTAGCAAGATCACCATGTTATTGTAAACTTTAGTGTTCTCATGTAATGTTTAATAAAGAAAACGTTCTGTAGTTCATGAATAAATATCTCCATCATTACTTTTGTAAGGGAAGCAGTAGATATTTAGAAAATCCATTTTACTGAATCGAAATGTATGTCGACTGCTGCAATAACACATAATTGAAATTATGGTCTTCAAACATACCTATGTAATGTAATTTTTTTTCAATGTTCTTATTCAGAAGCTATAAAATATTTTACAAATTTAAAAAAAGTTAAAAATTTATTCTGATATAGTAGCTCTTTATTTTAATTGCTTATATCATTATTGCTGGAACTAATTACACAGTCCAACAAACAAAAAGCTTTTTGAATTAATTTGCTTTATTCTTATGGTTTCTAGTGTGCTGAATCCAAATATGATGATAATAAATCACCATTCTTGTACTAAATATTTAAGAAAATTAAATACGTAGCAAATTCAACGGTAGTTTGTACACTATTTAAATAGGTAAAATGGGTTTAAATTAAGATAGCAGTGGTTGCACGAAATTAGGGCACAGGATAAACATTGGTCCAGAAAAAAACTTGCCTGCAAGATCTGCCCTAGAACCTCTTGGATCAGGAAAACATTCTGCTACTACCTCTACACATAAAATTAGGCTAATGAGACAGTTCTTTAAAGCCTTACCCAAAGATGAGCATTGTTTTAAGTATCTCAGTGAGAACTTTCTTCAGTTATCAGAAGGAAAATTGAAAGGTGTTGGACCTGATATTCGAAAAACCATGTTCTATTCCAACTTTAAATAAAAAATGAAAATCAGTGAGAGGGAGGCTTGGCTTCTTTCAAGCTACTTGTTACCAAATTCTTGGGCAACAAAAAGGTCCCGCATTACATTTCTATTGTTGTCAACATGCTGGAGAAGTTCAAAAAGTTAGTATGTTTGATGAACCTGAAGATTCACTTTTTGTACAGTTTTTGCCCCTACGCAGGGAGATAATACATACAATGCATATGGCAGAAAAACCATTTATATGGCAATGTTAGTAGCTAGCTCTTCACGATGGCAATATTAAAACTTAATATCATAACATGTTGTACATAAAGTCGGCCGCGGTGGTCTAGAGGTAGCGTGCCCGCCTCTAGATCCGCAGGGAGCGGGATCAAACCCGGCCGCAGTCGATCGATTTTCAGGACGTAAAAATCCTGGGCACGGAGTCCTCCGGGAGGGACTTTAAGCTGGGGGTCCCGTGTCGTAGATTTACGGCACGTAAAAAAACTCCACGCATAAATTAGAGCCTCTGGACAAGATTTCTCGGCCCTTTCACTTAGTTTCCAGAGGGGGGTTGCGAGGCGATGGGCTTACCACCTGTCCCTCTACCCTCTCTCGGAAAATAAGCATATCAAAATTAGTATATGTAATGAAACCTCCTTCGCCCCACCTGGGGACCATAGGGTACCAGATACAGATACAGATACAGATGTACATAATAATAATAATAATAATAATCATCATCATCGTCCGTTTGAACATAAAAGCCGTAAGAATGCTCACTAGATCTAAAATGATCTGAAAATAAATATAAATTATATGTGCCCACGCTTTCTTTGTTCGGACATATTCTAATATGTTCCGTTTGAACATAAAAGCCGTAAGAATGCTCACTAGATCTAAAATGATCTGAAAATAAATATAATATATATGTGCCCACGCTTTCTTTGTTCGGACATATTCTAATTGAAATGTTTTTAATACGTCTTTTAAAAACTTTAAGATCACAAATTACTCTGATACCAACAGGAAAATCATTGTAAATCTTCAAACCATATACCATGATGGATTTATTGAAATTGTTTAAATTATGCTGAGGATTGCTAAACTTATTTATGTTATCCAGTATTGTAAGATGCAAATCACTATTGCAACTAAAGCCATTCCTATGAATGTCCACAAATTCTAGTACTTTGAAGACGTACAAACCACAGACTGTTAGTATCTTCAAATGCATCAAATAGTCTCTACATGAATTATTGTCAACATCCGCCATGCATCCGACAATCCGCTTGTGTGTAATAAACACACCATATCTATGAACCCCAGTAACAAATGCCATACAATAGCCTTGACTCGGCTTTGGCGAAGTAAAAAGATAAAATATTATATTGCTACTAACATAAAATCATAAAATTCTGACTTGATAACAGACAAATTGTAATGTACGCTCAAGTTCTAAACGCCTATTCAAATGCTCATGAAATGTTATTTCAGAAATTTAGTTGCCTGAATACTAAGAATGTTATGATCATTAATGATTAAATTTAAATTAGTTATTGTTTTATTTTGTACATTGTGAAATCTCATATAATAGGTTTTATTAAAATAGGTAGGCCCAATGCCACGAGTGACTTGGAAATCGCCGTTATATTCCCGAGCGAAGAAGTCGTATCGAGGGAATTCATCTATTAAGTTCCAAGTAGCGAGTTGTATTTATAATGAATGACTATTTAACGAATCATATACAATAAATATACAATGTATATGCAATGTATATACAATGTATAATAAATATTTAATAAAATGTATTGAAATTGAATTATTTTAATAGCATTTTAGATTGACTCAGTAATATTAAAAGGTATTCATATCATATTGTCAGTGTGGGTGTTTTCTGTGAACCAATTACGATCAACATCCATTTATTCAAGTATTATTTGCTGAAATTTAATTATTTAAGATATTGTAACAAGGGCTCGTCGGGGTTCAAAATCAGAACACCGAGTTTATAATTGAAGGATGGAGGTTTCTTTATTTCCTACAACAATTGTCAATACAGCCAGAAAACTCCAGACTATTCGCCAGTTCACTGTCCTGTTCAGTGCTCACTCTCACTGTGCTCAGTCCTAATTACAGAACTGTTCCGTTCGCACACACTGTGCGGACTCCCAGTCGAGATAATTCCACGTCGCGCCGGTCAACTCCACAGTCCTAGCTGCCGCTGTACGATCCACCCGTCGCGCAGAGTTCCCCGGGACGGCACTGCCTCAGCCCAGATCAGCTCACCAGCTCTTCCGTTCACTAGATCCTCCGTTCACCCTTCTCTCCGGTCACTAGTTCCCCGTTGACTAGGTCTTCCGCTCGCGGGTCCCTCCGGTCACACTAATCTCTACGGTCACCGGCTCTTCAGCTCCCCAAGTCACACTCACTTGAGGCCGCGCTGATCAGTCCTCTCCCTCCAGCTCACCCTCTGACGCTGACGCTCGCCGCTACTCACGGACTGCCTCTCGCTGACTCTGACTCTTCACGGACTCTTCACTGTACTGAACTGAACTGAACTGAACTCCTCCGTCGGTTGCTCCCGCTCCTTATATAGTCTCCACGAATGTTCCAGAGTCGAGGTCTGGAAAGCTCTCCGCCCGCGCGGAATCTTGAATGTGCGCTTCGCTGCGCGGGCACACCCATTAGCGCGAGCTCCTCCTCCGGCCTCTACCCCACGAAGCGTGGTCCAATAGCCGTGCTGCTGTCACGCCCACTGGCGCTCGTCTGCCGCCCGTCCACTAGGGGAGCGCGATCTTTCTAGATTCCATTGTTCTGGTTCTTTCTGGGTGACTCCTCTTTCTATCAGTTTCTAGACGAGTCTTTTCTGGGCTTTGTCACAATATCTTGCGTAAAAGTAATCATATTATTGTAATAGTTCTAAGCAATGAATACTGTTAAATGTAGTTTCTTGAAAGATTTATGCACATGTAGAAGCAGGTTTAAAATTGCCAGCTGTCTGGACGTCGGGAGAGTCTATTATCGAAAAGGAGGCGAATGATATCTCTGAATTCATCCCCCACTTCTCAATGGCCACATGTTATCTGTTCGCTCGCATATCATCAATGTAGGCCTACATTCATACTGTTGAGGTTATGTGTTTATAATGTTTACCTGAGGTGTTTACTGTTATTAAATGAAAGCGATGCTTAACTATGAAATACATTTCCAGTATAATATTACAATACTGATTCCTGAGCAGATGTGAGCGTAATATTCACTGTATTTTTAGAATATATCGTGACGTACCGAAACTGGTGACGTATGCGTAAGTCACTGCCTACAGAGTCTCCGACCTGTTTAGAATGTAGGAAGCGATGAAACTAATTTGATAAACATTGAGTGAATCAGGTTTATGATTGGCTCATTTCAGACTCGTTCTTATCTGTTATTTGGTCCAAATCTAAAGAATGACATTTGAGCTAAATAGTCATAGTAATATCTATTATGCGCTGGCCCATCTGATCGCCGAGGATGCGGCGAGGAAGTACAGGACCAACAGGGTGGCAAGGAAGGACACACCGGAGGTGACTGTGGTGACGAAGATAGAGACACCTAAAGCCTCGTACACACACGGCGAACGAAGGCCAACGAATGTCAACCAATGCATTTAGGCGAATGTTTATTGACGTTGATATATATCTATACCAGGAGAAGGGTTCCATGCCAACCTTTCGATGTTACCGCCAGAAGACCGAACTTAAACGAAGGCCAACGAATTCGTTGGCTCTGATTTGCCTCCCGTACACAAGGGCCAACGAAGGCCAATGAGGCGGTTGGTTGACATTCGTTGACCTTCGTTCGCCGTGTGTGTACGCGGCTTAAGGCGATCCGAGAGATTGCTAGCGGCCTAAGCTCGTGTAAAAAATGAAAATTAAAAGAACAAGAACCCCTCAGAGTCAACAGGAGACAAGAACTCTCCCAATCCCTGTGCAGACAGGAATGGACAAAAGAGTTAGAGCTGCCGAGTAGGGGATTAACCTCATGGGGAACGACTCGGAAGACACAACCTCGGAAGAAGAATAAAACACAGAATAGAACAACAAACCAAACAAGACTACTAAGGGCTGTGTTACGGATAAAATTTATCGGCATTGCGGATTACACAGCTACGATTAATCCATTGTCTCAAATATGTAGTAAACCTTTCGGGTACCATCACATAGTTTGTCACCTCGTCTTTCAAAAGCTTGGTTTTTGTCTACTACTTGTCTGACCCTTAAAATTTTCATAAGAGAAACCAACGTCATCTGACGTGTGTTGTGTGAAACGACGAGGAAAAATGACTAATGGCTTGCGTCATGGCACTAAATGCACCCGTACAATAGCAACACGAAAACTTTCCGCACTGTCTCTTGTTAGCAGTTCTACAAATAATCAATACATGTCTCACTATTTATAGGGGCGTGGCGCATAACGGATAATTCCGTTTTACCCCTGAATAATGTGCAGAAATCAATGTCGTCATAGATGCCCAAATATGACGTATGTTCCTTTAACAATTTAGGGCGCCTTATTATGTGTTCTGTTTCATCTTCCTGGTTACTCTCATCTCCTCTCATGTTCATCAGATGTTCCAATCGCAATTAGCTTCGTTTATCCTGTTTTGCCGACCGGTATTTCACTGGTAAAGCTAGGATATTATCGGGAAACCAAGTTGCAGTAGCTGGTGATACACAAAATGAACGATATCGCTGTTTTTCGGTCTAAAAGCCAAATTCAAACAGATTATCGGCATTGGTGAACACAGCCCTAAATCCTGATCGACTGATATGACAGTTAATAAAACTTAAACGGAACAAAATTGTAATAGCGTGAGAATGTCTAGGTTGGGGGAGCCGAAATCTGAGTTTGCCGAAGACCCTTTTCTAATTGAAATGCTTGTATACCGCCAAACTAAGACTAAGCTCTCCCAGCCTCTAGTAGCGATAGTTATTGTAGTTTGGTTACTGGTGTCTAGCAGTAGCAAAGTAAAATAATTTGTTGTTAGGTATTAATTGTAGGCCTATTTGTAGAAAATACTGCAGGCCGATCGACTGTTGGTGTAGTTTTAGTCCACTTGAGTCGTACATTAATCATTTGCATTCCATTGTAATTCTATGCACATTAAGAGGTTGAAAGTATGCTTAGTTTCATGTAATTAATTAGAAAAGACTAAATGAAATTTGTTTCAATATAATTAAACACTGCTCGGCAGAAAGTCCTTGAAAACTTATGTTAATGAGGGTTCTGATGTGACGCAAACGAATATAATATGTAATTGGAAGTTATTTATACTTTTCAGTGAATAGGCCTACTGCACTGAGCATGATAATAGGACATTTGCTCGGCCATCTGAGGCTCTACTATCCAGGTGAATGGTGTTGAGATGAAACAATTTTTTTCTCCTAGTTTTGTCTTCTGCCATACCTAAGTGTTTCGGGGATTTATGTGCATCGAATGTTTAAAACATCTACTTTGCTTCTCGACACGGTTACCCTTCTCATGAAAGGTTCAAGAACTCTAGAAAATATATTTGATTTTCCTAGTAAAATGCTATTCTGATTCTGTGAAAAGTTCATTCAGTTCTTTACATATTCTCATAAGAAGAATCAAAATAAAATGAATATATCTATTGATCTACTTCCTTCTTTACGTCCACCTAGACCTTTTGATTTTTTGTATCCTTAGCGTCATAAATTTTCTGAGGTAGGGAGGTCTGGAACGGGGTGCACTCAGCCTCGTGATTCAAACTGAGGAGCTACTTGATAGAGAAGTAGTGGCTCCGGTCTTGGAAACCACCTTTAACGGCCGTGGCTGTCGGCATGCTGACCACATGCCCCCAATATTGCCACCTGCCTGTGGTAGATAACCCAGCGGTCGGGTGGTAGGCCAAGTCACTTCAGGGATTTAGCGCCACGGAGTTTAGTTTAGTTTAGCGTCATAAATTTTCGCCTAATTATACTCTACACATAAAATATGGTGACCGGTGATGTTTTTTAATGTATATCAATTGTCCTTTTATCTTCGTCTAGACTGGCAATCGAGGCGCGCACTGCTTATGTTGCGAAGTGACTGTCCATACACAGTAACGTCATACTGGGTACATGTCACACTAAACTTGAGTCTTCAATCCCTGTATGAACATTGGAAGCCTATACCCGAGACGAGAAGAAAGAAACCTAATGTAAACAAAAACCAGTATTTCTGTCTTACTCTTAAGTCATACGAATAATGTGCTAGAGTGAGACAGATGTACTGGTTTTTGTTTACTTCAGGTTTCCTCCTTAGAACGGCCAGACTTTAGATATCAGAATACGCTATAATTCTCATCACTGTGAATGCATAGCACATCAACCAACCTAACTCACCGACCGATCTTAAAGTGATTCACCGGGTATAGCCTATTCATAACAACGTATTGTAAAAATAACATATTGCTTGAAAACCAAAGTTAGTATTATTTTCTGTTTTGTGTGTGTTTTTAGTTATTTCAAGTGAAATATGTTGATGATAATACAGTATTCTTCAATGAAAAATGTTTTCAACATTTTTATGGAAACCAAAGCACATTAAAAATTTACATTTGGATTTTTAACATATATTTAGCACCTTAATGTTTAAAAGCTGGTGAATTCTGTAAGTCGTGAAAGTCTGAATAGTTTAACTAGCGTGTGTACTGTATACAGTGTACAAGCGATAATGATGATAACAGTACGGTAATAATAATAACTAATGATAGGGCCGGTATTGAATTATCCTAGTGATAGGGTTATGTAAGGGTTGGCACTATTTTAACCATTTGATGTAGATAGCTGGCCAGCTAGGAAGACATCTGATGGCGCATGCGCTCTTGCAATGCAATAATAGACTTTTCTTCCACTCACTCTCCCCCTCACCGGCGGCGGACATCTTCCTACGACTTGGACGAGGCTGGTTCCCTGCTAGCAGAGTGTGGAAGATTGAAAGCTCTAGCTAGGGTTGGAAAGACCTCCATCTACTATTCATTTTTAAATTTATTCGATTAACCATATTTATTACATTTTTCTGATTCTTTTCAATCAATGTAATTTAATTTTAGATTCATTATTGAACCTTTTTTATTATTAATGGATTAATACATTTACAACGTTCTTCTCTTGCACAGGAAAATACAATAACTCAATTCTCTGATAAAGCAATATCTTATAGTGCCGTAATATTGTAATTGTATTGTAATTGATTTTAATATACTGAACAAACAATATTTATTCTTTTAATCAAGTTTGTAAATATTAGTTTTCCAACAAACACTGCGCTCATTGTTTCTTGACTATAGCCCACCGCGAGCATCAAGTTACAAATCATAATTTATAATTAAATACACAAAACTACCCACTGAAAAAAAAATATACTCGTAGCAGTTAAATAAATATTTACCTTCAATTCCAAGGCGTGTTTTTTATTCCTTTTGGTACTTGAATTTCCTTCATTCTCCAACCGTTGCTTATAGGGTCAATCCATTAGAAATGAACCAGGCCAAGTTGCTCGACATTTTTGATTTTCCTAATTTTTTTACCAGTTATTTCCCAACTAAAGGTGAGTTCAAAACTATGGTAAAAAAAATTTTGGGCTCATACTTTTTTTTTGGCGGCCATTTTAAGTTTGCTTTTTAACCATATTTCAGTCGAAAACATGTTTTGCACAAATGTATGTAACTCTGTTAATTTTATAGATAACAAGACAAAATAAACACCAAAATTATAAGAATGAAATGCTCTACATTTTTGTTTTAACACAATTTTACCTAAGTAGTGAGGAAAGTGAAGAAAAAAATTCAAATCTACAAATTGAAAATGGACTTAAAACGGGAGTTTTGGGGCCGCAAAATTATTAGAAGGAAGAAAGACTCGCCATTAATTTTTTTTCTGGTGTAGATCTACTATAGGACTACTCGCTGTAGAAGTTTAAAGCTTGAGAACTTTGCGGTTTTTTTTATACAATTTTTCAAAAATTCCCAAAACCGTATTTTGGCAATATTTGAAGTAGAAATTTATACAGATAACACCTCTTTATGATATAAAGATGTGTTAAAAATTTGGTGACTGAGACTCAACTGGTTCCCGAGTTATAGTGCATCGAAGTTGGCCATAACTGCAAACTATGCACCGAAATTTCAACACTCTTCAAAGCTTTGAGGAAAACAAAAATTTGTCATGCTAACTGATGAAATGTAGCCTACATATACAACTCTTTTGTGTAACAAACTTAGGCTCACAAAAATTTTATATTTAAGTAGTATGGTTTTGCCGGTGACGTCAGAGGAGGATTGAGAGGAGGATTGACAGGAGCCGCAGGAGCCGGAGGGGAAGGTGGGCGTGGTCTATGACGTCACAAGTGGGCGTGGCTATGATGTCACGACCTACGTCATGGACACGTGAATCAAAATGACGTCCATTCCGGTTCCTATTGCAAATGGCGTACGAAGCGCGAAATTTAAAATTTGAAAATTAATAATATAAATGGCGTCCGTTCCGGGGCGTACGAAGCGCGAAATTCAAAATTTGCGAATTTATAATGTAATTGGTTACGTTTCCGGCGCGAAATTCAAAATTTGGTAATTTATAATGAAAATGGCTACGTTTGCAAATGGCATAAGGTGGGCGGATGGCGGTTGATTTGAAAATTGCAAAAGGTGGAAATTGAATATTACAATTACAAATAGCGGATGGTGGGAAATTTGAAATTTGTATATTGGTATTGTTTTACAATATGGCAGCATCGCATACGTCATCAGAGGAGGAGCAAAGGAGGAGCCGCAGGAGCCGATGACGTCATTGCAGGAGCCGCAGGATTGATTACGTCATCGCTTACGTCAGAGGAGGATTGGGTCGCTTACGTCAGAGGAGGATTAGAGGAGGATTGCTATGACCTTCCTCAACAGTGGAATGTTTTATGACGTCATCGCTTACGTCAGAGGAGGATTGGGTCGCTTACGTCACAGGAGGATTGACAGGAGGATTGATGACGACACAGCAGATTTTAATCTTTATGTCTTTTTTGCACAGAAGTATTACTCTACTTTCCCACGTTTTGTCACGTACGCCAGAACACCTGGCCGGAAGTTCATCTTATATTACAACTGATTCATGAATTCTTTATGTGTGACGTCATCACTCGGACTTGTTCAAACTTGTTTCAAGGTTATACACGGCACGTGCAGGACAGTTTCAAGGTTAGTCGTAAATGAAACAGATTGTATGAGCTATGAGTGAAAGTTTTAAAATATTTGCGAGACAAGCGTCATATCCTCAGTGATCTTCAAGCTTACAACATGTCAACAACGAAGCGTGGTCGTAAAAGTGCACCTAAATCTACTACGGCTGCTGCTGCTGATATAGTGGATATTACAACGCAGGACTTGTGGGAAACGCTACAGTCCTCCACCATACAACCATCACAAGCGGATTTACCAAATACACAAAAAACCAAGAATAAGAAGACGCCTATAGTATCCACTCTAGAGCGGTATTCAGTTGTAAACATCCCCGATGTGAATTGTACCAAACCATTGAGCGAGCTGCAAATTGGACTTGCTTATCCGGTAAAGGAAGCTCGTTCCGTGTATACAAGGTATGGAAGGAGAATCGTTATAGACTTAATGATTGGATGCAGTGTTTTTCTACCACCAAGGTTCGGGAAGTTAAGTGAAGATCAGCTTCAACAGATGAACGAGGAGAAACTTTCATTGGTGTACTATGGTAAGGAGCCGAAGTCAGATGGATACTACTACCACGTTCTCAACTTTGTGTAATATGGGAAACTTTTTGAGATTTTAGACTCAGTGTGAAGTGTGTGTAACAGACTAAAAGTGATTATACAACACGACAACCGGCACCCTACATTCATCGACTTCTCTAGAAAGGTATGTGTTATTAACATGGACCATTCTTATCCATCATAAGCTAAATTCTTATGTGCTTCTTATTTTTCTGTGTTTCAGAAGTTGGAGACTCTCAAGATCATGAGTGATATTCATTTTAGAAATAGGAGACTTTTCAAGTGAAATTCATCTTGTAAATATTCAATAATACCAAAGTGATAAAAAATGTATTCTTTTGTAAGTTATTTCATAGCTGGATTTTCTCATGTTTGACAAAGTCCAGTTTTCCCTAACATCTCCTATTCCTAATTCCTAGGATGAGGGGCTGTGAAATAAAGAACACAACTCAGGATTATAGAATTTTATTCACTTTATTACAATCTTACTGGGATTTCATCCACAGCGTAAGCATAATAACATTTCGCAATGCACATTTCATATTAGAGTCATTATGAAAAAGACATTTGGTTTCACAGTCTCTTAATTTGTCAAGCTTTGGAACACCAATATCATCCATGTTTATAACAGGTCTCTGCAACAGTTTTTAAAAAAACCGAACCTTTTCCAGTCCTTTACAATGAAGAACATCCACTGGTTTTAAAACACTTTCAAGAACAGGCTTCAAGTCGTCGTAGGGTAAGTATCCACTCTGCCACGGAATTCCATGGACGTTGGATTCGATGTACCGCTGCGACTTTGTATCTGGGTAATTGTTTTTAGGTGGTTGGAGAACAAAATGTGCAAATCTATCATCCACCGAAGACACTGCAACCTCTTTAGCTATAAATTGTTTGCACCTTCACTGATATCCTTGACAGTCGATTATAATCATGTTGTTACACGACATTGGTAACGATGTTGGTTAATGCAGTATACTCTACACTTCGATCGTGTAGAATTAAGCAATAAGCCTTTGTGTTTGCTGGTATATTGTTTGCTGCAGAAATTTCAATCCTGGTGGTACAAGCCCCCGATTTCAGATCTTCGTTCTGCTTGGTGCAATCGATGACATAGACTGGTGTATTTGTGATAAAATCGCTTCTTTTAAGGAGAGGATTGGATGGTTTTTGATAGTATGACTCTTGAAATCTAGCATACATTTCATAAAGGATTCCATACGAACCATTTGTACTGTCTACCATGAAAGAGTGATACGGGTACTTTGTATCGTTCAAGTATACAGATACGTTCTGGATATCACCTAAATCAAACTTTGAGCAGTCGGCTTCCTTTTTATTCCTAGCAGTTTGAAATCCTATGATAACCATCCTAGGTTTCTGCAACTGAGGAGATGTCGTAACGTTCCATGAAATGTTGGTTGCTTGAGGTAATGATGGATGCTCATACAATTGCCAGCTTCTGAAATCTATTGTCAGCGAGCGATCAGATCCCAACATATTCAGTAGTTTTATTCTTTCGACATCTGAGACCTTAATGATAGGCACCATCCACTCGATATCCGTGATGGTAATTTTACTAACTTCTCCTTTGGTGACATTGATCGTGTTTTTCGATCTCATGAGAACAAGTTCCATCTTACAATTGACGAATATTTTATCATAATCTTCAGCGATTCCAAGGATGTGGCTTAGAGGAATGCATACATTAAACTTTTTGTTTTTTATTATAGTCTCCACATTATCGTCGGAGGGGTGAATCCACCCAGCGTTTTCCAATCTTTCACTATCCAGAACGGTGTAAGAACAAATTGCTTTCAATAAGCTTGTAATTCCAGGGTTTCTGCTACGATCGACTGTTTCTCCATGAAGATTTAATTTTATTTCATCGAACAGGTAGAGGAAACCATTATTTACAACCTTTCCCTTATATTCAGCATCCTTATCGTCGGTTATATTTCCAGAAACCATAATAAAACTCCTGCTTACTAATGCATACGAGTTTTCAGCCTGAATAGGAATCCGTATTTCATCGTTTTCACCAAGAGCCGAGTTGTTATACGGTTTGAATCCATGATATTGAAAATTTTCTATGGCATCTTCAAATATAGCCTTGGAGTGTACAGCGAGGATATCCATATTATAACACTTTGTATCCTAGAGACTTGAGATACTTCTTATTCACACGTGTTACCTTCACGACGTTACGACTTGGAGTGTGGTCTTTTTCACAGTGCGTAGGATTATAAACTTTTTTAATCTTAACGGTGTCAAGACTTATTTTTTGAGATTGCTCCGTGGTGGGAACGTATTTGTTAAAATTAAGACCCATTTTTCCTTATTACAATTTTCACAGATACACGCTCTCCTCTGAAGTCGATAAGACGTCCTTTCTGGTCCACAAGAGAGACTGTAATGTCAGATATTTTTTGTATGTTGATTAAAGGTAAGAAAATCAAATATGATGGAACTTCAGTGATCTTGTATCCAGGAGGCACCGTGGGGAAAAATTCATGAATGGTATGAGTCGGCTGTCCATTCAGAAATGATCCGCTTGCGAGATTACACTCCACTCTTATAACGTTAACACCGTTTATGTCTGGAGGTCTCTTGGAAACGGTGGCGGTCCTTTTAGGAATTCTATCGGACTTTTCAAATCCCAGTAAATTTGCCACAGAGTTTGGAACGTTGAAAGAAACTTCGAGGAAAGAGTAGATTGTTGTTAGCAACGTGTTGGTGTTGGCAATAACTCTAAATATTTCACTAAGGTCTCTAGTAGAATTTGTCATAGCTTTTATTTCGTACGCTATATAATCAGAAATATCTTCAATCTCGTACGTTCCAGTTGGAATGCTGATGACATGTTCCTTACCTCCTTCATCGATCACTATCATCGAATTGTTGTTTTCAGACACATTAGGTATAGAATTGTATGATTCAAACCGCAGCAAAGCAATCTCGTAGTCTGCTCCATCTTTCAGCTCAATAGGTGGATGAATCGTGTTGGAGATTTCGGACGTGGATCCGCTTAGTGTGAACGTAAAACCCATTTTAACACCTAAATGTTAGAGCTGGTGGTTTTTATAGTAAAAATGCTAGACACAAATGTCCACAAATCAAAGTGTTGTATTTCTGATAACGTGTAACGTTGTAAAGTAGTTTTGTATGTGGTCCAACGTAATTTACTATTTCCATAGGAGGTGGTAAGTCTCCATAGCTGTCGAAATAGAAAGCATTCTTGTTACACATTTTTAAGGCTACCCAGTGCGTACCAGGACCTTTGGCATCATCAAGGTTTATAATGATTCGCTCCTGCTTATATGGCTTGGATGGTAAGTTGTTTCTCATGTACACGCCTCTAAAATGTGGAATATCTAGTTTTTTAGCGTATCGTTCCAAGTCGTAGTTAGTTAGGGCTTTTTTTTTAAACGAAGTCCTTTACCGCTCGCATAAGGTTTTAGATACAATCCTTTTCCATGCATCATGATACCAGATCCTTTTTTCCCTAAGGCTATGCTCTCCATCATATGGTTATGGCGAATGTTTTCTAGCAACTGTTTCTTATTGGACTTTGCAGAATTTACAGCTTTAGCGATATGTGCTCCTGCACCACCGAGAGCCCCGAGTGCAGATAAACCTGCAAATATAGGTAGCAGAGGTAGTATACCACCAATTTTCTTTGGCGATTTCAACACTCTCTTCTTTTTCTTGTTCTTTTTATTCGATAGTAACTTTCTATATGCCGCCTTTAGTTTTTTAATGGTATCCATTCCAGCACCCATCTTCGCTTTTCCTTTCATAATTTTAGAAACGGTGTAAGCTGCAACACGTTCCCCAAGACTCGCGTCGGCAGCCTTTGCACGATTGGAGGCTTGTTGTGCCAATTTCAAGTCTGCTTTATGCCGATCGCTTATATCTGAGCTCTGTGCGTAACTTATATCATGCTCCTTACAGGCTTCGTCTAGAGGATTGATTCCCTTATCACCTCTTTGCAGTCGTTTTTCCAATTTAGTTCCAGGTCCACAAAAGCGATACCCAGGTATGTGTAATTCCACAGGCAATTTATCAATCAGAGTGTTTATTAATTTACCTCCACGAGCGATGTGTCGACGTCTGCTTCGTTCTACTCGCGGCGCCATACTGATTACAATATCCTCATGTTATAACTTTTTATATAAAAACATTCATATCATTGTAAAAATCTCATTTACAGTCATGAAGGTTGAGAAGCAAAACGTGTCTCTGGAGATCCTCCCAATGGATAGCTTATATCGAGAAGAAGACGAATGCAAGCACAGCATACTATTTCCCAACAGCACTAGGTCTATTATATGTGGGCCTAGTAATTCCGGAAAGACCAACGTGCTTATAAATATTCTTCTCCATCCTAACGGAATAAAGTTTTCAAATATTTACATATTTTCGAGATCTCTGTTTCAACCAAAGTACAAAATGCTTGAAGAAATTTTAGCAAACGTTCCAGAAATTGGTTACTTCAAGTTTGAAAGCAGCGACCAAACCATGCCTGAGCCGACAGAAGTCAAAGAGAATTCAGTGGTGATTTTCGACGATGTGATGTGCGATCCGCAAGGACCTATTAGAAATTACTTTAGCATGGGACGACATAAATCTTTAGATATATTTTATCTTGCACAATCGTATGCGAGAATACCTAAACATCTGATAAGAGACAATTGTAACTTGGTGATCGTATTTAACCAGGACGCGTTAAATTTAAGACATTTATACAACGACTACGTAAATGCAGACATGACGTTCGATAAATTTCAACAGTTATGTCGCGAATGTTGGTCATCTAAAAAGTATGGATTCTTAACAATTTGTAAAGAAAACGATCGTGAACATGGGAGATACAGGCGTGGCATAGACGAATATATTGTTATGTAAACCCTAAATATGTATCAGTCGAAATGAATCCTTCGTTGAGCAAGGAACAGATACGAGTGAAACAAGACATTGCCAATCATGTTAAATCTATACGGAATAAATATTTAGCGCTAAAAAAATCCAATCTTCAGACCAAACAAGAAATTGGTGAAATTATAAACCCGATAACGAAACCCTTGGAAGAGCTCGTGAACATCGGTAAACATGAATCTGAAGAGTCGGAGATGGAATACGAAACGTTTCAGTCCTCTAAACAATCTCCTCATAAACATTATAAATCTATGCTACAAAGAGTTTACGGGCCAGTGATTACACCTTACATTCAAAAACTCATATCACATAAGCCGAGAAATATCGATCCAATCTACGGATTGAGAATGGATACTGACAGACAATCATTCTACATTGGATCAACACCTGTGACCATTAGAAACGATCGCCTCGTTATCGGCAAGAAGACATATATTGGACGCCCTGGGTTGTATGAATTGCTTATGAAAAATATTCCTGACAAAAAATTGTACAACGATCGTGATTTAGATGTGTATAAGGAGATTTTGAAAAAAACTAACGCGCACAAAATAAATTATGACGAAAGTGGAAACATTCGTAGAATCAATACTCACAAATATCTACATGTCATCAAGAAATTATTTTCTGATGAAGAATCATCCGACGAGGGATCGCCACATCGTGTATTAGGTAGCGGTATGATGAAAGAAGTACATCCAAATCGTAAAATTGAATATAAATACTGGGACGATCCGAATGAGCTCATTGGTCGACTTAGGCTTCTTGTGTCCTCGTCTGCGGCAGGGAATAATTCTCATCACAACGAGATACAAGAAATCATATCTGAGTTGAAGGAGAGAAAAATCATAGCATGAAAAAGCGGGAAATCGCGTACGAACTTCATGCACCAGCTAGAATAAATTATCAAAGACGTCATGTTATAATGAAAGGACTAAACGATTTGTGGCAAAGCGACTTGATTGAAATGATTCCATATCATAGAGAAAACAGAGGTTTCAAGTATATTTTGGTTTGTATAAACGCATATTCCAAGTTTGCTTATGCGAGACCGTTGAAAAGTAAAAGCGGTAAAGATGTTACCGCAGCCATGCAAGATATACTTCAATCTGTTAATATTCCACCTAAAAATTTACAGACCGACATGGGAAAGGAATATTATAACGTTAATTTTAAAGCGTTAATGAAACAATATGGCATCAATCATTATTCTACATACTCTAATGTTAAGGCGTGCATTGCTGAACGCTTCATCAGAACTTTGAAAACTAACATGTATCTCGAATTTTCGGCAAGAGGCAGTTACAGATGGGTAGACATGTTGCAAGAACTCATTAGACATTACAACGATAGGTATCACTCTACCATTAAAATGAAACCTAACCAAGTAAAGGATGATAGTCTACTGAAATCAGTGTATCGCTACAAGGAATGCTATACGAAACCAAAGTTTGCTAAAGGTGACTATGTAAGAGTTTCAAAACACAGGAAATTATTTAATAAAGGATACTTACCGTCGTGGACTACGGAGATTTTCAAAATACGGAAGATCCAATCGACTTTTCCTCCTACGTATCTGCTTCAGGATTTGGAGGGTGGGAGTATTGAAGGTGCTTTTTATGCTGAAGAACTCCAGAAAACTAAGTTTCCAGACTGTTATTTAATTGAAAAGGTGTTAAAGAACAAAGGACAGAAGGTGTTTGTAAAGTGGTTAGGGTTCCCTAGCTCAAAAAATTCATGGGTTAATATTAGGGATGTTGTATGTGATTAGGGAAAATAAAAGATAGATTCATTTTTATAACTTTTTTCTTTTAATTATAACCCATATGAACCCAAAGTTATCATACATCAATAGTACAGCATATAAATTTACAAGTATTGTTCTCCAACACCACACATCATATAAAATTACAAGTATTGTTTCACACACAAATATACATTTTTTACACAAACCATACATACAAATATACATTTTTTACAGTTTGCACTTCTTAGTAGGAGGCTCATCATCACACTCCTCATCCTCCCTGATTCTATAGTGTCCGTGAGCGAGAGTGTCCACGCCATTTTCCATAATATGACGCTTATCGTCGTTGCCAGATAAAGTTAATTTATTCATTGAAATCGAAAATACGTTATGCTTGTATGATCTGATGGATCTGTTTAACGAGAATGTTGACTGTCCGCTCTGTAGACAACCAACATAATCTTCAAAGCTGACATCTTTGTCAATGACGTTTTTCTTAACGCCTTTCAATTTTTTGATGACCATATCATTAAATTTTATGGCGTACATTTTCGCTCGCAGACCTACGAACGCCTTTATGGAGTGACCAGCTCCTTCGTCTTTGAATTTCCCGACCACCGCCTTGTTTTCGTTTGAAAACAAGGGATGTTCGGGTGGGTAGACACTGGTATCCAGCTCATCTCGGAAATGCATCATATCACGGAAGAGGTTATCCGTTTCAATTCTATAGACGAAGCTGTCCGTGTCCATGTAGCACAATTTCAATCCTTCTTTATAAAATTTTTTCATGGTATCATAATGGAACTCATACATCCTAGTTTTCGAAATTTCCAAAATAGACATGCCAACATAGATGGCCTTATCAAACACTAATCTAGTTTTTGCTAGATGGACACCAACCAAGTTTTCGTTATAAATTGTCCTATCCATAAAGTTACTTTTGGCTACCAGCTTTCGAATTTCCTTCTCACTTGATACAAGCCGAAAATTGATACGTTTCCTTACATTTTCCATAGTCTTACCAAAAACGGCGTTGTTCATCAATTTAAAAAAGTCTTTCTCAAAGTTGTTGGCTGCAGCCCTACGCTTGGCCGTGTTATAGTCAATGTAGGGTTTCAACCAGCAGCTTTGTTGAAATTCGATAACTCTATGGATCTTGGTTAACCTCAGTCCGTGTTGCACGGCTTGCCTAAGTACCGTGTGATGAATGACATATTTTTCTTTTGACTCCAAAGTGGTTAATAATTTTTTGTTTTTGCTGCCTGAAGGAAATTTCATCTCTGCACAGAAAGGGAGATCAGAATGAGCATCGTGAAGATGGTCTGGATATTCAATGTCTACCTCAAGCACATATCCTAATTTAGAATTGACCGGTATGGACATGATGTCAAAGGACGCTATCTCATGTTTGTCGAGCCAGCGGAACTCACCTGACGGCAATGCCTGGGACATCGCATAACCATAAAGGTTATTGGCATCGACATAATAAAGAAAAGATTTTTTTGTAGACTCATCATATTCATCACACATGTTATTGTTTGCAACAGCGTGCCTTGTCACACACTGACAAATTCCACCTCTTATCCCGCGTTCAAACATTTGAATCATATCCATATCGGTCAAAAGCGGTAATTTTACCTTTGTGAACTTCAACATAGCTGAGTAAGCAAAGCCTGGAACTGTGGAATAGAACAAACAATCCATTCCGTACGTCTCAAAACACATCTGTCTAAAGTTTTCAAAGACGTCGGTCAAAATCAAAACATCGGATTTTAAATACAAGTCTGAATATTCTCCTAATGAGCTGATTGAGAAAGAATTCCAAACGTTTCTCGCGTGAGAGTAGTCTTGGTCAGAGACGTTCTCATTCACGAGTCTATTATAAAATGCATCTTTGGGAGGCAATTTCTTCTCCTTCAAAATTTCAACTGAGGTGACGTAGTCGTAGGGAAACACTCCCTTTCGACACACCAAATCGGCGTTTTCACCAAATACTTTTGCTGTTTCTATAAATTTATCTTTAGGTAGATTGTTTGCTAGCTTTTCCAGGATGCTTGCCATGAACCGAAACGAGTCTATAAATCTTAACTCCATACCTCCCCTCTTCAAATAAGAGGAGGGAATAAATTTTGAAAATGTGACATACTTTTCTTGACTATTACATATGACGTTGATTCTATTCTGATCGAATCCAAGTTCTGTCACAATGAAATGAGCATCATAGTTAGACATGTTATGCAAAACAATAGGGACAAATGCCTGGTTCCTATAATTCAAATTACAATTTCTGTGGGCGGCTCCTCTGAACCGACCACTAACATGGCAATGGTCCCTTACTTTATAGTTCACATCGGTAAAGTTACCCTCACCACCACACTGAGTCTAAAATCTCAAAAAGTTTCCCATATTACACAAAGTTGAGAACGTGGTAGTAGTATCCATCTGACTTCGGCTCCTTACCATAGTACACCAATGAAAGTTTCTCCTCGTTCATCTGTTGAAGCTGATCTTCACTTAACTTCCCGAACCTTGGTGGTAGAAAAACACTGCATCCAATCATTAAGTCTATAACGATTCTCCTTCCATACCTTGTATACACGGAACGAGCTTCCTTTACCGGATAAGCAAGTCCAATTTGCAGCTCGCTCAATGGTTTGGTACAATTCACATCGGGGATGTTTACAACTGAATACCGCTCTAGAGTGGATACTATAGGCGTCTTCTTATTCTTGGTTTTTTGTGTATTTGGTAAATCCGCTTGTGATGGTTGTATGGTGGAGGACTGTAGCGTTTCCCACAAGTCCTGCGTTGTAATATCCACTATATCAGCAGCAGCAGCCGTAGTAGATTTAGGTGCACTTTTACGACCACGCTTCGTTGTTGACATGTTGTAAGCTTGAAGATCACTGAGGATATGACGCTTGTCTCGCAAATATTTTAAAACTTTCACTCATAGCTCATACAATCTGTTTCATTTACGACTAACCTTGAAACTGTCCTGCACGTGCCGTGTATAACCTTGAAACAAGTTTGAACAAGTCCGAGTGATGACGTCATACATAAAGAATTCATGAATCAGTTGTAATGTAAGATGAACTTCCGGCCAGGTGTTCTGGCGTACGTGACAAAACGTGGGAAAGTAGAGTAATACTTCTGTGCAAAAAAGACATAAAGATTAAAATCTGCTGTGTCGTCATCAATCCTCCTGTCAATCCTCCTGTGACGTAAGCGACCCAATCCTCCTCTGACGTAAGCGATGACGTCATAAAACATTCCACTGTTGAGGAAGGTCATAGCAATCCTCCTCTAATCCTCCTCTGACGTAAGCGACCCAATCCTCCTCTGACGTAAGCGATGACGTAATCAATCCTGCGGCTCCTGCAATGACGTCATCGGCTCCTGCGGCTCCTCCTTTGCTCCTCCTCTGATGACGTATGCGATGCTGCCATATTGTAAAACAATACCAATATACAAATTTCAAATTTCCCACCATCCGCTATTTGTAATTGTAATATTCAATTTCCACCTTTTGCAATTTTCAAATCAACCGCCATCCGCCCACCTTATGCCATTTGCAAACGTAGCCATTTTCATTATAAATTACCAAATTTTGAATTTCGCGCCGGAAACGTAACCAATTACATTATAAATTCGCAAATTTTGAATTTCGCGCTTCGTACGCCCCGGAACGGACGCCATTTATATTATTAATTTTCAAATTTTAAATTTCGCGCTTCGTACGCCATTTGCAATAGGAACCGGAATGGACGTCATTTTGATTCACGTGTCCATGACGTAGGTCGTGACATCATAGCCACGCCCACTTGTGACGTCATAGACCACGCCCACCTTCCCCTCCGGCTCCTGCGGCTCCTGTCAATCCTCCTCTCAATCCTCCTCTGACGTCACCGGCAAAACCATACTATTTATTTAAAATTACAAAGTGAATTTTTACTATTAAATCACCGTTAAATTTCGTGTGCCTATAAGGCAATTTTTGGCCAAATTCGATGCACTGTAACTCGGGAACCAGTTGAGTCTCAGTCACCAAATTTTTATAAAATCTTTATGTCATAAAGAGGTGTTATCTGTATAAATTTCATAATTTTTCACTCAGTCCCTTTTGAGATATTCTACTTCAAATATTGCCAAAATACGGTTTTGGGCATTTTTGAAAAATTGTATAAAAAAAACGCAAAGTTCTCAAGCTTTAAACTTCTACAGCGAGTAGTCCTGTAGTAGATCTACACCAGAAAAAAAAATTAAGGGCGAGTTTTTCTTCCTTCTAATAATTTTACAGCACCAAAACTCCCGTTTTAAGTCAATTTTCAATTCGTAGTTTTGATTTTTTTCTTCACTTTTCTCACTACTTAGGTAATATTGTGTTAAAACAAAAATGTAGAGCATTTCATTCTGATAATTTTGGTGTTTATTTTGTCTTGTTATCTATAAAATTAACAGAGTTACATAAATTTGTGCAAAACAAGTTTCCGGCCGAAAAACTGTTACAAAGAAAACTTAAAATGGCCGCCAAGAAAAAAGTATGAGCCTAAAAAATGTTTTACTCTAGTTTTGAACTCACCTAATATTGGGGAGTAACTGGTAAAAAAATTAAGAAAATAAAAAATGTTGAGCAAAAAATGTGATACAATTTGTTTCATTTCTAATGGATTGACCCTATTTTGGCATTGTTTGAAGTAGAATTTCTCAGAAGGGCCTGAGTGAAAATTATGAAATTTATACACATAACACCTCCTTACGATATAAAGATGTGATAATAATTTGGTGACTGAGACTGAACTGGTTTCAGAGTTACAGTGCATCGAAGTTGGCCAAAAATTGCAAACTATGCACCGAAATTTCAACGCTTTGAGGAAATTATAAATCTGTCATTTTAACTGATGAAATGTAGCCTACATGTACAACTCTTTTGTGTAACATACTTAGGTTCACTAAAATTTTGCATTTAAAATTACAATGTGGATTTTTACTATTAAATTACCGTTAAAATTCATGTGCGTATAATGCAAGTTTTGGCCAAATTCGATGCACTGTAACTCGGGAACCAGTTGAGTCTCAGTCACTAAATTTTTATCACATCTTTATATCATAAAGAGGTGTTATCTGTATAAATTTCATAATTTTTCACTCAGTCCCTTTTGAGATATTCTACTTCAAATATTGTCAAAATACGGTTTCGGGCATTTTTGAAAAATTGTATAAAATAAACCGCAAAGTTCTCAAGCTTTAAACTTCTACAGCGAGTAGTCCTATAGTAGGTCTACACCAGAAAAAAAAAATTAAGGGCGAGTCTTTCTTCCTTCTAATAATTTTACGGCACGAAAACTCCCGTTTTAAGTCAATTTTCAATTTGTAGTTTTGAATTGTTTTCTTCACTTTGCTCACTACTTAGGTAATATTGTGTTAAAACAAAAATGTAGAGCATTTCATTCTGATAATTTTGGTGTTTACTTCGTCTTGTTATCTATAAAATTAACAGGGTTACATACATTTGTGCAAAACATGTTTTCGACTGAAATATGGTTAAAAAGCAAACTTAAAATGGCCGCCAAAAAAAAAGTATGAGCCCAAAATTTTTTTTACCATAGTTTTGAACTCACCTTTAGTTGGGAAATAACTGGTAAAAAAAATTAGGAAAATCCAAAATGTCGAGCAACAAATTTTATTAAATTTGGTTCATTTCTAATGGATTGACCCTATATTAATCCAGTGGTAGGCCTATATTAGGCGGAAATTCATTAACACATTTATTTTAGTAATATTGTGTTATGTTTTGGTTCTGTTTGTTTATATTCATTAAAAAAAATACACGGCAGAGATTGTTTATTCTCACTATTGTGAGTAAACATGTATATGTTCCAATGGGCCAACACATCTAGACCGGTAATCTATTTAATCTATTTCATATGGAGTCATTATGTAAATTGTTCAATTCATGTGGGACATGTGTCTGTTTGCTCCTCGCTTCTTATGTCAGAGACCATAGCAATTGATTACGACATCCCAGTGTCTACTACCCTGATCTTTCGGCCTTTAAGAAAACGCGTCTCTGCACCCTTGAATCTTGATTTACAGACTTTTGTTGGGCCCTTGTGCGTGGCCTAACCAGCGATCCGTGATTCCCGATGCGATGTTATTGTACGGTAAGTCACCGATCCGTGCAGGAGCAACTGTTTCAGGATATGGCTACTACGCACCTGTCTTAAAGCGTTTATGTTGGTAATTCCGAGAACTGAATACTGATTTCAAAATGTTAACGTGGCACGAGCTCTCTTAATTGAAGCGAGCTGAAAGGAAGTGGTTTTCTAGAACCGCGACATCTCCAAATATTGAAAACGTGTTGTAATCTCTCAGAATATTTTCTCATTGGGTTTTAAGATTAATAAGTAATAGGTTATAAAAGAAATCGAAAAAGGGAAGATTCTCGTGATGGTTTTATTATTTCTTTTCTTAAAGAAAGAAAGGATCCATGCAGTGGCGTAGCCAAAAAAAATAATTTCGGGGAGGGTCTAAAGTGCCGGGGGTTTGGGGGCTCACTCCCAGAAAATGTTTAAATATCGAACTAATGAAAATCACATTTTACGCTATTTTAGCACTGAAAAATTAGTTCGAAAATTTGTTTACTGTATTCTAAGACATGCCTACTTTAACAAGAAATCGTTACCTAAGTTATAACACTTAATACTATTTATAAGAAAAGTTAAATAATACATGGAACAGTGGCAGTAATAGTTCTACATTTACAAGTTCTGTATTTTATTATGAAATGAAATAATTAAATATTGACAAAATGGAACTTAAATAGAATTTTAGGTTTTGATTTCGGGGGAGGTCCGGACCCCTTTGGACCCCCATCCCCTTCTCTACGCCACTGGATCCATGAGAAAATTAATAGCAGGTTTTCCTTATTGAGTGGGTTGGCGTAAATTTGAAGGTTCACATTCGGGTGGTTGCTGGTTCATATTCCACATTCGATAAATCTGTGTGGAAGTTTGTTTACCATTTACCTCGAATAATACTGGTATGCCTATAATAATTACAATCAGGCCCAAATGAGCTTCAGATGCCTCTAGACAACATCGCCTGCAGTAGCGATCTCAGGAGGGAACTATTAAAGAGCTCATATGGAAACTTGCCTTCAAATTTTGCTGATAGAACCTTCATCCTATAGGAAACTCATATACCAAAAACTAGCTGCTCTTTTGAAATTGGAAATTCCCGAAAAGTGAACGGAAATTTGTATTAAAAATAGAGGAGTTGATAAGTAGTGAAGCAGTTGAGCAGCAGTAGATCATGATGCATCGCTATCTAGCTAGCGAGGGATGTGCCAGTTCTACTGGATAGATGTTTTACATGGTGATATCGTTGTCTCGAATTGGGAATTTTCATTTTTAAAAAGGTAGCTAGTGTTTGGTATATGAGTTTCCTGTTAGATAATAGTTCTGTCAGCTAAATTCGAAGATCTAAGTTTCGATATGAGTTCACCAACAGTTTCCTTTCAGCAGTAGGCAAGCAGCAGGATTGCATGTATTAAAGCTGGAATCATAACATTTCCCCCTTTTCTCGAGGCCCCGCTTGGCATCTCCTGAGCTCCATACTGTATCTTATCTCTCTTCCGGTACCTATCTTTCTGTCTCTTCCTTAAGGGCCTTAAAGTGGGATTCCTTACCACGAAGGGCCTCAGATGAAATCGATGGCATAATATAACCCTTTTATTCGAACGGGTTATTTGTACAGCTCCCATTAAGATTTCTTGCTATAACATTATAATCATTCTGCTCTTGTAATTCAGAATGAAAACTTAAGGTATTGCGTTTCATACTCTTTTCCCAGAGAACTACACAAACCAAACATGGAAGAATGTAGTTTAATTATTAGTATGTAGTAAACGTTTCGGTTTCTCTTCTATTTTATAAGTTAAATACGGAGACTGGCCGAAAAAGTATCTCACGAACATCTGGAAGGCATGTGATAAGGAAACTGGATGACTTACAGTAGCTGTTCGGCTTCATATTTAGAGACTAACGTGATTGCGATTACAACCAATGATTGTAATATACTCTTTGTCTCGTGTGAGAAACATTATAAGCCAGTCAGTTTACTTCAAGTGTTTTAAAGTATAACTTATAACAGCATTTTTATCATTCTGTTTCTGCTCCTCTTCCAGCATTTCATTTTAAGGTAGCCTACATTTTGATGTTTCGAGTAGTGCATTTCTTTCTAGGATAGTACCGGTACGTGATAAAGCGACAATCAAACCCCGAGAGAAGCCAACCAGAATGTCTTCCATTGGTGTTTATTATTTTATTTTTTACCTTTAAGTCTTTGCTGATTAAAACCGAGGAACCCGGGTTCTTTTCCCGTGCTGCGAGATTGTCTTTGGGCCAGAGATTATTTTTAAATACACAACCACCTACATAATTATTATTGGAGTTCATAGCTTGCGAATATTGTACCGCCGTTTTTTGTTTAATTATTACATTTCTCTGTTGTAATATTATTATTTTTATAGGGTAATTTTTTTAAAATAAATGTTCTGTGTATATGAAAAAGGTTAGAAAGATAATGCCTTATGCCTTTTATTAGTTTTGTTGTTATCCTCTTTATCTCCCTCGTTCTCATGATTTTGAGTAATAATCCTTATTAATATTGTTAAACAGTTAATAAGTAATAATTCATTTATGAAAAGCAACTGTAGAATAATTGATTTAACATTTTTGGGTAAGAATATGTAACTTTAGGCAATATAAATATTTGAAGATATTTTAGAACTCTATTATTCTTACGAGATACATAATTGTAATAATGGCAGTGAATCAATGATGAAAATGAACTGAAAATTCCAATTGTTGGCATTACGATACAGAAATAGTTTACACAAAAATGTAATCACAGTGCCCTAACGTACTAAACTGAAAATATTCAACTGAAGGAATTGAAATTAGTAATGAATAAAACACTACTAATAGGTATTTTTTAAATATGACGATTGTCATAGTAATAACTCGTACAACCCAAATTCATCTTCATTGTTTCAGCGAACCTTTCCTTCTCATTCTCTGGCACATTTGAAATGCACGTGTTCTGCTGCGCTGCACTAACGATTTTGCTCTGTTCTGTGCAGAATTCATCTACTTCTTTAGTAAAAATCGTTTACTACTTTAGTTACAACTAAAGAAGTAACTATAAATTTAGCTCTTCAACACTTACTAAAAGAGTACACTACTAAAAGAGTAGCTTGGAAGTCGCAGATTTCCTTCTCATCTATAGATTTACTACTTTTGTTTGGTATACTCCTGGTTGGTGTTCGCCTCCCTAAGGAACTGAAGACGCACAGCTATTAGTTAAAAATGTATTTTAGAATCATCGACTTCATCTATAATTTAAAATGTATAATACCTTATTGCACTTCAATCGACAGACACATGTAATTATACTGTCAAATGAAGAATAGGATTAACGCTTATACAATAATTTTAATATAGCTCTAAATGTTTATAAATGTATATAGTGCAAACCACTGTTACGAAATGTTTAATGAGAGTGAATAGGTTCCTTATATGTATTATCTATTATTTTTAAAAACCTACTCTTAAAATGACCACAGATCTAAAAATTAAGTAATACAGGAATTAAGTAAATCTAATATACATATTTTATGATAAAATTGAAAATGTGGAAGAAATTAATTTGTAAATTATTGTAGGCATCTTTACTGCAAACCTATCCTAAACACGGATACAGAAGTCATGATGTGTATTATGAACAATAAATATTTCCACAATCGAGTTATATAATATTTCGGAAAATGTGCAACGGAAGATGCACCTTAACTAGATTTACTGCTACAGAATCCCTGGGACACCTGGTATAGCCTATGATATATAAGTAGAGACTATTTTTGTCGCTAGCTCTAAAAAGTCTTGTGCGGGTAATTGAGTGTATTTTGAGTGGTTGCTGCGAGCGGCGATGCTTGGCAGATTAGACCGGATATTACGTTTCTACAATATTGTAATAACCAGCTAAGTATATGATTGGGGAGTTTTCCTGCAATTTTGTCCTCATTCAGCGTATGCATAGAAATCGTTGTATTATATTATGAAATTAGAGGCGTATTCTAGAAGGTCTTCTGCTTGTAGTTACTGACTATAAACACTAGATTCCAGATTATTTTTACACAATTCGCAATTTCACTTTTTCGAAATAACATTATATAAATTTATTGCATTCATGACTTCTAATAGGCCTATGAAAATGAGTACTTAAGTAAGAACTTAATGTTAACTAAGTTAAAGCGTTCAGAAAGGGGTTGCTGAAAGAGGAAAGACTAACATCTTAGAATAATAAATTATTACTGGAATCAACATTTATGGCTATATATTTATATTTATTGGTATATTAGGCCTATCACTAGCATCTCCACATAGCCGACATTGTAGCCATTACACTCAACCTATAACTTTTATTGGGAACAAACTGAGAAAACGGCAAATGGCCGTTAATTTTCACCAAATATAGATTTGGACGTATAATATGCATATTTGGCAAAGTCTGTAATTCTTACTTTAGCGTTTATATTACAGCACTTTACAGCTATTTACAATTGCCAGAAAACTCCATATTGTGGGTATAATATTTGGAAGTAGTGGCTTTTTCGTAAAATTGTTTGCTTAATTAAAAGAAGTTGTCAGTCTCTTTGAACAGCTTGACTCGAACATACTTTCCAGAAGATTGTCTTGTCGAAAGATTATTGTTAATTAATCTTGTAGCATATGCAACTAAATACAACTACAGAAAAATGATATGCGATTAAATACAAGTAATTGGAAATTTCATGATTAAAAAAAAAAATACAGGGAAATGTTATGGGAGTAATACAATAACAGTGAAAAGTTATTCGACTAAATACAATTACAGGGAATTGTTATGTCACTAAATAAATGTAAAGGGAAATTATATGCGAAAAATAAAAGTAATTGGAAATGTCATGCTACAAAAAAAATACAGGTAAATGTTATGCGATTAAATACAACAACGGGGTAGTGTTGTGTGGCTATAGGCCTATACAACTACAGGGTATTGTAATGCTACTAAATAAATCTACAGAGAAATGATATGCAATTAAATACGAGTAATTGGAAATTCCATGTGATTACAACTAGGGTACAGAGAAATGTTATGCGATTAAATATAACAACAGGGAAGTGTTATGTGACTAATTTCAACTACAGGTTATTTTTATGTGACTTAGGGCCAGTTGTATAAAACTCACAAACTGATGGTTGTTTTTAACTGAAATTTGGAAAATAACTCGCTACTTTTGTTCTATAAAATTAACCATAGATTGTGTAACTCACAGTTGTAAATAACTAGAGGAAATAATAAAACATCTGGCAACTGTGCAAAAGTTGCGGGAAATTTGCATTGAGTATTATGTTTATATCTTTGTTAATTGATTTTTATTTGTTTAATTAAAGACAAAGCACCAAATTACACATATATATTTGGTATTTATTTTCAATTGTTTAATAAAGATGAGGTTTTGTTTTCAGTTCATTGAGGCCATGTATATTTTTGCTTCGAACAGCTTTAACCAGTCCATAGAGGTGTTTAGGTGTTTAAGTCCAACCTACGGCACCTAAAATGCCTGGAAGGTTACGAATATTGTAGAAATTGATTGATTGATTGTAGTATTGATTTCTTATGACACTGTCCTTAGTTGGAATTCTAATAAACTGAGGCCTTAAAGTATAATTTTCTCTTGTCAAATTATGAATGGTTCTACTGGCTGTTCGTTTGTCCTCAGTAACTAGCTTCCAATCACAATTATTCACATAGAACTTCAGGGCTGACCCTGAGTATCATGAACATATAATGAATTCGCTTTATTGTTGATTGCAATAGGAGACGTAACCTCTGTCTAGTTGTTCTACTCAAATTTCGGTAGCATGTCATTCAGTATTAATAAAGGATTCCTTCTCTTATGACATACATTGGATGCATGATGGATTTTCATTGCATCACCAGATGAGGTGCTGTATCAGAATAATCAGAAATCTAGAAATAAATGCTAAATAAGCTAAATAAATGCTATTTTGTAATGTAGGGCAACCATAACCAATAACAAAGCTGAAGTACCGGTATCTGTATTTTGAATGTCATTAGACAAAATGAAAACAAACTGAATCTAAATTATATGAAAATAATAGTTAATAACTCACATTGCACTTATAAAGTTAATTTCTAATGTCTTTTCACCGTTTGAAATGTATTTAAAATTTCCAAATCATCTGTTAAAGTTTTAACTTGCAAAAATTCACCATTTATATTAAACTGTTGGTTTGAATGAGGTAAACTTGGATTAATGTTTATACAACAAAGAAAGACAGTTAAATGTTATCAGAGAGAAAACCGCACAATGTGCATGTTAGTCCAGAGATCAGTTCTCGCTCGTGAAAAACTTTGTTAGGGATACTGTGCGTTTTTGCAGTCAAGTACATCGTATCTTCCACATTCCTTATCACATAACGAGCACACACAATCTGCACTGGGTTGGTAAAAATTCCTTGTGCGGCATATCCTGAAAAGAAATCCATGGACAGCGAAACGGGTCACCATGTGTCGCAACTCGTAGCAGGCTTTCTTCCAATCATCACTAGTCATGGCGTCTGTGGTATAGAAGTCCACTGGTATCTCCGTCTTCTTCCTCCGGTGTTCGGCAATGGCATTCTCGTAAGCTGGTGTCGTTGGCAGTAATAACTGCAGTCTTAGATCTTCCAGCAGCATAGTTTCCCTGTTCAGCTCATACACAAGCCGTGATGACGAGAACTTTGAGAGGCATGATGCACGTTTCGGGAACGTAGTTTTCACCTTTTCTAAATCTTTTAGGTTGCTCATTGAGAGGTGCCGCCTGATGGAGTGAATCCCATATGTGATGATAGGTATAATCTTTTTTTGAAGATTTCCATTGCTGTTTGCAGGGATACCTTCGATTGGTGTTTGATATCATTCATACATCTAACCGAGGCTATCATTCTTTCTTTTATGTGACGTGTATATATTGTTCCTTGAGATTGGAGCGTTATCCCTAAGTACTTGAAACTCTTCACTTTGGTCGGTTGGTGTGCCTTCTAAATAAATAGTGTCTGCTCTTGTTTCTTTTCATCCTCTCTTAAAGGTCATTTGTACGGTTTTGGTTCTGTTCAGTGCAATATCATTGTTTTTAGCCCGTTCCACTACTCGATTAAATGCTGCCTGCAGTGAGTTAACTGACGTTGAAACTAATACCATGTCGTCTGCGTATATGACGCCTTTATTCCTTCTGTTTATATTTCCTGCATTACGTCATATGTCATGTTAAATAAGGGTCTTCTTGGAGTACTCCTGTCATCTGGTCTATTGGATCATAGGTGGTGATTGTGTCGTCGATCTGAATGCAATTATTTGCAAGAATGTCTTTTATTAATTATGTCAAGGAGTTCTCTTTCCCTATCATGTGTTCCAATTTGGTTAGGAGTTTCGTTCTATTAATGTTGTCGAACGCTTTCTCATAATCTATAAATACAGCATGTAGTTTTCCTCTTAGCTGTTCGAGTGCTACCTACATGTCTTTTGAAGACATTCCACTGCCTGGACAGTTGAACGGTTCCTCCTGAAGCCGAACTGTTCCTCAGGGATGTGTCTGTTCACGAGAGTGGTTAACCTACTTGTGATAAGCTTGGTAAATACTTTGAGAAGTGTGCATTCTAATGCTACGCCCCTATAAGAATTTGGGTCACTGGCATTTCCCTTTCCTTTATAGAGCAGCTTGATCTTCGACATTCTCCATCGTTCTGGTATTCTTCCCTGTCGCAGGCATTCATTAAAGAGTTTGGTCTAGGCTTCCACGAGTACTGGTGTTGCACTCTTTAGGTGTTCATTGTAGACCTTGTCAGGTCCGCATGCTTTATTATTCTTTAGGCTTGATAATTGATAATTGATTGAACTCAGATCGGAAGAACAAAATGGACTAAACGCATAAAGAGGAACTACTATGTCGATGGAGTAGAATTGAGACTAAATTTGTATAACAATTTTTAAAAAATGCAAACAACCAAATACCCTGAACTGAAATTATTAACAAAATCACATTGTACGAAATAATTTCTATTTTATGTCACAAATATTTAGTGTAGAATAACTCATATCCTTAAAATGTATTTAGACTTTTTGAAATAGGCGAATTAAATAGTCTGCTAAATTTGCTATGCGAGATTCATTATCATTATATTCTGATAAAATATGTTTTTGTAAAAAAACACACATTTTCTGAAATCAACATTTTGTATTGAAATATGGTGTAATGGAAAAATGACAACTGTGATTATGTAATAGGGCTTCTTTATATTAATAAGACAGGCTGCTGAGAAAATTACGTTGCAAATTCACTGGTACGTGGGTACTGTAACAAGTACTTCAGTCTCAGTTCTGCTTTCAATGTATCCTGTGCTTTATTTAGTAGTTTTGTTCTTTCAGTTTCAAATGCGTATTAATTAATACAGACTTTGAATCTTGTTCCATTTTAACACTTTGCGTAAACGGTACTGGTCATTCTGTAAAATGACTAGGGATTGTTTAGAATGCCTAGGAAAAGCATGTAACATTTTCACAAAAAACTTATATTTCATAGTTTGCCAGAACCATCAGGCATTCTATACATTACCTAGGCATTCTATAGAATACCGGGATATCACACAATGCCGCTAACATAAGCCTATATATTAATTAACGTTTCATTTGTAAAGGTACGTCATATTGAAGAGCCGTATGGCTTGTATTCAACATAAGGAGGCTTGTATTCTTTGTCTCTATATAAAATAAAGAAGTCATAATACATTTAAGATTTTAGAGATTATGAGCATTGTAACCATAATTTTCCGTTGTTTCCATAAAATGTGTAATACTGAATTATTCGTTTAATGCAGAGAAATGTATGTTGATATATTACAATAATTTACATTCACTTTGGTGCTATAGGCCTATACGAGAGATTCACTTTTAATATCAAAATTACTTAAAATCTAGTAATGGGATCCCAATTATTCAATACTGTGGTTTCGTAATTTTTTACCTTACACCTCTGAATTTTCAATGGATAAAATGAGTGTCTGTCGAAATATAAATTTGCATCTAAAATTTATAGTAGTTCAAATTCTTGCTTTGTGAACATATTCATTTTGATGGAGAAAAATAATTTGTCAACGAAGCTCTTTAATTTACGAAGGGGAAGGGATAGGTCAAATGTACTTATTTTTGTAAATCTTGTCCTAATTGTAACTGTTTTTATGAACTAGATTATATTCCTGAATACATACATGCTGAGGATTGGGCAGCGTTGGAGCGTTACAGATTTTGCTCGCTCGTCACATCTTACTGACCAAGCGTGGCCTTGGACTTAGCGGCCATTTTGATAATTTGATTTTACCGGAAATGGTTTTAAGACTATGCAAGTTGATAAAATTACTCTTTTATTGTAATGTTAAATCATGAGTTATTTTAAGTAACTAGTCGGGCCTAATAGTAGAGATTTGTGCTGAATGTCTCTGAGAACATAACTTCCAATTCATTCAACGATTCGGAGCTAATATAAGTAATTTACAAGTAGGTTAACTGATTACCAGCTAATATAGACGATGTTTTCTATTCTCGTTTTAAACAACGTTTTCTGTATTGGTGATACGTATTCTTCTATCCTGGGATATGTCGCGGGGATATTTAGGGAAATTTTGGATATTTTGAAAATGTGATGCTAGAGAAGAATGGAAAAAATAACAGAAAAGTGATAAAAAAAATCCTGAGAAGAGTGAATGAGAAGAGATCAACACTGAACATAGTTATTCGCTGGAAAGCAAAGTTGATCACATCTTGAGAAACAGGGATGAGGGTTGATTAAGAGCCCCCTCCCTCGAAATATTGAGACACATAAGAACATCTTAATTAAATATATAAGAGACAGTTGCATTGTACATCATGATTCATGTGGAAGACAACTCATGAAATAGAAATGGCATTACTACTTTCTCTAAATAGGCCTGCCTACGAAATATAGCCTAACATTGAATTTTTTGCCTATGAGTCTCAAGCTGGCATGAACACATACCTAGCTCGTTTAACTATTAAGAGTTCTAGCCCTGCTAGCCACAGAGGCAAAGCGAGTAGTGCTTGATACATTTTTCAATAGGGAGAAAGCAAGAAAACTTTGTGTTCTATGAGTCAATTTATAGCTTTAAAAACCTTGTTGCTGCATGGCATCACGGAAGGAACGTTGGAAGAAACTCCAGGTCTTGGAAAAAGAAGAATCCAGCTACTACACGATCTAAGGGAGAACATAAAATATTGATTAGTGGTAGAGGAAGTCAGAGATGGGAGGACATGGAGAGCGAAATTCATATAAGAAAAAAAAATAATAGTAATAATAATAACAATAGTAATATCGAGATACGAAGATTCATACATATAGAGGGATTAACATAGTTTTTTAGTGGAGCCCGATAAGCAGACAGAAGAAAGGAAGACAAAGATGAGACGAAGTAGTAGAGAGAAGAATGTGGATGGGAAAGAAGGTATGAATGGAGAGCCTGGTTGAAGAAAAGAAAGCATAAGAAACATTCTTATTCTGATAGGCTTACTGAAAATTCACACAATTTAATGCATCACGGGCTGGTTTAAATTACATAACCTGTTAATGACCTGAAGAAAATGTTTATCATATGGTAGGATGGCATACTCTTGCATTAGTTTCTTTATGTTTTGCTAGAATACAAGTGGCGTAGGCCTATATTACAATATTTACGTTTATTATGGGGAAAACGTATAGAACATTGTATTTCAAATAAATTTTCACTATCTACTTGAGTCTTGTTTAGTTTAATCACAAGCCTTATCAGAAGAGCCTATATTATTCATTGATACATTCCCATCTATCATATGGTTCCTATGATAATTGTAATTTTTTTTCCTTTGACCCAATGTATTTATGTCACCCCTCGCATGAGCTTTGCTCTTTGGGGTTGTATTATATTATATATTAAATTATGTATTATATATATATTATATTTGGAGATACTGTAAAACAAAAGAAATGATATTCAATTGATTCAAAAGAGAGCAATTCGTTATTCGTTTGGCTATTAGATGTACACCCTAACGAAAAATCATACATTAGCTCAGAAATAACGCGTATAAAAATGCTGCTGAAATATAATCCACTTATATACTTAAAATTTTACACAACCTGAATTTTAATGATCTGTATGTGGTGTTAATATTAAATCACATGAAGACCACATCTATCGTTTGTTCTGGAAAGACTATGATATGAGTAATTTATTGTATTGGTCTATTTAACGAATTCTTTTGGAAATGCACTTATTTATGTAATATTTAACCAATTAGATTGACCACTGAGACTGGAAACAAAGTACAGTTCTCTTCGACCTCGCAGGCGTTACTTTTTTCATGGTTCAAGACCGGCAGTAGTTTCTGTATTTAGAAGACGCGAGCAAAACGTCCCACTAAAAATACGTGTTCGGAAACGTAACTGTTGAACCAACAGAGGGATTAGAAATTAGGCAATCACAGGTAAACAATGTTATAGAAATAATACTGAATATTACTGTTACGGCCTTGTGGCTTCACGTCCTTTATCGTTAATGTCTTACCTTATGTCGAAATTATATTGATTTCAATAGGATCTGCGAAATAATTTACTTCTCTTATTATCCTTAGTTTTATTTCTCCCTTTTAGGGACGTTTACGGGACCCACACTCCGCACGGACCTTCCGGGAGAGGGATTACCTATTGGATCACATGCAAACTTTTTTGACCAGAGACGGACATGGAGATCCTCCCGGATAAGTGATCAGACCCGGGGCCATCTCCGAGACAACATAAACAAATGGGATGAGTCACACCATTCACCACACACACATTCACTCTGAACAAGGTGAGGATGGGATGGAGATGGTAATGATGGCCAGATGATTTCCGGGGACCACAAGGGCCTAAAATTACCAGACATTTATCTCACAGGTGAGGAAAAACCCAGGAAAACCCACCTAGGTAACGTGTCCCAATCAGAATTCCAACCCGGGCCTGATTCGTGAGATAAACGCTACAGCAGCGGACCCGAAATCATTTACGTGAATTGAAATGCTTTAAAATTGAATGCGTGAAAATTAAACTTTAACGTTTTTAATGCGGTAGGCGTATAATTAATATTTCTTGTACATATCTCAGTTATCCTAAATAATATTAATTAATAACACTGTTAAACAAAATTTAATTTTCTTGATGTTAAAAGAAAATCAATGGGTGATTCGTACTGCGTATTTTGTGCTGATTTTAAACCTTTTTACATAACTTTTCCATCACCCACATTTTTTTAGTAGGCCTAATTTCATGAATAACATTTATGGTAATTATACATTTTAATATTTTTTATACTTTATATGTACCTAAAATGTATGTGAAGAAGATTTTCGTCTGTACTTTGCTTGCGGAACATCTCGCTTGAGTGTCCAACAGTTGCTTACAAATATTTTTGTATCCCATTTTCTCTGATAGCGCCTAACGGACATTGGTTTTAATATCTACCGACTGAAACATGCAACAAATTATCTTTAACAAAAAACAATAACTTTTCAAATATATTTTCATAAAATAAATTTATTTGTTGTTCGACCATAGTGTGACGTAACGGTATCATGATGATACTCATTTCGGCACTGTCTTTCATTTCGACATGGGTGTGGTATCGATTATTATCAAACGGAACGATCTTGAAAACTTGAGGGTAGCAGCTGAAATCTGTGTAAAAAATAGCCTGTATTTAAAATAAAATTCTGCTCCAGTTAATTTTAATATTATACTAAAATGAATTAATTTCGTGCTGTCAAAATCCGTTGGTTTTATGAAAATTGTGAAAAGGAAGTTTCTTCTTTTTAATATTCATCAGTTTTTAAAACGAAGTTTCAAAACACCATGTGTTTTATGCCTTCACACGTCTGTAATGCTTACAACAGTTTGAGCCAATAATGTTTTTGCCCAGTTACAGAAAATCACTGGGCGCATATAATAATAATAATACAGGAGTCAGAAACATATTCAATGTTAAAGATGGACAAGCACTATGCAATGAAGAACTTGGGAGTCCGATGGGTTGAATACAACCCTGGATTGTAGTTTCCAAGTTCTGTAATAAACGAATTATCACTTTCTAGAAGATTTTAGTAAAAATTTTGATCTTGTTCCTTTAAGAGGACAAACAGTGCTTTCATATTCAGATTTGATTTACTTTGTAATTTCTAGTGTACCAGTCTGAAGAGTGAATAAGTCGTAATGATTTATTTTGTAATACTTGAAATTTTTGAAAAATGTTTGGTACATAACACCACACAGGAGCAGCATATGTTATGACGGATAATATAAGCATTTTGTGTAATGTTACTTTTTCTTCTTCGGTAAAGCAGAAGACTTCAGGAGTGAATAAAGTTGTGATATTCAGCCATAGCATTTTGCCTTCGTATGGGAGACATGCATACAAAGATGTTGTTTTGTCGCCTCTTTTTGCATTTGGTAAATAATATAGCTTGGCATTTATAAGCATTTATCATTATGCGCCCATCTTTTATCCATGTTTCTATGCGACTTATGTGACGCTGAACTTTGGAAACAGCAAATGAAGAATTCCCTTCCCGACAGTAGATGGCAGTGTCATCAGCATACATAAGAATATTTGTAAGCTTATATTCATTTGTAGGTATTCAGAAATGTACAGACAATACATAATAATGCCAATAAACGATCCTTGGGCTACACCTCTGGCTGTAGAAATTGCTCATTCCGTGCGAACTTGGAACTTCCTGTCTTGAAGGTAGCTTACCATCAGGTAAGTGAAGGAAGGCGGCATGCAATTACTGATTTTGTATAGCAAACCAGTGTGTCATACTCTGTCAAAAGCTTTTGGTATATCCAGAAAAATAGCTGTAGAGTAGCACCGATTATTAAAGCCTTATGTAATTTCATTAACCAAGGCAAGGCTACAGTGTGTAATAGATCTGCCTCTCTGAAAGGCCACCTGTCAATCAGGTAAGACATTTGAGGTGTAGTCTGGTGGTTTCTTGAGAATAGTTTTTTCAAATAATTCCCCATGAGTATTCAGCAAACTGATAGGCCTCCTGTTGATTCTTTTTATGAGATGGGTCTTTTCTGCTCTTTGGAATTGTAATTACATTAACCTGCTTCCACTGTTTGAGAAAGTATTCAAGTCTTAAGACACAGTTGAAAATCTTGACAATATGACAATATGACATATTGTTTTTTTCGGTAGGTTTTTTTAATGCTAGGTTATTCATTCTGTCCTCTACTGGAGCTCTAGATGACTTTAACAACTTGATGATCTTCATAAATTCAGAAGGTGTGGTATGTTTTATGACATGGTTATGAGGAGTATTTAGAACCTTTTCAACAGATTAAATAATCTATATATCTGAGGCTTGATGATCTTCATCAACAATACGCTCCCTCAACTGAAGAAGTAAATAATCTACTATAGCCTCTGCTTTTTCCAAGGGATTGTACTTTAATCCCCTTCTGTTGTAATTGGTTGTTGTTTCATTGTAGTCTCGGACTGAGTTTGTCATTTCTAACCCTCCATATTTTATTAGAAGATGCTGCATCCCTCACAGCATTAGTATTTTTGTAATCTTCAATAGAAGATGGTGCATCCCTCACGTAATTTTAATAATTATTCATTTTAATTTCACTTACTTTTCTATGCAGCCTATTCTTGAGGTTGTTTTATATATTTTTATTGACCTCACTTCTTGTTTTCTGCTATTTTTCCTTGCTTGTCTATTTTCTCAGCATAGTTCCTTAATCTCTTTATTTCAAATGCAGAATATCTTTTGTCGCAGATTTTTGTAGCATGCTGCAAATCTGAACTTACAGTTTTTATGTATACTTCCACGGTTTGTTCTAATTCATCATGAGATGTGATTTGAATATTTCCAGGCATGGAGTCATATAAATATTTACGAAAATAGTTCCAGTCGTTTTCAGACTTTTTGGCGCCTTTCATAATTGTAGAAGTGGGGATGTGATCTAGTTTCAGAACTGAAAGCAACAATGGACTCAATCTGCTGCGGTATGAGGCTAGTGTTTAACATTGCTATGTCTAATACATCAGGTCGATGTAGATTATTATAGGGAAAATGAGATGCTTCTTGAGGGGCAATGATATTGTAGTTATGTGAGATAGTGAGAGCCTCCATAAGTTTTCGCCTGGTACTAGTAATGAGTGAATTCCAGCTTAAGCTTTTAGCGTTTAGATCTCCAGCATGAATGTAGGCCCTACTTTTTGGATATTCTACGAAGTTTGTCCAAATCTTCACCCAAGAGGTCCTTGCTAGTTGAACATAACACGGCGCCTAGCTGTAGATTTACCATTTGCATGGGCAGTTCAATGATTATAGCTTCTATATTTGTAAACTGCGGAGTTCGTACATGTCTATGCAGTATATAAGCTTTAACAGCAACAACGGTACCACCATGTTTTCCTCTAGGTCCGTCTGTGTGGTATATATTGTAATTGTTTTAAGTCAAACGTTTGTTTGCACTCAGATGAGTTTCATTTATTAAGAGTATGTCATCTGATTAATAAAATAATGCTCTAAAACGTTTTTGAGGAATTTCCTTTCATCATCTGATGATAACATAAACCATGCAATACTTCCCGTCATAACGTATGCCGAAGAGGTCTGGAGCATATCCATGTCCAAAAGGCCCAGACTCAAATTGGATCAAACACAGAGAAACTTTCTGATCTTTGCGATAAAAACATACAGAACAGTATCCAACCACGCCTTTCAAGAAATAGCTGGCGCTATGCCCATATCTACTAGCCTTCTCTTATGACATCAACGCCATCTCCTGCGGTCAGCCCCTCAATGCGGGATTCCTTCACTGGAAAGAACAGAAATTCCAACAAGATAAAAAGGAATCCACCCAAGAGACAGTCATGTAATAATTGACATTTTAGGAGCTCTAGGAAAAGCAGAAAATTTAGTCTTCACAGACGGGTCCAAAGCGCAATACCAGTAGGAGCAGGAATGGTGGTCGAGAAAACTCAAGTAAAATTTTCATTGGAGTAGAAAGGCTTGACTTCAACTACTCTGTTTTCCAAGCTGACCCACTGGGCATAACATAGCTGTGGGATGGATTGAACTACAGAAGAACTTCATCGCAATGTATGCGATTCATGTCGACTGGAAAGCAGCCATTCTTGCCATCGTAGACAAGCGAACTGACCACCCACTTACTGTTCATATCGGAAACAAACTTATCGCCCTCAAAAGGACACATGAGATTACCATCCATTGGGTCAAAGGTCACGCAGGACTCCGAGGAATTACAGAGCAAATATCTCGCCAAGAATGCTGCCAGTTACAGAAAACAATTGATTACAAATCACTAGCTCTAAATTGGGCTAAGCAATTGTTAACTGAATGCTTCACAACAATATGGGCTTCCATGTATACCAGCTCCGAAAACTATTCCATAACAAATTATTCATCCCCAACTTACTACATAGACTGTTCTCTTCTCTAAGGGCCAATCACATAACCACCCAATTTGTTAGAAATCACCCGTCTCTCCACGAAATGAAGCTAACGACTTCACTACAGTAGTGTGGTTTTCTGTGTGACGTCAGAATAGAGGTCGAATGAGAGGGGAGGGTGGGTTGCTTACGTCGGAGGAGGAATAAGAGGGGAGGTGGAATGAGAGGGTAAAACTATTGACAAAATGTGCCAAGGAACTCTGCCTTTTCAGCAAAGGAGAGAAAATTTTAAAATTTTCAGATCCCACTAACCTAACCTAACCTAATCTAACATAACCTAGCCACCAAAATAAAAAAGTGTAACATGTAAATAACTTTGGATATTGTATTTTAATTCTCTCTAATTAAAGTTGTGATAAAATATGTCCTACACTATAAGTTGGTAATGAATAATGGATGAGGGATACAATAAAAAGAAAATTTACACAAATGTTTATGTTTTTCATTTTCCATACGTACAAGTCCTAGTCCGATAGGATATCCTTAGTGCTGATCCATGAATTTTTAGAGTTTAAAAACCCGAGTCACTGCACATAAACCTGTTTCCCATGTCGTTTTAACGCTTTTTCAATCAAATAACAGTCTGGAAACTTTGTTTTCTGAAGTTCCTCATTACAAAATGCACCTTGAATAAAATCAAGTAAACTGATGTAAAAAAGTGCCAGTATGTTTTTTTTAATCAGTTATGATTACAATTATGATATGCAGAATATGTTTTTTTAATTGATTTACAAGTTAAGCTCCAGATTTATTCATTAAGCAGGGCTTAGGGAAGAACAAAGGTCTAGTTTTCTTTTTAATCAGATTAAAATCTTCCAGCATCAGCTGAACTGTACAGATTTTTGATATCTTGACAATCGCACACTCACATAAAAATACGAAAAAGAAAGTGAAATTGGCTGGTTTCGGGATTTGAACCATGGAACTCCATAACGTGAGGCCAAAACGTTACCATCTCGGTCACCTGGGTCAGTTTAACGGTCTAGTTGTAAGTTATAAGCGCATGTAAAACAATAGTGTTTTTGGTCATAGCTATCTCTATTTTAATTTCCAAAGCCGTAAAATATCACAGTAAAACAATTGACTATGTTGTCATGATAAATGATTTGCTTTTTTTTATATAAATTCTTTCGAATACGTATATTATCATAAAATAGGCACCAAATTGAGCATTACTCCGAAACAGGTGAACCGATTTCATCCAGTATCAGTAGACCTCTTCCCATGAACACTATAAATGTGTATACCAAATTCCATAAAAATCCGGTAAAGCGTATTTGAGTTACCGCGTTTTTAAAATAGACACTAAATTGGGTTTTACTCCGGTACCGGACAACCGATTTGGTCCAATATCGGTAGACGTCTTCCCATGTACATTATAAATGGGTATACAAAGTTTCAGGAAAATCCAATAAAGCATATTTGAGTTATCGCGACTTCTCATATATTAACATAAAAGGCAATAAATTGGGCATTATTCCGGTACTGGCCAACCGATTTGGTTGAACATCAACAGACGTCTTTCCATGGATAGTATAAATGCGTATACGAAGTTTCATAAATATCCGATAAGGCGTATTTGAGCTATTGCGCCTTTAAAATATACACTAAATTGGGTTTTACTCCGGTACCGGTCAACAGATTAGGTTCAAATTTAACAGAGTACTTTTCATGGATGTCATAAATGCGTATACCAAGTTTAATGGAAATCCGATACAGCGTATTTGAATTATGGCGCCTTTCTATTAGAAAGGCGCCATAATCTATTAAAATAGGCACTAAATTGGGCATTACTCCGGTACCGGTGAACCGATTTGGTTCAATATCAATAGGGTTCTTCCCATTGACATTATAAATGTGTTTTCCAAGTTTCATGAAAATCCGAAAAAGCGTATTTGAGTTAGAGCGCGTACAGACACACGGACGGACGGACGGACAGACAGACAGACGGACAGACATTTTTCGTCCTCCACACAATCTCATAAAGTACCATACTGGCACTTAATAACAGTTCCTTCCAAAACCTGAAGCAGATATGACTATAATGGTGTTCTTGTTCTTGTTTTTGTTCTTGCAGATGCCTTAATGAATTATTACTACATGCAATACAGAGGTGATTTTGTTCAAATTTTATGTGAGATAGTTTTACACCGTTATAATAATAGATACGATAAATGATATAATTTTTTCGTTTTGAAGATCATTTTTGTATGTTTTTCAAAAAGTATGTATTTATATGAAATTATATTGTAATGGTCATTTATGTAATCGTACAAATAAGTTTTTCGAAGCTATGGCTGGACCAATCCTAATAAGGCAATCGATGTGAAGAGACGAATTCCATCAGTTTCTTTCTAATAAATGTTGTAGTCGAGACCCTATCTATTCAGTGTCAAGAATGGAATAACCCAGCTGAAAAATTTCCGTTACATACCGTGTAAGCCCTCCAATAACCGATTTTAGAGACATTTATATAAAAAAGACTGACGATTGCTGCATAGTATGCTTCGTGTTATATCCCCACAATATTGACATCATTCTGAAGATCTGGTACACATTTACCAATTTCCACCAATTAATTATATAAAAGAAAGTATCATTTATGAGTGCGAATTGGACCTAAACGTATGTAGGTCTACTCTCCTGAAAAAATGTGCGTGTATGCATATGATTTTTCACTGTTCATACTTCCGCTTAACTCATCAGAAATCTCTAGTCTACGTTAGTATAGTTCCACATGTTTACATCACTTACACGTATTATTTGCTCGCTTCCTTATAAATATACTTTACGAAACCAATACGCATATGAATAATGCTGTATTTATTAAGCCGTAAAAAATAATATTCCCTCTATAGACCGAGGGATTGCGGCTCATTCGGTACGTGAAGCTTATTCATTTTATGCCCCGGCCGCCTTTATCCCAGGGCCATTGTGAAAATTATTGTTTTAGGGAAATAGATTATAAATTATTGACATGCTGCGGTTGAAATCGAAATATAATTTTAAATTTTCAACCTTCTACCATTTTGAATTTTAAATTTTCAAAACTTGCCTGAAGCAAGGAGATGGTCTGGCACCAATACTCTTTAATTTATCTTTAGAACATGTCATTAGGAAACTACAACTGGATACAAACTCAACTTTACGGTATAAGAGCATACATATCTTGGGGTATGCTGATGATATTGGGATACTGGCAACATCTTGGCAGGCAGGGAAAGATACAGTGAGGGCACTCAATGAACCTGCAAAGGAAGTGGGACTGAATATAAGTATTTGTAAAACTAAATCAATACAATTAATAACTAAAGGGACCACACAAAATCAACATCACCAGCTACTGATAGATCAAGTAATTGAGAATGTAAACCAATTCACATATTTGGGAACGTGTATTACAGAAAATAATGACGAAATGATAGAGGTACAAAGAAGAATTAATCTAGCCAATAAAACGTACTTAGACCTCATACATGTCATGACATCCAGGTTGATACATAGAAAGACAAAGATTTTTTTATATAAAACTAAGATACAACCTGTATTACTTTATGGATGTGAGACCTGGACCTTTACCCAGAAAGCTGCAGACATGATAAATACAGTTGAAAGAAAGATTTGCGAAGAATCTATGCCCCTATTAATGAGAACGGTGTATGGAGAGTTAGAAGAAATAATAAGTTTAAACAAATGTATAGAGAACGAGATTTGGATATAATAGTACGTTTGAGAAGGCTGCAATGGGCCGGACACATCAATAGAATGCAAGGAAACAGAATACCTAAAACAATAATGAATGCAGCATTCGAGAGGAAAAAATCCCAAGGAAGACCAAGGAATCGATGGGAAGATGCAGTTGGCATGGACATCAAGCAATTACTTGGAATAAGGAATTTTAAATTGGTCAGTAGTAATAGGGAAGAGTGGAGGAAGAAACTTGGGGAGGCCAGAGCTCGACACGGGCTGTAGCGCCATGTGATGATGAGGTAGGCCGTGACGTCATAACCGCGCCCAATATTATGTCATCACTTTCCCTCCGGACTCTCCACTTACGTCATCACTTCCCCCGGACCCACCGCGTATGTCATCAAACCACCTTCCCCTCGCAATTCACCCATTCCACCTTCCCCTCCTGCTCCCCTGCTTACATCATCACTTCCCCTTCCAATCCACCTCAATCCAACGAGACCCTCCTCTGACGTCATGTATAAAACTACACTACTCACCACACTGCAGCTACCCACAAAGACTTCCACAGACAGTCCGACATCTGTTGACAGGATGCACGGCATACTCTAAAGATCGACCAGCTATATTACGAACAGTTCCTCTGCCAACGGTGCTGAAGTATAATTTCAATGCAGTCGACGTCACTAACTTCTTCGTGAAAACACCAGTCACATACACACACATTCCGAACAAGGCGTGGATGTATGAGAGTGATAATGACGACCAAATGATATACGGGGACCAGGAGGGCCTAAAGTTCCCCAACATTCACCACACAGTAATGAAAAATCTCGCAAAAATCCGATCTAGGAATCTTGTCCCGACCAAAATAGGAACCGGGCCCTCTGCGTGAGGAGAAAGAACGCATTCCCTACGCCACATCGGTGGATTGAACTCGTTATCAATTAAGGAATTCCTATGAAATGTACTAAGCGACAAGAAAGTATTTGTATGCGGAAAGTTATGTGATTTTGAGACTATGATTGTAATTACTATGGAACTGAAGTGAGGTTAATGTATTCCCTGAAAGCATATTCTGAAACACACGAAGCTCGTGATTCAACTGCCTTCACGAAAGCGGATTAGTAACAGACACTCTCCCGTCAAGAAGCCTCAGAGCTAACAATCCAATTGGGAGGAGCTGCAGATACGACACCCCGATTAATTTGGATTTCATTTGATTATAAAATAACGTTTTTGAGATAAGATTGACCTGACCGACTGACCCGCCACACCCCCACCGTCATAACCACTTACTGTACCTCAGTATGCAGTTTGCAATTAATTTATTTTCAAGCATAACCTCCATATTAAAGTTAGACTAGTATCCATTTTATTTTTGTTTTAAAGGAAGGAACGCTTTTTTGCATCTTATAACGAACCTCTCTAAAAGAAAATGTGCTGCTATGCCCCTCGTTATTTTAAAGAAACTGCATATCCTGGGAGAGCCATCTTGGAATTTTGCACTCCTTTAAAATCAGGTCAAAAGCAAATGAGGAGATGAACTGACCTAAGCTTAAGTTGGAAAAGAAAAATCCATAAAACAACCCACGCGCGCAGCCAGGTTTAAATTCTCTCTTTTCGGATATTGTTAATGCGACCACGTGGGCTCTACAACAGCTAAAGAAATATGATGTGGAATTTTAATTATCTGAATATTGCAAGTTAGTCACATGAAAGTAATAAGGAAGGGAAGATCTACAAATAGAAGGGCTGTGCGATTTTAAATAACAGTTAAAACATAATACCTTTAATTTTTGTACAATTTTAACACTATCTTCTCGATTTCTATATTTAAAAATTCTAATTTGCTGTAAACTCTACTATTCCTGAACTATTTGACAAAATTAATATTCAATTTTTGAAGTTTGTAACGCATTTTATCATTTCTTTTTAACATCAAAATATAATTTTTAATAATATTTACGCACATTTGGGCATACAATTGTGGTCTTCACAGTTCACTGATAGAAACATATGATTATTACTTTTAACAAACTAAAGAGATTAATCAGTAGGCCTACTAAGTTCTGATTTTAACAGGCTTTCAATGGTGTAGGCAAAATTTAAAACAAAAATGTTGAATTATTCTAGGTCCGGGTGTGTTCTGTGGGAGCCAAGTGGTCTAGGAATCTGCATACAAAACAGGAAACTCGGGTTCGATTCCCACCCACGAAAAACTTTTCCTCTATAGAATACATTATAACTAAGCTGGGAAAACGTCAAATGAGCTAAAAGCCATTTCATTAAAAACAATGTTCTTTCTCCTACCAATGGAAGCTATATGCCAATGCCCATGCATAGCTAAAGGAGGTATGGGATAAATCAGTCGCCAAGTGGTTTCTAAAGATCTACAGAAATGGAAGTGGTGGTATCTCTACATCACCAGGAAATGCCAACTGATCTACATACCACACTAGCGTACATTCAGAATATCCTTCAAATAATTAAACGAGTTATAACATCTTATTTATCTGTACATTTGAATATGTTTTCCCCCTTCTTTCTGGTATATAATTAAAATTTGTGACGGGTAAAAGAAGTTCTTTCCTAAGATAAATTGTAGTACCGTATGTGTGTGTGTGTGTGTGTGTATATATATATATATATATATTGCAACCAATGTTTGTATATAACCCCTAGCATGAGCTTTGCTCTTTGGGGTTGTATATGTTATATAAAATAAATAAATAAAACAAATAAAATAATGCTAGGAGCTATGACCAAGTTGTTAATGCTGGCCAATTAGAGACATGCATTTCTTTTATACTGTTTATATTACTAATTGTCTAATATTTTGAAGAGTTTATTTCCAACACACACATTACTAATGTGCTTGCTCATATACCTGTAATTAATAAGACAATTAGTATAAAGGAATGTAGTTCTTGACTGCGCTTCAATGATTCAGAAGGAAATGCAAATTAAACAAACACACACGTCTGTCAAGTGGAGATTAATATATTTTGAGAATCCTGTAGTAGACTCCAAGGTGAAGTGAAAGATCGCCTCACCCATACCTTATGCATGAAATTAATTATACTTGGTCATTATAATTATGAACGCCACTTGGACGTGGAAATTAATGTTATATCTTAAAGCTGTATGTTTTATTACCTTAGGTCTACTCTTCTGAGTTAACACTTAATAAATCATGGTGTCATTAAGATCACCGAGTGTTTCCCTGTTAACAGACATGAAATCGAAACATACGAGGGGCATACTGAAAGTCGTAGCAACATTTTTTCACAACCTTAATCTTTATTTGTAAGTGAAAACAAGTATATCATCTCAATCTAAAGATCTTTCTTTCACTTTTCCACATAGTTTATTTTTATTTTTATTTTTTATTTATTTATTTATATTTTTTGTTTGTACAAATGTTTCCCAACGTTCTGCAAGTTTGAAAATACCCTTGCGGTAGAATTCCGTTCAAGCTGCTCGTAGACACTGACTGCCCAAAACGTTCTTCAGAGATTTCGAAATGAAGGTGATGAATTTTTGACGAGTATTGTGACTGGAGATGAAAGCTGGTTCCATCATTATGAACCTGAAATAAAACGACAGAGTATGGAATGGCACCACTTGAATTCGCCATCGAAGAAGAAAGCGAAGACAGTGCCATCTGTAGGGAAAGTTATGGGGAGCGTCTTTTGGGATGCACAGGGTTGCATTCTGGTTGAGTTTCTTGAGCCTGTACAAACCATAAATTCTGCCCGCTAAATCCAGACACTTTTGAAGCTCCGTCGTGCATTGCGTGATGGAAGATCATGGATAGAAGGATGGAAAGAAGATCATCCTTCAAACGGATAATGCGCGTACGCATACTGCACGTGCCACTATGGAGCAGATCTGGAGATTTGGGTGGGAAACACTTCCACATACTCCCTACAGCCCCGACATGGCACCCTCCGACTACCATGTTTTCGGTTTTGTGAAGGAACAGATGCGAGGCCAACGCTACGAGACACTGGAGGATATTCGGAAAGCAGTGCGTCAGTGTCTACGGGTAGCTGGAACGGAATTCTATCGCAAGGGTATTTTGAAACTTGCAGAACGATGGGAAGCATGTGTTAAAAAAAGGAGATTATGTGGAAAAATGAAAGGAAGGTCTGTAGATTGAGGTGATATACTTGGTTTCACTTACAAATAAAGATTAAGGTTGTGAAAAAATGTTGCTCACGACTTTCAGTAGGCTATGCCGCTCCTACAGTGCTTTGCAGATGACAAGCCCTATGTCCTTCAACTGCATATATACGCGGTCCAATCAGAGACGGCGAGACGGAGGGAAGACTCTCACTGACAGCGGCAGCCTTTTAGCCTGTGCACGTGATTGGCGGTGAAGGAAAAGGCTTCCCATATGAAAAATACTGTAGTTACCCTCCTCACTTCTATCAAAGCTTCCATACAAAAGTAAATTTATCTTTTAACAAATACAGTAGACTTGTATGTGTGTGTGTGTGTTTTGTACTATTCTACTGTTTACTGTAGTGCTCAATATTTAATATCATAGAGGCTATTTTTTTAGCCTTTTTTACTATTCGGCCTGATATTTAATATAAATAATTCAAATACCTGCGTGCTCTCATGGTTTCCATCGCTGGCTTCGGATCCATAGGCCCGGGTTCGATCCCCGTTACCCCCAGAAATAGGGAGGTCTGGAGCGGGGTGCATTCAGCTTCGTGATTCAAGCCGAAGAGGAACAACTTGTTTGAAAAGTAGCGGTTCCGGTCACGGAAACCATTATTAACGGCCATGGGTGTCAGCATGCTGAAGTCATGCACCTTGTAAGAATGGGCCGCACTGATGAAATGACTAATGCAAGGGAAAATATAAACGCCGGTACAGTATAGCCCGATGTTGCCGTAGCGTAGTGATCGAGACACTTCGCTACAATCGATTCCCTTTGAGGTTGGTGGAATTTTTCCATTCGTCTAATCCTTCTGGTGGCACTACGGCCCTGAGGTTGACTCAGCCTCTAACAGAAATTAGTTCCAGGTGTATTCTGAGGATAAAAAGCGGCCAGTGCGTGGGGCTGACAACATTACCAACTTCATGTGCCGAATGTCTGAATCTGGAAGCCATAACCTTCCGGAACCCTATTCATCTCCACGGCCGATACAGGAATCACTTTACCTTTTTTATAAGTTAACACAGCCCTGTTTATCCATTCATTATTACAAACTGTTCATATGTATTAATGGCCGAGTGCACCATTCTCCGGTTTTCTCAGCCGTTTCGTTACCGCGGTAAACGTAATACCGGGGTATTCTCAAAATCTCTGTGCATCATTGCTAAAATACCGCGGTTTGCTAATGCTTGGAAATATTGCGGTTACTCTGCTCCGAATCCATTTCTCATTGATGGTTTCTTCCATGGCCGCTAGGTTCTCTCTCTCTCTCTCTGGACGTCTGCCAGTCACGGTGGCTCTCCTATAGGCTATTGGTTTCCCAAATTCAGTTTTTTGTTGCCTTATTATTCAATAAAAAGATGTTCATAAGGATAAAAGGGAATATTATATTGCGTATATATGTCGTCTGAATTCATACTTCGAATCCAAGCACCATAGATACTGTACCAATCGTGAAATGGCTTGATTTCGCCTACTGGTTTGGTTGAGGTGAGAAAGGAAGGTCATTTCAATCGATGTTACAACACAGTACCATCGTTCATTCTTCAAATAGACCCCACCTGTCTGTACATTTCATTAAAATAACTGATGTTTTAAAGAATAATTCTCACACGTGTGCAATCCAAGGCAAAGCAATACCACGAAATCTCTGCTCTGAGTTCGACATAGCCTCGCTTTTATTCCCGTACAACTAGTAGACATTTTAGGTGCAAAATCATGTGCATAGCCATGAAAGGGCTGTTATAATTATGTTTGTATATGTGCAGGTATGATAAATTGCTTACATACCCTATATACCGATACACAGGCTACATCGTGATGCATGCAGCCATTCACTTAAATTTGGCCTAGGACCACTGGTTTTCCATATATCATTTATTTGTTGCCGTATTGTTCAGTAATAAATGTTCATAAGGATAAAATGGAATATTATATTGCGTATATATGTCGTCTGAGTCCAAACTTTGATTTCAAACACCACAAATACTGTACTAATCGTAATAATCGTGGTTACGCCCACTAGCCTACTCGATGGACCTGGTTTGGTTGAGGTAAGAAAGGAAGGTCATTTCAATCGATGTTACAGCACAGTATTTGCAAAGATATGTACCATCGTTCATTCTTCAAATAAACCCCACAGCCTCTCATTATTCTTTATGCTCAATTAGCTTTTGGCCTAGATATCGTAAATATGATACATTACGCTGATCTCCATCTTGGAAAGAAAACAGCGGTTTTCTCACTTTACAGCTCCTTCACGGCCGGTTTGCATCTTACCGCGGTAAAAATCGAAACCGAGCACGGTGCAACGAAAGTATGACTTTACCGGGGTAAACTAAGCAACTTTACCGCGGTATTCTGAATACCGAGATTGGTGCACTCGGCCATAAAACTTTTCTTGAAGATTCGAAGAATAAATATCCAAATATTGGACCTATAGTAACCATGTAACTGTACTTCTATACTTTTAATAAGAAAACTCAAAAGCTATTCGGTCACCGCTTAGTGAAAAGTCGTATACTGTTCCGATCCCAGTTTCTGAACAGTTTAAACCGGCTCATATTTCGGACCGGACTTCTGCTGTAACAGCATTATTGCGTGATATAGCCTTTACAAAATAAAGGAAGACTAGTTCTACATATTACAATATATTGTCTGATTGTTCTGCAGCACAGTTGTTTATATTTGTTTTTTCTTTACTTGTTAGTGATATGTTTGCAAGGGGAAAAAGACTGGAAGAGATGGAAATAATTCGCTAAGAATGGCAGATGATGGTTTTCAATATTTTATGTAACAGCGCAGGCTATGTGACTCGTCAACTTGAGAACAATCATTCTTATACTATACAAGACGTACAGTTTACTTTATATTCTCTGGGCTCTGTAGTTTTAAAATTACTTTATAAAGCCAACTTCTTACCGATTCCTTACGTAGGTCTATGCACGTTAGGCTATAATTAGAGATATCTAGTTTTCGTGAGTGGCGGATTCATTGAAGTATGTTTATTACCATTAATAAAATGAAAATATTTTACTTCAGACACTTCTAGGCAGAAATATTGTCGTTTTATACTCGCTAAAAAATTGTTTTTTTTTGCGAAATTTTCGTTCTTAGTACAAAATTTTTCTTTCTTCACTGAAATCTTTTTGCAGAGAAGTTTCGAGTTTTGAGAAGGTCTCTTTTTATAAAAAGACAAATGGTATGCTCATTGAAAATCAAATAAATTTATGTGCACAATAATAAAAATAAATATTCATTATACTGTACTACTTAAACTTTTTATTAAACACATGTCACTGTTATATGTGTAAAGAACTAGGGAACAAATTTATTTCAATTGAAAATTAGGATAATCTTTTTTTTTTTTGTTTTTAATGAACTTAGTAATACAACATGTATTGCACCGAACGGGAAGCTGTTTAGTTTTCAATAAGTTTCGTTGGTGGATGGTAGCAAGTGAGAAAACAAGTGGATGATTCTATTCCCATTGGATCATTTATCCTAAATTATGTGGAACATCTTGATGTAATAATTATACATATTTACATGGATACATTGTGTCCATAATAGTATTAATTCATATTCTTCTCGGAAAATAACTACATTTTAAATCTTTTAAAAATTTTTAAATTGAGTTCTCAAAAATGTGCATCCGAATACAAAGTTAAAAACTATTACACAATAGTCCAATTCAAGGGCTGTAAGAAGGAACTAACCGCTAAGTGCTCAACTTGCGCCTTTTTCTGAAAATTGACTTTTTTTCAGGAAACCAAGAAATAATAATGTCGGCCGCGGTGGTCTAGAGGTAGCGTGCCCGCCTCTTGAACCGAAGGTTGCGAGATCAAACCCGGCCGCGATCGATGTAAAAATCTTTGGCACGGAGTCCTCCGGGAGGGACTTTAAACTGGGGGCCCGTGTCGTAGATTTACGGCACGTAAAAGAACTCCAAGCCTAAATTAGAGCCTCTGGACAAAATTTCTCGGCCCTTTCACGTCCACGTAATACCTTAGTTTCCTGAGGGGGGTTGAGAGGGGCTTACCTCTTGTCCCTCTTCCCTCGGAAAATAAGCGTAACAGAATTCATATAGGTAACAGAAACCTCCACTTGGAGGCCCCTTCGCCCCTACATAGGGGCTATAGGGGTTCCAGACAGACAATAAATAATATGCTTTTTTTAAGCAGAACATTCAATCAGTGCACTTAAACAAGGAACCAGCAAAAAATCCCAATTGAAGACAAATATGATGCTTATTTAAGCAATGTTAAGTAAATGAAAGCATTTAATTTATTGTATAGGCCTATAAAGTTTAGGGAGAAGATGGGCGAAATTTAGATAAATTTTGGTAAAAAAAATATATACATTTTTTTTTTGCTTTTTGCCACAAATTACACTATTAACCCTAATTATCATGTTCTATAGTTTTTAAAGTTTACCAGCAATCTTAAATACTCGAAGTATAATTTTTATAGCGCTTGTAGGTGCTGAAAATTACGTAATAGTTAACATGATGCGGTCGCTCCGTTTTTATACCTAATCTCAAGTGATATGTTTAATATGCTAACTGTTCACATTGCTTAAGTAATCAACAAAATTAGCCTATGTGTACTTTTATTTATCCACTAAGTTATTGTGTCTGTACGATGACGTATTAAAAACTAAAAACTGGTTGCATGGCAGATATGTTCAAAGATATTTCATTTAGAGTCATTAGAATTATTAGAATTACAATTAGCCCTCGAGTATGCCATAGCGGGCAAGGGCCTCCTGGCATACCAGGGTGGCTGACTCGTGAAGGAACGTTTCAGGCTAGCTTTAACTGAGAATGCTAAAATTTAAGTATATAATTAACCCTAGCTTTAGTACTAATTTTCAGGGGTTTTCAACTTTTTTCTGTCTCTGGCACTCCTAGACCACAAGTTCCCCAGAACACTCTTAAACTCGTCCTCCTATCGTGATTTCTGCCTTCCGACACTTCTTTTCCGAGTTCTGGGCTCCGACACTGTAATCGCATGTGTCCATCTCTCCGGGTTGATTCTCATGACATGCCCTGCCCACATTCATTTTAATCTGGAACCAGTAACCATCACATACTTTAGACCTATAGGTGTCGCCTTCCTGATGTCTTCATTTGTCATTAGATCTTTCAATGTGATTTTTATCAGCTTCCTCTCCATCTTCCTCCGGCAGATCTGTAGCATGTTTTTATCTTTTTTAGTTAATGTCTATGTTTGGGATCCATTTGTCATTTAGAGTCATTAATTCGTATTAATTCTATTAAATTGTTTTATTGACAAAAATTAAAATTATCTGAACATCACGAACCATCATTTTTTCCAATAGAATATAGGACTGCCACAGTGGCTCACTACAAAATATGAATAAACTGTATTTCACAAAGATTACGTTTATTATTCAGAAAATGCGAATTTTCTGGCGTATAATAAAATATCAGTTGCTGTGAGATTTAAAGAGCGGAGCGACAGCAGCCTCCGAAATATGACGCATGATTTTCGACACTAAGGAGCACAGTAGAACTAAAAAAATTAGAGTTCATATAATTATGATTGCTTTTAAACTTAAAAAATTATAAAATGTGTCAATTAGGATTAATAGTTTAATTTGTGACAAAAAGCAAGAACTGGTATACAGTATTTGAGCAAAAATTATCGAGATTTCACCCATCTTCTCCCTAAACTTTATATAGGCATACATTAAATGTAATGCTTTCATTTACTTATGCTTAAATAAGCATCATATTATTTTGTCTTCAGTTGGGAATTTTTCATGGTTCCTTGATGAAGTATACTGATTAATGTTCGGTTTTTAATAAAAAATCATCTTTAAAAGGCATTATTATTTCTTGGGTTCCTGAAGAAAAACGTCAATTCTTTTAAAAAGGCGTAAATTGCGGTTAATTGGCTCTTATAACCTATAATCGGACTGCTCTATAATAGTTTCTTAACCTCGGAGAGTTTTTAGAAGTCAATTTAAATTTTTTTAAATTAATTAAAATTTAGTTAATCTCCTAGAAGAATACAAATTAATATTATGGACACAAAATTCTCTAAATATGTAGCCTATAATTATTACATCAAGAATTTCACATAGTTCAGCATAGACGATCCATTAGGAGTAGATTCACCCACTTGTTCACACTTGCTACCATCCACTAAGAAACTTATTGAGAAATAAACAGCTTAACGCTCGGCGCAAAGTCAGCTGGCCTTCATTTAACTTTGAGGATGTGTCACCATGTCATACAACAGCTTACCAAAATTTAAAGGTCCATTGGTGATATTGGGAGACATGTTTACAGTGTTACCTAACTATGTTTACTTATTTTTACAAGGGTGACCAAAATAATTTTGTCCTGCTAGATTCGCATATTGCATCACTGTGCAATGTCCGGAATCTTGGGATGGGAGCTACATCCTGCCCACGGTATTAGCCTAATAAGCAAGGAAATACCGTGGAAGCTTCCATTGTCTTTCGCGAGAAATGGAGGTCTCCACCAAGATTTGTACCTAGGCGTAGGCACCGTAGGCGTAGGCACTTGCGATGAGTTAAAAGAGTACCTCAGAAGACAATATGTATACTTAACCAGGCTTAATCTTCCTACTACCACGTTATTTTGTTACGCTGAGTACCCTAGGCCCATAAAGGCTCCACGTAATTTACATGGGATAGATTATATGGGTAGCAATGCAATTTTTTTTACTGGCGTAAATCATACATTTTACATTGAAAACAAAATATTTTTACATAATAATACAATCCAAGAAATCCAATTTGACCACCAATGACAGGCCTATTCAGTTTAAAGACAATGGATAAGTTACATTTTAATATGTTGAAAATAATTAAAGGCACTGAATATACACTGACCGGCAAAAAAACCGATCACTTAAAGAAATTAAAAGAAATTAAGTTTAAATAAAAATTATGTAGTAGGCCTAGTGCTACAAATATAATTATTGTAATTGTATACGTTTTTAAGATTAAAATTTAATGACACATTTCACACTTAATTCCCCATGTTGCCTCTTGCACCGTGGTGAATGGTGAGCCTAAGGTTGCAGCGGCATAACGGAGGCTGCGTCCATCATCAATTAGAGCAGACATGGGCAAACCCCTATCCACTGACACGCAACCCACAAACTTTTGTCAACTTACACATAGTTCGAAAAGAACGAGTAGATGGAGACACAAATAGACAATAAGTGCAGTGGCGGTTGCTCATTCTTAGGGAAACACTAATTTCACTTTATAAGGTACACTACAAGAAACAAATAATACACACAATTTTGTATTTGCAATTATGCAATTATTTTATTTTACGAAGGCTTAGAATGTGCCATAACGCCTTTCAATCGGAACTGTTTCGCGACCCGTCACTGCTTGCAAAGAGATTATGACTCGTACGTGGGAATAATCCACCACGTTCCCCCGAATGTCCGCAATGCCATCTTGTGTGTTATGCGGAAAGGTGAAGAACCACAAGTGGTTCGCGAACCAGTAAATGCCCATGTATGAATTAGAGCAACAGCTTTGGCAACATCTTCGGGACTGAGAGGCATAATTTCAACTAAACTTACTGACAAGAATCACTTTGATGCGGAGGGAGACAGTTTCCTTTCAGTTTGGAAGGAAATGACGCAATACAACAATGAAACACCTAGCAATGTGTATGACAAGCTAGTGCACATAATCAGATAGGATTCGCCCTATTGCGATGCTTTTTTTGTTTTGTTTGGTGAAGAAATCAGATATGCTGTATCTATAGCTAATGGTCCAATAAAAATAATAATTCATCCTCACTGACAACAATATATGAACATCCAATCAAAATTATGTTTAATCTTAAAATTACAACAAATTTTACAGTGATCGGTTTTCTTTTGCCGGTCAGTGTAGTTGACTCAGAAGGATAATGCCAGAAACCAGCGGAATGCCTTTGGGGTCACATAATTATTCTCTCTCAAACACACACTCACTCCTAAGATATGTATGTTTAGCAAAATTTATCGTGATTCAAAATTTCTGATCGTTATTTACTAGGTCTATGTGAAAGGTAATAATCCGGTAAATAGTGTTGGAAAATGCTACAGGTATCTAGGTGGTGGTCTATGAGCGTGGCACGGTCGAGTTACCGCCACTCGATCAGGTGGTTCTTGTGATGCGTAACATTATTTAAATGCCATTTTGCAGCTCTACTCGAGAGAGGCAACGTAACCAACACCTGTCAATTGAACGCGACCACTGGAAAAGTGTACGCACTTCACATCTGTTCAATTAGACATACATGTAAACAATACACTTTTTATTCAAGCGCAGGTGAAAACTACAACATTAAATTATTTCAACTTCTTGTAGGCCTATACAAAAGTCATTTGAATTCACTAACGACAGGTTACGTGAAAACGCACAGATAATTAAAAAAAAATGATATAATGCATTCACACGACTTTCTCTACTCACAATTTCTTATTACTCTTTAAACATAGGTAATACGATACTCTCGCTTCACCTTCCCAAATAGAGCAAATGGCTGCTTTCCGGGAAATGCGCATTCAGTTGCTTCGGCCTGACCAAAAGCCGTATTGTTCCCAAGGTAGAACGTATTTATGTATTGTTTTTATTATTTTATTAATGAAAGGACTTTATGAGCCAAGGCTCATTTTCAAAGGCGATGTAATTAAAATTTGGCCTTATCAACCATAAATTCTTAGTATAATGATGTTACACCTTAATTACCAATTAAACCGATTTTTAAATTAAAAATAAGATGAGTATTGGTATAACTTTTCAAGCCATCAACAAAAATGTCTCCTTTTGGGATGAAAATTTAGGAATTCGATTAAATATCTTATGTGTTAATTAGATCGGTTAAAATATTGAATAACTCTAGTGAGTCAAATTATATAGATATTAGAGATGATGCATCATGCTGTAGGTGTAGGAATCATGAAGGAGGAGCCATCAATTTAGATATTTTTAATTTCTTCACAATGGTCCTCCTTTCGGCGAAGGTGAACATCTTGTGATAGTCGTGTCTGGATAAGTAGACCTACCTTACCATATTTCAAAGTAAATTCCATTTAAACTAAAACCAAAATTATAAATTACTACTCTTCGTTGTATCAATAAAAATAAAAATACAAATAATTATTAAAAAAACACCACGAAATGGTGGTACCGTAATAATGCTTTCTTCACTTTCTTTACAAAATAAGTTATTACAGAATTGTACTTATGTTTTTTTTTCTCTCTCTGAAGTACCCAGATGAAGTATTGATAACGATGTTGATTATGTTACTTATGTCTATTGGTTTTTTCTACAATACCTAGGCCTACGTCTATTGGTTTTTTCTAGAATACCTAGGCCTACTAGGCCTGTACACGAGGAGTAACTGGATGAGCCTGGTTTACTCCAAATCTCTAAAACTGTAACTAGGCAATCTAGGCTATTACATTACTGAAAAGAAAAAGGGTTGGCATCCCAGAAAATTACGTGACAAACACATAGAGCTGTAAAGTTCACCTGTTCTCGGTTTCCAATAACTTGCCAGTGCAACTCAACAAAGGCGTAAGTTACATGGAGAAGAATCAGTCAACTTCATTGAGAACAGGAAAATGAACAAGGCAATACAACTGTGGATTTGAGTAAGAAATTACCGAATTCCTCGTTACATTAACAAAATCTATTGGCAGAAATAATTAATGACAAATTTTATCAAATAATTTATGAAATATTAAACAATTTACCACACTATGATAAAATATGTCCATGCCGAATAAAGAAAATACATTCATTGTCCAAGCATTTTTTAAAGCTTGCTTACCCTTCATGTTAGTCTTATTACTTATTATTTTGTTTTGCTGTTAATTTAAATTTAATTTGTTGTAATTTAATAGAATTTTACTGTATTATTTTATTCACCACTTTCAGTCCTTTTATTTGTATTATTTATTTTATTTTTAATTCAATTAATTATTTTATTTTATCTAATTTTATTATTTCTTATTTTATGTAAAGTTATTTGAAATGTTATTTGTGTTATTATTCGATACAGGCAGATGAATGTATAGGCTGTATGTTAAGTCTTTTCTATTCTAATCTAATAATAATAACATTAGCCTATGAAAACCCCCGGATAAACAGAACAGAGTAAGTCTTTACTAAAACCATTTTCTGAACCTCTTAAGTTGATTTCAAATATATAGGACAAAATTTTTCCACATTATGTTATTCTATTGCATTTTATTAATGGTATTCTTAAATTTTGAGTTAGTAAACTTTCTTCAATTAATATTGTTTTATTTTATGTTATTATTGCTAAGGTATTATTGTGGTAAGTGGTATACTGATTAGCAAATTACTGAATGCGGATCTGCAGAATTGGGTTCGGAGTCTGAAATGTGGAACACTCAGCCTTTTGAGGACAATCAAGAAATTCTTAAATATTTTGCGGATATCCGATTAAGAAAACCGTCATTAATACTACTAAGGGGATTTTTAGAATTAAAAAAATGGGAATTATTTGATTCTTTAAAGCTCTAGAGATATTAAGAATCGTATAAAAAGCATTCGAATAATTAAATGCTATGAGAAGCGAGAAGTGGACACGAGTCGTTTCACTTCGGTTAACTTCGTTAACGTGGTGTGTAAGTTTTGCAAGGAAAAAAAGGCATATTTGTGGACGCACAGCTACATGCGCACAGATCCCTGCAGTGTTGCAAGATTGCCGGTTGTTAGCAGAAAATTGCAGAGCAGACGAGAGAGCGTTCTTATCTTATGGATGTTTACTTTGTGATTGCTAGTAGTACAATGCGGTTAATGCAATATCTGACAGTGCTGCGTGAAGCTAACTCCTATTGATTTGTGATTCGCTATGTGGGCAAGCCACGCACATTGCGGGATCATTATGACATTGCTGAGCTGAACATTCGAATATCGATTTCAGTCAAAATTGAATCAGTAGTTCTCGACTACCGACTCCATTTCTCACATCCACCATAGCGATTTCTTGATTCCTGAGTTCATTCGATAACTTTTTCATTCAAATGACCATTTCGGGTCTGCCTATCACTAATTAATACCCATAGGAATTTTCAGTTTGCAGTTAAATAGTGCAGCGGTCAGATAGTCAGCCTTCTGTCAGCCTAGGATGTAGCGCTTCGAAGTTTAGTTTATAGATGATATAACTTCCTATGTCGCTTCATGATAATTTTGGCATCCAGTGAGAGAGTGGTCTAAGCCAGAAAAAACGGAATCGAGATATTTTGAGATTTGTGTTTGGCTTTCTAATGAGAAAAAATTTCATCATAACACTTTCATCTTATCAGTATTTACACATTTCAAAGCCTTTACAAAAATTAACTTCAAACCACAGTGCCACCCCTTTATTACCATCTTAGCCCCTTTTATGTCTGCGAAAAAACAGAATATATCATTACATAGTATTTAACTGTTATACGTCTACTGAGTCAATTTATATGAAGACAATGATCCTCCTCCACAGGAGCTAAGAAAACTAGTGGACAGCTGTCAACAGCTGAATGAACAACTGCTGGTTAGGTGTGATGCTACAACTGCAGGACGCTACCTTTCGTAATGCGATAAGGGAGGAAGTCATAGATATTACATTTGGGACCTATTTGATAGGAGACCAAATAAAACAATGGCATGTTTCAAAGGAACCTTCCCTTTCTGCTTACATGTACATGAGGGTCGAGATAGAAATGGGAGAAAACCAGACCAAGGTCTATAGAAACCCCAGGAAGACAGCCTGGGATTCATATAGATCAAATATGAACCAATATCTGAACGAAGTGAGAAGGTCAATCAGAAATATTGCAGATATTGAGGATGTGGCTGATCAACTTGAAAATGCAATCATGACGTCATATCTAGATAATTGTCCAATTATAAGTATGACCACAAACAGGACTGTGCCCTGGTGGAATAAAACCCTAGAAAAGCAAAGGAAACAGGTAAGGAGTCTGTTTAATAAAGCTAAACGAAAGGGGATATGGACAGAATACAGAAAAGCCCTGGGTGAATACAACAAAGCTATTAACGGTGCAAAACTAACATCTTGGAGAGTATTCTGTGAGGGGATAGAGGTGGTTCCAGCACGAGCCAGACTCCAAAAGTCCTCACTAAACTCCCAATAAATCCCAGTGGCAACGTGCAAAATGAGAATGGGGAGTACACTAGACCAGCATCTGATACGCTGAGAGTGCTCCTCGATACCCACTTTCCACAATGCACTGTAGTGGAGAACATACACCAAACAAAAGACCTGCCAAGAATAAATTTTTCGACACCAAGGCAGGGAGAATGGGAAATATCCAACAAGTGTTTTGACTTCCAGAAAATATGATGGGCCACTGGAGCCTTTCAACCTTATAAGTCGGTCCAGATGGAATATTTCCAGCTTTACTGCAAAAGGCAGGGGACAATTTAACCCGATTTCTTTGTAGACTATAGAGAGCAAGTCTGGCCTCGGGACATGTACCAAATGCACGGAGACCAGTAAGAGTGATCTTTATCCCAAAGCCTGGGAGAAATTAATCATACCAAGGCAAAGGATTTCTGACAAATCAGTCTAGCATCTTTTTTATTGAAGATGCTAGAAAAATAGTTGTTAGGTATGTAAGAGACATGAGGATGATGGTGATCCCTCTACGTCTACATCAACATGCCTACCGTCTGACCAATTTATTCACTTCGAAAATTTGTACAACGTATTTCTATGTTTCTGGTTTCTAGTTAAAGGCTTTTGAAAAATTTAGGTAGAATATAACAGCAATACTCTATTAGGAAAAATTCTATATGCTTTTATTATGCTCAGAGATTATAGACAGATAAATAAGGTAACCGTAACTGGTTGAAATTTTGACGAGTAATGTTTCGTTTCCCACAATGTGGCTGCCAGTATATGTCGTTTATGATAATTGATAAGCTATGCATAGATTTTGTGGCTTCTGTGGTATCTTAAAGTATACCTTAAAGGCTTTAGGAAGCTTTGCCGCTATTTTCAGGAGAATATTTTCAAGTTTTGAGTACTGAAAGTTTTACAAGAATAACGTAAAAGTACATAATCGGCATGTCACGTAGTTTGCTTTGATGCCACTGAACTTTAAGGTGGTATCTGGTTCCGAGTCAGATGGAATGCGTTTCCATGCCCTAGCTCAGTTACGCCATTTACTAGTGGTATAATTTTTTCACTTGTGCATCAAGCATACCTTAAACTACTATACATATTTAGGGCGTTCAAGTTTAAGATTAAACTAACAATATTTTTCGAATGACGTGACTTATGAATTAAAAATGGAATTTCATTCTTTGGAAGATTTAAATCGAATAAATACAAGAACTGATGTTACCTGAAAATTTTATACTGTTGGATAGATTGTTGTACAGCATAAAATGTAAGGCCGTAGGTGTACATAGGAATTTTACGGCAGTCATGTATTTTGGGATCTGTACTAAGCTTGTTTTAGAGGAACGTTCTCAAAAACTATATTAAATTTCAAAGAGTATTTATCACGGATATTTAAAATTCTTAGTATTGAAAATAAGAATCTTTTTCAGGGATATTTGAAATTCTTATTATTGAAAATAAAAGCTATTAAACCAAGTTGTGTGCTACCATATTGCTAATGTTTAATCGAATCCTGTTATTCTCACGTAATCTGAAACCAATATGTTTTGGGAAAGTATGGGCAACAGCTGCTGAAAAAGTCGGATGCGAATTACTGAATTAGGAAAAGTGGTCAAAAGTAAGATCTACATTACATAAATCGTACTGTCAGATTCCCAAGTACGTCAGCTCACCACAACACGAACTGGAAGCTTGATCTATTTGGGGAAATGTTTCCGGTGAGAGGGGAAGTCACCCTCTTCCGGCAATAGATTCTTAATACTAGATTCTAAACTAATATTAGATTCTAAACTTACTTGGCTCTCTCACCTTAAGATGATATGCACCAAAGCCAAAATGGCACCAAAAGAGCCTGTGGTAAAAGCTGGGGTTTGAGTCCCAGAAGCACCCACTGGATATATACCACCGTAGGGAGACCCCTAGTTAGCTATGGATCAGTAATATGGTGGAGGAAGACGGAACAAGCAGGGGCTATTAAAGAACTCGGTAAAGTGCAGAGATTAGCCTGCCTAGCTATAACCGGTGGTATTAATAACACACCTACTGCTGGAATGGAAACTATGCTTAGCATGCCTCCATTACATCTGTGGATTAAAATGAAGGCAATGACTGGAGCATTATAGACTAAAGACTGGCGGCAACTGGATACCTGTGGGATATCCAGGAAGTCATACTAGCGTCCTGGACGTAACAGGGATAAACCAAGTTGCAGAAATGCCAGGGGATTTTATAAAGGTCTCCCTCAACCCCAATAAGTCCTACAAGGTTGAGATTGGAGGTAGTAGGGAGCATTGGGAAGCTAAACACCAGTCCCGATCAGAAGACATCATCTGGTTTACTGACGGGTCCAAAACCAAAGAAGGTACAGGAGCTGGTATCCTTGGAGTGCAGCCCAAGCTGGAGAAGTGGTACCCATTGGGTAAACTGACAACAGTATTCCAGGCAGAAGTCTATGCCATCAGGACTTGCGTGGAGGAGAGTGTAAACAGGTGCTACAGAAATTGTGTCATCTGGATATACTTAGACAGCCAGGCAGCACTGATGGCACTAAGTGCATCCTCCACGACATCAAAGATCGTCAAGGAGTGTCAAGACGCCCTAGAAAAATTAGGGGAATACAATAGACTCACTCTAGATGGGTTCCAGGCCACGCGGGAGTGAGCGGTAATGAAAATGCAGACAGGCTGGCTAAAAAGGGTTCACAGATCCCATTTGTAGGACCAGAACCTGTGCTGGGTATTACCGAGTTAATGGTAAGGAAAGTTCTATTAAACTGAATCAAAAGACAGCACACAGATTACTGGAAAAATATCCAGGAGCAAAGACATGGAAAGCGAATGACGCCAGAACCATGTCTCAAAAGAAGTACTGCAGTCCTGAAATTAATTAGAACGCAGATAAGACTCGAGGTAGGGTTGATGACAGGCCATGGGAAATTTAAGAAACATCTACTTAGAATGGGTCTGATAGAAAACCAAGTATGCAGGAAGTGTGGCGCAGAAGAAGAAACGGCATCACACTTAATATTCCAATGTGAAGCATTGGAGGTAGATACAATCAATTCGGGTGCACAGATCCCAGATCCAAAAGAGATCGTAACTAGCAACAACCTAATCACTCAAACTCATTAAAGTATAGGGACAGCAATACTAAAAACACAGGAAGAAACCCGCACAATAAACCTGTGGGCAGGATGGGGAAGGTACCACCTATCACCTTCGTCCATAAAATCTAATCTAATCTAATCTAATATACAGTAAAAACAATATATCAGTAACAGTATGGTCAACCGAAAAATCATTTTCCACTTTACTCTTCTAATGGACATGAGGGTTTTTTGGGACCCTCAAAATTGATGGAATCTCCTATAAAACAGTTCTAGCTGACAAAACTTGTCAGGTTGTGATAACATTCGAGTACAATGTGACAGCAACGAATTAATGTTTCCGGGAAGTAATTATTTTATCGAGCTGTACGAGTACAGCAAGATGACAAATCCTATGAAGTAAGAAAAATGTTAACAATATATTATACCATCATGGAATTATAGTCTTATATTCACTTACTCATTTACTTACTCAATGATAATAGACAATTCTTAAACAAGCAAAAGAAATAGTATATATTTTATGGAACCCGGAGGTTCATTGCCGCGCTTACATGAGCCCGCCATTGAACCCTATTTTGTGCTAACTGCATCCACCCATCCCTAGAAAGTCCTACTTCCCTTAAATCTATCCTAACATTACCCTCCCACCTACGTCTGAGTCTTCCAAGTGGTCTCTTCCCTTCGGGTCTCTTCGGTGAGATAGGCCTATGTCTTTCCTCCCCCATGCGCGCAACATGTCCACCTCACTACATCCTCCGTGATTTAGTTACCCTTACTATATTCGGTGAAGAGTACAGTTTATGAAACTCGTCATTACGCAATTTTCCCATGTTCCCATTTTCATCTCTCTTAGGCCAAAATATCTTCCTAAGCACTCTATTTTCTAACACTCTCAGATTAGGTTCTTCTCGAAGCATAAGGGACCACGTCTCACATCTATGTAATACAACAGGAAGGATAGTTGTCTTAAAATTTTTACTTTTAGACTTCTAGACAGAAGACGAGAAGATAAAAGTTTCTGAACTGGATAGAAAGAAGCATTTCCTGACTTCAGTCGACATTTGACTTCTGCCTTAATATTATTTGTACATATAATTACTGCTCCCACCTCTTTGAGTTTCTCCACATTATAATATAATAATATATTATAATATTTTAGAAAATGAATCCATATCCATTCAGCATGGTAATTACACGCCATGTTAGAATTATTATGATAAGTGTTGCAATGTAAAATACAAGTCGCATTAGTGTATAGTCCATTACAAATCTTTGATAAATGTAGTGAAAATTAATGTTTAGACAGCGAATTATAATAGTTATACCAAATAACCAAATATATATACATGATCAAGTGGAAAGTGGCAAATGACGTCATAGTTCAAAAGTTGAACACCATTAATGTAAGTGCAAATCCTAATTCTGCGATTGAAGAATATCCCACGAGAGGTTACGACTTTTCCTAATTAAATTTGTAGTCTCGAACGGGATAAAATGTAACATAATTATTATATTAATAATAATTACTTTCTTACTTGTGTTGTTTAAAATCAAACTATTATTGTGTCAAGAAGAAGTAGGTGACGATAGAAGTAGTTATGTTGTAAAAATTAGGATCACTGCAACAATCCAGTTAGTGATGTTAGCATATTAAATGTTGTATATCTACCTTGAGTAGGCCTACTTATTAACAAGGAGACGTTTTATCCGATAAAACACCTTTCTTACAAGCATGTAGCCTATAAGATAAGCAATCATGATTTGCCGATATCCGAGGCATTGTTACACTTTATTTTCGTTTCTTGAGTTTAGTATTTAGCAATCCAATTATTCTTAACTTTTAACCAGACGTCTAACAGATTTTCTACCTGGAACTGGAATTCCAGGAATTTCTCCCAAATTGTCTACCCCTGTCTACATATTCGGTTTTTACGTATGTATCTTACATAAAAATTCTTTGTTAAAGCGTGAATTTTTCGGTAGGCATTTCAATGAACTAATAACAATACAAGAACAGAAACAATAGTAATAGTCTAATGTAATTAAGACACAACACAGATATTTTAATAAACTTCCACGCTTAGGAGAAACAATGAACAAGGTTTAGTATTTACAATACAACTGACAGCTGACACAGCTTTAATTCATGAGCAATGGGAACCTTTTGCGTGCAGTTAAAAATTTGTCCACCAGAGCGCAGCAGGGTCTGAGGAGGTCCTGCCATCTCGTTCTGCCATATACTTATGCGTATCAATAGATGTGAATAATGTTGACTTTCCTATAAAAACTGGCGATTAATAACGTTTAAGTTATATTCCAGAAATCAGATACCTATATTCTGCCTAGGAGAGTGTGAGATCGCCAGAAAAAGTATTGATTTGCTAAAAGAATTAAATAATTAATGTCTGTCTGAAGTAATAATTGGTTGTAATTATTAAGTCGAAAAGAACCCGTGGGGTGTGTCAGCAAAAACAGGAACTATAATTATTTTGCAGTGGCAGAGACATGTGTAGCTTAGTGACAAATAATTCAAAATATTAAAATTATTCCTGTGTATCGCGATGACATTTGTATTCGTTAAATGGTGAAGAAATATTTCAAATTTTATGAAACATTTAAAACTTGTTGTACAGTACTTCACAAAGAAAACATCCCATCTTCTTTAGATTTATAACCATAGTCGTAAATATGTTAAAAAAAATTCTTTATACTGTAACTGTAAGTCATTTTTAAAAAGTAATTTAGGTTCATGGTTGTTTACTTTCACAATATTCTGTATATATTTCAGCTTTCGGTTATGGATTTACTGTGTGGTAAACAGATGCTAATATTTGATTAATATAACACAGTAGTTATAGAAAGTAAAGAACTTGGATACAAATGTGTAAATATTTTATTCCTATTATCATTAATATTTTATAAATAAATTTAGGTTACGTTTGCTTGCTTCTAAATAATATCATTTAAAGGCTTACGAATAAGACATGCTCCAGAATTATAGCTGTCATTAAGTTTTTGTGTGGAAAACAAATAAAAATAAAAGTATTTGAATAGTGTATCATATTAGTAATAGAATGTTCTTTTCATGAAGTCAACGTAATTTGAAAGAAGCTGGAATGTCAAAATAAGGTAATAAGGAAATGATTTTCTTGTGATTATTACTATAGGCCTAAATGCGTAATATTTTTAACGTCAACGCCCATCCATAATATAGGTTCATACTTTTTGTTTTAGAATTATATTGCATAAGTTTCAGAATTATGGCTCGCAGGTAATTGTTATTCATTGTATTGGGTTCTCATATGCTAATAATTCAAAATACTATGTTCTCTTCGATTCGAGTTAAAATATCTACGTGCATCGGTAATTCCAGTTCTAATATAGTGTTTTAATATCATTAATGTGCATTATAAAAGTGAGTTGTATATAATAACAGTGTAGTTGATTTATTTATCTTTTTATTTTTTGTATTTAGAGGGAAAAAATAGCCAGTGCCAATTGCTAGTATAGAAAGGAAAAATATGCTTTGATGTCTTCTTTAAAATATATATATATTTTTTTAATCTTCAATTTACAAGAACAACCAATGTCTGTAAGAATAATTCAGTTTTGAAATTGTTTCAATTTTACGATTTGTTTTAATGTTTGCAATGAAAAAACTTACGAATTTAATCAAAATATTAATAATTTTATTATACAAATTATAAAAAATGTGAAACAGAAATATGTGAATTTTTGTTATGAAGTTGATAAATTAAGTAAGTTGTATTTATCAAATACTGTCCATAGAAGTAATTTTGTATCATAGTTTGAAAGAGAATAAATGGTTGAGTTTCCTGCTGGGCGAACTTTCTGTTTAAAGCAACAGAACATAAGTGAATCTTGTCCATTTAATGAAGATATTTGAAACATGGCCTTCTGTTGTAGATAATGAGAATACTATTATACTTCTTGTTAAGTTTTATTCTTTGTAAAAATGATTAAGATAGTGAGTCAATTCTGAGAATTTGAAAGTGTTGAGCGAGGAGATTTGAAGGAAATCATAGACTATTGACTATTAGCTTCCGTTTAATCTTCCTTATATTTTATAACCATATATTTCGTAAAGCATATGTGTACACCTCTGTTTTACACAGATGATCGCCACAACATGTTTTCTGGCATTCTGATTGATGTTTAAATAGTCTGGTCCATTATGTTCAATGGACAGCAGACGACATGCTTGGACCTCTTTTGACCCTGCTGCCACCTATCGGGAGTCGCTGACAGAAAGGTTCCCATTCATCGCCAGTGAGCGGTGGGACAATCCCGAAGTTACTACATTGTAAGCGAACCATGAGTAGAGTACACGCTATCTCCGGCCCGGCCATAAAACGAAATATAACTTTTTTATTATGTATGTCAATATGGATTTGTTGTATCAAAATTTTATTAGACGATTTCATTAGTGTTGAAAAATTTTATTTATAATAATTCTCCTCTCAGATAATAACCTAGCACCATTCAGACATTTTTTTATATTCCGCGTCCGCAGTTCAGCAGCCAGGCCCGAGACGAGCTAAGAAGGAAACCTGAAGTAAACAAAAACCCAGTATGTCTGTCTCACTCTTAAGCCGTATGAGTAATGTGTTAGAGTGAGACAGATGTACTGGTTTTTGTTTACTTCAGGTTTCTTTCTTAGAACGGCCAGACTTTAGGTATGAACCCCGTTCTTACTTGACGATTTGACCTTGGGAATAAGTAAGTAAGAAAAATTGACGCGAGAAATAGACACATTTCGAGCAGAAATCTACCTAGAATTGACTGTCTTCAAATTTCAAATATACTTCCCAAACCCGTAAAGGAATGTTTTTGCCTTCGCCCAGCTGTGTTCAGTGTCCACAAGGTCGTCACTTAAAATAGTATTAATGACGTTATATTTTGTTCTTAACGATACAATATTTTTATAACACATTATTTATACTGTTTATCAGCGATTCATCGATTTGTTATTGACTATGGAATTTAGCAGAAAATAGTTATATTAAACAAGGCGTTGATGCAAACATTTTCCTGTACCCAAGAACTATTCTGTAGAACACACCCTATGGAAACCTTCGTTGGAAGTTCTTGACCTATGATATGAAAGTTCTTAAAGTTTGCTCATTTTCCCTTAAGGTTTGGTAACCCTTGGCCTGAGTCGTATGCGCCAGCTGCAGCATGCTTCTGGTGCAAGATGCTCTCTCGATACACGAAACATAGTCACGACCCTGGTCACGACCTATCTTTGTGCCTAATATTAATTCATGTGAGGAGCCCCACCCATACACAAGCACTCGCACGCATTTTCTATCACGTGACATAAACAAATGCAGCATCTCACATTAACGCAACTCATTCCCGACTCCCTACAGATAAATTCATGCATCACTGAACAATGTACAGTTAAGATGGGAAAATTCATACCTGTGGTGGCAACATCTTTTGCAATTGAACTGATATCCTTTAATCTATCACAGCCAGTTCTTTATTCCTTAAAATTATTGTCAGTTTATTTTTATTTTTGTAAGAAAAGGGCTATTTAAAAAAAATAATTTCAGCATTAAATAATCGTATTTGCCACGCACAAGGATAGTTTTTAAATTAAAAATTTAGACAGAAAAGTCTTTAAGTCGACTTGTTCTGGAAATTCGGATTAGGGATGGTAAAATTTAAAAGAAAAAAAATATATAGGTTTATTTTTAAAATGTATTCTGATAGGGAATACGACAACAGATCACATATAACTTCAATTAAAAAAAGAAAGATGCATTCTATATTTCTCTGATGAAAGTTTTCTGTGGTAAAACATAAAGATAGCACAAACAAAGGATATCATCTCTCCTACACCAAAACATGAGCATAGAAAAACTTCACGATAAGAATTGATCGGAGAGTAATGAATTGAGAATTATGATAATGAAATTTCTCTTGAAGGTTGTACGTATGTAGTAAACACAATGAAATAACATCAGAAAATGGTGTGATACTCTGCTACCGGTTTTTTAGTACGTAGTACTAGCTGAAAACATGCTATTATTTCTCGCTTGAATACTTACTTTTTCAATGGTAGGCCTAATAAACAATTTATTCTTAAGCAAGCTAAAGGAATATTACCTATTTTATGGAATCCAGAGGTTCATTACCGCGTTTAAATGTGCACTGATCACTGCACTCACCATTTTGAGTCCCAAGTGTGACAAAATTTGTATACAAATTCTTAGCCGCAACCAACACAAATAAATGGTGCAATACATCTTAAACAAACGTCCTCACACACAGGGTACGTGCTAAGATTTGTATTGCTAATATTTTGTAGGTTGGTAAAAATATGTACACTTTTCGAAAATATATAAAATATTCAGACTTAAATAGACTTGAATCGAATCGAATTATAAAAATACTAATTCATCTTACACATCACACATATAATTATTAATTGAGCAAATAGGCGTAAATCATCAGTTACAGATTTAGATCCGAAATCGATAAAAGAAAATATGCAAGAATTGTTATCTGGAGGTTTTTTTAGTGCTCCTGGTATTCATTTCTGTTAGAGGCTGAGTCGACCCCAGGGCCATAGTGCCACCAGAAGGATTAGGTCAATTGATAAATCCCAATGACCTCATCGGGGATCGAACCCGTGACCTTCCGGTTTGTAGTGCAGTGCCTAAACCACTACGCCACAGCGTACCCCCCCCCCAGTTTTGTATAACCTAAGTACATAATATTAAATCTTCACACTCTTCATTTCTTTGCAGTCAGATTTTGTTGAGAAATTATATTTAGGATTACTAGTTTATTTGGGGTTATTTTTATTTAACTTCATTTATACACGATTTAACTCTATATCATGTGTTTAGGATATCTGTATATACCAGTAGTATGCTGTCATTGTTGATGTATGTATATCTGTTTCTATTATCTTCTATTCTTTTTGACAAGGTATTCAATTTAAATGATTACAATATTACGTGAAATGAGTGATGATAAGTAAATGCAATGTGATAAATTTGCTACTGGGGAAACCATGAACATCCCTAGTTCAGTAGGCAAACCAAGGGGTATCTATCAAGTATCTTCAGATTGTGAGCCCGCAACGATATCCCATCGGCCAACTCTCTCGGCTTGGGATTGTTATAGTGATGGGTTCCAAGGCTTGTAAAACTCACGAGAAACCTGTTTGCTACAGAGTGCAAATTATACTAGTAGCAATGGAAAAATAACATAAAAGGGATCATGTGTGAAACATGTACAGTACTAACTTAGTTTGATGCACTGTAGTCCAGTAAAACAGTGGCACATGGTAAGTCTCGAAACCCATCCATAGTGCAGTACAACGATTGCCTCTCTTGTTTTGTAAGCTCACAAACAAAAGAATACAGTCATTTTGATTTTTGATAACATATTTTCCCTTCAATGTGAATTGAAGTCAGAATTACTTCATTTTCTCATTAAATATTAATTTTGTAAAGGAAAGTATTATTTTTAAAATGTTAATCTCTACAGCTTTAGGGTCAGCTCTCATTAAACCTCGGAACGGCACCTCTCGTTTCCAAATTCTAAAATGCCATATATATCCTAGTGGACAAAGCTGTACCATAAGAGCATTTTAAATTTCAAAATAAAAAGATCCAACATTTGCAAAAGAAGTACTCTACATTTACGTGGTTAAAACTCTATTAAAACGCCTTATTACAAGTTTATTATTTATGTTTTTAATCAATCTATTATTAGATTGTTATTATTATTATTGTTGTTGTTGTTGTTATTGAATACCCCGCTAGAAAAACCCTATTTCACATATCGTTTATTTTTTTATGAGTAAATCAAAATATCTAAATATCAAAATTAGTAAATCAAAAAGTTTTCGTAAAATCTAGCCTTAATACGAGTATATTAGTAATAAGCAAATTGTAGGAGTGCAAAAAAGAATCCAACGAAATTCATAACCCGAAATTAATTATTAAAAACAATCCAGGCCGGCAAAGACGAACAGATAGGCAAAGATTATTTCGAACATTTTGTTCGGCTTCTACGCATCATGAAACATATCTTTCAGTGAAGTCTTGTTTTAGATTTTGTCAAGATCATTATACTTTTTTGTCGGCCTGGGTTGCACAGATAGTATCGCGCTGGCTTCCTGTGCCTAAGGTTGACATTTATGTGTGCATATATGTGATAGTCCCATGGCAGTAGATTTAGTGGCATATAAAAGAACTCCTGCGGAACAGAATTCCGGTACACGGGCGACGGTCTTAAATAACAATATTCCAACCAACTATACTTTCTTTATACTACCAAGTGAACTCTAATACAGGTGTGTCGAACATGCGTCCCGTTTAGTTACGAAATGCGGGCCCCTATAGTTTTAGGTAAATTGTATTTCAATATATAAGCCAAAGAAATGAACACTTGGTAAAACATGATTTTCTATCGGTATATAAGAGAAGCGACTAATAAATATACCTACTGGTAGGCCTATGTCGTGCAGTGGCTGTTCAATGCAATATTCATCAGGAAGCACTATGCTCAAAACAATAAAAATGGATCATGTTTGAAATCCTTAAAGCAAACAGTGAATTTTATTCGTTCATTGCTTCTGCTTGCAACATAATGGAGTTAATTAATGAATAATGAAGGTATGCCTAAAGTTGTAAGTAATTTTGTGTTAAAGTCCTGCTATTTTGGTTAGCCACACTTTTCTAAAATGTATTGACTGCAGTATGCATAGCATCAATTGGCAAGTTATTCTATGGTGAGTTAAAATTTAAAAGTCGGGTGGTTGCTTTTTATAAAATATAAAAACATACTTAAATTTTGTAAGGACAAAAGGTTACATTTTCATTTCGGCATGCGGCCCTTGGATTTCAAATTATCAAGTCGAGTTGGCCCTTAGCAAAAGTTGAGTTTGACATGCCTGTTCTAATATAATACCGGACACTTTTGCTTTCGGTGGGGGAACAAAATAGTAAGCGCTATCTCTTATCGAGGTCAGCAGCTAATGCTTCCTATCATCCGCTGTAATGCAAATTAAATAGATATTGCAGGACATAGGTATATTTGAACAATTTTAGGGTTCATGTATAGCTCAGCGTAGATCAGTGACCATGAAAGAATGTTTCTATTCAAATCCATACTTAAACCCTTAATTATTTCCAGTTAATTCGCTTTTCATTTTTTAGTTTTCGTTTCAAAAGTAAACAGAAAATTTCGCCGGTAGTACGCTAAAGGCGTGCTCATATTTTTGACTGAATGGCGTAAAGGCCTGGTACCGGCCTAAAGACATCTCTGGTAATAAAATGAGGCCTTTCATCCATACAAAACATACATATTTTTACCTGATATTTTTTTCAATAAGAAGTGCCATGTTGCGAATCGGTCGGTGTCCACTTAGGCTGTTGATAAATATGAATAGTATTCTTTATATACGAGAATATTTGAGTGGACACACCCTCCCACACGTTCTCTATGTGTGTATGTGAGGGTGGAGGAAACAATAGAGCCTTTGTTATTGTTGTCATCAGCAACTTTACATCTAGCTCAGCCTTTGCCCCTGGCCGTTTTGCTGCAGACCTACAGCATTCAGTACTGGAAGTGTTTTATTCTCCCCACCCCATACATGATCCTTTGTTTCTCAAGATTGAATGTGTATGTGTATGGGTAGACTTGATGGTTATCCTGCAAAACTTTCCAATGTAATTTCGATACTGTATAGCTTCTTCAAATCCCTCAGGCAAGCTAACTTTTTAATGGATCATATAACAGCGTGCAAATTATTCCCATACGCCTGAGACACTGTGTGTGCATGCTTTATAGTAAAACGATATCCCTGTACATGTTCATATTTATTTTAAATATAGGCTAAATGTTAATTTGAGCTGCAACTAAAAGTTTAAATCTTGAAAATCAAAATTTTTAAAATCATAAATTTGACATAGCTAGCCTAATCCCACGAGAGATGACTACTTTATCGATATATTTGCGAGAATGAAGTTCGAGAAAATTCATCTGATGAAACTCGTGATTAAGAGTATGGAAGACTATTCCATGAATAAAATGTGAGGGATACTGTAATTAATAATAATTTTCTTACTTTGTTGTCAATATTCTGTCAGCTGTGAGATCAAGGCATACTACATGAATGAACAGTCCGTGGATGAATCAATTCGAGTTCCCAATAATACCAATAGTACGTACCACAAGGTGGAAAGCGTCGTCGAAGTTGCTTACATTAGAACAAAATTAAAGCACACGAACTGGATAGCACTGAATCGAAATAGTGTTTTTAATCAATGCACATTTGTATTATTTCAATTTCCAAACAAGTTATGTTGTATAAAATAGTGTGTTTTTATTCTGTTCACTGGCAGCACGTGACTGTTTATCGCTGCACGTTGATGCCTTATGTGTCCAGTAAAGAGCCGACTTACAAGGTTAGAATTGCATCTTTGCGATTCTAGGAAGATTATTATAAGTAGGGCCCGTATTTGAAGGTTTTAACCTATTCTTTCCCCAGCTTCCTAATTAGAACATTTTAACGTATTTTTCCGTTTCGTACACCTAGCTTCCGAATATACGAATCTTATAGAACCTAAAAAGGGCTAAATCAGACTAAAGTGCCTAGAAGGGGGTAAAGAGGACTTTTGCTGAAAAACTATGTGCTAAATAGGACTTTTGCTGAAAAACTAGGGGCTAAAGAGGACTTTTGCAGGAAAAAAACACAATTTTTTAATAAATTTTCGAATTAATCCAAAGGAAAATAAAATTTATTTTCACATACCGTATTTAATATGTGAATTTATGCATTTTAAGAAAAACATAATAACATTAAATTTATACAACGCACTGAAATTAACAGTGAATATGTCACTTGCCACTTGTCTTTGTAACTCGAAAATGTGCCGCCTCGCCGTCACAGGAAATGAAACTGGAGCCGTCTTCAATACTTTGAAATCTGCAAGCAATCCATTGTAGTTTCAACTTTCAAATAACAAGTTGCCGGCCGACGACAGAGAAGTATAGGAGGGTCTGTGTAAAAAAATTATAATACAATTTTTTGTGTTAAAATTAGTGTTTATTAATACGGCTAAAAACGTTTGTTTAAAACCTAAAATGGGCTATTCCATAAAATTAAAAGGCTAAAATACCTTTTATAATAGCCTAAAAATCCGAGCCCTAAATATAAACGATCGTGACTGGTCGATGTCTGAGGCATTGCTAAACATTATTGGTCAATCAAATACGCGGCGTGCGAATTTAATAATGTGAATAATATTTTCATTACCAATTAGGGGAGAGTGTTGTACAAAGACCATAGTGTACCTTGGACCAGTTGTAATATCTGAGAACTGCTGACATCTAGCGCCCTAATCATAGAATATATCTTCTTCGTGGCGTCAGGCATTCTCTGTGCAAATTGCGACATGTTTGCTTCAGATCTGCGTGTGCAAGACCAAAAAGTTGTTTTTTTTTTTGTGAAAACTGCCTCGCCAGTTGCCTGATAATTGAAGTTTATCTTATGCATAAAGGTGTTTTTGCGAATATCCATTGTATTCGGTGTTATTTGGTGAGTAAAATTACCATCCATTTTGTTATTTAGATACCAGAAGATCATGTCGATAGCCATATTTGTGTGGAAACATACATTCGTGTACCTTGAGCCACAACTGCGTCTTGTACCTTGTGCCGGTGGGCCATGGTACAAGAGGTTACATTATATAGTATTTTAATGTGTTTCAGTGTTCTTGTAAGGACAACAATGTCTCGTAGTAAAACCGGGAGCCTGTTGACGCAACAGCCTTGGAAAATGCTCTTAAGGCAATTAATTCGAATGATCCATAGAAGAAAATATCTTACAGAGAGGCTGCAACGGTATTCAATGTGAGACATTTAGGCAAATTTGTAGCTTGCGGTGAAAACGATTTCGTAATTTCTCCGAACTATGCAGTTAAGCAGTTTTTTCAATCCATGAGGAAGAAACTCTGGTAAAATACGTTGAAACTTTGGCCATGATTCAGTAAGGATCGACGAAGAAGGGTGTCAGGTTCCTTGTTTATAAATTCGTAAAGGCAAATGAGAATCCTGGGATGAAGAGTAAATAGCCGGAGAAGAATGGATGAGAGTCATTCTAAGCCACTCTCAATAAGGGAACTCGAAGCCGAAGTTTCAGTCGTCACAATGTTCAATGTTTCTTCGATAACATCAAATATGTTCACAATGGATTTGGCCCGATTCCTCCAGAAAACATACGGAACTTGGACGAAACTGGCCTAAGCACTGTGCAGGGACAGTAAAAAATCGTTGACCCTAAAGGTCTAAAAGAGATTGGAAGTGCAACATCAGCCGAAAGAGGGCAACTAGTCACTATGATTGGGCTGTGAATGGTGTATGAAACTCATTATCTCTTATGGTCATATTGCCCCGTGTCAAGGAAAGAACGTAGTGGGTGTATATGAGCTGCCAATTTATCTGGGTGGTCGAATGAAGCAACATTCTTGAAGTTGCTTGACCATTTTCTTGGCCCAGTCAAACGTTATAAAGAAGGTAGGGTTCTCTTGATCTTGGAAAATCACGAAACACATCTCTCTATTGTTGATCTGGAAAAGGCAACAGCTGTCGGTAACATTCCCCCCACACACTTCGCATAGGCTTTAGCCTTTGGATATTTCTATTTATGCACTTATGTAGTATGGTCCATGGTACAAGACGGTCGACCCGAGGTACATGAGGGTGTTGTACCTTGAACCACTGTACAGTATAATTTAATGTTTTTCTTATACTTATTTTTTACAGGAATTCATACTTAAAACAAACTCCCATACGTTAAGAAATCACAGTATATTGATAAGAGGCGAAAAAACTAAGGAAATGCTTTTAGAATTTGAGTTAAAGGCAGCACAATAAAAAATGGCTCAAGGTACAACACTCTCCCCTTCATATACGTATATACGCAATACGCAAACGTCTCTGGTTGTTTTGCCCTGTTTTTATTCATTTTACCTGAAGCATTTTAATAAGGTTTTAAGAAGACAATGTATTATGTCAATTTTGTTACATTCTTATATGTTTCTGCATTGCAGAGATTGATCGTGCGTTTCGTACAGATTTAAATATGGGTTCAAGTTCCTTCACTATTTTTATTGATACCACGCTTTAAAGCTCATAATTATCACATGAATAATGTTCAAATTTCACTAATCAAAACAGGAAAATATACTTACAGAACAGTCCACCGCTATGGTGTAGGGGATGAGTTATCTCCTCTCATGCAGCGGGCCCGGGTTCGAATCCTGGTCGGTGGGGTTTCCTCACCTGTGAGACAAATATCGGGTAACTATAGGCCCTTGTGGTCCCCGGATATCATCTGCATCCCATCCTCGCCTTCATTTTCGGAAGCATTTATTGATAAATGGTCAACTGATCCATTCCCCAACCTATCAGATAATACTCTTTTTATCTCAGTGCACCTCTATGGGGTATGCTGGGCCATTATTTTCCATTGTATTTGCTGCAAATTGTCTCCTGCATATCTTCCGAACTATCCGAGTAGAATGCGGGAGATAGGAAGTGCTGACGGGTCTTCTCCAAGGTGCAGCAAGAATTGGTATCCATAGTCCAGATTAATCACGACTGAAACTTTATTTCGATCTAATGCATTCGTTACAAATGAAGTGGATAAGGTTTTAATTTTTCTCCCATTTGGTAAGACAGTTTCGCTCACTTTTTTGACAGAAAGTGGTTTGTAATATCCTCCTCTTTGGTATTGTCATTTGTACTCTCCTGCACTTTCCTACGGAAAGATTTCCTGTGAATAATACCGTTGAAGTCTAAGCAGTTGCAACTTATTTTCTTTCCTTTCTCTGTTGTATTTCGTCTTTGTCGAAACAGTGACCTTTCTTGTATTTTGCCAAATTTGAATCAGGAGTTGTCATGGCCACCTTTGTCTAAAAATAAAATTTGAATCTTCACATCATTGACATGACATTGGAACGAGCAATATCAAACAGAAAATAAACTTTCTGTTCAAGTTTTTGCTCTCGTATGTTAAAGACTTGTACTTCTTACAAATTTCACGTTATGTATATGACGGTGGAATCTGAAAAGCCCTTTTCGGACGGTTGGCAGTTTATTTAAAGATAATTTAAGGTTAATGAGGTTGCTTGTTAATAGTCGCATGAAGTTTAAATTTTGGAAAGGTATATTGTATGGATTAATCTAACATAATTAAATGTTTCCTAGGCCACTCCAACAAGAAACAAATATTTTGTACACCGCGTACCTACCAGCGTCTCATTGAGGAGATTTCTCTATGGATTCCTTATTACGTATTTCCAAAAGTAGTATGAGAGCGCAAAGGAAATTAATTATTATCAATAGTGTTCACAGCTGATCCCACATCTTCATCTGACGCTGGCGTCATGCAAACAGACACAAGAGCTCTTCATTTTTTTTTAAATCAGTGTTTCAGTCTTGTCAGTTAGAGAGTTGTAATATCCAGTTCGCCTTCTCAAAGTAAACAAATGTATTCGAACTACACTATTTTTTATTATTCTATGCAGTCAATACAGAAACAACATAATACATTTCGTAGAACATATGTTAAAGGAAATCATGTTATCTTTTGACTGAAGAAAGCAAGAAAACATATTCGCATTACAACAGAGCAATGTTTGTTTTATTTCATTCACGAAACGTTGCTTACATTTATTCTCCTAGTTTGTATATGTTACTATAGGAAATGTAAATTCAAAGTCGCTGTAACTTTCCTTAACAGCAACATTTCACTCTAAATTATTGTACCGTTTTCTGTACTGGTTACTGAAGTATATTCTTCAAAACAAGCAATAAGAATTAACTATGTGTCCATGAAGAATTTTCAAGGTTGGAAGGGGTTATTCAGGAAAAAAATAACGGGAAGAGAATACGGAACTCAATGTTTTAGCAAAATTCCTAACAGTCATATTGTTTTTCCGTTAAAAAAGTGTCCTTGTTTCAGTATGTGATTGAGCCTTAGCATCCTGTAATCTTATATTATTACATCATTAACATTATTATTATTATTATTATTAACCTTATCTGTTAGTGTTATTATTCCTGGTAGTTCAGAAGCTATAAAATAGATAGGCGATATTACAATATTCTGATTTTGATAAATTCTATTATTTCATTGTCTAATTTTCTATTTGTTTACATTTCATCGTTAGCTATAAATAATATCCTAATTAAAACAAACTTCATGGCACTTCCTCCCATGAAGTAACAGGCCCTACTATCCATCAACTTATAATCTTATCTCCGTCTTCAAAACAAGATTGGGAACATGTGGTCAGCAAGCCGACATTGATGGTGTTCTTGACTGGAGTTACAGTCATGAAACGTAAATTTTTCAGTCAATCATAAAGCGAATTACGACTGCATGTCGACCCTATTTTTAGATAAGAGCCAAAAAAGTGTGATATACATAAATGCTCGAAACCATTGTACTATAAAATGGGTTGAATTGAAATTATTTTGCTGAAATATATGTGTTCTAAAAAATTTGCTTGCAATTATTGAAAGATTATGAAAGGACAGGGTGGAGACGTGCTTCGCAACACAGGAGTTCCGTGGTAATGCTCAGTGAAGGGGAGCTGTGGACTTCAATTTAAGTGTAACCTCCTCAAGGTCGCTGTCTTCTGCGGTGACAACACCTGGTTGCCTGGCAGACCACCACAAATGCAAGAATCTTCGTCATCCGGAGCATCGAACGCACTTGGCGCTCGCTTCCTCTGAACTTGCTAGTCTAACAACGAAGTTGTAAAGAAAAGCGAACTGAAGGCTGCCTCTGTAATGGGTTGTAGACAAGAATTTCTTTACCTTATGACGAATTATTTATACCCACAAAAATTATAAAAACCATAGGGTTCCATTTTTTCTACTCTCATACGAAATAAAATTGAAGTTAAAAATCATGCTAAATTTCAGTGCCATAGAGTGTATAGGCCGACTACTAAAGTAATAGAGTCAATATTATTGTTCCTAAAAGGAAAACGATAAATTTGTAGCCTGTAATTACATTATACAAAGATAAAGGGAAATCAGATGGAACTACCTACTCCTTTTTTATTATTTTTTATTATAACAGCATGCACCATTACTTAGTAATATTACATGCTCTATAAACACCCTATTTACATTTATGATTGCTACACTCGGCTTATTTCTACTGTACATCTATGGCTGAGTTTACTGAACTATAATACAAGTATATTTTCAATCAATTTATATACTTCATTTTTTATATCTGTGTGTCACTAAATTGTGTCTAAATTTATTGACTTAATGTAATTTATGAGTTCATCTGTGTAGTCCTTCATTAATTTTTCCTCGTTAAATGTCCATTTTCCATACGCACTTATCATAGAGTTTTTGAAATGTGTTCGTTCACCCTCCAGATTTGGACATTCAAACAGAAGATGTACCATAGACTGTTCTGGAGCTCCACACGTACACTCTGGGCTATCTTTTATTTTAAATCTATAAAAGTACGAGTTTATCTTTCCGTGCCCTGTTAGGAATGTTGTTATATTTCCGGTCAATGGTATGTTTATTTTTAAACTTTTTTTACACTAGGGAAACACTTTTTAGTTATTGCACCTTTTTCGGTCCCGTTCCACTCATACTCCCATTTTTGCATACTAATATCTTGTAGTTCCCCTATTTTAGCACTCAGCGGTATCTTGTCGTATGTCATCATAACTAAATTCCTATTCCCTGCTGCTGCTTTGGCCAGAAGATCTGCTGTTTCATTTCCAATGATTCCCACGTGTGCCTTGATCCACGTGTAATGGATGGTCCAGTTTTGAGCCTCTATTCTTCTTGTTTGCTCTCTTATCAGCTCTATCAAGTTGGTACTTGATACCTACTTCTTGTACAAAACATATGAAATCCAGAAAAAGGTAAAATAGTATTTTATCATAGGTAACATAACGAGACGTTCGGGTTTTATTGATAAATTTATCTTGAGAGAAACCGTACCTCGAATTATATATTGTGACTATTTAGCGAATATTACAGAATTAAGCTTGTAATGAATAATTCATATCACGAAAGTGAATAAAATACACAGCTATTTGTATCATTGTAAGCGAGATAGCCAATGAAACCTAGGAGTCATTGAGATAGTGTGATGATGATGCTGCGTGAAACACTAAGGGTGGCGTGCACCAACCAGAATAGTAAATCTAAGAAGGAAACCTAAAGTTTAATACGGTATATAAAACAAAATAATAAAACACTAGATTGTCTCTCTCACTCTTAAGTCATAGGAACAATGTGCTAGAGTGAGACAGATGTACTTCAGGTTTCCTTCTTCGATTTACTACTTTAGTTTGGTTTACTCCTGGCCTGGTTGCTGCACGCCACCCTAAATTTACCTTAGATTAAAGCAAAGTCTTTGGTACCGGTACCTTAATAATATCTAGTGTTACTAAAATTGTAATTATTTTTATGGGAGATTTATAATTGCTTCATCACGCATAAAATTGTACATTAATCACCTATTGCTGATATGCAGCTTATGTATACACAATCGCTGTGTTCGGTGATTGACTGTTCTTATTGAAGACCCTGAGTACATGTATGAAGATGTTTCAGTATTCTGTCCTTATGAATTTTCAAAAATAAGCAAGTGTACACAGTTGCGGTAAAATGAAATTGATAAAAATGAAAGCATTAAATTATGTCTATAGACACTCGCAATTGATTGAAGTTTCACACAGGGATATTCTTAAACTGTACTGATCACTGATTCTTGCGTTAAATGATATAAAAAACTTTATGTACTTGCTGCTTAATATCCAACGCCATAAAAATAAATTAACTATTCTGAGTGAATAACATATTTTTTTTAAAACTTAGTGAAGATAATAGGTTTAAACTTTTCTAAAATCGTTTCTCTTCACTAGGACACTATATTACCAGATAATATTCCCCTACTCCGAAAATTACTTACACAGTATTCACAAAGCAATTAATCCTGGAGAAGCTTTATAATTGGATCAGCTCATTTTAAGAAGTGCGACAAGGCCGCGTAAAGACCTGCGGCTGCATAGTTTATTAATGGGCTCAAATTACATATTCATGCCTCTTCAGTTAAATTACTAACTACAATGAATCAATATTATGGATTTATGTTTTCGCTCTTTTAGGAAATTGGCAAGGCTGATAAAGAATAACATGGCACACAGCTAGGTGCAGAAATACTAAAAATTGTGCTATCAGTAGCGACCTTACGGTTGATGTACAAAATAGAAGTGACCGTATAGGAAATGCAAGTTTTATTTATGCATTTTGTAATAATTCCACTTTTCAAGATACATAATTAATATATTAAAAGTAAGTGCTTAATATTCATATTTTCATCCGTAGTTCCTCATAAAATTTTGATTCACAAATGAGTTGTATGTCGAGGTAATAAGACCGACCTGTTGCTTTGTTTTTCAACGCCCTTGCTGTGAATAAAGATAGAAAGAGATACCATTTGTACAGTTCGAGTAAGCATTCTGAAAAGGTTTTAAAATTACGTTGGATTATATGCAGAAGGAGTGATAACAAAGAACGATAACGATAATTTTAAAATGCACAAAATATTTGAGGCAGACATAGGAGGTCGCTATTCGTTTTTTCTGTGATGTTGTATCGGAGAATTGGATGATATTCCAAAATATGAGAATAGAAAGAGCTTCACAAAAAGAATTGATCGGAGAATAATGAATAATCGCTCATATTGAAAATTACGATAACGAGACTTCTCTAGATGGTTCTACGTATGTAGCAAACACAATTAAATAATGACAGAAAATGTTGTGACACTCTGCTATCTGATTTCTTAGCACGTGCTACTAGCTGAAAACATGTGATTATTTCTCGCTTGAATACTTACTTATTCAATGGCAATAGATAATTTGTCCTTAAGCAAGCTAAAGGAATGATACTTATTTTATGGAATCCGGATGTTCGTTCACGCGCTTACATGACCCCGCCAATCAATCCTATTCTTTGCTAACTTCACCTACGTCTAGTCTTCCAAATGGTATTTTCCCTTCGGGTCACCCAGTCAATAGTTTTGACGGACTTTTTCCTCCCCTGCTTCCAATATGTCCATCACATTTCGTTCTCCGGGATTTAATTACTCTCACTATATTCGGTGAAGAGTACAGGTTATGAAGTTCGTCATTATGCAGTTTTCTCCAGTCCCCGTTTTCATATCTTTTAGATACTATTCTTTTCCTAATCACCATTTTCGAACACTTCGTTTTCCCGAAGAGTAAGGGAATACAACCGGCCGGTCTTATAAATTTTTGTTTTTAGAATTTTGGATAGAAGACGAGAAAATAAAGTTTCTGAAACGCATAAAAACAAGCATTTCGTGATTTTAGTCGAAACTTAATTTCTGCCTTAATATTATTTGTACTGCATCTGCAACTATTGCTCCCGCTTTATTACCAGAGGCAAGTACGAAGAGAAGACTGGAAAGATAGTACTGTACCTCCCTACCCTTCAGGAAATAGGTTGTGGTAGCATCCGGGAAAATCAGAGTTACTCAGTGTCACGACTTGTGGCAAGACCTTCTGTAGTTCGCGTTTAATAAAAGAAACTGTTTCATGCTTTTACTGTAGACGTTAATTATTGCAGTATTTTTTGTTACCCGAAAACAACTTTGTTAGAACATTTTTTGGGACAGATAAAATTCCCATGGATGTAGGACTACTTATTCACAGGTGCAAGCTGTGCGGTTCTCCCAGATGAGCTGTTCATACAGTGTTTCTTAAGGTGGGAAGACCACTTCCCGTCCTGCCCAAGTTCTACACCTCTCACTCAAAAACCACAACACAAACTGAAGTCATGTATTTTACTTAAACTCTTTTTTCTATTTACCAATATCAGTTTTTTTTCCTCCTTCCGCTGGACATGATCCCACGCCTTCCATCACCAGTAGCTATTTCATTGGTGCGGATTAATCGGCTGTTGTAGCTGCTACGTATTCTGGAATTCCCCGTCTGCACTCCGCTTTTTGCTTCATGCTTATAACAGTAAAACCGTTCTTGTTCTTCGTCCTCCTTTCCACAGGGTTATTATTATTACTTAGGCCTCTATAAAGAGTAACTTCAATAACATGGCACAGTTCTGCAGTTAACCGGAATTATGAAAACATAAGTTATATTACTAATGATGGTTTCACGGGCCATAAGCCGAGTAAAAGGATATATTGCATCCAAGCTTTCGGTCGCTGACATCTCAGCGGCCTTCCTCAGGGAAATGAGTGTAGAAAATGTCCCGCTTTCTGATTGGCCTATGCACGCCAACCCATTTCCTCCAATCACAGAATTTATTTTTTCACTCCAAACATATATAAGCTCTCTCCACCCACATTTTCTACACTCATTTCCCTGAGGAAGGCCGCAGAGATGTCAGCGACCGAAAGCTTGGATACAATATATCCTTTTACTCGGCTTATAGCCCGTGAACCCATCATTAGTAATCAACGCCGAGAAAGCCTCAAGTCCTACGTATAAGTTATATTCTTGCCTTTTAAGTCGAGCGAATTCTTTGTACACTGTATTAGATGAGATGTAGGCCTATTGATTTTGACTATAGTCGACTGAAATCTAAAATACTCTCCAATATTCATTTCATTTATCTGGAAGGCAGTAAAATTGGAAAGTAAGCATGTTTTAAATAAAGAAAAAACTTCATGATAAATATATAAATAAATATAAGGCTAAGACGTTAAATATGTTTTATTTGGGATAACATGTTTCCTTATACAGTTGTTTTATTATGGGCATAAGCCAAGGAAAACCTGAAAAATTCAGCTATAGTCGTGAGCAATATTTGAAATTGGACATTGTTTTATCATACGAATAGGAGTAGCCCAAACAGATCAACATTTGTGTTTTGGTGTGAAGAAGTTTTTTATAATCTTTGTTTATTGTATATGGATTACATGCCTGCTTTAAAAATTAACGTACAAATCGAAAATAGTACAAAGACGAGGAGTTAGTCTGTGGTGCATTTGGAAGAGGTTGGTAGTCGCGAGTTCATATTTCAATTGACCTAATAATTCTCATCGTATTATGGACCTGGTGTCGATTAAACCTGTATGGGAAATGAGAACCAAGAACATTGGGGGGGGGGGGGAGTGGGCAAAGGCGACCGGTGCCCAGGGTTGAGAACCTTACTCCTTCAAATATATAACAATCTGTAAGCTTTAACCTCCTGCAACCTTAAAGGCCTTCACGGCACATTACAGGGAAGACATTAACTAGTGCAAAAATTGGCCTTTGAGATATTTAGTTTATTCCTCCTTTAGAATTATACTGTACAATACTACTAAGATGTTACAAAAAACTTAAACAATAAAATCAATGATCAGTTTCATGTTTAAAGCACTAAATTATTTAATATATCTCGATCTTATATTCAACCATCAGTGCATAAATCCACCAACATGAATCCAGTTCATTCAAATAATTGTTTTTGTTCAAGCATACTATAGTACGCTTATTACGTGTGACATAACGATATCATAATGACATTGATTTAGATACCGTTTTTCATTTTTATATCGACGAGGTATAGATTATTATCGAACACGGAACGATCTTGAGACCCTGAGGGAAGCAGCTGAAATCTGCGTAAAAAATAGCCTATATTTAAAATGAAATCTATGCTGTTCGTATTAATTTTAGGTTAAAATCATACTAAAATGAATTAATTTCGTGTTGCAAAACCCGTTGGTTTTATGAAACTGACGCAAAGGAAGCAATTATTTTACCGACGACATGAGCTGCCAATTGTCATAGAATGCAAGAACTACAACCAGCTGATGTGGCGCGCTGAAACGTGGCCAAACGTTGTTTGAGTGAATCTAAAATATCAAAATCTAAACATTTAGACTAATTATGGTCAAACAAAAACAGTCGTATGCAACTTTCTTACTAGTGTAATTTAGATACTAGTATGAAAATTATGAAACTTGCGATGCTCGTTTCTAAACATAGCCTACTCATATCTTAATAAATGTCACTGTCGCATAATGTACTGTTTAAATCGCTCCACAACCACGAGATTTCTACTTAAATAATTGTATACGGCATCTGAAAATGTAATGAAACATCAGGCAGCGATAGATTAACAACGAATTTGATTTCAGAATAACTTGGTTTATTCAATTTGAAAATTATAAAAACGATAAACATTAAGACAAGTCACTGATGTTACTGCGTAGTATTTGAGATTAATTTAATTGTAGAGCATGTAGCATGTAGCATACTATGTATGTTAAGTACTGCCCCAGTAATGCGCTACTGTTAAAGAGATTTATTTCAAATAAAGCAAATTTACTGGATAATGTCCATTAAGTTCATAATTTAAAAGAGGTATATTTCACTGTTCGAAATAAATTTTCTTTAGGTACCTTGGTCTGTGCCAATTTATCGTAAGTAATCCCACAAGAGGTTGCGAAGCTATCCATAGCACGAGCGAATTGCAACGTATAATTTCGAGTGGGATTTATTAAGACCATTTTATGAATGAAATATAATTGATTATATACAGGCCTTAATGCTACTCTTTCACTTATCTTATTTCACATAAATTCATCATTGCATCACCTGTCAGGTCACGGCATATTGAATTAATAAGTAATCGAATGTGTTAAGGATACCAACAGTGGTAATGAGAAAATAATTTAGCCCGAAATTAAGATAAGGTAAAATAAGAACAAAATAAAGACACTTTTTCTTCAAGAACAAAATTTATTTGTACATTGACTCTATCTGAATATGCATTGACTAAAAACACACTTCTAAAAGTTTAAAGTTGAAGGAATCGAGAAGGATGACGTAGCCTGTTAATAACTGTATAGTGGGGTTCAGTAACGTGCTGACGGTTTTATCAGATTACATCGGAAAGCATATTATGGTTGATATCTGAGGCATTGCTGAACGTTATTGGTCAATTTTAAATATGCGCCACATGAAAGGAATACTCATTTTAAAACGTATAACAAATTACTAGGCAGTGTAATACTTCAATCTCAGAAACTGTTAAAAGATTCAAAGGAAAATTTTCCAAGTGACATTTCATATGAAGAAAGATGGGTGTTTTTAAAACATTATTAATATCATGAAAGCATTGATGACATTTTTAGAACATAAGAGCATGTTTAGTAATAATGCCAAACCAAACTATTAATAGAGTTCAAGCATCCATTTCTTTAGGACATTTCAATTTTAGAAGTAGTTAGGCTCTGTTAAGAAAATGGTGATTCCATTTTAAATAATTTTTATCCAAAATACAGTGGATATGTGTTGGAGTTGTCTGTTTCGTTCCTGGGTGTGTTCTCTCCGTTTTCAAATCAATTTAAAGTCTGATAACCGCTATGATCTCCTACTCGATTCGAAAATAACTTTATGTAGTACCTACATTCCTATTGAAGAGGCATTTAATCCCGGCTAATGTCTAGTTGTTCACAGAAGATAATCTATTTTATTTGTGGGTAGGTTAATCATAATCATGACCATCATCATTAATTCGCTATCATCACTATGTCATCAAGGTTTAAGCTGTTCCCGATTAATGATTTTTTACATCTATCGGTTTTGCTGGATCTCGAAATCAGATTGTTTTATGACTCAGAGTTTGTTACCATTAGGTAGTCCGAAGATGCTTATTTTACCCATAACTCAATTTTTGTACCTTTTCTTTTCGTCCAATTTGCTGCGTTTAGGTTCCTGTTTATTGATCCACACAATTTTCCGAGATATGTAGCATTTACACCTTCATTTTTCAGATGACTGCATACTAAAGAATTCAAGTATGTAGGAACCATCTGTTTCTTACATTATTTATTTTCTACTACTAATCCAGTATGTGTAGGGTATGCCTCAATTTTCTACGGTAGAATATGTCTACATTTCATTACAATAACACATTGTAACTTATATGAAATTTGTAATTCAGTTTATCTTTTACATGGATATGAATGAAAAAAGAGAAGTGGCTGTATTAAAAGCAGTACTGATAAATAGAAGGAAAAAAAACGTAATTAGAGCTCTTCTGTAGCGATCTTCATGACCGACATTTGCTTGGCGAGGATCGGCAGAAGTTTAAGTTTATATGTTGTCAGATTTAGACAGCACGAACTTGACCTCAGTTGTGTACCTTCAGCTAATACAAACAAACAGATTCACTTACTTTACAGAAATATTATGCTCCATATTATCCTTCGTTCCTGCAATATCATCCCTCGTTCTAGCTTAATCTGTTCGTGTCATTCCATCATACCAGCTGCTAATGTAGTTGTTACAGTGGAATTTTCTACCGACATAAAAGTTGCCTCAGCAATGAGACAGTCCCGATAATGCCAGGTCTTGATTTACTTGGAGGTCTGTGGTTCTCCGTCTAAATTGTGTTGCTTTAATTCTATCACTGTTTGTCTTGGCTCGTCCTTTCGTTGTCTGGGTCGTCGTCTTGTACAAGTGAGCATGGTGTTCGCAATCTCATCCCATGTCTCCGTGTGACTACCATTTTATTCAAGATACTTGTTACCGTCTTAGTACCCTATATACATCTCGCTTCACCAACTCACTCAATCGTTTTAAAAAAATCTCGTTTCTACTTCTCGGTCTCACAACAGGAGAATATAATATATCATACTGTAGCCAGTGTGCAGAGTTACTGGTTTCTTCCTTTACGTGAGGTTGTGGTGTCCCAACTTCAAGTCCCAGTTTTGACGCATGTTTAAATTCCTTCAGCCTTTTGATTTTAACCCAGTTTATTTGCGTAATTTATTAGTTCTTTATCATGTCATTTTCTAGGCTGATGAAGCATGCAGCTTTAATGATGAACCCATGTTATTAGTGTAACCGATCAGTTCATATGGACTTATATAAAAAGAGGAATCAAATATAAGAAAATACATTTCACGGACAATATTTGAACTTCCCGCAACATTATCGACTACTAAAAAAACTACCATTACACCTAGACTATTACAATGACCATAAAACGAATTACATGACAAGACAGAGGACATTTACACGAACAATTTGATATACAACATGACCATCTGAATCAAAAGACATTACCAGCAATTACAAATAATTAATCAAACGATTAATTATTAACACGACAACATAGAAAATTACATCATTCAACGCATAATCAAGAAAGCTATACAACTACACTTATTGCAGACAATAGTGACAATTACTTTATGAATTATTAACTAAATAAGGGAATACAATGAAGTGAAGGCGTGGCTTTTTGTCTGAAGAAGTCCACTGTCGCCAGCTATTAAAGTCAAGTTGATGGATACGTTTCTCCCCCAACCTCAACCCACTTTAACGACAAATATTTCAAACACTAGCAGACGACTTAGCTAATTTCCAATCATAAGAGACAAAGCCTACTGACTGAACCAATGGAATGGCTAGAATATTTTAACACCGAAACATATTAACACGAACAGGAGCGACCAACCAGGACTTGAAGACATCTATTCAACAGCGACGGACGTAATTTTTATAGACTAAACCGGAGTTAGAAATATACAGTGAAACAGTAACAAGTACTAATATTAATTTTATACCGACTTTTAAATAATACGGTCGAGGATAAAGATATATATATCGGAATAAGACAAGATTATAGATATTATTTTTCGTATTGAAAAGTTAAACGAATAAATACCGCCATAAGATATATAACCTAAAATTCCTGCAATAAAACGTGCAGATGTTATAAGTATAATAATATTACCTAAAGTAATTTTGGCGACGACGAAGCAAATAGATAAAGACATTACTGTATTCTTCCTCCAGACATTTTAAGAAATTAACAAATTAAGTGAAAGATTTTCGGACAAAATAAACTTACAAATATTATTCAAGTTCATTATCAATAGACTTCATTTTTACGACCTATAATCCCTTCATCTTATATCCTATTTTAGTTTTCGTCGAGCACGACCCTGAAAGAGATCTCGCTCTACCAACTGAGTTAGAAATAGCCGGACATAATATATTCAACGACCCCTACTGACAATTATACATTGGCACCCAACAGTTATAAATTAGCACCCAACATTACGAACAGTTATAAATTGGCACCCATTTTGACGTTAATCATTTCATCACCCAACGAACAGTTATAAATTGGTCGCCCAACTCTAGGCCTATATATCCAGACCTACAAACGGTTATAAATTGGCGCTCATCTCGGTGCTAATCAAATACCCCCCCTACGAACAGTTATAAATTGGCTCCCATCTCAGGGCAGAATTTTCGAAACGAAATAGGATATAGGAATTAGGCCAACAAAAGTCGAAAATTTTTTTGAAACGACACGGGGATAGACGAAATTTATTAACAAATTAATTCTTCGAAATAAACAGTAATAGTGTATAGACTCCATGTGGATTACCAACAACATCAACATTCACCATCAACATTCACCATAAACCCTCCACTCAACTGAAAATCTACACCCCCGCCCCCCCAATTCTACAAGAGATCGACACCCCTCTTCAGCTTGTGACCTCCAGTCAGCTGATGGCCATTCCTAGGCTATTGACCGACAGACAGCTGCAACAACAGAAGGACTAGGGTATCGTTAAAATTTTTGCTTATACTTACAGAGTTCACAGAACAATCATATTTTTTCTCTTTAGTTTTTTTGTAAAAGCTTAAAATAACTTTAAATTATATCCTTTCAAGAAGGAATGACTTTTTAGATTTATATTTCAGTAATTATTTTTCAATTTCACATTTTTCTATGCGTTTACGCAATAACAAAATTAAGATGTCTGTGAAAACTGTACAAGTAATAACATGTTCAAGTGACCCAGAACCACAGCATGAATCCCTACACCCAGTGTCAAATGATGAATCTAGTTTGCAAAGCAGTGAATTAGACAATAGAAATGTCAATGTAAGTGAGAATTTAACAGCAGGTGTAACATCACAGTCAGCTGTTCCAACAGATACTATGTCTTCTAACCCTGAAATAGCCACTGTAAATGTCAATGCATTACAACAAATTATGAATGCTATAACTTCTCTGGCCAGTCAAAATACTGCGCTAACTGAAACAATTAACTCATTGCAGACTGAAAGTAACAGTCAAAACACTACGCTAACTGAAACCATTAATTCAATGCAAACTGAATTAAACAGTCAAAACACTAATCTAACTACAACCATTAATGCATTACAGACTGAATTTAACAGTCAAAACACTACGCTAACTGAAACCATTAATTCAATGCAGACTGAATTTAAAACTGAACTTAATAATCAAATGAATTCATTGCAGACCGAATTTAACAATCAAAACACTAATCTAAACACAACAATTAACTCATTGCAGACGGAATTTAATAGTAAAATGCATTCAATGCAGACCGAATGTAACAATCAAAATACTAACCTCACTACAACAATTAATTCTTTGCAGAATGAATTTAATAGTCAGAATACTACTTTAACAACAACAATAAATTCAATGCAAACCGAACTTAATGAAAACTTGAATGCAGAGCTAACATCTCAAACTAGTAATCTTACTCAGTTAATGCAAAACCATAGACAACAGGTTGCTGAAGAATTGATACAAATCGATTCCCGAGTGACCCAGGTTGGTACCCAGGTGGAAGCTGTACAGACAGAGGTTCGTACCCAGGTAGATGGAATTCGAAATCATGTAAGTGCTGTAGAAAGAGAAGTTAGGAGTAACAACACTAGATTGGTATCCCTTAATTCGGAGTTGGACAGATTGCGTCATAGGTTACGGGATCAGGAAGATCGTACAGAGAGTACAGTCTTGGTCTCTGACCGGGGCGAAATTGCGTCAACTTCATCTGCTCTCCCAGACACGCCTACTGATACACCTACCATTCCCCCTCTACCCGCAAGCTTACCAAGATCCAATAACGGATTGAACCATCACACTGCAGGTAATTCAAATCCAAATAATAATAATAATCATCAAAATTTCAACCCCAGTAATCAGATTGGATTTACCCTTAGTCAAAGCGACTTGCCTCTTCCCACGTTTGAGGACAAACAGAAGACTAACCCCGTAAGATATTTGCGCGAATTAAAGACCTTTTTCAACTTAAGAAATGTACCTGAACAGTTAAAAATGATCATGGTATCCAGGTCATTAAAAGGTAGTGCAGCTCGATGGTTCAATGTGGTTAATGATACGCTGGAATTGAATATGCAGACATTCGAAGAGTCCTTTCTTCGAGAATTCTGGTCAATATCAGATCAAGAGAGATTAAAAGGTCAGATTTTTCATGGAAGTTTTGATCGTAATAGCGGCCAAACCTATATGGAACATTTTATTTCTTTATGTGATTCAAAACAGCTGTTAACCCCTAGTATCGAAGATGAAGTCTTCATCAAAGCCCTCTGCTTACACTATCCGTTTTCAATAAAGAACAGTTTAATTGTCGCGAGCCCCAAGACAATCCCTGACATGATAGCATTGTTGAAATCCCTACAGGAATCCCCATTTCCACCACAAAAGATAAATAAATCCCAAGTTACCAACACTAATCAAGGCCTAAAAAGAAACATTAATTATGTCCAAACCAAACCCAACCAAAACGCTTTTGGATGCGAGACGCGGACAGGATCTGCCCAGTTGTGTGAGGAACACCAACAAGTAAATGAAAACGAGACTAATGTAACCCAAGAAAATAGCTCGGATAGCCCAGGACAGTTCTGGAGAAATACGCCATATCAGAGAGGAAATAGGACTTCTTATTGGAGGAGTAGAAATTTCAGATATCGCCCTTATTATTTCAACAATGGCAGGAACTACTCAAGCTACAACAACGGTTTCAGAAACAACAATTCCCAAGACCAAAACTACAATAATAATTACAATAGCAATAATTATAATGGCTATACAAATAATAACAACTTCACAGGCTCAAATCAGAACAATAGGAATAACTATGGCAGAAGACCATACAATGGAACACCCCGATGGTTCCATAGAACTCAATACAATCAAGGATTTTTCCGACCAAGTTTTCGAGGTAGAAATAACTCACGCCGTGGACTAAACCGATATGCAAATAACAATGGACAGAATAATGAAAACCAACATAACACAACTAATAACAATCATGAAAATAGCAACAATGACCACCAGTCACCACCACCGACGGTTGTTTTAAACGACTAAGGGCACCATTGGAACCTCGCAAAAGGGGCCCTGCAGTTCTAAGGAACAATAATGGAGGTACAGCTAATAAAGTCATGAAACTATCAGATAAAGCACTCAGGTCAGCACCACACTCAGTACAAGACTCTAAAGCCTACAAACAAGCTTTGTCAACAACTGTTACACAACACAAACCCACTACACTTAGTAGAAAAGGATTTTCGAATGCCGCCGTGCATGCTGTAAGTAGCATGGTGTGCCCGAGCAATTCAGGATTTTCTGGTGCAAAACATAATAAAGTTGCAGTAAATAACCTGAATGACACTAATATTGATTCTGTTAACAATAAAAAGGAAAACCACAAAACAGGACATCACAACAATGCAATGATTCACAACAAAGAAATAGTTCGTGATAAAATTGCAACTATACATGACACTGCTATAACAGACACACTTTCTAAAACTAGCAACACAACACCCCACATTCTTACAGACAACAATGCAGTGGACAACAATACTGTCATTAACAATGACTATACAACAACTGATTTTCACAACAATACAGACATGATCACGCCCACAGATATTACTGTAGGCATCTTACAACGTAGTGAATTGTCTCAAGACCCAAATAAACCCCCTACTATTGAGGTATTGATAGGTGAAAATCCCTATCAAATTACTCTCGATACCGGATCAGATGCCCAAGTAATGTCGCAAAACACATTCTTGGAGTTGCAACGAACTAGAGCAATCACACAGATTTTACCTGTATACAATATGTCTGCACTTCTAGCGGCAGGCCGAACAAGATTTAGAATACGACACCAATGTTTCGTACCTTTAAACATAGCCGGTCATACGGTGGAAGTTCTATTCCTTGTGATAACAGGATTAAATTTACCATTGATTGTAGGCAGTGAAGTTTTTAGACAGCTAGAAGCTATCATTGACTTTAGAAATGAAAATTTCAATTTTATTGGAAATGACAGGCAGGAGCTTACTGTACCGTTCCGGAGGCCAGCCCCCCTTCCATTCACAGCAGGCGACTGTAACCCAGACCTGCAGGAAGAGACGTTCTTTGTTGAGGCTGTAAATACCTACCCCCAACCCCTCATACAGCTTACACAAGACGACCATTCACAACAACCACTCACTCCACTTCTGTCTTCTCAAACAGAACATAATATACAACACTTAACTTCAGAAGTGGATGTAAATATTCAACACATTATGACGAGTTCTGAGATAGATTCGCTTATATTGGCCAAGGTAAGCGAAACTCAGGGCTTAGATACACACGCTCAGCAAACTTTATTAGGTATACTGAGAAAACATAGAGATTTGTTTACCAATAAGATTGGAAAATGTAATCTCTATACACACCAAATAAACCGACGCTCTACCACTGTAATACGACATAAACCGAGACCCATCCCATTGAGTTTAAGAGCCAAAGTAACTGCTGTGATACAAAACATGTTGGATCAGGGAATCATCGAGGACTCAATGAGCAATCATAGTAATCCCCTCTGTATAGTAATAAAGCCCTCAGGAGATATTCGCTTAACAATTGATGCTCGGACCCTCAACAATGACTGCCAGGAGGACAACTATAAGCCGTTGACTTCTGATGAGTTATTATCTAGAGCAAAAGAAGGAGATTATTTCTCTTCAACCGACCTAAACTCAGCTTTTTGGCAAATCCCTTTAGACTCAGAATCACGCGATATGACCAGTTTTAATTATCAAGGACGGCATTTCAGATTTTGTCGCGTCCCGTTTGGCTGTCGCACGTCTTCAGCCGCACTGCTACGTGCGCTAGCACTAACTTTCAATTGGAGCAGCAACCCTTTCATAATCCCCTACCTCGACGACATTTTGATTGCGTCATATTCAATAGCAGATCACATGGATCACATAGACCAAACCTTAGACAAGCTAAGAACCGCAGGATTCACCCTTAATATCTCCAAGTGCCATTTCTTTCAGCGAGAGGTAAAATTTCTCGGATATATTATATCCGGGAAAGATTTCCGTATCGACGACGAAAAGGTGGCAGCCATCTTGCAAATCCCAGCCCCTAAGAATCAGAAACAATTACGATCTTTCCTTGGTGTATGCCAATATCAGGCCAGATTTGTACAAAATTATGCCCAAGAAATTTTTCCCCTAAAGCCTCTTTTGCGGAAGGCCCAGAAATGGAAATGGACAACGGAACATGATGCGGCCTTCAATAAGGTTAAGCAGCTGTTCGCGGAGTCCATCCGACTGCAAAAGCCAGACGATTCGATTCCATATTTTATAGCCACAGATGCCAGTGCCCGTGGGATCGGAAGCATTTTATTCCAGGTTAAAGACGGCGAAAAACGCCTAATAGCCACCGCAAGCAAAGGCTTGAACACCACACAGTCCAGGATGTACCCTACCGAATTGGAAGTATACGCAGTTCATGAAGCCTTAAATAAATACAAACATTACATTTATAATTGCAAAGTAACAGTATTGTGCGACCACATGAGTCTGAGTTTTATCAATCAGTGCAAACTGAGCAACTCCAGAGTATCCAGGTTTATCAGCGCCATATCCCGATATAACATAGAAATACAGCACATAAAAGGATCTGATAACAAACTTCCCGATATTCTTTCTCGTTTGCCTAGCCATCCAGGCATAGCCAGTATGGAAGGACAGGTTGAGAAGGAAGTCAAGATCATGGGAATCACTGTCAATGACAAATATAAGCTCAACAATAAATTAGCAAATTTAGTGACACTTCAGAACGACGACGAATACCTTTCATCTATTCGGCCTAAGCTGCAGGGCATCCCCGATTCAAATTCCAATCCGGCATGCGGCCATGATAACCAGAAAACCATTGCATTACACAATAATGTGATATACAAACTATGCGGACTGGAAACCCCTACTTGGAAACCATACGTACCGAAAGCGTTGGAACATGACATAATTGCAAGCTACCACGAGAACTTAGCTCACAGCGGTACTGATCGAATGATAAATGCAATCAGTGACCATTTTTTCATTAAACAGTTAGGACGAAAAGTGAGACTGTATGTCAGTACCTGTCACTTATGTCAGACTGGAAAGAATAAAAACACCGCCTACGCCACTGAGATACATTCTGTAGAATCAACAGCACCAAATCAATTAATATGCGGAGATATATTGGGACCCCTCATACGCACTAACTTCGGTAATCAATATGTTTTTGTTTTGGTTGATGTATTCAGCAAATTAGTAGCCTTGTATCCCATAAGAGATTTATCAACAAAGATTTGCTTAATGAAGATGCAAGAATATGTCAATACGTTCGGACAGGTATCCAGTTGTCTGACAGATAACGCCTCAATTTTCGCAAGCCGGAAATGGACAGATGGCTTAAGTAGGATAGGAATCAAGACATTACATTCATCTAATTATAACCCACAAAGCAACATTTCCGAACGATATATCAAACAGGTTATATCTTATCTACGCTTACTCACACACAGACAACACAAAAATTGGTTTCGTTACTTAAAACCTATACAGGCCATATTGAATGAAACGAGACACCAGGTCACAAAAGAAATTCCTTTGGAAGTAGTAAAGCAATGTAAAGTTGGACCCCTCTTTTCAAACACAATTTATAACTGTTCGTAGGGGGGGTATTTGATTAGCACCGAGATGAGCGCCAATTTATAACCGTTTGTAGGTCTGGATATATAGGCCTAGAGTTGGGCGACCAATTTATAACTGTTCGTTGGGTGATGAAATGATTAACGTCAAAATGGGTACCAATTTATAACTGTTCGTAATGTTGGGTGCTAATTTATAACTGTTGGGTGCCAATGTATAATTGTCAGTAGGGGTCGTTGAATATATTATGTCCGGCTATTTCTAACTCAGTTGGTAGAGCGAGATCTCTTTCAGGGTCGTGCTCGACGAAAACTAAAATAGGATATAAGATGAAGGGATTATAGGTCGTAAAAATGAAGTCTATTGATAATGAACTTGAATAATATTTGTAAGTTTATTTTGTCCGAAAATCTTTCACTTAATTTGTTAATTTCTTAAAATGTCTGGAGGAAGAATACAGTAATGTCTTTATCTATTTGCTTCGTCGTCGCCAAAATTACTTTAGGTAATATTATTATACTTATAACATCTGCACGTTTTATTGCAGGAATTTTAGGTTATATATCTTATGGCGGTATTTATTCGTTTAACTTTTCAATACGAAAAATAATATCTATAATCTTGTCTTATTCCGATATATATATCTTTATCCTCGACCGTATTATTTAAAAGTCGGTATAAAATTAATATTAGTACTTGTTACTGTTTCACTGTATATTTCTAACTCCGGTTTAGTCTATAAAAATTACGTCCGTCGCTGTTGAATAGATGTCTTCAAGTCCTCGTTGGTCGCTCCTGTTCGTGTTAATATGTTTCGGTGTTAAAATATTCTAGCCATTCCATTGGTTCAGTCAGTAGGCTTTGTCTCTTATGATTGGAAATTAGCTAAGTCGTCTGCTAGTGTTTGAAATATTTGTCGTTAAAGTGGGTTGAGGTTGGGGGAGAAACGTATCCATCAACTTGACTTTAATAGCTGGCGACAGTGGACTTCTTCAGACAAAAAGCCACTATTAGAAACACGAACACCGTTATGCGCTGCATTTCCTCCTTTCTGTTCCTTAATTTTTATAGTTTGGTTTCTTATTGTTCTCGTTTCTATTTTCTATAACATATTGTCGGCACAAAAAGGCGCAAATTTCTTCTATCCACACAGACCTATAGTTAACAAAAACTACACTACTTATGAACTATATCATTGGTGACTAAAACATTTTTCTAACCTATGTAAAAACAGACAATCAGGATAAGAAGAAAACAAAATTATGTGTTGCAGTCCATTAAAGAAAATACAGTTTCTTTACTAAAACGGTTTTGTTATAATGGTGCATTTACCTTTTTAATGTGCAGTGTGGTGTAGTTTGTTTGTCTGATATTTTGTTCCATGTACGTAAATAGTAAAGCGTATAACCATTTATTTCTACCTAATTTCGTTATGTTTATTTATTTCTTTTATGGTGGGGAAAGGTCAAATTAAGTTCCAGCCGTCTGAGGACAGCACTGCGCATAAAACCATGTATCAACACTTAAAGAATTTTCCATCTCACCAGCTTTTAGCATATTTACCTCAAGTACGAATATATATATATTAGAATGCATAGGCCAACAGTTGACTTTAATAAACTAATAGACATTAAATTGAAGCAAACAGTTTTGTCCAGAGCTGCTAATTAATTTAATTTACGTGTCTTTGTTTTTAAAGATTCCAAAAGCGTTATATTTAGATTGATGTTCTTATTGTTGTTATTATTATTCAGAAGCAGAATGGTACTTTCTAAGATTACATGGATTACGGGAAAATGTCTGTCCGACTATCCGTCCGTCTGGGTGTCTGTACGCACGATAACTCAAATACGCTTCATCACATTTTTATGAAATTTAGCATAATCATTTATAACGTCCACACAAAGAGAGTTATTGATTTTGGACCAAATAGGTTGACCGGTACCGGAGTAACGACCAATTCACGGTCACGTGCTTTTTTAAATAGCCCTATACTACAAAGCCGCGGGGCTCACACTGACGTAATTATTTGCCCACTTCCAGATGAGCCAGAAATTTGAAACTTGGCATATAGCCTTTAGCCGACGGAAATATTTCAAGAAGTTCCAATTTTTTACCCCCGAAAAACATTCAAAACGGCGGACGTAGTTTTAACGGCCTACAAGTCTGGTCCTATGATTCTTTGTCGTATTTCCATCGGTTAAACCTTACATAGAGTTCGATTTTTCTATTTCAAGTAAATTTCATATATTTTCCTCTCATTATACAAATTTTGTCATACTTACAGGACACCTGGAATCTTGAAATATGGCAGAAATATTGGCACAACCAACTGTTACTAGCGTGCAAGATTTGGTATTTCTAGCTTCTCAATTATAATGGGAACGCTGACTGGATAGCCGTCACATTATTAGCATCCACGGCAGTCTACACCAGGCATGCCGAGCAGTACTCCGAAGGTGTGAAGTCGTTCTCTTACTTCCCCTCCATTCGTGAATTCCAAAGCGTAGAGATTGTTTCAGTTGCGCTTTGGAGGTCTGGAAGGGAGGAGAAGAAGGTGAATTAGCCTACTTCACACCTTCACAGACCTAGTCTACACTCTAGTTCGTCCACTCATTAACATTGATGTTTACTCACTTCCACATGCACTTGAAACTTTAAATTTGGCAAAGTTTTAGCTTATAACCGAAGGGAAAATTCTATAACGTTCAATTGTTTGTTTATCCTCCGAAGAAAACAAACACTTTCAAAAGTTTATCTGAGTATTTGTAAGTCTTTGGACATTTTTTTTCAAAAATAAAGGAATGTTTTTGAAGTGTGGAATTTGATGTAAATTCGTTCTGTTATCCCACTTATTACTTTACATAATGCTAATCAAACATTCTCAAGAAACTCAATAATGATCACATACTCAATAGTGTCTTAAATATTACCTATTAACTCCATCTGGGTCCACCGCTGTGGCTCAGGGGATGCGTCCAATCCTCTCACGCAGCGGGCCCGGGTTCGATTCCTGGTCGGGACAAGTTACCTAGGTGGGGTTTTTCTGGGGTTTTTCCTCACCTTTCAGACAAATGTCGGGTAACTTTAGGCCCTTGTGGTCCCCAAATATCATCTGGCCGTCACAACTTCATCCCATCCTCGCCTTGTTTGGAGTGAGTGTGTGTGTGAATGGTGTGTCTCGTCCTATGTGTTCGTGTTGTCTCGGAGGTGGCCCCGGCATTGGGCTTACCACTCATCCAGGGAGGCCCTCCATGTCCTTGTCTGGTCAAAAAAGTATGTATGTGATCCAAAGATAATCCCTCTCCCGACAGGTCGCGGCCCTGTAAGGTCGCTTAAATCCTAAATGGGAGAGGTTAAACTACGAGAAAGAAAGAAAGAAAGAAAGAACTCCATCTGGCAGTTTGTTTTATCAGTTTACCTGATTTATTATTATTATTATTATTATTATTATTATTATTATTATTATTATTATTATTATTATTATTATTATTATTATTATTATTATTAGCACCATATTGTCTGTACCCACTTTTAATTTTTATTGTTGTTCCTATATACAGACTTTGAAGTGCTCTTACTATATGACTTGACTATATAAATAATATAGACTTTGAACTCTTGCAAATAATTGGCAGAACGTAATTGAATAAGATCCAATAATCATTGTACAGAAATTTTATATTTATAATTAGTAGTGCATAAGCATGTATTATTACGAAATGTAATGGAGCATGCTGTAATAAAATGTTACTTTAAAAAAAAATCTATATGACTTGGGAGGCCAATATACAGTAGATATAAATCAAGGAGTGAGACAATGGTGCCCTATGGAACTGGTTCATAAGAAAATCGCATCATATTTTATCACAAAATTTTAAAGTTCATAAAAGAAATTTATATATACTTCTTTTTGCAAATGAGCAGGCAACCTACAAAACGCCATTTTTCAATTAGAAAAAGTTGCTGCTCAATATAACTAATAAATATCGCCAAATAAAACTGAAGTTCAATGGGAAGAATCCAATAAGAGCCAAATTAATAGTCAACAGTCTTTTGATAAAATAAGTATTGGATTTTAGTTATTTAGGAGTTTCTTTAGGCAATGACAAGACAAAAGAAATTAACACTTTCCGCACCATGCCCGTACGTGATACGGTCCGCATTTTACTCCCGCGTGAACCAAGACCGTATCCCTTACGTTGCGCGCGATCCCGTGCTAAGCAATGCGAGAATACTGGTGTAATACAGGATTTGAACAGATAAACACAAAGCTTAGTTTATGAACTTCCCAACAGAGTGTGCTTCATACACTTATCGATTCTTGTATCAATTTATATCGACTTTTTTTATCGAATTTATATCGGCCTACTGCGATTACCGAAACATCAACAAGAAGCTAGGTTAGAATTCGTGAAGATGTCCAAGAATATCACAAACGTGTTAATTACTAGACAATATGCAACCAAAACGTTGTCAGAATTCTATATTATGTATTGTTTCAGTAATTTTAGTTAGTACTTTCGCAATAAATAGGTTCTTAACCCTCCAAACCTTGAGAAAATTATTTCCGAAAAAAAATAAATCCTCAAAAGAGCCTCCCATTTATTTGCCTGTGATATATTTATATCAGAGTGAATACAATAATGAATATCATTTCTAGAAAGAGGAAGTTTCAATCTTCATGAGTAAGTAATTCATTATTTTGTAATACATATTGTATGCTTTAAAAAAATTCACAAAATCGGAAGAAAACGCCCGGTTCACAGGACGAAAACGGTGAAAGATGGCGTGGTGCGGAAAGTGTTCAGAAAGTTAAAAATGTTTCAAAATATTTGCGGTATGATTAGAAGAACGTTTGCAAAGAAAAACTAGCAGAGAAACTTTTCTTACATGTTTTAAAGGATTAGCTATGCCTGTTCTGCTGTATTGCTCGGATTGCTGGACTCTTACTAAAACATATTAATAAGATGGGAAACAGCAAAAATGAAATTTCTATGGCGTGTGGCAGGATATATTCTTTTAGATAAGAAAAGAAATGAGGATATGCGCAAAGAATTACAAATGGTCAGTGTAGAAGATAAAATAGAAGAATATAGACGGAATATAGAATATAGACATGTTGGACATGTCAACAGAATCAATGAAGAAAGGGTGCCTCTTATGATTCTATAACATAACCCTCAAGGACATAGAAGTCGAGGACGACCAGAAAAAATTGGAACAGGAGGAGCCGGAACAGTTCATCATTATCATTATTATTGCCATTATTGTCGGTAGCAGTGAAAACGTTAAATAAAAGAAAACTATAACAGGTAGCACAAACCTTTCTAAGAAATTCCAGTGTCCTCTTTATGTATCGTTCCTCAGATAAGTTACAAAAATAATTCTAGTTACCTCCCGCCGATTGACTTAATAAATTATTTGTATTCAGATGCAGCAAACATGATTCATTAACATGTTTCTTCTATTTGTTCACTCCTTGGGTTGTTCATCATTTCAGAAATATGAAATCTGACAACGAATGACTTTTTTTACCCTGAAATCGGTTACTAATTACTAGGGATTGAGCACAAGTCATGGCAGCTATTATTTGTGCTCTAAGACGATGGTACCATGAGTTGTATGTCACGGGAGACTGTGGCATCTCTCGTATATGGACAAATCATTCGATAGCATTGTGATGTACGATTATACAAATAGAAGTAATGGTATTTTAGTTGTGAGCCCTTCCGCCATGTAGAATGAATATTACAAGACGTGAACAGCATTCCTTCGTCAAAATATTCTAGAGAGAAATGCTAGAGAATACCACTAGGAACTGATGGAAGATTTAGGAAATAATGCCCATCCGTACCTAACTCTAAAAGGATCATGTGGAGTTGATATATTATGTGATTTCGTGCTTCCAACTACCGCAATGCATTAGAGTGGCACGATGCAATCGTGTATGGATGTCTATGAGTGTCAGTCTCCTTCACTATCCTACATTTAGTAGGCCTACCCATAATCTGCATTATACATACATTCCATACTCTGCCCTTTCAATTAGGCCTATATACATTTCAGAATTTTAAAAGGGTCCCAAATTATATTAAAGATGCCCTATCCCTTGTATTTTGGATTTGTGATTCACGAAGGTGTGTTTTAGGTAGAATCAATTATTGTTATTTGAGTATCCTGTAGATTGCATTGTCCTAGAGTTTGGAGTGTATCCAATCCAGTATAAAAATCTTAAGAATTACTCAGAAACAGCAGGAAGCGTATTTACTTTATGTAGGACTGTACGTCATCCCATCAGAAGTTGATTACCCTCTGCTTGGATGACTAGATTGAATACTCTCACTTGCAGCTCGCTAAACTTTGACACGATTCGCCACAAGTTGCTGCGGTGCTACTTTAGACATTACAAGGTACAGAAAGTCAATTCCTCGCTACTGTGTACAACGCCCCTTGACAAACCTGTCATAACAGCATTCTGTGCTTGCTTCGTGCCATCAAATAAGCTGTTTATTTGCTGAGTTCTACACATGGTGGTCCGCAGTCCCTTGTGTACTACGAATGGTATGAAAAATAGTATGAAGTGAGCTACGTTAAAATTATTTTCATTAAACTGTTTCTTTGGAATGATAATTCTTCAATGCTAGGTTAAGCTGAATAGGTAGAGTCAGACCGAAAAACTCAATGCCATACATTTGAGCCTCAGATATTCGGCTTTGGCATTGATTTTTCAGTCTGACTCTAGCTTTCCAAACTGTCTCTTTGTTCATAAGAATTTCATTCTGTGTCCCAACAAACATTTATTTCCGGAAACATCCATAAAGGTCATGGGTAAGCACACTTTGAAATCCACTCATAACTTACCGATACTTATCAGAAAATCTGAAAGACCTTGGAACAATGACAACTTCGACCTAGCCATCCCAAGTCTGATTCCTATCGGAGGGGACAAGTTTTCATGAGCGATTAAAATAGGCTACAACCATTTTTGGAAATGAAAAAAAAAAATAGTTTGTCTTGAGTGATAAAATAATAATAATCACTTTATGTTTCATGGAACTTTTGATGAGTTTTTATATCATAGTGATACTTCAATTAATTGAATTAACCAAAGTTTCTATCTATTTATCATTTTGCATGTGGCAACCTTCTAGAGAGATGAGCTTTTGTGAAGTCAGGTGCCATGTAATACTATACCATTACAAAGGATATTTATTTCAATGAAACATCATGTCATTTTTATTTAGAAACAGTTTTCTTTGTCTCTTGTCAAGGAAGCAATAAAAGCCCTATGTCTATAAGGCTTTATTGCCTCCCCTTATTAAATTTATAGTATTTACAACAGTTTCATAGTCTCACCAGCCTTATAATTTTTCCACTGAGCAGCCATTTCATAAATACGGGTGGGACATTCTGACAAATTATAAAAGCTATTTTTGTTTATTACATATCATAAGTAATAAACTAGAATTGGTTCTTCACATTCTGTAAAATTTACAATGCATTCTCCTTCACATGTAGATGTAGATGTAGATGTAGATATCTCGTCCTGTAGATCCTGTGATGAGCGGGGCTCAAGGATATAGAACACGTCAGATCAAAAAATACATGCATGTTATAACAATAATATAGGTCTACAGAAACTGCAAGCTGCCAAATTTATCCAAGCTGGAAATATTCCTCCAAATTGTAGAAGGTGTGAGTTATTAAAAATTCCTTGACAGCTGTTTTGAAAGGTTTGTTCTTTCTCTGAATACATAATAATTTAATGCCGAACACGTATAAACACGCACAATGACAAGGTACACTGTTGACCAATTTGAGAGGCACCGTACCACAAGCGCATTCACTTCTCAGTACTGCTATCAGCTACTGTCTTATCAGCCTACGCAATCAACCCCCACCCCCTATACTCAGGTTGTTGGTAACCGGAATCAACTCCCTCTGTGTGTTCGGGCACTAAGTTTTAAAGCCTGCTCATAAACAAAAAACATCACACAGTCCGTGGAACTGTGAATATCGCGTGAATTGGTCCCCGTAATTGGGATTATGCCAAATCATTAAACACACATATTCTGGCACTTCCCTCGTGTTGATCGTATTTTGATTTATTCAAGCCAGTATAGTATCTACTCACGTTATACTCCTTCGAAACACCTATGACTTGAGAACGGATAACACACTGTGGTTTTCCATTATGTTCAACAAAAAATGTAACTTTCCTGCCTGTTTGACTGAAATTGTCGTTTCTCATCTTCAACACGCCGTTTCTTAAGTTCCGCCATTTTAGGTACTGCTCTCGCAACATCGACGACAAAAATCTCTCGTCGTATATCTCTCGAATAACCTGTCTCGTCAAAAACAACCACTTCGAACTGCCCTGCGCTCCCTTTCATGGCGAAACAGAAACCTTCCATAAAATCCTCCTCAGCACAGGAACGATCACAAACCTATCGGCACACAATCACTGGTGACCACCCGTCGTCTGAAGGCGAGGCTACTTCTCGCGCCGGACGAATTCGTGGGAATCGAAGTAGGCACGCCACGGATTATAGCGGTCAAAGAGTGAAGCTTCAATATGGCCGATATAAAGAAAAGGAGATTGTAAGGTGCTGTTGACGTAAACTTAAAAAATACCTAAAATAGTGTTACTTAAAAACTATTTTTTCCCTAAATTGTTACATTAAATTTTTTTATCCGGAAAGAAGGGCAAGGGCCCAAAAAATGAGTAGGCGGGCCACATGCGACCAGCGGGTCGCGGGTTGGACCAACTGCTGTAAGACAAAATGAAGGTGAGTGACATTTCACAAGCCGGTTAGTGAGAACATTCTTTCCCCCTAAATTTTAGTGCATTTCTAAAGCCCCTATAGAAATTATAAAATTTAATTTTGCTCGCTGGAGAAACTTCAGAGAATTGATACATGACACTAAAAAACCTTTAAATTATTAGAACAGTTATACATAAATTTTACAGATATTTATTAGTTTCTGAATCCTTATGAAACAATGCATCTAACGACTGCTCCCCACTATAGATTAGGATTGTACATTGTGTAAAGCTAAATATGCTGTCTATAGAACGCCATCTTGAGTCACCCTCGATCTGCACTTGAGTGATACGAAATTTTCCCTACTTAAAAACGCTCTCAAGTCCAGTTTTAGCGACTATTTGCTCTACACGCTCGCAACCTCAACTTGAGAAGCGATTATTGCCTAGCGTGATACTGGTTTCAGCCCTTGCCCGATATCATCTCAAGCGGAGGACTAGCGGCGGTACTCAAGATGCGTTTATTGCCCTGCACAGTGTCTCAAGTCTGATTTTACTTGAGTTTCTCAGGTCCTTAGAGATGCATTCACAAACCCTACCTTTTTTCATTTATTTATTTATCGTCTCAAGTAAACTGAGACGTACCTTACGGAGTCTGAAAACCCCCAAAGTATGGTATTTTAAAATAATTATTTACAAAAAAATCAATGTTTTGTGTCACTCAGGAAGGGAAGATGTTAGTAATTTATGGTCAATCAGTTTAGGACCCCCGAGAAACTAATTTAAAAAACAAACATTGAGCACAGAGTTAGCTTGAGTAAGAAGTTGGCAACAACATCACTCGTATATTGTTTAGTTGGATATACTGCTATTTGGGTTGTTCTTATTATCATTTAAAATAATAACAATAAATTGATAATCATAATTTAATAAGTTACATGCAGAGCATATCATTGTCACGAATCGTATTGTTATAGGTAGTTTCATGTTTTTCCATTTCCAGTGCATAATCTCTGAACTGGAAGTGTTTTTTAGCAATGAAGGCTAAGGGAAAGAAAATGCCAAAGTGCAACATGTTAGCTCCTTTTTAAATATTTCAACGAGCATACTTTCCAAACAGAAGAGACTCCTGTGGTGGGCAAAACAAAACCAATTACATGATAAGACTCTTATTATCCTCACATACAGTGGGGAATCTGGCAAAATATCATCTTTTCCAATCCGCGGCCAGTAGCTTTTACCGCTTGTCCGCCATTTTGGTCTTTTCATGTACGAAATTTTCACATTAAAGCTTTCTCAATCATGAACAAATAAAGCGATGGAGTTTGGCTCAATTAGGACTGGAAAGATTTATTCATTTTTTTGTTTTTCCCTAAACGAGATTAGTGAAACCTGTATTACCGAATGAGATTATCCTGTTTGTAGGTCAAGGTTCTCTAACTGAGAAGGTTTTCTCATCCGAGGGTTCGGTTGGTGCGGGAATTGTGGGGTGAAGGGAGAGTGAGTGACATCGGCCGTATCCATCCATAGGAATGGTCCTTTTAATTTAGTATGTATTCACAAGTATTAGATATTCGTTCATATCTTTTGATGCTTTGATTGTTTACTTTTTCATTTGTGTAGTGAATTACAAGCGTAAAAATGCCTGGATTAGGATGTGCAATGGCTGTTTGCCCAAACTTCCATAATAAGAAGAAAGGCGCGGATAATTCATACTTCTGCATACCGAAGGATGAGAAAGTTTGAAAACAATGGATTGTTGCTTGTCGGAAGAAAGACAAATTTAATCTAGATTTCGAGCAGAATTTATTCTGTTTCATTCAGAGGACAGTTTTATATGCGCCTTAAAATCCGAACTTCTTCAATTAAGACCCGGAAGGAAGTTAAAACCTACAAGTAAGATTAATGAATTTAATTTCTTTTTATTTCTATGAGGGATGTAATAGTTAAGGAACTAGTGGGCAGTTTTTCGCCTTATACCTTCAAAAGTAAGATCTATAAACCAAATAAATTTTTATCTGCAGTAGCCTCAAATATTTATTAATAATATAGCAGAAACAATTTTGAGTTTTGATTCATCTAAAATATCTAAATTCAATATTTTTAAAATTCTAATGACATGATTAAATTACTAAAAAACACACATATTTACATAATCGTTAAAATACCTATTTACATTATCTTTAGAGTAAAATATTTACATAATCCTTAAAATGCCTATTTACATTGTCTTTAGAGCAAAATTTCTATATGTATACAGCTTTTCTTGTTGGTGTATACTATAATTACTAATTGTAGTATTAGTTAGAACATACATATATATAACCTGTTAAAAACAGAAGTCCTTATCGAGTATAACATTATTTTAGTGCTGCAGTACTTATTTTCATGGCTAACAGCAGTGGTGTTAGAATACAAGTTTATTAACGTAGAGATACTACTGTTCTAGTAGTATGTAATTAAAGCAAATACAGGCTATGTAATTATTTTTTTTTAAATAATTTTCATTTTTCTTCTTATAGGTGCTCATTCACATACAGTCCCATATAAGAATCGTGGATAAGAGTTATAAACGATTCTTATATGGGACTGTCTGTGAACGAGCACCTATAAGAAGAAAAAGAAGAAAAAGGAAGATATGTACTCGTATGTTCTAACTAATACTACAATTAGTAATTATAGTATACACCAACAAGAGAAGCTGTATACTTTTAGAAATTTTGCTCTAAAGACAATGTAAATAGGCATTTTTACGATTATGTAAATATTTTATTCTAAAGACAATGTAAATAGGTATTTTCACGATTATGTAAGTATGTGTGTTTTTAGTAATTTAATCATGGCATTAGAATTTGAAGAATATTGAATTTAGACATTTTAGATGAATCAAAACTCAAAATTGTTTCTGCTATATTATTAATAAATATTTGAGGCTACTGCAGATAAAAATTTCCTTGGTTTATCGATCTCACTTTTGAGGGTATAAGGCGAAAAACTGCCCACTAGTTCCTTACAAGTAAGATTTAAACTTCAACTTGAAGGGGTACGCCGTAGCGTAAGCCCGTAAGCCTGGGGTTGACTCAGCTTCTAACAGAAATGAGTACCAGGAGCAATCCCGGAGGTAAAGACGGTCGGTGAGTAAGGATGACAACAACCTTACCATCTTCACGTGCCGTTTGTTCAACCTTCTTGAGCCCTCTGGGCCTCCATGGCCTGTAATAGGGAATACTTTACTTTTACAATTGCCTGAAGAATGCATCAGATTTAAATAAAAAACATAAAACAGTCTTATATTAAGTCTAAAAGCTTTTTCACGTAAAGTAATGTATGTTATATACATATACATATATGCTGTTGAATATATTGCCTCCGTTTAGGAACAAAGTTTACTGAGTCTATAGTATATAAAATTATACATGGAAGGTATTTTCTACAATCTAGTTAAGTTAAACCATATCGTCACTCCTTTAAGCACAACATTCAGAACAACATTCCCTTCTGCAGTGTGCAGAGCCTAAATTGGAAATAGCGAATAGAGGAAATAATCGGGATTAGAAACCAGTATCTATGTATCGTAAGTATAGCAAATTCCAAGATATGAAATCTCAGAGTAAAATGTTCTATTCGGAGCACAACCAGACATTTCTCAGGCACCGTACGGAATTCCCCGTAGGCTCTAATTGAAATATAAAGCATGTTTTGTTCTATTGTTCTCGTTGTGAAGAAGAAAGAATTAGTTTTAAAAAGAAAGTGTATGTTGGTGACGTGTAGATTTATGGAGAGACTGGAACAGTGTTACATGTGAACGTCCTTGCAAGGTCAGGAATTCGCCATCTCGACTTCACTCCCCTCACTTCAATTGTTCAGTATTTAGGGTAATGTTTCGTAGGGTAGGCTCATTTCTTTTTTTTATCTTACACTACAGCCTGCGAATTAGCTGAATATTGTGCAAATAATATAATTTTTTAAGCATCCTGCGAAAACCTATGAAAATGTAGGCTATCATTTACAATTTTATGAAGGTTTTTAATATGTACGCCCAATATGAATTTTCATGAATGAAAGAAAATTAAAATTTAAGTCCATATTGGTAAAGCTGGCAATGCCAGTGACGTCATTAAGTCTTTTTCTTCTTTCTCTTCTTCCTCTTCTTCTATGACTGTAGAATAAGTAGGCCTACTGCATATTACGTAGCCTATCCTGTTTGTTTCCCCGTTCAAGCGTTATCCTCTGATGATGTGCATACCCTCGCTGTCCATCTCTTTTCAGGTCTTCCTCTCTTTCTCTTCCCATTTTAGGCCTATCTTCTTACCTCCCTTACCAATCGATCTTTCGTCATTCTATTTATACCCTAACATGTACTTTACAATAATTTCTTCCATCTTTAATAAATTTTGTAATACTGTAACTTGGAATTCGATTTTCTCCCCCTAATTTCTATATGATGTATTCTGTGAAATAGTGTCTTCCCTTCGATGGATCTTAAAATTATTTCAGATGTGCTTCCTTTTGTTTAGTTTTGCTCTGTCTTCTTCTGCGTATGTTATATACCAAAATTGGTTCAACTGTTGTTTATTATAATATTCTTACGTTACTTTAAACTCTCAAAAAATTATTACAACAAATAATAACCTTTATGTATCCTTATATTTGTAATATTTGTAATAGAATTTATTAGTAATAGTAACAGTATTTAATAGGGTACGCCGTGGTGTACTGGTTGAGGCACTGCGCTACAAACCAGAAGGTCGCGGGCTCGTTTCCCGAAAAGGTCGTTGGAGTTTTTCAATTGGCCTAATCCTGCTAGTGGCACTAAGGTTGACTCAGCCTCTAACAGAATTGAGTACCAGGAGCAATCCAGGGGGTAAAGGCGGCCGGTGCGAAAAGTTCACAACCTTACCACCTTCACATGCGGAATGTCTAAATTCTGGGGGCCTCAAACTCCTGGAACCCTCTGGGCCTCCATGGCCTGTATAGGGAACACTTTGCTTTAACAGTGTTTAATTAGTAATAGTAATAGTATTTACTAATAGTAACAGAGAAAAAGAAAAGGTAAAAGTAACCTTTTATACTGAAGACTTACGTCTGCAACTGACACTACCATCCACCACCACCTATGAAAGTCTCATGTAAGTGCTATACGCAAAAAAGGACATCTAGATAGAATTCTACAGGACAGACGCAATGACAACAGTGGATTCGACTCTAGGGAACTATGAACTGAGGCATATAATGAATCGCTTCGCTATCCATGGCTTCCACCACAAAAAATGTACAAATAAGAAATACCACCAGCCCAGTGCTAATCAACGTAACTTAAGCAACCTACCTAACAAACACACAAACCTACCGAAACCTAATCTAACAAATCTAATCTGACAAACCTAACCTAACCTAACATAACCTATCCTAACCAAACCTAACATAACAAACCTAACCTAACCTTACTTGACAAACCTAACCTAATAAAAAACCTAATCTAATTAATGCTAGTATGAATGAGCAGAAAAAAATAATCCGATATTTTTATACTTTTAATTACAATAAATCTCTTTAATCCATGTCTGAAATAATATTATACAACGCAAGTCATAATTTCATAATTAGAACTGAAATCCGTTTGCAAATAAAAATCGGGTCTTCTACTCCCGTACCGAATTATATATTGTTACACATAATTCATACCATTAAAATCCCCATTATTGCTATTATTATTATGACTGTTGCGAAGTTATTCTGTTATTCGTATAAAGCCCTTACGAAACCATAACAACCTCTACTATTACCAGTTTCATTACTTACTTAGGCATTGGCAATATATAATTCCTCAGCAAACTAAAAGAATATTATCTATTTTATGGAACTCGAAGGTTCATTGCCCCGCGCACCTGGGCCCGCCATTCAACCGTATTCTGCGCTAACTCCATCCGACCATCCCTAGCAAACCTTACTTCTCTTAAATATGTCCTAATATTGTCCTCCCACATATTTCTAGGTCATCCAAGTGGTCTTCGTCTCTCCCGATCAATATTTTTGGGACATGTCTTTCCTCCCCCTTGTGCGCAACACGTCCAGCCCATTTCATCCTCCGTAATTTAAATACTCTTAGGTGATTAGTACAGGTTATGAAGTTCGTCATTATGCAGTTCTGCAATCCCAATTTTCATCTCTTTTAGACCCAAATATTTTCTTAAGCACCCTGTTTTTAAAAACTCAGATTATGTTCTTCCCAAAGAGTAAGCGACCATGTCCATATAGTACAACCGCCAGAATAATAGTCTTATAAATTTTTATTTTTAGATTTTCTGGACAGAAGACGAGAAGATAAGTTTCTGAACTGCAGAAAAACAAGCATTACCTGATTTTAATCCAGACTTACCTTCTACCTTAATATTATTTGTTTCTGTAATTATTCCTCCCAGGACTTAAATTTCTCCACTTGTTCGAACAATTTACCTGCTATTCTGATATTTGCAACGCATAACTTTGACGTTTCATGACCATATACAGAACTTAGTTTCTTTCTGCATTAGTTTTCCAAACCAACATTCCTCCAGGCATCGAAAAGACTTTCTGCATTTCTCGATTGTGTTTTTGTCATTTCCCAACAAGCAAACGTCATCTGCATTAGCTTAAATCGGGTGAATGTCATTTAATTTTAAGCCTACCTTGTTTTCCTAAACTTTTCTAATGGCACATTTCAAAGCGAAATTCAAAAGTAAAGGCGATACTGAATCTCCTTGCTTCAAGTTGCTCCTAATGGCAAACCTATGTGATATAAATTTCCCTACTCTGACTCTTCTTTGTTTCATTTGGACACATTTTGATTAGCCTAACTAACTTCTTTGGTATCCCAAAGTCAATGAGGATTTTGTACAGTTTGTCTCGACTAATTGAATCATATGCTTCTTTAAAATCTATGTATAACTTAAACGGTGAACAGACGTATTCTATTCCCACTTTTTCTCCAAGATTTGGTGAATACAAAATATTTTATCAATAGCATGATTAATCGATTCCTCCTAAATCTACATTTCGTTCGCATATGGGTTTAATCTTGTCAGAAGTATATATGAGACAGAATTTTGTATGATGTTAGTAAGAGAGAAATTTCTCGATAGTTATTACATTCGGCCCTATCTCCCTTTTTATAAATCGGTATAATAATAGATACTTTCCATTCCTTTGGCAATTCCTCCGTTCTAGAAGTCATGAGAATGAGTTTATCTATTTCTGATTTTAATGTATTAATTAATGTATTAATTAATTATGCTGGAATTTCTTCAATGTTTGGAGATTTGTGAGTTTTTAGTTTAGTTTCTCCTTTTGGTTGGTTCAGTTGGTTCAGCAACCAAGGACTCTGTGGTGGATATTTCTCTTTCTACACTTTGAACATTTACATGCACGTTTAATAATTACAGGAACTTACATATACAGGATTGTGGGATTTGGACAAGAAATGAACTTGTTATTTACACTTAGGCTACACGCCAAATAACCGTTCCGTACCTCTACACTTTCACCTCCTACTTATACCAAGTTAGTTCTGTTTTACAATGTTCTCCTTCCTTCCTAATGTCAGTTTATCCATAATTTCCCTCTTCTACATTCTACATGTGTGTGAGTGGAAAGTGCCCTGAATACAGTTCTGTGTTTCGGTGACTTTAAAAATTACGGTGCTTCTATATTTTGGTGGTCCTCGTATCGTAAGCTTTAGTGGAACGAACTATACTTTATGCTCGAAAGTGTGGCAGTTGTGTAAATTGACATATAGCGGTGTAAAAAAAATTTTGAATGAAAGTTTTTCCCCGGGCCCTAAGAGAATGTGCCGTTCAGGCTGTTCTCGGCACCCTACTTCATATAATGTTTTTCTTATATTATCTCAAGTGTACGTAAATTTCTGTACTTTCATGCTCAGTTCATTCCCACACGTCGTTATGTAGTTATGTTTTCTTTTGTTTGAAGTCTGAGGCGAGTTATTTTCGCCCCCTGTTTGTTTATGTTTTGTGGAGTTTAGTCTTGTACCCCACTTGTTTTGTTTTTCTTCTTCTATGATTTTTGTGTAGCCGGGCTCGCTTATTCAGAAGGGCTTTAGCTGATGAGTTTTTCAGTCAGTGTACGGGAGTAAGTTGTCACTGAAAATCTTTTCAGCGGCGGGACCTGTTTGCGCCGATTTGCTCCATATCTCCAGGCATGCTTAATTAACTTCTAAGTTATCTGTACCAAAGCTGGTGTGTTTTTGGTAACTTTTCCTTTCGTTCATTGAAATCATGTTTAGTTAAATTATTTATATGTATCCCCAAGTTTTTTGTTATTTTCGTAAGTTTGTTTAGTTTATTATTTTATTTATTATTCTCTTCATTTCTTTCGTTCAATTGTAATTACGCTTTGGGAGAATGACCTACCAGTGCTATCAGATGAACGAAAATCACAATAGGCTTGCTTAACGCTAAATCACTCCTACCGAATTACACTTTTACGTTATTTGCTTAATTGTTTCTGTTCTCTTGTAAGCAAGGTTGGAACTCTACCTGTATTAATATGCCGGTTGAAGGTTTTTTTATTAATTTTCGTCTTACGGAAATAGTCAGATTATGTATCTGTTTTATATTTAGTAAATTATTTTATTTTATTTTTAATGATTACTATGTTTTTAAGTTCTCTATTTTCACAAAACCTAATTGCCTCTGGGGTTTATATTTATTGATAGTATGCACCACAATGCTGATGTGTGAACAGGATACAGACAAGCTAAGTTAAGGGTATAAGGTTAAGTACTTTTTAATCAAGATTTAATAGTGACATAGTAGAGGTACTCCTTGGTTAGTTGCAAACCCTATAGAAGCCCATTAAATAAGTTTGATATGATGGATATATATTTTTGACTATCACAATCGAAGTATTTATGCAGCGTTTAGTCTTGTTATCATAGAAGACCATCTGGAAAGAGCAGGTGTATCTTTGGCCATTCTAATGTACGCGTATAGCAGCCAGGGTTGTACTTCTTCGCAAATCTTTTTAGTTTGATTTCTTAATTACAATTAGCTGTGACAGCTAAATTATGCTTTAAAATTATTATGTGTTCCGTTTACTAAAAGAAATTTTCTGAAGGAAAATATAAGTGTTTAGAACTTGTAGTCCTATCGGTCTGTGTGGAGGTCAAATATGTACTCTAGTTCAACCCAATAGGCCAATCTGGAATTGCTGAAGATTCCTCGGTAAACGTGTTTTAAAAAATGTGGTCGTAATTACGAGGGTATTGAGAGAAGTATGCAGCGGAAGTACATGGATTGACACAGAATCCTGAAACAGAGTATACGGGTATCTGAAAATTATTGGTAATCATTCAGGCGGTCAGAGTTCTCAAAACCACAAACAGTGTTCTGATCGCATGAATTGGTAGTCATATTTATATAATTTGATACGTGAGATCAGTGTTTCTATACAATATAATTCATCCAGATATAACAATAGAATAAGAAAACCTTATCTCTTCCATTTGCTTAGTGCAATGTTTCAAAGAACTTCAGCAGAGACATCATCAAACCACATGCCCCAAGGATAACCCATTAAGCTTTGTCTGCATCCGTATGTGCTTATCTATGTGGATATCGGTTTATTTTTCTTTCTCACCATGGTACCCTATTTCCTAAGTAGTAATCATTTTATATCTAGATTGTTTTATTGTTTGTGTTAAATAGTTGTCAGGTTTCTTACTGAACCAACGGAGAAAGAAGTTCTACAAACTTCTTTTCTATCTTCATATTCAAATGAATTCATATTTGTATAAACTTGAGTGTTTCATATAGTTTACAATAATTTGTTCCCAATTGTATTAACCCCACCAACATTCATATATTTCGCAAGTGATCTGATATTTTTTTGTTTAAGCATAAAATGGTACAAGATTCCTCGTATATATTTCCAATTTATTTTCTCACTTACTAGGCCTACATTGTGTAGCGATCGTAATACACTCAAAATGTCCTAAAAGTGCGTTTTCGCAAATATATGCGTGTGTATGTCCGCCCATCTGTCACCTCTTCTTCTGTGCAGGCCTGTTGAGAGTAGGTAAGGGGGAATTTAAAGGTACATTTACATTTACTTCATTGGCAGATAAAGAATTGGCAAAGAGTAAATGTCCTGCAAGATACAGGTTCACAACGATTTAAGTTCCGTGGCCCTGCTTGAAATAATAATTCCCTTATTGGGAACCATCATACTGTTTGCTGGAGTATGCTGGAGTATGCTGGAGTACAATAATGCTTATTATGTTAATATATCATAGGCTACTGTTTCTTTTGAAAACGAAAACACAAATTGAAATATAAATATGCTTAGTTACTTAAAACGGGATTGCTATAGTTAGACCATTCTTATAATCGCTAGTTTGACCATAACTTGTTGAACGAAAAAAAAACTATTGTTTTAAGTAATCTGCCTAACATCAATAAAGTCTGTTCCAATGTTTCCTTTTCATCAACACAAGAACTGGAATTATGTATTGTTGGCCTTTCGGGAAGATTCTAACCCATCGATTCATATTCACACCAACTTTTAAAATCGCCAACGCCGAATAATTCGAGAATTTAACCAGATTACATGTAAAACCAGCTCACCATAACATAATGTACATCGTTGGAAATACATCTAGATTTTGTGAGCGTAGCTAACGATAGTTACTCGTACATTCCACGTAAATTCTGACAAGGTGAAAGTTGTGAAACTTATGACTTGCAAAACAGAAAGGTGTTTAGTTAATTAACCATTCTAAGCGACCCAATCATTGAATTTGTAGGGGTCCGCGGATCTCTGCCGCAAGTAATGAAGGCCACGGAGTTTAATTTTGTCTACCTGTTTAGATTTCCTATCACACCTTACATTGATATATTTAAAGACTTTAAAGTTAAAATTAACAATGGTGTCAGAAATCCGGGTAACAAGAAGCTGATAGGCTAAATATGTTTGTTAAAATATTTGTGAAACAGAGAAATCAAACATTGGTGTCCGCAGAGATTTTGACAAGGCGGGGCCAAAGAACGAATTACTGCCACCACCACCTATCAGTAAGCTACTACAACAACCACTTTATTATTATTGCTATTCACATTATTATTATTATTATTGTTATTATTACTATTATTATTATTACTATTCGCATTATTATTGCTATTATTATTACTATTAACACTATTATTGTTATTATTATTATTATTTTGTAATCAACATCCATTAACTTTAGCTGGACTATGGCCATGGATACAAAGAAAACTTCTGCTGTATACACTCTCATGACTTTTCATAACCTAAGAATTTCATAGGTACTATTCATATAAAATATAAAATGCGACATGTTCTTGCCTTATCTTCATTATAATACAATTTTTTGGTATAAATGTTTTCAAGTTCAGGGGAAGTAATTACTCCTATATACTAATATCTAGTCAGCTGTTACAGTTCGTTTTCATCCAAACAACGCGAACATACAACAATATTTGGAGACTTAAACCTCACTTCACATTAGTTGCTTATAGTCATTTAATTTAGAGGTTTATGTGTAAACAATTTCCAGGCCCTACCCTGCCCCCCTTCCGGACGGCCATGAAATCAAATAGCTTAGCTCAGGAACAATATTTTCGTATCCCCAATGGGAAGAACTTGATCACAAGTGACATAGAAAACATTACCATTATAATGCGTAATAGAAAGAAACCGATCTGTTAAGATACAAATACTTGATGCTAATTGCTTAACTATGTAGTTAACCAGGAAGACACCCAAACTGCATTATATTTAAGAGTGATTCTTAGAATGAGAGCTGTTATAAAATTATCATAACGCGTAAACTGAAGTGATTGTCATGTATACATTAAAATTAAAATATAATGTTTGTTAATAATTTACCGAGTCATGGTCACGTGATAGTATATTCAGCTGGTGTTTGTTTTGACTGAATCCAACACTGCATTTTAGCCCATTGATCCATTTATTAAATGGGAATCACTAACTTACAAGTGAACCGATGTAGATATCTTGTCTCCTAAAATAAACTCTTCACAGCAGGTGCAGTCTCAGCAAAGACGCGAATGAATCATAGACCGAAAGCCCATACTATCTCTCGAGACGATACATACAGGGTGTCTCAAAAAATGTACTAACACTTTGAGTGAGTATAAAAACATTATTTATGAACATAGAAACAAATTTAAAGGCTTGAATTACAGAAGAAACGTGTAATTAAAGAATCATGTTCGCAATGTTCAAATTGATGACTGTCATTGTCCAGAGAAAGCTGATAACGCAAACGTCACGACACAGTTCATTTGGAATTTCGCGACATTGTCTTTCAATTTCCAATTTCAATGCATAAATTGTTCTTGGTTTTGTGCGATAAACCCTGTCCTTGAGGTATCCCCATTAAAAGAAGTCCATTGGCGGGAGGTCTGGGAAACTCGCAGGGTATTCAATGCTACTCCTTCGTCCAATCCGTGTGTTTGGACAAGCCGCATGGAGGTGAGCTCTTACATTTCGATGGTAGTGTAATCTGTAATCTGTACATCTGTAATTCAAGCCTTTAAACTTGTCTCTATGTTGATAAATAATGTTTTTATACTCATTCAAAGTGTTAGTACATTTTTTGAGGCACCAGCTTCGTCTGGACAATGACAGTAATCAATTTGAACATTGCGAAGATGATTCTTTAATTACATGTTTCTTCTGTAATTCAAGCCTTTAAACTTGTATCTATGTTCATAATAGTATATTGCGACACAAGGGCGGAAAGGCACGTTTACGGGTCGAGGAAACAAATTGAAAACCCGAGGCGCAGCCGAGGGTTTTTAAGTTTTCGAGACCCGTAAATGCCTTTACGGTCCGTGTGTTGCATGCTATTTTTTGCACGACGGTTACTTATATCAATTTATTTATATTAATTGTGATATTACCTGAAAATATTATGTATATACAGTCTTGAAGAATGGTGCTTATTTCAGAAAGGGATTCGCATTTGTTATTGTTTATGGCAACCGAATATTTATAAAGCGGGGAGGCCTTGGTCATTTCTGCTCGTAAATAAGCATTTGCGGGCGGTCGCCCGTCGCCCCTAGCAACAAGTCACTTTCCGCCCGTCGCCCCTAGCAACAAGATTGCGTGTGGTAATGTCAAGTTACGATCCATGTAAACAACTTTCGTAAGTAACACTTACTAGCTAAGGAGTGCAAAAACAATGTTTTTATACTCATTCAAAGTGTTAGTAGATTTTTTGAGATACCCTGTACAACAAGCCTTCCGATTTACTGCGTTTCCTTTGTTTTAAAAATGTCACTCATGTTTCATTATTTTGGGGGAGTTCAAGTAGAAGTAGAAATATCCGGATATTACAAAAAAAATTATTATAAGAATTTAAAATATTATCAGACCCATTGTAAACTTCTCTTCGTGGAGTACCAAATACCGTGGTTCGATGATGAGTGCATGGTAAATGAGAGAAAGCAGGCGAAACTACAATGGTTTCAAAATCTGAATGAAACTACCGTCGGAAATCTGAACAATGCTAAACGAGAAACCTCTAGATCCATTGTCTGTCTGTCTTTCTGGAAACCTATACCCCTAGGTTGGGGCGAAGGGGCCTCCAAGTGGAGATTTCTGTTACCTATATGAATTTTTGTTACGCTTATTTACTTGGACGTGAAAGGGCCGAGAAATTTTGTCCAGAGGCTCTAATTTAGGCTTGGAGTTCTTTTACGTGCCGTTATTCTACGACACGGCCCCCCAGCTTTAAGTCCCTCCCGGAGGATTCCGTGCCCAGGAGTTTTACGTTCTGAAAATCCCGTCGACCGCGGCCGGGTTTGATCCAGCGACCTTTGGATCTATAGGCGGGCACGCTACCTCTAGACCACCGCGGCCGACTCTAGATCCATTAGAACAAAGAAAAGAAAAGAAACTACATCAAAGACAAAGTAAATGAATTAAAGGTAAATAGTAAAAAAAAAATGTTAGGAATCTCTACAAGGGAATAAACGAGTTCAGGAAAGCTTTTCAACATAGAACAGACATAAGTCCGGACAATGATGGCACTATATTCGCGGCTCAAAGTAATATTACGAATAGGTGGAAAAATTCATTTAATTGATTACTAAATGTACATGGAGATGTCCAATGTGTAGAAAGTGAAATGTTCAAAGCGGAGAAGTTGATTTCTGAAAAGACTCTAACAGAAGTACAATGTGTTTCACGTACGAGTTGGCCAATCATGTAGGTTTCTGCGTAGCGGCGGCCACAACTTTAACTCCGGAACGATCGTGTGAAATATCTAAGCAAATAAAGCCGCTACCAGCGTAATGATTCAGGTTATCACAGTTATAACTAAAATTATTATGAAAGTAACCTCATCACAAGAGATGTTGGAAATATTCTTCTTGCATCTACACAACAATGGCATCTCTCTAGAAAATTTTCTTTCACATGCATAAGTTCAGCTTCCAAGATCTTGGAAATCTTATTATCTTTAAGCTTAAGTGTGAACTATACACTTTCTTTCTAATTTATCCTCAGTAATTACGCGCCGCTTTACCCCTCGTCTCCTATCGAGAATCGCACCCGCTTCGCGAAGTTTAGTTACAAGTTTCCTTACGGCTTCTCTGCTCGGAGGACATACACCTAGGAATTTGGTAAAAAACAACGTCTTAACATCCTTGCAGGTTGATGTAATCGCATGCAAATCGTACATAAAAATCCGTTGTTCTATTGTTTCCCTATACTTATTTCGTGGCAATATAACAGAAAACACTTGAGACAAGCTGAACTGATACTGCATTATCGATCAAACAAATTAAGGCCAAGGTCGCGGGAGTGTAATGACACGTGCCAGCGTTGTATGGATAAATCACCTGTGATTTTCTTTGTGAAAACATTATTCATTACAAAGTTAGCGGTTTCAGTTACGTAGATATTTCACCCGAAATTGAACTTGAAAAATAAGGTGTATAGGTCATACCCCCATATTTAAAAAAACTTAAAGATAATATCACAAAATAAATTAATTCTATCTCCAAAGCTGAACTTATGCGCGTGAAAGAAATACTCCTAAAAAGGTGCCAGTTTTATGTGGACATTTCCAATATCTCTTGTGAAGAAGTACGTGATTATTTTCATCGTAACTTTAACTGTAACTGTGAGAACCTGAATCATTACGCCGTTAGAGGCTTTATTTGCTTAGATATTTCACCATATCACTCGGAAGTTAGAGCTGTTAGTGCCACGACGTAGAAATCTGCATGATTGGCACTCATACGTGAAATACACTGTAGAGACAGCTATAGGTAAACTAAAAAAACACAGATCTTCAGGCGTTGACCAAATCCCTTGCGGGAGGGAGGGATAATAAAACTCAGAAATCCATAAACTCATTCTCATGATTTGGAGAAATCAATTCTATCTATTACCGAAGGAATAAAAAGAATCTATTATTATACAGATCCATAAAAAGGTATAGGGCCGAATGTAATAGCCATCGAGGAATTTCTCTCTTATCATTATAATTTTTTTTCCCAATTTACTTCTGTCAAGATTAATCCCATATGCGGACGAAATCATTGGAGAACACCAAAGTGGATTTAGGCGAAATAAATCAATCATTCTTCAAATATTTTGTATTCGCCAAATCTTGGAGAAAAAGTGGGAATATAATAAGTCTGTACACCAGATATACATAGATTAAAAAAAAAAAAATATATATATATGATTCAATTAGGCGAGACGAATTGTACAATATCCTCATTGAGTTTGGGATACCAAAGAAGTTAGCTAGACTGTTCAAAATATATCTGATGTCTGAATGAAACCTATAGCAGAGTCAAGGTAGGGAAACTTATATAAAATCTCTCTCGAATCCTATGCTCCCATGTTTGGGCGAAGTGCCTTCAAGTGGAGGTTTCTGTTTTCCGATGTGAATTTTGTTACGCTTATTTTCCTAGAGATGGCAGAGGGACAGGTGGTAAGCCCATCGCCCCTTAACCCCTCTCCCGAATCTAAGGTATTACTTGGACGTGAAAGGGCCGAGAAATTTTGTCCAGAGGCTCTAATTTTGGCTTGGAGTTCATTTACGTGCCGTAAATCTACGACACTGGCCCCCCAGCTTAAAGTCCCTCCCGGAGGACTCCGTGCTCAGGATTTTTACGTCCTGAAAAACCCATCGACTGCGGCCGGGTTTGATCCCGTGACCCCTTCGGATCTAGAGGCGGGCACGCTACCTCTAAACCACCGCAGCCGACTATATAAATAAGTTTGTCAATAAAAACGGTTGAAGCAAAGAGATGCACTATCGCCTTTACTTTTTAATTTCGCTTTGGAATATGCCATTAGGAACGTTCAGGAAGGCAAGGTAGACCTAAAATTAATCGGCAGTCAGCCGATTTTAGTTTATGCAGATGACGTTTGCTTGTTGGGCGATGACATAAACAGAAGCGAGAGAAATATAGAAAGTCTTTTCGATGCCTGCAGTGTGATACAATGTCGTAGCACTACTACCAAATCTGATTAAATAACGAACTATTTACTATTTAAGAGCACAATAATATTTCTGCATGAATGTCAATAATGAAAAGTAAATTGAAATAATTATTCTTTATTATTACTTGAATCACTTTTAATAAGATATAATTATATGCAGAATAATAGTATGATTTTAACTAATTAATGACCCTACCTCAAGTAATCAGTAATGAACTGTCAAAGCTATAGTCACTTATAATGGAACAATTGCTAAGTCTTTTTCTTCTAAATTTACAGATAATATAACCTGACCAGCAAATGAAGAGGATGCAGCAGAGGAATCTGTACTGAAACCTATTTTTCAGAGTCCTTAATATCACAAACTGAAGAGGGGGAACAGATGGCGGAATTGCACGACATAATAAACCCAAGTCTAACGCAGTGTTCAACAATTTAATTATATAATCAATTCAAATTCCAACAGCGAGTAAAATATAAATATTCATGTATTGTATCACAAATTAAGTGATTAGGTGATTAAATATTATAAGGCATTATTGAATGAATAATTTTTTAAAAATTAAATCACCCTTAGTGTAAAATTGCATTCAAATTTCTTGAACTCAGTGATTAGATAAGCTGATATGGTAGATAGGTTGAGCTACAACGAGCAAAGACAATTAATATAGACTAACAAATATGAAACGCAGAACTGAATCCAGGGTTTAATAATAAAAAACTAAGAATATGAATATATAGAAAATCAAGGTACAGGCTTGGGCAAACCAGAACAAAATCTGAATGGCAAATAACCAATAGCGCCATCAAGTTTTAAACATAGTTACGTTAAAGAAAATTTAACTGATACTAGGCCTAACAAAGTTGTCAAGAAATGAAGTAGTAACGATAAATTAGAATGGAATAATTATAAGATAATCGCAGCACAAAATTACTAAATTCCCATATTAATATATCCAAATCAGAATGGAAACAGATAAATTATGTTAAACCAAAATACTATGGAATTATATATAGAAAATAACTGAAAGAAATCTTAATCAATGGAAAGCACAAAGTACATGAATATGAAAAGAGTAATAATATGGGTTTCCATCCCAGAATAAACATAATTAAGGACAATGATTGCACTATACTCGCGGCTCAAAATAATATTTTGAATAGGTGGAAAAATTTCAAATGTACATGGAGATGTCCGAAATGAAGAAAGTGAAATATTCAAAGCAACTTCAACAGAAGTAGAAACAATAAGTAAACTAAAAACAAACAGTCTCCAGGAATTGATCAGTTTCCAGCAGAATTAATTAAGGCAGGTGAGGATGGATTAAACTCAGAGATCCATAAGCTAATTCTTATGATTTGGAGAAAGGAGGAATTCCCGAAGGAATGGAAAGAATCTATTATTATGCCGATCCATAAAAAGGGAGATAGGGCTGAATGTAATAACCAGGGCCTGGATTCTGATCACCTAAGATTGTTTAAAAAATGACCTATAAAATGACCCTAAATTTTAAAGAAAATGACTTAATAATTATAAAAAATTACCTAAAAACTGATATTTTATTTTTAAAAATTATTACTGTACACACAAAGTTATAGACTAGTTTGTACTTAATTGTGAAAACTGTAAATAACTGTAATGTTGTGAATGTTCTTTTCTCACGGAAATTTATACTGGCACTGAGGCACTGGTGAGTCAAAATTCGGCACATCCTTTTGTGGTCTGCCGGATTGTACTGTTTATTGAGGGTAAACATAATACAAAACAATGTTATGAGAGTAACATAATACAAAATTTTGGCGTTTCTTTGATTCTCACTTCCGTCGGAGACATGTTAACACTTTACGCCTAATTTTTCCTTCTTGGATTAAACAAACAACACTTCAAACATAGCACCGCTAGCGACGAAAAAAGAAGTTAATACACGAAAATAAGTAAATAAGGAAGCAAATGACACGAAAATGAGAAAATAATGACCTAAAATTGAAATAAATGCCCTAAAAATATAAAATTGCATAAAATGGCAAAAAGCGACCTAATAAAAATGCAATTTTATAATCTAGAGGCCATGATTGACCGCCGGCCTGGTTTTGTGGTTAGCGTCGCTGACTACGGATGCGTCGGCCCGGGTTTGATCCCCGGTACTTTCTCTGATTTTTCTGAGGTAGGGAGGTCTGGTAGGGGTGCACTCAGCCAGGTGATCCAAATTGAGGAGCTACTTGATAGAGAAGTAGCGCCTCCGGTCATGGAAACCACCACTAACGGCCGTGGGTGTCGGTATGCTGACCACATGCCCCCAATCCTGCCATCTGCCTATAGGTAGATGACGCAGCGGTCGGGTGGTAGGCCTTTTCTCTTCGGGGATGTCGCGCTACGGAGTGTTTTTTTGTTTTTTTGTTTGTTTATTATTATTATAAAAAGAGGCCACGATTAGAATTTATCCACAAGTTGGCAATGTCTATGCAGTATCAAGAGATGACAAATCATTAGAATCAGGGCCCTGGTAATAACTATCGAGGATTTTCTCTCTTATCAACATCATACAAAATTCTATCTAATATATTTCTGTCAAGATTAATCCCATATGCGAACGAAATCTTTGGAGATCATCAATGTGGATTTAGGCGGAATAGATCAACCATTGATGATATATTTTGTATTCGCACGATCTTGGAGAAAGAGTGGGAATATAATAAGTCTGTTTACCAGCTATATATAGTTTTTTAAAAAGCACATGATTCAGTTAGGCGAGAAAAATTGTACAAAATCCTGCTTGAGTTTAGGCTGATCAAAATGTATCTAAACAAAACCTACAGCAGAATCAGGGTAGGGAAAATCAGATAGGTTTGCCATTAGAAGCGGCTTGAAGCAAGGAGATGCACTATCACCTTTAGGCCTACTTCTTAATTTCGCTTTGGAATATACCATTAGAAAAGTTCAGAAAAACAAGGTAGCCTAGGCCTAGAATTAAATGACAGTCACCCGATTTTAGCTTATTCAGATGATGTTTGCTTGCTGGGCAATGAGGTAAACACAATCGAGAGAAATGCAGAAAGTATTTTCGATCCTGCAGGAATGTTGGATTAGCAAGTAATACAGAAAAAACTAAGTATATGGTCATGGAACGTCAAAATAATGCTCCACAAAATATTACAATAACCGGTAAATCGTTTGAACAAGTGGAGGAATTCAAATATCTGAGAACAGTAATTACAGACACAAATAATATTAAGGCAGAAGTTAAGTGTAGGCTGAAATCAGGAAATGCTTGTTTTTATGCAGTTCAGAAACTCTTATCGTCTCGTCTTCTGTCCAGAAATCTAAAAATTAAGATTTATAAGATTATCCTCCCGGTTGAATTATGTGGATGTGAGACATGGCCACTAACTGATCAGGAAGAACATAGTCTGAGAGTGTATGAAAACAGGGTGCTTAAAGAAATATTTGGGCCCAAGAGGGATGAAAATGGGGACTGGAGAATATTGCATAACGACGAGCTTCAGGAACTGAATGCTTCACCGGATATAGCAAGGGTAATTAAATCGCGAAGGATGAAATGGGCTAGACATGTTGCACGCATGGGTGAGGAAAGACCTGTCTCAAAAGTATTTAAATAATGAACTAATGAAAATCACATTTTACGCTATTTTAGCACAGAAAAACTAATTAGGAAATTTGTTTACCATACTCTTAAGACATGCCAAATAAGAAATCATTACCTAAGTAGGGGGCCACCCCTAGAACATTTTTAAATATTGAACTAAGGAAAATCACATTTTACGCTATTTTAGCACTCAAAAGTTAGTTAGGAAATTTGTTTATCATACCCTAAGACATGCCAATGTAAACAAGAAATTGTTTCCTAAAACGGGTGTCCATCCCGGGAAATTTTTAAATATTGAACTAACGAAAATCACATTTTAGTCTATTTTAGCACAAAAAAACTAGTCAGGAAATTTGTTTACCATACTCTAAGACATGCCAATGTAAATAATAAATCATTAGCTAAGTGGGGGCTCCACCCCCGGAAAATTTTTAATTATGGAACTAATGAAAATCACATTTTACGCTAGTTTAGCACTCAAAACCTAGTTAGGAAATTTGTTTACCGTACTCTAAGACATGCCAATGTAAACAAGAAAATGTTACCTAAGTCAGGTGTCCACCCCCGGGAAATTTTTAAATGTTGAACTAATGAAAATAACATTTTATGCTATTTTAGCACTGAAAAACTAGTTAGCAAATTTGTTACTATACTCTAAGACATGGCAACTTAAACAAGAAAGTGTTACTTAAGTTATAATACTTATTACTATTTATAAGAAAAGTTGAATAATACATGGAACATAATAGGCCTACTCATTATGTTATGAAAAGAAAATAACTGCTATATCATATTTGACACACCAACAAATCTTGTTTAATTAAATAAATATTCTTTTAAATACAAATATAGACTTTTAGGTTTTGACTTTTGGGGGTCCAAACCCCCTGGACCCCCCTTTCCTAATCCACTGTTAGATGAGAACTTTTGAAGTTATAAAACATGACCGTTTTTATTTTTAACATATAAAACGCTAATTTTGCAACAATTTCCAACCCCCAGAAAATTCATAAAACCATAATATTTTGCCCCCCCCCAGAAATTTCAATGACGCAGTCTACGTCTTAACCCCCCCTGTGGGCACCCCTTCCCTCTGACATAAATCAGATGTGGACGTTATCTGCTTTACCTTTCGTGAGAAGTGTTGTATGCAAAATTGTTCTACATTCATTAAAGTAATCTTTTAACAGCCAGAATGATTCAATACTCCGTGAAAGCTAAAAATCAGTTCTCTTTGCATGCGCTTTGGAATATACGTTTTCCATTGGCGGACCTCTTTTCCGTGAAGCTTGTAAAGTACATCACCTCTGATACCGAATGCGCCGACAGCGCCTTCTGAAACCTCTTTTACAACGGGATCAATATTTGAATATCTGGGTCACTCTCTTGTAACTGTTTTATTTGTAAATTTTGTGTTTTCTCAAAGCCTTTAACTACATTACTGCTACCTCATAATTTGGAGCTGTTATTCTTTCGGGAAAGACGTGAATGAAATTCAACCTTGAAAGGCAGACTCCGAAAATATCTTGTTCCCGGTAATATATCTGATTTCTATGTCATATAACATAATTTCATGAACAAATCTTGATATGCGAGAACTAGAGTTTACAACTCTTCATAAAACCCAAGCTAATGTGATCTGTAAACAAAATAATTTCCCTGTTGAACAAAATTTGTTCAACAGGAAAATTATTTTATATTTAATATTGTTTAATGATAATTCTTTCACACTGGCCGTGTGTAGGCTAAGATGGACATGTGAAGTCAGAATGAATAATTCAATGCCATAGAAGTATTTTTTTTGTTTACCCTTCCTTTATGCAGAAACATTTGCAGATAGATTACGCGACAGCACAGTTCTATTCGGGCCATGGACACTTCACAGCAAACCTAAATAGGTTCAACCTGGCAGAGGACTTCCTCAGCTACTGTGAAAATTCCGAGTTAGACAGAATGTATCATGTGCTATATACGTTCGCGAGATATAGAGAGGCACGCCGAAACCTTACTCAGGTGGCAACACAAGCAGGAGAACGATGGCCGCCAGAACTCAAGTTCTGGACAACTAAAGCAGCAAACACAGTATTCAAAGACTTTGCAACGTATGTAATAGGAATAAGAAAACAACAGGAGATTGACGATGTCTAAACATACCAGATTTGAGACAACCAAATTATGAGACGTATATCAGGAGAAAGCTCAGACTCCTGGGATTAAACCGAGCACTAGGGGAGAGTGTTGTACCTTGAGCCATTTTGTATTGTGCTGCCTTTAACTCGAATTCTAATAGCATTTCCTTAGTTTTTTTAGTCTCTTACCAATGTACTGTGATTTCTTAACATATTGGCGATTGTTTTAAGTATGTACTCCAGTAAAAAGTAAGTAAAAGAAAAAATTAAAGTATACTGCACAGTGGCTCAAGGTACAACACCCTCATGTACCTCGGGCCGACCATCCAGTACCATAGACCATACTGCATAAGTGCATAAACAGAAATATCCAGAGGCTGAAGCCTATGCGAAGTGTGTGGGGGGAATGTTACCATCACTACATCAGCATCTGATACCTTTTCCAGAGCATCAATAGACAGATGTGTCTCGTGATTGTCCAAGATCAAGAGTACCCTATCTTCTTCAGAACATTTGATTGAGTCAAGAAAATGGTCAAGAAACTTTTAAAAATGTTGCTTAATTTGACAACCCTGATAAATTGGCAGCTCCGATACACCCTGGAATGCCACCAAACAACATTCTGTCCTTGAAATGAACACGAGGGAGTATGAACATAGGAGGTAATTATTTTCCAACAGCATTCACAGCTCCAACCATAGTGACCAGGTGCCCTCTTTCGGTTGATGTTGCACTTCCAATCTGTTTTAGACCTTTAGGATCAACGATGTTTTGGCTGTCCCGGCACAGTGCTTAGGACAGTCTCGTCCAAGTTCCATATGTTTTTTAGAGGAATGGGGCCAAATCTGTTGTGAACATCTTTAATGTTATCGAAGAAACATTTTCTTCTCTAGATCATTCGAGTTAATTTCCTTAAGATCATTTTTCAAAACTTTTGCGTCAACAGGCCCCCGGGTCTTACTACGAGTCATTGTTGTCCTGACAACAATATTGGAACACATAAAAATAAAATATAATGTAACCTCTTATACCATTGTCCGCCGGCTCAAGGTACAAGACGCAGTTGTGGCTCAAGGTACACGATTGTCTGTTTCCACACAAATATGGCTATCGACATGATCTTCTGGTATCTAAATAACAAAATGTATGGTCATTTTAATGAATCCAATGGATATTCGCAAAAATATCTTTATGCACAAGATAAACTTCAATTATCAAGCAACTGGCGAGGAAAATTTTTAGTTTTCACCAGAAAAAAAGAACAACTTTTTGGTCTTGCACACGCAGATCTGAAGCAAACAAGTCGAGACTTGCACAGATAATACCTGAAGCCGCGAGATGCATGTAATTCTACGGTTAGTGCGTTAGATGTCAACAGTTCTCAGATATTAGAACTGGTCCAAGGTACACTATAGTATTGGTAAAACACTCTCCCCTACTATATGGGCAATAGTCCAAGTGCCCGGGTTGCTGTGGGAAACTCTCACAGCAGCCGAAGCGAGTGGGGTTTTTCGGGGTTTTTCCTCACTCATTAGGTGAATACCGGATCGGAGAGAAGACCCCCGACAGACAGATGACATAACACAGAGTTAGTAAAGTAAAGTGATCCCTATACAGGCCATGGAGGCCCAGAGGGTTCCAGGAGGTTGAGGCTCCCAGATTTTGGACATTCGGCACATGAAGGTGGTAAGGTTGTCAGCCTTACGCACCGGCCGCCTTTACCCCCAGGATTGCTCCTGGTACTCATTTCTGTTAGAGGCTGAGTCGACCCCAGGGCCATAGTGCCACCAGAAGGATTAGGCCAATTGAAAAATCTCAACGACCTCATCGGGAATCGAACCCGCGACCTTCCGGTTTGTAGCGCAGCGCCTCAACCACTACGCTACGGCGTACCCCTAACACAGAGTTACACAGTTCTATTAGTGGTGAATTAAACAGCTGGCTCAAAACACATTGCCCACAAGCGTAAAGTACACAAGAGCGAAAAGTAGAGCAATAGAAACAAGCGCCGAAAAGTTGTTGGGACCGGAGTATGGCCTATGGTCGAGGGCTAAGGGGGCGGTGGAGGACCAAAAAAATCCTTAATCGCGTAATATAGCTTTGCTGCCATTAATTGATGCACTTAGAAATTCCTATGACCACGCACCATAAATTAATTTACTTACATTCTGTAGAACAAACAAATTAATCAAATTATCTTAGCGCGGAGAATATAGCCGTAACTTCAAAACGCGCCCGCTCTAATCAGCGCTCAGGGACCTTTTTGTCGAAACATGTCTCATACTACGTGCTACGAGCTCTCGCATATAATCACTAAAACGTAATCCCTTAATTTCTTACTGGCATATTTAGTATTTATTCGGCAGTGATCCTGATCCTGATTCGACCTTAAAATTCGCCGAGGCAGTCTGGGGTTGAATTCCAACATATGAATATCTATTCTTTGAGCTGGCCTATTTGGCCCTCCTCGCTCCGTCTTGCCTTTGCAGGTATGCTTTCTTTATTTTAGTGCTTTAACTTCATTTACTTTATATATTATTCCCTGGTGGGTCTTTCTTTGTTATATTAATCAGTTATATTCTGTGTTTTATTTAGTTAGGCTTATCTTATTCACCCACCAGTTTTCTTTTCGTTATATCTAATAACTCTCATATTTTCTTTGCCGAGGTGGAATGTCCCCGTATTCTATTATAGTAATTTTCGTAGGCCTTCTGATAAATTTAAATTTAAATTTAAATATCGGTTTAGCACTCTGTACTCATTTACAGTCATTTGCCCTTTTATTGTTGTTGGGCTGTGTTATAGTAAAATTAATATGATGGATCTGTTGATCTGTTCATCTCAATAAAATTGTTGTTACATTACGTTACATTTTTTTACAAAGTTCACGTATGATATATTCCTGATTTAGTCTGCTTCCTCTGGGTATTAAAAAATAAAATGGGTCCCCAATGCCACAGTTCTACACAAATATTTTGCATAAGAAATGCTGCTAAAAGAAATTATTTGACTATTGAAATTGTATTTTTAAAATACTTTGGCTCAGTATTTATCATTTTATTGTTAATGAACTTTATTCAGACTTTCTATACTTTAAGTAAGTAAGTATAGAAATGAATCAAACTGTAAATGAATGTAAAGTAAAGTGATCCTATACAGGCCGTGGAGGCCCAGAGGGTTCCAGGAGGTTGAGGCCTTTTCACCGGCCGCCTTTACTCCCAGGATTGCTCCTGGTACTCATTTCTGTTAGAGGCTGAGTCGATCCCTGGGCCACAGTGCCACCAGAAGGATTAGGCTAATTGAAAAACTCCAACGACCTCATCAGAAATCGAACCCGCGACCTTCCGGTTTGTAGCGCAGCGCCTTAACCACTACGCCACGGCGTAATGAATACATATTACATAAATTATTATTGTATCTAGAACCCTCTCATAGGGAAAGGTGAAATAGGATTTAAAATAATTGGAGATTCGATATTAATTTTGAGTTACTATTATATTCCACTGCCAGAACATATTGGAAATGTTCAACTCTGTTTTTTCTACCTCTCGTTATGGCTATTTTTGATGAGATGTATTTGAAATGCGATTTTCCCATACAGCACGAACAGCTGCTGCAACTTGGTATCACTTGAAGATGCCGCTTGTGCTTGCACCTGTCCAGTTCAAACTAGTGGGCAGCAAAAACATATCATGGTCACTAAAGTGTAATCACAGCGGCTACCTGCAATCATCTTATTCACACCCTCACTCCTCAAATCCTGACAAGCAGGTGTTCAGCCTAACGGACCGAAGGAGGCTAATTTAGTTGATCGGTGGCCAGTAAAATGAAAATCCCGCCAGTAAAATTATTTATAAATTTATTTTCGTATTTTATGAAAGAGTGTGTTTATAGCAGTTTGATATAATATTTCGGGTGGATGATACATTAATAGAGAGTGAAAATAAAGTGATTCTTAATTCCAATAAGGGATTAGTATACAAAGTTTTTATTTGGATCTCACGTTCGGAAACGTACCATTTTGGTATTACAGGGACAATTTCGCAACAAATACAATAATACAAATTAAAGAGTGAAATTGTAGATCAACCAGAAGGTATATTTAGTTTTCAAATAATTAAATCCAACCTACTCAAGTTTGTTATACATATATTGGGTTTCTGAGAGGAATTTGTTTCTCCTGAAGTGCAGATGACTGAAGTCTTAACAAATCTAGCAATACAAATGACTTTAAGTTTTAAGGACTGTATGATAAGAATGGCATGTAAAGGCAACAGATCTGAGTGCCTTGGTTAGCAATTTCTCCCCTGTCCTTGTGTCATACAAATAGGTGGCGGTAACAAAAGCAATAACAATAATAATAATAATAACAATAATAATAATAATAATAATAATAATAATAATAATAATAATAATAATAATAATAATAATAATACGTGTAACAGTAATGTCAGTTTTCAATAAAAAATTTTACCAACTTCTTAATTCAGTATAGAATACATGTGTAGGCCTACCCTATACAAGAGGTTTGTTCAGTATCAAAATAGTTTAAATTCTAGTTTTACTAGACCCATGCTTGGGTATATTTTTTACTAATCTCTTTATTTTAAATGTATTTAAAAATCTGCCAAAAATTAAGTTCCTATCTGAAGTTGGATTCCTCCGATACGAACATTTTATTCCATGAAGGTGAGCACATTGGAATTAATTTTAAAGCTACTTCGTGGGATTTGACTCATCTCCATATAACGTTAAGATTTGTATCTAAATTTGGTACCGCATATTTTATCATTTTAATGGAAGATGGAAACCATGGAAATTAAATTACTTGAAAACAGTTTTTTATATTAAAAAGAACTTAAACGGAATTTTCAAGAAGTATCTGACATGTCGAAGCAAATGTTATTTGCTCATATTGAACGTCAAGAGATGAATACAAATATCCCCCTTATTTTTTATTATATTGTTTATTGAAAATTATTTCTATTCAGGCCTTCTGCAAAGTTTTATCTAAAAATATAGACAAATAAATTCGATGTGGCATTGTAAATTTGTCCCAAATGCAATGGACGTACTTAACATACTTTTAAAATATGCAATCTTGTCTGTTCTCATAGACCTATACTTAAGAAACTTATTTCCTTTTCGTAATATGACATGACACAATCGAAGGGTGTCGTTAATGATTTCATAGTATTTTGAAAAAGGGCACCGCTGCAACGAAGAAAGGACAATGGGTGCTCCCAAAAAATTCGGAAGCAGGGAAGCAGACTTTATATTTTTTACCAAGACTGTTAGAAAAAGAGTTTCTATATGAAGGGATCACATTCTACATAAGTTCTATATGATCACAGCATCGAGACTGGACAAGCATTAGTTTGTGGTTTAATTCCATTACAATAACAGAACGAACCTATTGCTGGAAATTGAAGTAGATACAGTAATATAATGTCTAGTTGTAATGGAGTGTGAAAGGGGTATTCCAAAACCAATTTAGTATTACTGGAAGCAATTTGAAGCTGATTGGTATTGTGAGTATGGTTAGCAGTAAGCCATCTGAATAATTTAAAACAATATTAAGTTAGTGTTACGATTCTTTCTAGGACATGGGAATTTATGATTGCTTATTGCTCTAATGTTTATCATTTTTTCGGTTTCATATTACATAGGCTACAACATAACAGAAATAGATTACAATTACAAAAATACACTCTTTTAAAAATAGGCACATTAGTAGGCCTATAATAAGATCTAAAAAATCAATCTTTTATGATAAACAGCTTTAGACCTACAGCTTGTATTTACGAGGGGGAGTCCAAAGGTAAGTTTCCCCTTTATTTTTCCCCAGCAAATCGAACAGCAATGGGGGAAACAAGACATCGGTTGAACACGAAAGACATCCATACACCATGACTTTCTGTTTTAGATTGTGACAGGGGATGAAAAGTGGGTCCACCATTTCACGCCCGAATCGAAGGCCGCGTTTATGGAGTGGAAACATCCGTCATCACCTGTCCGAAAGAAGTTGAAAACAACGCCCTCTGCAGGTTAAGTACTCCTCACAGTGTTCTGGGACGCCCAGGGGGTTCAAGGGGTTTTGTTGCTGGACTTTTTGGAGGATGGAACCATCATTGCTACGCGGTACTGTCACACCCTGTCGAAATTGAAGGAGGTGATTTGGAAAAAGCGGCCTGGCTTTCTCCAATCTGGCGTTCTGTTGTTGGATGACAATGCGAGGCCACACTCGGCGACGGCAACGGAAAACCATATTACAACTCCTGATTGGGAGCGCAGAGCCCTAATTTTTTCCTGGAGGGCTTTTTGAAGCTCATAAAGCGGTATGACAAATGTCTCAATGTGCGTGGTAATTATGTGGCAAAATAAAAATACGTCTTATCTTTAATGTCTCATATTTTTTGTCTTTCATTCACATCTCTGTACACAGCCGCCCAGGGAAACTTATTTTCGGACTCACCCTCGTATATATAATATATACTAATACACTATACTTCAGTGCATTCTTTCCTTCATCCATATAATTGCAGTTATTTATACTGTTAACATTTCGTCCCGTTATATCCATTCAATCAGAATTTGGCCCATTCTTTGTCTACGTATGTTACAATAATACTACACCTAATCTCTTTCTCTACGTTTTTCCCTATGTTTAATTCCGCTACTCTTGAATTGTTCTCTGTTTATGGGGATTATTTTCTGGTTGATCGACTGGCTACAATACATTTTTTCTTCCTGACGCTGGTGAGTTGTGTGTGAGGGGAAGCTCATTTAGGGGTTGGAGTTGAATTCAGAGACACAACCCATCTTCCCCTCCCTCCAGCCCAGACAGCCGTAGCAGTACATCTTAGCTAGCGCGATGTGACTCCCTCGAAAACTAGCATATGAGTGACAATATTTCAATAATGGACTCGTCCAGACTACTGAGCACCTTTTTGAGCCGGTTCAGGTAGAAAAACGTTTACTGTATGTACTTCTGACTGGAAATCGTCCACTCAGTTATCCAATCGTTCACCCATTCATGCGTTTACTCACGCACCTAACTCCCGTCAAACAATCTACTCAGCAGTTCGTCCATTGTACTTATTACCTTCTTGGTACTGTAAATGAAACTTTAATATATCTCTCGAATTCACCTATGTATGTGCTTGTCTTTATTTTTCAAAGTTCTTTTCAAAGTGTGCCGGCAAACTGCCCGTCCCCTTTTAATACGCACCGTTCCTATTTCTCTCTACTACTGGCATAACAACACTACAACAACTAATTGCCGGAGAAGCAGTTAGTATTTCAAATGGTCAATGGCAACGGAGTTACCTAGGTGTGATCTAATTGGTCCTGCATTCTTCATTGCTGCTTTGACTCGTTATTCCTTTCAGCCGTTCATATCTAATTTTTGAGTATTATTTCCCTGCCGAAGCTTTTTTAAATCAGTTATTAACAGCATGCCCCATGAAATACAGGTAGTAATACAACTTGCTTTTCAATGGATCTCTTTCAGTTTAGAGTTAGCTATCTTCTTTTCATTGCAATGAAAACATTGTGAAGATTCGTTACTATACACAAAGGTTCTGTCTCTAAATTCTCTAATTAGTAATTAGTCTAGCTAGGATATTTACTTACTATACCTTCTATGAACTCCAATTTAATGTATAAATATCATTCGATATACCGAAAACAAATTGATTTTGTCATTTTATGAAACTCTGCAAACACAGCAATTATTTACAAGTATTTTACTGATCGTGGGTCAACCTCTTTCTGCATTCTATATTATTGGTACCAAAGTTCTCTTTCATTAGGCCTACGTTATTTTATACTTTAAAATATTACATGGTGTGCGGTTATTAATTCGAACTTTCTGGTGGCTAAAATTCTATTTTAGGTGCCTAAATTAGGCTCTACATTTTAAGAAATATGCACTAAAAATAAAAAAAATTGCTCTATTATAAAATCGTTAATTTTATTTAAGTTGCCAGTTTTCTTATAGTCTACGAGTAGGCTATATCTATCTTATAATAAAGAATTATACTATCTTGGGAAATAGATAGAAACCAATGGACTGGATAAAGTTAAACAAGTCCAGAACTAAAAAAATGGAATTGGCCTACAGCTTAACCCAGAACGGATATAATATACGAGCAATATCTTACAAGGCAAAACTTAGGCACTACAGCACAGTTGTAAAGCCAGAAGGTCTATACGCCTCGGAGTGCCTCACATTGATTACAAGAGGGGAGCTTCAAGAACTCAAAAACGGAGAGGAAAGTCTTGAGAGAAATTCTAGGGACACAGAGGACTTTAGACGAGACAAGGAAGAACAGGAAAAATGGTGACCTCTACAAGCACATGGAAAAAATCACTGTCGCCATGCGGAAGCGAAGGTTGAAATCCTACGGACATCTGGCGAGAATGGATGAGATCCTGCTGATTGAGAGGATATTGAAGTAGGCCTACATCCCTAGGCTGAAAACATCTAAGAAGTGGGTAGAAGAGGTAAAAAAAAAATTCGGTGGAAAATGGACATGATTCACAACAGAAACGAGTTTAGAAACCGAGTTGAGAGGAACAAAACTTTCAAAGAGAAAACACAAAAATGTAGGCCCAAGCTGGTAGGGTCTGAGGAAGAGAAAAAGATCAGAACTGAAAGAATGAAGAGGTTCTGGAAAGAAAAGAGGAAGAGATTAACCAGAAGGTCTAAGGTTCCATGCGGTCCACAGATGCCCAAAGTCGAATAAAGAAGAGGAATGTAGAATTATTTTTATTAATAATCAATTGTCATTATCAAACAACACGGGCATAAAGTTCACAGAAATATAATTTTTGAGGCTTTATTTAACAACATGCTCTGTTACAAATGTGGAACACTACATGTTCTGGTTTACATCGATTTTTAAAGTGTTTACACTATTTATAGATATGTGCTTTGGTTCTGTTCTAATTTAAACAACTGTATTATTAGTAAAATCAATCGTATTCACAAATTTACAGAAGTCTTTTAAAAATCTTGGGCCAATATTATTACCACTGATAAGTAGTACACTATTGTAGGCTACATAGGAAATTCATATAGTATATTTTAGGGACCGCCTGCGCGATCTCCTGGTTAGCATAGCTGGCTGCGGGTCCGCAGGTCCGGGTTACATTCCTGGTAACTCCTCGAATTTTTCATATTTTAGGGAGGCCTGGAACAGAGTCCATTCAGCCTCGTGATACAAACTGTATCATGCAGCTGTAGCTGCAACTATTTCTTCATTTTCTGTTTTTGTATAGCGCCATTTGCTGGAAAGTCAACTTTCTTTTCCTTGTGTCAATGTATTGTGGCGGCTCCTAGCAGTTACTGGGTGCATTATCTCTTGTTTGTAACTATGCTCCTATAGTAATTGTGAGCAGCATCAGTTCTTGTTCTTTTTGTTCTTTTGTAAATAATCAAAATTATCTTTCAGGAACATCTTTTTATTATAAATAATATTTTCTTACAGGAAAATATTTTAAAGTGTATATCATTTGTAATGAAATTTGTGAGTGCTAAATTTTTCTAATAGATTGCAATTGCGTGTTTCAAGTTTCACTATGGCACGTATCCCTGTTTTGCCTGAGAACCTGAAAAAGAGGAATTACAATATGAATTGACAAGAAGGCAAATTCCTATCGCTAGCACGAACAGAGTGCCAGAAATGAGGAGAAAGCTGGTAGAGATTGCTCACGTGCCGGTGGATCTCAGTAGCCTGGCTGATGGTGAGTCAGAAACTCAATATAATGTTGTTGCAGAAAATGTACAGAATATTATCATGATAATTCAACTTAGGAAATTAACTTCATCCCAAGAAAAGGAATTCAGTGATAGGATCAAATTCCTGTTTAATAGAGTTTCGGATACCATTTCACTAATCAAAGAGCCTGAAACTTACTATAAATGGCTGATAGTCTTGGAAGAAAACACTGGGTTAATAGACCAACTAGACCAAGTCTGTAGTTCGATCCAGATGCCTAATCTTGTCAAAAATGGTAATGTTGTGGCTCCTCCAGATCTACGTCATGATAAGTTACCAAGAAAGTCCCTATAGTCACAGATAGTGTGGCAAAAGTCTTTATGTTGAATTTTTGTCAGACTATCTGCCGACCTGCGACCATGCTTTTTCGGCTCTCTTGGACAGTGGGGCTGCCATGAGTTTGCTACAATACGATGACCTGTACGGAGAAAGTGCATCGGTTGACTAATGACTCAGAGTCTTAGTACAGCTGACTCGAGGTCTCTCGTCATTGCAGGGAAAACCAAGTTGAAAATCCGTGTCCTTGATTTTACCTGGATGGTAGATTTCGTGGTAGCAGACAACTTGGTTATGCATGTTGTTGATTCGAGATTTTCCAGATGTATTGACCCCGGAAATGGGATTAACAAATGTTCTGGAGTACGAAATTGAGTTGATTAACCACCAACCGGTTAGGCGTCCTCCGTATTGTTTAAGCCCTCCTAAAATGAGAACACAGAAATATCAAATACAAACTATGTTAGAACAAGGTGTTATTCGGAAATGAAAGTCAAATTACAGTAGTCCCATTTTCCTTGTAGTCCGGAAGTAAATTCCGCCTGGTAGATGACTATCAGTACCTAAGCGCTAAATTAAGAATTGACTCCGTCACAATTCCCGACATTTTTTATTTTGCTTCTTCTCCAAGGCTAAATTCTTTACTTCATTAGATTTGAATCAGGTATATTACCAGATCCCTTTACCTTAAAAACCTAAACATTTACAGCCTTTGCGTCAGACTGGAATTTGTATGAAAATACCCACGTGCCGTTCGGTCTAGCCATGGGTGGACAGGTCTTGACCAGACTCCTGGACGACATATTCTCAGATATTAAATTTGTCTATGTCTTCCATTACCTAGATCATTTGGTCATATATTCAGAATCCTTCGAAGAGAATCCAGGTCACGTGCGAGTGGTGCTCAAGCGCTTGAGAGCTGCTGGACTCACAGTAAATCCTCAAAAAGTCACTATGGCTGCCCGGAAACTGTCGGTCTTAGGTCATATAGTCTCTGTTGAGGGAGTGGCTATTGATCCGGAACGCACTCGTGCGATCCGAGAGTTTCAGCCGCCCAAAGATGTAAAGAATGTGGCTCGATTACTCGGTATGATCATTTTTTCAATAAATTCATTCCAAATTTTGCTGATATTGCTTCCCCTTTAAATGCCTTACGCAGGAAGGGTAGAAAATTTATTTGGTCCGAGGATTGTGAGAAAGCATTTAAAGAACTCAAGTTACGAATAGTGAATCCTTCAGTTCTCATGATGCCTGATTTCAATAAGAAAATTGTCAATCAGACCGATCCGTCGCATTTGGCAGGTGGCTGTGTGCTATTACAAGACTCTCCTGTGGGTCTTATTCCTTTCGCCTACGCGTCTAGGACTCTGACTGCAGAATAAAGAGTATACAGCACTTATGAGCTTGAAGTTTTGGCAGTTCTGTTTGCAGTAGAAAGATTCCGCATCTATATAGAACATGTAATGTTTTAGCTGGGAACAGACTGCAAAGCTCTCAGCTGGATTTTGCCCAAGCCTAGAACCAGAGGTAAATGAGCATGGTGGACCAGGCATATTAGAGATTCAGACAAGATGCATTATCTCGTATGTTTTGTGTAGAAGAGACCACAGAAACTGTCCCTGAAGTAGTCTGTCCCAGATATTCAGCCTCAACTAGTCGCAGTCATTGTCTGAATTTCCGCTTGCTTTCAAATCCATTCAATAATTTCAAGCTATCACCGTATTAAGACTGGTGAAAAAATCTCCCAGTAAATACTTAAATCTGGCATTCTGTATAGTGCACCTTCTAGGAGAATGCCATCTCGTATCATGTTTCGTTCCGCATTAATTTACATTGTGCTTAGCTATTTCCACGAGTCAGCGGTAGGCCGCCATTTGCTATTGATGAGACAAAGAGCAAATTATGGAATACTTCGTTTAATAAGGGACGCTTGCCTTTGTCAAAGCTCTTGTTAAGGCTTGTGAGATTTGCGCCTGTTCTAAGCCTGCACAAATGACAAAGGTAGGGTTTCATGCCTCCGAAGTTCCTAAAGCACCAATGGACAGACTATTCATTGATTATGTTGGGAAATTTCCTCGGTCTAAATCAGGTAATGCTCACATTTTGGTAATAGTAGATTCATTAAAAAAATTCTGTTGGATGTTTCCGGTAAAAGAGGCTAATACTAGTGTAACTACTGAATGTTTGAAAAAAGGGTTTCTGTGGTGTGAAACCCTCGATCTTTAGTGTCGGATAATGCCGCATACTTTGTATAGAGGCAATTCAACAAGTTTTGTTTTGGTCTCGGTATTAGACATATAACGACCTCTCCATACCATCCGCAACCCATGCATGCCAAACGATTCAACCGCAATCTGAAGGCTGCTCTGATTGCTTATCACTTGGAGGATCATTCCTCCAGGGATAAGAATCTTTACTGGCTTAAGTTTGCATTTAACATCGCGAATCATGAGTCTCATATGTACCCTCCCGTGTTTCTGATGTAGGATTCCGACCCAATAACCCTCTGTGCAATTTATGATCCATTAATGATTTTCTCCCTGACCCTAGAGATAATACTAAAGTAAAAGTCATGTGGAAAAGGGCAGCAGACAATTTGAAATTGTCTCACAATAAAGTGATGAAAAATACAACAAGGGCCTGCAACCAGTGAAGTTGAAGGTAGGAGATGAAGTGTTCGTCAAAACATTTTCCCGCAGTGATGTAGCTGCGAAGTTCACCTCCAAGGATCCATTGTCCCTATGTGATTGTTGAGTTTCTGTATCCAGTTACCGTATTGGTTAGGGATCCATCTACCGGTAAGACCTCTAAATGGCATGTAAGCCATGTCAAATTTTAATAATTCAGTATTAAAATATATTTAAAAGCATGTTCTCTTTGACTTAAATTTTATTATTTAATACTGTGAAAAATTTAGTAATGTTGTAACCTTTCCTTAAAATGGTGTATCCCCCCGTGTAGAAAGTATATTTTTTAATTTTTGTTGCCGCTTTCAAATTAATGTTGCAGTTATGATCAATAATTCTGGTGAAGATGGACGCTGGCATGATCTGCAAGATTTCAACGTGGTGAGCCACAACAGAAAGAAGTCTACCCAAGTTTGCACTCTCCGGTGAACTTGGTTGAGCGCAAGCTGTTCACGTGAAAGCAACATCCAGACATATCCCGCCTTGCTGCCTCCAATGCATTCACCGAAAATAGCAGCAAGTTCTCACTCAAGTATGGCTACAAGGGAGGGTCTAATGTAAGTGTGCATCAGCTGATATTGGCGGGACCAGACGCGATTCCAGTCAGTACAGGTATGGCACTTATTGTTCTCTACACCCCCGCATAAAGTGGCCGAGAAAAGTTACGAAGTGCGATTTCTTCCAGAGGAGTTGGATACGTCAAAAGTTCTCCAACCTAGACCTAACGCGATGATTGTTTGGATGTGACATCCAAAAAGGCGCATCCTCTGTGTTGAACCAATCACTGAAATAGTTTTCCTCGATTTTTGATTCCCTATAGTGACCAGTGGAAATTTTGAAATATTAATAATAAAATGGGTAGAGTTTTATTTTAATAAAATAACAGTAAAAGTGCTCACGTACAATTAACTTCACTTTTATGTAATTTCAGTTTCAACGAGTAAAGCATGTGAGATCCTTGATTCTCCAGCCAGAAAATATGAACTATACTTAGGTTAAGATGTTTTGAAAGCGAGCACTAGTTGTTAGGTATTTCTCTCTGCTTAAAACTCTGCCACAATTGCTTTATTTTCTGTCCGTGCATAGCGCCATTTGGTGGAAAGCCAACTTTCTTTTCCTTGTGCCAAGGTATTGCGGCGACTCCTTCCAGTGATTGGGTGCATTATCTTTTGCTTGTAACTGTGCTCCGCCAAATGCTGCTCTCTGGCGATGGGCGGCGGTGGCTCCTTTTCTTCTCGGCTTGAAGGTCCCGTAACTTCCGGAATCTTCCCTCTTCTGCAATGGCTCCATTCATGTGAGTCTTTCCGTGAGCTGGCTATCCAAGCCAGGCTTGTAACGTAAGTTTGCCCTCACATAAAGTTCTCTAATATGCGTTAATCTTATATTTAAGGAAATCTGATACTGCAGAATTATTTGTGGCGTCTTGCGTCGTCGTAGGTGCTGGGCCATAGCATGTAGATCTTTGCATTTACTCCTAAAACATTTCTGATTTTCGTTTATTTAATTAAGTGTAGTTTTAGTCGAGTTCTCTGTCTTTTATTTAATTTGATTTTTAAGTTAATTAACCGTTTTATTCAAAGACGCCATTTGCTGCCATTTCAGGAACCCTACGTCTTGAACCATGGAGGCTGACCTAGTATAGGAATTTAGGGCTCGTCTCCTTTTAATTATCTTCTTCCTTTTCAGCATGTAATTAATTTAGTTTTAAATTTATTAAAAATACATGTAAATTAACACTTTAAATAATTTATCTTAGACCTTTCAAGCTTCTTTTGTTTCGATTTTCTTTGAATTCTTTTAATTTATCCAATTACCTTCCTCAACCATTTTAACTTGGACATTTGTATGTAAATTCTTTTTATCAAAACTTAAATAATTATGAAGCAACTTAAATAAGCCTCTTTTAAATTACAGGAAGACGCAAGAACGCACGGGCGGACAGTTACAAGTTTGAAAAGATAGACTGTTGAGAGAGAGTTGACAGTGGGCAGTTGAGGTGTGGTCGCCGAGAAGGGCGGGTGCCCATTGCACACAGACAGTCTAGAAGTAATCACCGAAAAAGAGAAGTTCCATAGAAGAGAAGAAACGAAGAGTACGTGGATAGACACCGGACCGAGAGGTGTTCCGGAGCGAGCGGTGTACCCCATGTCGGGATGCATACGCATCTGTGAGAGACGGGGAGAATGTTTTGAGAAGGCAAGCAGTACGGTTGAGAGGAGTGAGGACTTGGATCGACGTGAAGTCGACGGAAAGGAGGAGTGGATAGACAGTTGGAGTGGCGAGCTGGTCGGACGTTCTGGGACGGGATGCAAGATTGATGGACGTCTAAACCAGCAAAATAGCGACCTACAGCCTAGCTGTGGACGCATAGCTATTGGGTTGGTTGACCGAGAACGTTGGTTGACACATGAAGGAGCCGCCTGGAAGCGAACAACTGCTTGGAAAGGAAGGATGGTTAGTCTAACGGTTGTTTAGATTCAAGCTAAACTCAAAATGGAAGCCCGAACTACGACAGAAAAAGGATTGGGAGAAGATGAGGGATTCGTCGATATACACTGCTGACTCACTTGTTGGTGCTGGCAATATGATGCTTGCAGAAAATTTAATGGAATTTGAATTTAAAGAAGCAAAGTACCACCCGAAGTGGTATCTGACAAATTGTCTGAGATGTATGTACTATTACATGTACATTTGTTTGGTGTGGAGGTGTTCGCTTACTAGGCTATATTAACTTAGTGTTCAGCTAAATTCCAAAAGACAGTGTCTTGTAAATTATACAAAATGGATAGTAATAGCTAATTAGAGACAATTATTACTTTATGTGTCCGCCGCCGTGGGTGAGTTGGTAGCGTGACTGCTAGACACCTGGGCGGCCCGGGTTCGATTCCCAGCCGGGTCGGGGATTTTACAGAGTTGTAAAGTTTCCTTCCTGGGTCAGGACTGGGTGTTGTGTCCTCATTCCCATCCCGCGAAAGGAACTGCCTTGTGTCCCTCGGTCGGGGCGTGGGTCTTTCCAAGACGGCTCTGTCCCAGAGCAGGACCGGCCTCCGAGCCAAACACGTCATCATCATCATCATCATCATCATCATCACATTACTCTATGTTCTCACGTACTTCGATTGGCAGTCTTGTACGCTGGAGTTTCAATTAGGTAAATCAAGAGTTAATTTGCAATTGCGTAAACACTTCTTCAAACTACGAGTATAAGAGACTTGCTGCATACAATTTATTTAGTTATTTATTATTTAATATAAGGTCTTTTAAATTCCAGTAATGGGAACGTTCTGTTGGCTTAAGCTCTCAGTATTACAAGTTTGAGTATAAAAAAATAACATTAAATTAAATAATCTTGAACTTTAAATATAATTTCAACAATAGTTTGTTGGTTAAATATTTTGGCAAACTTCTGAGTTAAAAATGTAATACAAATAGCACTTTAAATTTCTATTCTTAAAATTAACAGACAGCAAAAGCCTAAAAATTAATTTACTACTCAATTATGGTACAGTGTGTGGTTAAGGGAAGTCTCATAAAGAAAGAAGAAAAAAAAAGAATGGGAAGGGCTAATGAGTAAGAGGGAACAGTTTTAAAGATCTCTAAAGATTTAGGTCTGCATAGGTTGTTAAGGCGCACACGACTACGTTGCTGCTCTTAACTGGTGTCGCTTAAGTAACACTTTTGATTTTTAAGACACGTCGCGAGGGGAGTAAGGAAGAAATTATTAGGTGCATAAAAGTAATCCTTAGGGCAAGGCATTTAATGACCATAAAATAGTGAAAAAATGCAAAAGAAAAAATGCATTTATGACCTAAAAATAGTGAAAAAATGACACAGTTTAAAAAAATTACCAATAAATTTTCCATTATTACTTAATTTTAGCTTTTTAAAGTAATGAATCGCAAAAAGGATTTTAATGGATGTCAGTGCGTTATATATTAGTTTACAATGTAAAACACATTCATTTTATTAGTAAAGAAGTAAGTAAATTTATACTACTTGGACATCCTTCTGAACTGGCATGCCCATAAAATTTCCCCTAGCAAATATGGGACATTTAAAAGAGAGAAAAAATATTTATCGCTACAAGACAAACTGTTATGCCGTTTACAATAAACCTGACACTGTGAACACTTGGCTGAGATTCTTAAATAAAAACGAGTCTGAAAGTAACGTTTTGTACATGGAAGAGCTCCTCCCTACCTCCACTGAAAAATGACATAAAATGCCGGTAAAGACCCAAAACTTCAGAAAATGGCCAAGAAAATGCCTAAAAATGAACTACCTCTTGAAAATGAAAAAAAATGCAAAATAAAGCAAAGAAATGTAAAAATGAATTGCCCTCATTTGATCAATTATTTAATGACACATATTTATATATATATATATATATTCGAGCTATCTTTTAACCTTTATATAAAAAAGATGCAAGATCATCAAATGCCTTGCCCTAATCTTATTTGGGCCCTCCCACTTGGGTTCTTTGAGGTAACAGGTGGATATCTTGGGATGACCCGCTGGCCTTTAAATTTTTTGTTGCATTTTCTTTCATACAGATCAAGTTACGAGTATAGGAGACGGAAAGAGAAGAAACCCGTATTGAAGGGTAGTCAGATGGAAAAGGAAAGAAATTACATTGGATTTAAATTCACTTTGATGATGGGAAAATAATTGTGAAAGAAAAAGTTCACTTAACAGGGGAAGTTAGACTAGAAAAGTGTTTTGAATAGAAAAAAAAAAAAGAAACGAACGTTGTGGTAAGGAAAATTAAATTACGTGGGAAGTAGTTTCAAAAGGAAATTCATAAAGGAATTTAGAAACATAAATTTTCCCTAAATTAAAATTTATAGAAAAAGAAGAGAAAACGGCAGTCTAACAATTGGAAAATATAACTTCAATAAGGAAGCATTATTGGGAATTCAGTAAGAAAAAAAACTGTGTTAAGAATGAACTGTAAGTAATATTGGAGAAGTATTTACTAATTTAGAATTGGGATTTGATCAAAGTGAATTTAGATGAATAAAGTGGTAGGTTATAAATAAACCAGTTTTGGGAGGGAAAAAAAGAATAAAAACAATTCTTGTTGATAAAACTTTATAACAGAGTTGTTATTGTAGTTGTACGTGGGATAGGTTGATGACCCGTGTCTACAAACAAGTATGAAGGAAACTAGGAGTAGGCCTATGACAGACCGAAATTAAAAGGTATTGTAAAGATTCACTCAAGCTTCTGGAAGGTCGAGGCGAAAATCCCTCCCCAAGCGCAGTTTCGTACTTGCAAGGGTAGGTGATAAATATTTGTCTTTTTGTATATATATTTTATTTTACGTTTCTTGTTTTCCCTGTTGCAGGGGGAATGCCAATTTTTCTGTAACTCAGGACTTAGACATAACTCTGTATCGGAGGCCTATCGCCGTGGTTCAGTTCTCGGACATAGACCTAAATTTCATTTATTTCTTCTAGATAGTCTTTCCTATTTTTACTTGAAAAAAATCTTCTTCTGACTGGACTGATATTGACACAATAAAGTACGATTAACGTGACCAAGGAATAATAGGGATAAAATATTGGGTAAGATTAGTAATAGCTATTTATCGCAAATAAAATTATATATAACACCACACGTTTGGTTATGGTGAATTTATTGAAGTATATTAAATATAGTTACAGAATTCTAGTAGAAATTAAACTGTTGTAGAATCCAAAAGCTTCATCTGAAAATAAAATAAGAACTTGGATAATTGAGTTGAATACAACTAAGAAAACTAAGTAGTATAATGTGACTGTGAAAAGAATTAACTACTAACCTTAAACATTTGTTGCGTAAAAGTGTGAACCATTGGGCACTTAAATTATAAAGACAGAAGAGAGCACAATAAATTATTGATTCATATTGTTATGATAAATTAAATAAATAATACATATCTTGTTGTTATCAGTTGTGGTTGTAAGATATAGGTATATATACTGTTAATTCTTTGAATGGTTGAAAGTAAAAGAAGAGAAATATAATATTATATATATATATATATATATATATATATATATATATATATGTAATTCTTGTTGTGAAATAACCTAAAAGTTGTTCATAGTAACTGTTGAATTTGCTATTTATTAATATAATTCTGTTTAATGTGTTGAAAACTAGTTTTCTCTTTTCTGAAGTTGAAATTATAAGCACTCATATATAAACATTATTGAACCCTCCGTTTCTTCACTGTAGAAAAGCCAGCCGAGTCTTAACTTATGTTGAAGGGCTAAATTCTGTGGTATAGGACAAAATAATTGAATTGTGGCATCCAATGAGAGTGTGGGCTAAGCCAGAATTAACAGAATCGAGATATTTTGAGATTTGTGTGACTTTCTAATGAGAAAAAAATTCATGTTAACACTTCATTTATTTCTTCCTATCAGAATTTACACATTTCAAGGTGTTTACAAAAATTAACTTCAGACCACAATGCCAACCTTTTATCACCTTCTTAAGGTTTTATCGCAAGTTTTCGATATTTTTAAAATTTTTCAAAACTTTGAAGCGCCACATCTCGGTATGTATTTTGTTTTTAAAAGGTTTAAACAATGCAAATGGTAGGAAATTTAATGCTATTTAGCTTTTGTTTTGTTTTAGGTTATAACGCGTTGTTTAGGAGTTAGAAGGAAAAAACTACAAAAGCCCAAACATTTCGAGATTTTCGGCTGCCCTGAAGTTCGTATAGGGTTCTCGAATTGGAAGACTTGGAACTTATTAAAAATTATTAACTTCGGACCTTTTTCCGGGTAAAAGTACCTGGTGACTGGACTATTACCACGCCCCGCATATCACGTTACTAATGCTTCCGAGCTGGCTTATCCCACTCTCTCACTGGAGAAACCCCATTCCCTTAATTTATGAAAATTGTCTTTCAAGAATAGATTAGGAAGGAAGCCACACAAACCTTTAATATTAGGTTTACAGTTACACGACTATATGTACTACACAAAGATGACAATAACTCATATTTGAATTCTTTTGGCTTAGCCCACTCTCTCACTAGATGCCACAATTGTTTAGTGATAGTTTAATTGGTGGTAATTGTGGAGGCGACCATAAAATAGAAAAGTTCACAATAACAGAATAAAAGAAGAAAGAGTTTAAGAATAAATATTGAGGAAAAAACTTGAAAGTTTTTTCGAGAGAGACTGGTGGTGAGTGAATTTGGGATCGCTCTGTAGCTTTTGTGCGTATGTTTATATTCTTCAGTCAGGGCACTCACATAGTTAAAGGAATGTTTAACCAGATATAGATCTGAGCTATGGTCATTACCACGTAACCCTACAGTAAATACTGTATTAAGTTCAGGAAAAAGAAAGTGAAGACTTCGAATTTGGGAAAGTCCCTCACAGTGGTGCAAGTAGAACAACTAATTTACCTGGGAAGTCCAAGGAATTATTTTCATGATGACAAGACATTCCTACTCTTTATACATACCATTAAGTATAGCATGCTCTGTATATTCCGAGTTAAAAATTTACAATTTATAACAAATTGTAGAAAAAATCAACTTATTTAGAACTTTAAAAAAAAAATAAAGAGCAATATTAGGTTCTAATATCAAAATTAAGTTGTTTCAATTCCTATAAAAGCATCAATTTCAGGCTTAGTTACCTATGAAACGTGTATAAACAAGTTTCTGTGTGTATGTCCTTTAAGGATTAGTATAGGTTTTTACCTAAAATCCGAAGTCTAGTTAATACTGCAGGTTTGGTCATGACAAGAATGTGAGAGATTGTGGAGAAGAACTGAAAGCAATGCTGAAAATACTTGAATAAAGAAATAGGGTTCCAGAGACCATGTGCCTCTCAATCAAGCCGTTTCCAACGAAGTCGAATGATGGACTGAGAGGCTGACGGAGATAGGACTACACCGTTCAAGAGAAGTTGCGACTGGATTATGTTGTAGGCCCATGATGAAATCCTTGAGCAGAGTGATTCTGATACACTGGCATAAGTTATAGCTCCTATTCTACAAATTATGCTTATGTTTATGTGTTCAACGGATAGTCTACATTTTAAGAACATGACTCTACTGAATGAATGTTATTTTTTATTTTATCTTTATTTCATATTTCTTAATCGTAACTGATCAAAAGGCAATCTACCAAAATAAACCTTGCTGTTCTTCCGAATGGTAGATATACCAGAACTTAAACTACTAAACTCACAACATCGAAGAGGTCACTAAACATTAACATTTGTACTGTATTCCTCTGCATGGTAAAATCTGTAATAATATTTATCAATCACTCGATTGCTGTAATGATCCCATAAATAATAATTGATGAAATACATTAAATTTGATAAAATGAAAGTTTCACTTCTTAGAAAGATAATTTACTAGATTTCAATGTCACTGATTGGTACGGCTATTCATTATAAGTTACAAGTAACAATAATCAACCAAAATTAAATACTGTAAGTACAATTTGAGTATGTAATTTAGAGTTCCACATCTCTCACCCCCCCAAAAAAATCCATTGGATGGAAAACTATAGAAACTCTCTGCGTAAACATTTTCATTATGTGTTCAACGGATAGTCTGCATTTTAAGAACTAGGATCTGCTGAATGAATATTATTTTGTATTACCTTTATATTTCACATTGCTTACGCTTATATATTTTCTTTCTGCATTGCTATCGTGTTTAAGATCATTTTAAAAAAAATATCGTTGGTCTATAAGCAAACAGCGAGATCTGGGCTGTAGGGGGAATGTTTAAATACCTCCTTGTTGAACATCTGCAGGAGGCTTGCTGGGAGGTGTTTAAAATTCATTTTACAGCCCGGATCTCGCTCCCATTGATTTCCATCTTTTCCTATATTTCAAGAAATGACAGAGAATGAATGACAAAGAAGCGGTCATGGTTGCCACTAATTGGTTCAAATCCTAGTCGGCAGACTTCTCCGACACAGGTATTCAAATTTTGTTCCCACGGTATGAAAAATGTCTCAATTCCGGTGGCAAATATGTTGGAAAATAGCTAATCATTTGCTGTATCTGTTGCAATAAACATTTCCTTGAAATTGTGTTTTGTTTCTGTAAACGTCCCCATGGAAACTTACTTTATGAACGGCCCTCGTATAATACCAATTACGTGTATTAGTAGGCTATATTAAAGAAATTTGTGAAACAGATCACCGTGCAAGAGACTAGTAAAATCGCGTCAGATAATTAGTTATTTACTTGTCTATGTCAAAATAGCTTTTTTAGTTAAATATATCTGATGAGTAAGAAAGTAGTGCTAGTTTGAAAGTACGGTCTACATGAACAACTATAACAACTTGTGGTGAGTGGTGTACAGTTTCCGTAAACGGTAATGTCTCTCAGCCTTTAATTCTATCAAATATACAACGGAATTTGCAAATTATATTCTGAGAGGTGTTTAATGTCACATCACGGCGTCGTTTCTTTTAACGCCTCGTTGGCAATTTCTTTTTCCTGTCGGTGGTCTGCGGTTTATACCTGTTTACCGTTACTATCATGACAACTTTTCAATGGGATAATGACCCGACGAGTGGTTATTTCAAATTCATTCTAGTTTGTTTATATATATAATATATATATATATATATATATATATATATATATATATATATATATATATATATATATCAGTATCAGAACAATTGAGTTGAAATTATTTATTATTTCGAAAACTATAAAATATTCTTTAATAAAATAAACCAATAAAGTAAGTTAACCTTTGCTATTTTGAAACACAATATTAGAATAGGCAGTAAATCAAAGATCCTATATGTAAGTAGAAATGATGTTGCTTGCCGGTCACTCTTCTTCCACGTGGTATTTGAAAAATGCACAGTGTGTACTTTGTTCCAATTCATTCTAGAGCACCTAATGCTACATGTCCTTGGAAAGCAAAAAATGTAGGAAAAAGTTAAAATGCTACAACGTTTTAGGGTTGCAGTATTGTTTGTTGAAATTTCGAAAGCCGTAGGCAATGTATTGTACTACATTTGTAACAAAGGACAATGCGTCGTCACGATATTTTTTGCAATTAATTCTGACGTTCATCGTATCGTCCTGGATAAGCTCACTCCACCTGGTTCTGAGTTTTTCTCTTTGCTTTTTTATGTGAAAAGTGGTACATATGTTAATTTGCTATCTCACATCCTTGCTTCGTGGACTGCCCAATTAAGTCTTCTCTTCGGTATACCAAGAATTATACATTTCCATGTTCGAAAAGATGCTTTATTATGACGTTGCCAAGTTCATTGCCCTATTGTGTACAATTCTATTTCAAAGGAATATTTCTATTCTCGTCACCAATGTAATGTTTTACATCGTTTTCACTTGCCTGTTATTTGGAACGTCTGCTGTCCGGTATTTTATTTCCCAGACACTCACATAATAATATTTACACCTATACCGGTATAATAAAGTCGTAAGCATTTTGATTGGTTCTAGAGGACATAGGTTTTCATTACACTTCACATAAGGCTATGGTTACTGTTATGACTAGGAATAATTTCAATTTGTAAGTACATCTTTATAATTTACAGTAATGACCGTGTAAAATTTATAGCCCTGTTGTATAAGTTAATGCTAATGTATTAGCATTAGTTAAATGCAGGTGCTGAAACATCTTTAATTCGTGGGGAAGACTACGGTACTGTACAATTTAATTAATTTGTTACAAAATTATTTATTTATTATTTACTTATTTTATATAGCCTATTTTATTTTAAGTTAACCAAAATAAAAAAATTACATAGTGGACTTTATTACAAAATAAAGAAAACAACAGTAAGAACAACAACAATATGTTGTGTTATATTATATTTAACCAAGCTGCCACAATCCCGAGACTCCGTGAACTAGGTAGGACAAGATTTTCCCTAATTCTTATCATGTTTATGTATACAATAGCTTTTGTGAAAATTTATCGTGGTAATTTTTCTCTATTGACGTTTGATTCAACTGAAAGATTTAATTAAGCAATATTGTCCCATTTCTACATACCAGTTAAGTTACATATTAATATATGCCGGATTCATATAAATTTAAATAAATTATATTATAATACTAGCATGTGCCCGCGGCTTCGCCCGCGATAATTATTTCAAAAATTAAAAATTAAGAGCATAATAGTTAAATCATTATATTTATTAACACCTAAATCACGTGGACTACATACCACGATTAGATAGCGTCGCCTGGTAAAAGCGACCTCAGATTCGAGTTCCTTGGCCCAGAAAACCCCTGTACAGTGAGTTTCGTCCAAATCGAACAATGTTTGACCATATTTAGGCCTATATTGATTATCCCTCTTCCGTGTAGGTTGAAAATTTCATATGTCTTCGGGCCTTGATATTCTAAACAAATGAATCGTCCAGGATGGACTTACAAAATCAAGCGATCGCCCGCGATAATTATTTCAAGAATTAAAAATTAAGAGCATAATAGTTAAATAATTATATTTATTAACACCTAAATCACGTGAATTACATACCACGATTAGATAGCGTCGCCTGGTAAAAGCGATCTCAGATTCGAGTTCCTTGGCCCAGAAAATCCCTGTATAGTGAGTTTCGTCCAAATCGAACGATGTTTAACCATATTTAGGTCTATGTTGATTATCCCTCTTCCGTGTAGGTTGAAAATTTCATATGTCTACGGGCCTTGACATTCTAAACAAATGAATCGACCAGCGTGGGCTTACAACATTCAAGCGATCGCGATGCTTTTATTTCCACGGTATGACAAAAATAGCCAAAGCCAACTGCAATTGATTTGACATTGAAATGTATTACTGAAATCTGATGCTTCGACAGCGCTAAAATCACGTTTTCTGCCAGTTTTTCACTCATAACTCGCGAAAGAAAACTAAAATTAAAAATTCGGCTTCGAGGTGCATTCGCCCACCTTTCAGTCCATCTATCTTTAAATTTTCAGATCTTTGCGTTCAGTAGATTTCGATGGGCATCGTGGACAGACAGACAAACAGCATGTGCCTGCATGTGCCCGCGGCTTCCCCCGCGATAATTATTTCAAATTATAATTATTAACACCTAAATCACGTGGAGTGCATTCCACGATTAGGTAGCGTCCCCTGGTAAAAGCGACCTCAGATTCGAGTTCCTTGGCCCAGAAAACCCCTGTATAGTGAGTTTCGTTCAAATCGAACAATGTTTGACCATATTTAGGGTTGATTATCATTCTTCCGTGTAGGTTGAAAATGTCATATGTCTGTGGGCCTTGACACTCTAAACAAATGAATCGTCTAGGATGGACTAACAAAATCAAGCGATCGCGTTGCTTTTATTTCCACGGTATGAGGTATGATGACAAAAATAGCCAAAGCCATCTGTAAGTGATTTGATATTGAAATTTATTACTGAAACTGATGCTTCTAAAACGCAAAAAAATGCACGTTTTCTGCCAGTTTTTCACTCATAACTCACGAACGGAGGCGAAAATTAAAATTCCGGCTTCGAGGTGCACATTCCGACCCTTTAGTCCGCCTACTTATAACATTTCAGATCTCTGTGTTGAGTAGATTTCGCTGGGCATCGCGGACAGACAGACGGGGGACAGACAGACGGGGGACAGACAGACGGGGGACAGACAGACGGAGGACAGACACTTCCTTTTATTAATATAGATAGATAGATTGTGCATTCTACCAAAAGTACGGCTACCGATTACCTTTTCTACCTACTATAATGAATAGAGGAGAAAGTGTGATGACTGAGGTAGTTCACTGGTTCCGCCGCTAGGTAGCAGTTACTCTGCTTGAGATTCGCGGGAGCAAGATTACTACGGGCGGTATAGGAAAAATTGCAAACACTCTTAAACAAAATAATGCATTAATCTATTTCAAAATGACTCACCTTATCTAAATTGAATTGTTAGATACTTTTGACAATTTTCGGGCTGCTTTACACGTCTTGGAAGATCTCATCTCCATAAATAAACATGGCCGTGTGTAACAGTAATTTCTCAGATTGCAAGAAGCTTGACCATAACATTTCGTTCCACACCTTTCCAAAAATCGAAGATGTTCACAAGCAATGAACAATTATATAATATAGGTATGAAACAGCTAAGGGATGATTTGATCTAATATTTTGTTGCCGAGAAAATAGGGTAGAGGGTATGTTAGTATAATATGATGAGAATTTTTTAAAGAATGTACATTTGTATAGAAATAACAACGTATAATTAGGGTAGAAAACAGCTAAGGGATATTTTATAAATTAATATTAATATTACATTGTATAGAATATTACTGAGTAGGCTATTAATTTGTATTAATATTGTATTAATAGTAATATTATTTATATTAATATTAATTTTCTCCTGGCTGTATGGGGTAAGTTATATAGGTGAAACACGGTCAAAAGTGTAGATCTGTGTACAAATTATGTGAACAGAGATAATATAAACTAAGGGATGGTTTGTGAATTGCAGGGCATGGAAAATTTCATAAGCAGCACTACAAAAATAGGGCGCGTGATCTTTAAAATTGGCGTCTCAACATCCGATAAAGACGCACATACGCAAAAATTGTTTTGCAATGCATTCTACATATATCACACAATATTTCAAAGCATTTTCCCTGATTTTTTCATTAAAAAAATAAATCCTCTTGCCTTAACTACAGCCCGCTATTTGCTCAAACCCTCGACCATTCGCCGTTCGCTGTAACTGATGTACGTCTTATGTTGTTAAATTATATTATTAAAAAAAGGATCAAGATATTAAACTAATAAGACATTTGCTATAATAATTATACATAAAAATTACTAACATAAGTGAACAGAAAATATGATAAATAATCCAAAAAATGCATAAATAAAAGTAGTGCAGATTTACTAAGTTAGAAAAAAGCTTCATTCGCTCCTTTTCCCCAACGGGTCAATCTTGCAGTATGGGTACAAGTAGTCAGTTAATATATTATTATTATTGAGTCCACGAATAAATTATGTAAAAATTTTACGTTATTGCTGGTATTTTATGGAAAAGATGCCTGCCAATACCTCAATACCATTCTGATAGCTTTAGCTTTAGAGTAATTACTATTACTCGTTAACCATTATAAATATATAGGTGGTACTCGATTTATAATAAGATCCAAATATTTCACTAAACCTTACACGCTTGATCTCTTTCTGGACACAAAAATAAAGTAATAAATGTCGCATAGTCAAATTTGCTTCACCCTCAACATTTCACGATCGTCCCACATCATTCAGCCAGCTGTGCGCCAGGAATAATTACCACTCAATTACTCGTAAACCATTCAAGATATAAAGGTGGTACTGAATTTAAAATAAAGTTGAAATATTTCACTAAACCTTTCTCGCTTGAAGTTTTTACGGGACACAAAAATGAAAAAAATTGTCGCATAGTCAAATTCCGTTTCACCCTCCATGAATTTTATGTAATTGGTGATGTTTATATAATGAAATAAACCATTTATGTCCGCATTTTTTAAATCTCTGTTTTAACCATCAGAAGGACTGTGTTGTGCAGATTATTTCTGCACAAATTTCACAGAAATAGGACCAAAGGTTAATTAAAGATTGCGAGTTTAATCATAAGATGCCAAACTATCATGAAGCAGCATTGAGAAGTTGAAACGCAAACGAAGGTGCTGCCAGTGTTTCGGTGGACCGCCGCTCTCCCTATACCCACCTTTGTATTAGCGGCGAAGTCATCACACTTTCTCATTCTATTCATTATGCTAATACTTTTAACTTTAAATTCTCGTGTAAGTAATGGGCCTAATACCGTATTTACTCGAATATAACGTTTCGTAGATTGGCAGTACCTGTAACTTTTATCTGGGTAACAATGCATTGCTGTAATTCTCGACTTCATTAATTTTATCGTTGACCTATTACTAGCATTAGCCTACATAAAGCGTATAAAAATACTAATTAGTAGTAACGAAGTGGAGGGCAAGAAGAGAAGAATATCTTATGATGCTACTCTTAGCTCTTAGTATAAGCACCTCATGTGTAAAATTTAAACAAAATCAAGGCTTCCAGTGACGAACACGTCAGTGAATAATGTGTCAGTGAATATACTTGTAGGCCTAAAACTGGCAGTTAAATTTAATGGTAATTTCAAATGTTTCCGTGGTGGTTCATTATTCCCTTAATATCCTATTATGACAAAATTCCAAATAAAATACCTATCCTACCATTGATGCGCATTACTTTCGCCAACAAACACTTTTTTTTATTATTTCAAGTTTCAAAATCGGGGTGCGCATTAAATTCGAGGGCGCATTATATTCGAGTAAATACGGTATAATCCAGGACTGAATGTTTTCAGATTGAACGAGATTTCATTGTAATCCATTTCCAACCTACATGGCTGCTCTAAAATTATAACCTACATGTCAGTGAATCATATCCGGACTTCATTAATATCGTTTCTGTGCATAATGTAATTTTTCTCTACTGGTGTTCGATTCAACTAGAAGTGTATGTTGTAATGTGTACAAGCTTGTAAATATAATTAAAATAAACTATTTTATGCCAGCAAAATGCAAAATCAAACGTGTCATAGTTTTGTGTGTACAGTGGCTGATTTAACGCACTACGTACTGGAAAATCATCTTGAAAATAATCATTCCAACATTATAATTCTACCTAAATATTAGCTACCACGAATTGCTAGTATAACAGTCTATAATATTATGATTCTAATATGGCAAGACAAATGTAAAGTAATGTTACTAAATATTTCAGTACTTGTACTTCCTTTAGCAGTGTGAAAATGTTTAAGTGTGGCTATTTTACAGTCAAAATTATTTAAATCCTAGTCATTTGATTTTGGTTCGACTAATTCCATGATTCTCTGTTTTTGCAACTCCCAACTTTTAGTTTTATAAATTTAGAATAACATCACCACTCGGTGGCCAATAAGGGATAAACATAATCTCGGGGATAAAATTTCCATTTTAGTTTGGGGTCTTTAGTCTATATATTTATTAGGCGTCAAAGTTGGAAATACGCGTAACTTACATCCTCTGGTGGAATTGCTTTTCCATTTTGTAGTTAAATTTAATTAAATAAGCCGTTGGTTTTGCTTAATAGTAGGGCTATATTGGAGAGAATGTGATAAAAGGTAATCACTGTTATAAGGTTTGACAGGCAGAGAAGAAGCACTTATTAAGAGCAGAAACCAGCCACTAGTTAGATTCGTATATCTTATGCCTGTGATCGCTAACGAAGTACGCGTGACAAGTGACTACCCTGGAATCACTTCATTCACATCTTCCTTGTGATAAAGTAATTAAAATAGAATACAGTCCAATGATCCCACTTAAATTTAAATTTAGCAACACCAATTTTCGTCTTAAAACGAAAATTATAAGCAATTTAGAGATAGGTCGAATTCCTACTTGCTATAAAGCTATAAATTTTAATATCTGTTGAGATCTCTAACAGACGGTTTACACGAGTTCAGAAACTTGTTCTGTAACTATTGCAAATAAAGTGACTTCCGATTTACTTTTCAGATAGTGTCGGTATTTTGGAAGTTCCATCATCAGGGACTTTGTAGTTTATTAACTGTAACGAAAATCGACGCCTTCATAATAATCTCAAATAGTCTAAATAATAAAACATTCATTTTCGGAACTATTACTTTGAACTGTGTTACAGTTCAGATATTTACCAAGCAAGTAAAACTATAATAAAAGACTGTGTCATTTTCCTTAACCTCTCTGCGCTTATATTCATGTGTAGCACATTAAGCCTTGGATGGAGTCAGGTAATAAACTGTAATCTGGGTTTGTCGCAAGATTTCAGAAGAAGAAAAGTATAGACTAATATTCTGTATAGGACACTAAAAATATTAAAGTGTGGATATTTATATAATTACAGTGCCTATTATTTTTATTATATAAGCAATGAAATAGTTCTGTTTTATTAATTAATCCACCAACTGTCAATGTTTTATTTGATTAATTATTTTAAATAAAATTTTATCTTTTCAAACTAAATAGGCCTATATGAGCGTAAAATAAAAAAACGCAAACAAACTTCACAACTCCTTCCCATATTGATATAAAATTGTGAATACATGTTTATTGAAGTGAATATAACATACATACACCTCATATATACACTAAAATAAATACATGCATACATAAATACATAAACAAATACCGTAACGTACACGTATCTGATCCACATAGCTACATTGCCTTTAATAGAACCAAAATACTTCACCTCATAAGGCTCTAAACATACGAGGGGTATTCCGAAAGTAAGTTTCGTCAGTTTGTCACACGGACACTTTATTGACCCAAAAACAATACAGCATGGCAGCATGAATTATACACCGTGCACTATTTTTCGACATAGTCGCCAGCGACATTGAGACATTTGTCGTAGCGTGCGATCAGTTTGAAGAACCCACTGTGGTAAAACTCGGTGCCCTGCGATGCAAGGAATTGGCGCACAGCCTGCTCCACCTCAGCTTCCTGACATTACTAAAGGTTCCATACAGACCATTTTGAGTGACAAATTGATGTTCCATAAGGTTTGTGCGAGATGGGTTCGTGGAGGCCGCACTTTGCGGGGACGGAAATCGGGAGATCAATTTCAAACAGCTCTATCTCGGACAATAAAAGGTTCAGCGGCTGCAGCAATGGCTCGTTTGAAAGAGGGGAGATAGCGGTACATGGCAGTGGCGCCAAATCTCTCGTGCCATCGTGAGCGGTACACTAATACCCGCGGGCACGCCAGTCTGCTGCGACTCGCTCTTCTACGGCGCAGTGCGCCTGCGTCATGCCTCCTCCGCTGACGCCACTTCCGTCGTGGAACCAGCCGCGGGTGGGGATTCGTCTGGCGTTTGTTTGGTTCCCCTGGTGAACACGCCGCTCCTGCCATACATTGACGAAACTTACTTTCGGAATACCCCTCGTAGCAATTATTATGGCCCAAGACTTTATAACTTCATAATTAGGTCACATCCAGAAATAGTAAATATGAACAGCAAAAAATTCGATAAGCATGTCAAAAATCTTATTTAATAGGTTATAGGTCACGGAACGTCAAAATAATGTCCCACAAAATATTAGAATAACGGGTAATTCGTTCGAACAAGAGGAATATTTCAAACATCTGGGAGCATTAATTGCAGACACAAATAGTATGAAGGCAGGAGTTATGTGTTCGCTAAAGTCAGGAAGTGTTTGTTTCTTTGCAGTTCAGAAACTCTTACCTTCTCGTCTTTTGTCCAGAAATCTAAAAATATAGATTTATAAGACTATTATCCTGCCGATTGTGTTATATGGATGTGAGACATGGTCGCTTACTCTTCAGAAAGAACATAATCTTAGTGTGTTCGAAAACAGGGTTCTTAGGAAAATATTTGGACCTAAGAGAGATAAAAATGTGGACTGGAGAAACCCACATAATGACAGGCTTCATGCCCTTTACTCATCACCAGATAAAGTAAAGGTAATTAAATCACGGAGGTTGAAATGGGCTGGACATGATGCGCACAAGTATTGACTGGGAGACTTAGACATAGGTGGGTGGACAATATTAGGATTGATTTAAGGGAAGTAGGATTTGCGAGGAATGATTGGATAGAGTTAGCACAGAATAGGCTTCAATGGCGGGCTCAGGTAAGCGCGGCAATGAACCTTCGGGCTCCATAAAATAGATAATACACCTTTGCTTGCTGAAGAATTGTCTGTTGTCATTTAGTAAGTAAGTAAGTAAGTAATTTACTTCACTCCGTAATTAATAGATATTAAGTTGGTGGTCTTGTGGTTAGCGTCGCTGACTACAGATCCGTTGGCCCGGGTTCAAATGTTCAAATAAGGTACTAGTTATACATACATACAGTGGCGCCAACTTATATGGGCCCGTGGGACCCAAGCCCACCCAAAAATATTCCATGTACTATTATAATTATTTATTGCTATTACCAAAAATCCTTTTTTTTTTTTTTTTTAATAGCTAGAGGCGTACAACGAAAACCAGGCTATAGTTGATATACATAGTACGATCTCCTCCTATTGTTTCATTTCAATCGCTATCGTTTGAAATAGTTTCTTAGTTCAGTAAATGTTTACGACTCTCGATGCAGTTTTCACAGCCACCGCCGAAATATAGGCTATTTTAACGCTTTGAAAAGAGTAAAGTCATTTTTCCGTTCAGAAAAAAAAATGTTTTTCTAAGTGTGTCAATACATAAGTCCGGTCATCAAAACCACCATTAACGGTCGTGGGTGTCGGCATGCTGACCACATGCCCCCAACCTGCCATCTGCCTACGGTAGATAACGCAGCGGTCGGGTGGTAGAACAAGTCCCTTCAGGGATGTAGTGCCACGGAGTTTAGTTTAGTCAATACATAAAGAGAGCTCGGAAAAAGTAGATAATAGAAATTAGAGTGTGAAGTACAAGACATTGCTGTCTGGCTGAACAGAAAAAAAAGTCAGATTGGAACGAACATGTAGAAGGAACAGCAAGGGACAATAAACCAGAGGAAAATGTATCTTGTAGGGAGCTTTGGTATATCCAAATGGGAAAACATTATACATAAATCTTATTTGAATCAAATATCTGTAGAGAAAATTTGCCTAAGTATGCAATTAAATAAGTACAGATTTTCACAAATGCTTACAAAAAACAGTTGTAAACAATTATCGGAATTAGGAAAAATATTTCTCTGCCTAGTTCCATGGAGTCTCGATTTTGTGGAAGCTTGGCAAAACATAACACCAAATAATTCTGTAACGATAACATGAAATTGTACAATAGCCTTCCCCACGAATTAAAAAATATTTTAGTACAGTACTTGCATTTAAAACTTAAAAGGACCGTCATGTTAGCATTGATACCCAAACGTTCTTTATGATCTGATTCCTCTTTAATAACAGAATACTTTAATTTCAATAATGATGAGACTAACTTCAATTTTAAAAAGTATATACTTTGCTCAGGCATTGACATACTGCAAAATGGAAATCATTTCGTGTTGCAACAGTAACCATAGCCTTCTGTAATACTGATGTTAACCTATGTCCTCGAGAGCCAATCGAAATACTTCGGGGCACCGAACATCGAATAATATAATATAGACCTAAATGTTACTAAATAAAGAAGGCGCTAAGCTATAGTTTACTGCAGTCATATGTTTTCGGACAAGACTTTCGTATTCTTTGCATGCGAACTTGGCAACATAGACAGCCGGCCTACTTAACAAAACTATAAACATAACTTCACTATAATATGATGTTTTTCTGCCACCCGAAAAATTATTCCTAATTTCATTACAGAGTGTAGTTATGGGTAACAGAAGTCAATACAATAAGCTAAAAAACACAGTACTGGATAAGGATGTGCGTATTACTCATGATAACGAACTATGCCGTTGTTGTCAAGACGTAGTCACAACAAAAGAAGTCAGTCCGGCGAATCCAATCACGTACAGTGAAATATGAAGACACAATAATAACAAAACGTATAGTTTTACCACTGTCACTACTGAATATTTCACATAAAACATAAATAGAGCACAGCTTTTCACACTAGAACACCAACAGTCCGCCATTTCCATGGGTTAGTCGAAACAAGGTTATTTAAATTGATCGATAAAGACTCGATAGACAATAGTTAGTGCCTTTACTAGTAAATGAATCGGACACTACGGCAAGACTGGCGCTGATCTCTCGTGGTTTGCAATTTCAATAATTTTTTCTCACACTTGTTAAGTAATACATTTCATTGTAACCGTGAACAACTTTGTTGTAAGCAATAGTCCAATACTGCAATCTTGCGTTTTAGAAGGATATAAAAGAAATCATACGAGCGAAATCATATCATGGGCACTGGTGACGTTCAGTTGTCTCCATTTTCAGGAAAAATTACATACTCTCATAGGTAATTTGAGAGGACAGCAAGACATTTTATTATACGTATACGGTTACCCAGCTGGTCTTTCGTATAGGTTAAAAAAGTACTTTGTGCAATTCTTAGCGTTACGCGAAAAACACCACGTAGGAGGAGGGCATATTACGACCAGTGCCGCCAACTTATATGAGCCCCTGGGCATCAAATCCACCCAATAATTTGTCGTGTATTATTATCATAATTATTTAATGCCATTATTAGAAATAACGTTTCTTTGTTGAATCCCTGTAAAGCAAAAAATCAGGCTATACTAGAACGAACCTTCTTCCAATTCACTAATGGTCGTTCGAAATCGTTCCTCAATCATTAAAAGTTTTACGTCTCTCAATGCAGTTTCCACAGCCAAAGTTACAGTTTCAAAAGACTAAATGCAGAAAGAACTTCATCACATTGCTGTTCTAAATGTACATAAGGAGAGCGCGGAAAAGTTAGATGTAGAATTTAGAGTTTAGACGATACTTGAGATTAAGAAAAATCAATGGGACGACATTAATGGACAAGGGAAGGAATTGTGATATAAGATAAGAGTGTGGGGTACAAGACAAAAAAGTCAAGAGTGGTACAAATATGTAGAAATAATGAATTAAGAAAAATTGGTTAAATCAGCAAGAGATAGTAAACCAGAAGGAAGGAGGAGTTCGGATTAGGGAGACCCGGTTACTGGTCTAGGGAAAGATGCTTGTGACGAATTTCCTTGGGATAACTTCTGTCAGGAGAAACATTTTGCAACACGCCGTGCTACATTATTTTGTTTTAGTAGTTACCTAAAACAAAACAAAATGTAAAAAATCTTATATTTCAACTTCTTATAGGCCTACTCAAATAAAAGTTTTGAGAATTACTATAATACTATATTGCAATACATAATATACCACAATTATGCATATATCATGGTATTCATTAGGAAATTTAACAAAATTTTTAGTTTTTTTTTTATCGAACAAATGACATTTTCTTCATGTTAATTGGTTGTAAAAACGAACGGAAAGTAGTTACCATATCGCATCCCCGAAGGATACTTAACCCAATGTAATGCACTCGTGTAACTTCCTTTGCCTGAAACATTGGGAATACATCTATCTCACTTCAAATTTTGACATAGAATATACTTTTACGCAAGCAGTGAGTATTCAGTTGATTCAACATGTTGCAGGGGCAAGAATTAATTTCTACAATTCAATTCAATATTTTATCGATGCCTTGAGCAAAAGAGAATTTTTGCAAAAAATCGTTCAAATGAAAGTTTTTGCTCTTAGTATAAGTACGACATGTACAAAATTTAAACAAAATGGTAACAGCCGTATCCGAGAAAATGGCAAAAAAGTAAATTTCCTTAATGTAAAGTAACATAAAAGTAAGAGAAAGTCGTCGCCAGTCACATCCCCTAAAGGTAACCCATTTCAAAAAAAATACAAAATACGATTTTTTATGCGGTTAACATATTTTGAAAATAGCATTTTTGGATTCAGAGAATCTCAAAGGGTGTATTGTGTTAAAAAGTCGATTTCGAAGTTCAGAGACAAAAACACAATATCCTACTTCCTCTACCTTCAATAGCAATGGTACGTGCAGAGGAATTAAAATATTTATACAATTGATTAATTTCATCTTTTTCTTTGAGGGAATTCACATTGATCAACTAAAATCTTTTCGTCTTATACTTATACCCTCAAATAGCAATAAAAGGCCAAGAAGTATATTTATATAACATAAACTTTAAAGAATTTCCGTTAAATAGGATACACAACACTTTCCTGCAAATGTGGTTGTTATTAGTTAACACAGTTATTATTCTAGTGCAGTTCTATATTCATCTCTAGTCATATCAATACTAGATAGGCTAAGCCAATTTCATGAACAAAATAAGCTTAGGCGGGAGTATGGAAATTTTAAAATCTTTTGAGCCCACCCAACGTCTTTCAAAAGTTGGCGCCACTGCATACATACATACATACATAGAAATATACATACATACATACACGCATACATACATACATACATACATACATACATACATACATACATACATACATACATACATACATACATACATACATACATGCATGCATACATACCTACATACATACATACATACTACCCGCGCGCGATTTCTTGGGCGCTCGGCTCCCTAGTCCTTATTCGGTAGGTTTCGTTCAACTTCGTAGGTAGAGCTGACAACATTGAAACACGAAGTACGCTATACACCCTGACATCTAGTGGCTTCAATACTAAGCTTTCATTCTGTCTCGAAATCTTTATTTATTTATTGATATTATCTTTTCTGACGCATGGAGTTATGGAGAAAAATACAATCTTTCGAATTGCTGATTTCACAGACACTTCATTGTACATCCAACACTTTCCTCACCTCTTTAAGAATTCCGTATGTGCTAATTTCTGACAATCCCGTGAACTCTGATGTCAATTTCATGGACTGAAAGTTGAGCGAACTTTTCACAAAACGTACTAAATACGTTTAAAATTAGGCCTATAGTTTTCTCCACTTTTAGATGCCTTACCTCTCTTACGTTTTACACCACGAAATGGTGAAGCATGTTCTGCTAAGACTCTTGAGAATATATTATGTATAATATTCTTATTTGATGCCTTATTTGATAACCAAAGCCTTATGACGTGTAATTAATTGTTACGCAATACCGTCACCACGTTATATTATTGGACTGCATTAAAATCGTTGTATATTGAATGTCACTATATAAAATACCATAAGCGCGATTCTGCTGAAACGTGTTTTCTTTGCAGAAATCTGGCGGACTAGCTATGTTTTGTTTCCCCCGACCCTCACTTCCTCGTAAATCCAGCGGCCAAGAAGTGGCGCGCGGGTAGTACATATATAACTGACTCCAATCCATACTCCATTGAGATTTTTACGGATGGTAGTAAAATTCAAGGCAGAGTAGGAGCTGGCTTGGCCATGTACGTAGACCAAACATTAATGAGAGACGGGAAAATATAAATTAGACGATGGCTGCTCTAACAATCAAGCAGAACAGGTCGCTATCCTGAAGGCTCTGGAATCTATACAAACTTACATAAGCAAAAACACTACCAATGAGTAGCAATTTACACAGACAGTCAAGTGGCCCTAAATTCAATAAGAAACAACTCCATACATAGTTACCTGATTGAAAAGATAAGAGATAAACCTAGAGAGTGTTCAGCCCAAAATATATAATTCATTTAGGATGGGTTAAAGCCCACACTCGCATAGAGGGGAATGAACTGGCGTACCGACTCGCCAAGGAAGGTGCAGAAGATGAGGAACTGGAGGTAGTGTACAGTAAATCTCCGATAACAACTATATCAACCGAGTTGAAGATGAAAAGCTTCGAAATATGGCAGAAAAGATGACAGGAAACTGAAAAGGGACGAGTATGCGGATCATTCTTCCCTAGAGTGGAGCTGACACAGAAGAAGAAAATGCCGATCACACGAGTTCATGGCAGTTGTCACCGGCCATAGGATAACTAAATCATACCTACACAGATTTAGAATCAAAGGCGATCCAATGTGTCCCTGCAACTCAGGTGAGCAAACATCGAAACACTTAATCTATGAGTGCCGATTGTTATCTAGCCAATGATATATCCTGAAGCATCAAGTAACAACAGAAGGAGGATCATGGCCTACGAATAATAATGACCTCATAGAGAAACACTTAAAAGCATTTGTGAAATTCATTAAAAGTATAGATTTCAACAAACTTCAGTAGATATATCAGAGACCTGGATGATTGTATATATCTATATTAGTTATAGGATATATCAATATTAATTTGGCATTGTAACAAATTATTGCCTACATTGACAAAACTGTGACTAAATTAATGTCGTAAAAGAAAATGTCATATCATGTAGTATTACTCTGTAAGGGAGCATAAGATTTATGAAGAATAAAAAAACATACATACATACATACATAATCATTTTGTTAGATTGTTTTACTGGCGAGCAATGCCAGATGTTAACTAATTAAGCAATAAAATGTTGTTAATATACATTGCAATGCACGGTACCAAGCGCGCACGCGCGGTCAGACATATTCCTAGCTGGCCAGCTCACTACGTCACTAAAATGGTAAATGAAAAAAATATGCATCGGTACATAGTGGTATGGTATGGTATGGTGCATCTTTATTCTTATATACACATTAAATACCTTTTCATTAGAACATATCGAGCGCACGGTTCTATACGGCTGTTCGTGCTTTACTATGCACAAGCCAAAGAAAGATAAGTGTAACAGTAATAACACAATAAAATGTAATACGATATAATGTAATAATGCTATACAAAGATAAAGAAAGAAAAATGACGAGAAGAGAAATTACAACCCTGAGCTGTCAGAATTTAGACATGAATTTCCCTCTCCCCCTCGAAGAATTTTGTTTCACTCAACAGTTCGAATATCGCCATGTGACCTCTTCTAGAGACAGAAGAGTCTGGCAGAAATCGTTGTCTAAGCATTTCAGTGGCTTCAGAGAGAGAGTATGCTGTGCTGTCTCATCCTTCCAAATAGTGAGCATATTCTGGCTCCTTCTAAATTAATGTGTTTCGGTGATTTCCAGGCTCCTAGGAGAAACTAGGCTGCCTTCAGCGCTCCCCTCATAATGATATCTCTCTGTTCCCGAGTTGGTTTTAATAACTTAATTAATTGGATCTCCAGAGCACCGAGATTCTCCTTCAGTTATTTGCCTGTCTATGTCTCTCAGACGATTCCTGACTTTCCGCCAGACATTTCGTTTGTTCCTTTTGCCTCTATCGCTTATAAATCCCTTGCCTATTTCTTCCAAGCCCTTGTGTAGTTTTCCTGCCCACGTTATTTGGCCTCTCAAATTTAAGTTGTTCCCTATAATATATTGCCATGATAATGGATGATCGCCATGCACAATCCTCAGGTAGTATTTTATTGCCTTTATCCTGCAAACTATTGAGACCCAGTGATTCCCGGATTCCGTTAGAATGTCATTATTAGCCGTTCCTTTCCCCTGTTTTAAAAAGCTGCATTGCATCTGGTTAAGTTTTCTAATCGTTCTTAACCCCAAATCTCTGCCCCATATGTAACAAATTTAGAGAGACTTCCGGAATTTTGTTGCGTATCTTCAGCGTCGCCATAGCTTTTATCTTACACCTGTGTTTCGTCACGTCGATACGCTTATTCCACTTCCCGTTCATCGTCATTGTTACATCCAAGTATATAAAGTGTTTCACATTGTCTAGCGTCCTTCCATTGAAAGTCCAAGTTTGTAGTTTGCTGTAAACACAGTCGCTCTTGAAAGTCATAGTTTGGTCTTTTCGATATTCACCGTCATTCCTGCTTTACACCTCGGTGACTGGCGACACTCTCAGGTAGGCCATTTCTTTCTGTGTCGTTCTTAATACCAAATTCCAAATTGTCATATATTGCTTGCAAACCTCTAAGCACTTTACCTGAAAATCCTTTCATCCTTTCTTATGGCTTCATTGTTTTTGTTGATTTATTTGTGCGTCTCTTCTTTTTCCCACTTTCATGCGTACATTTCATATTTCTTTGGTCCTCTGTAAGCTCGTTTTCTTATTTTTCCTTCTTTCTTTCCAATTCTTTCCTTTCTTCACAAATTTTGTTTCTTACTATTTGCATGCTTTATTTCACTTCTGTATCTCTGTTTGTTTGATATGATGTAGGCCTTCTGCTGCATAGGACAGTATAAAGTAATTCAGTACCATTTCTTACTTAGACGCATTTTATTTATTTTTTACCGTCTCCCGTTTTTCTTTCTTTTTTATATTGCTACTGTAGTTGTTTTTCTTATATATCGCATTTTTCCCGCATTACGTTCTACATTAATTCTTTCTTGCAGTTTGTTTTTGGTGCTTTTCGATCAACAATTATTATTAGTCTTTTTACAGTTTTTTTTGTTTTCCATCCTTCTATACCAAGGATTTCACTTTCATCTGTTTTCTGTGGCTGTAGATCAATAATTTCTCTTTGTAATTTAAAACTTTCTATTTTCCGTCCATAATCTTTTCAAGCTGCCATTTTCCTTTCTTTAATAGACCTAGGTCATTTTCATTTCACATTCCTTTCTTTTATCGGTTTTTTGTCTTTTTTCCTCTTTGTCATACTTTCATAGTTTTCTAATTGTTTACTTACTTGCTTACTTACTTACTCAATGGCAATAGACAATTCTTAACCAAGCTAAAGGAATATTATCTATTTTATGGAACCCGAAGGTTCATTGCATCGCTTACCTGAGCTCGCCATTCAACCGTATTCTGTGCTAACTCCATACAACCATCCTTCGCAAATCCTACTTCTCTTAAATCTACCCTAATATTATCCTCCCTCCTACGTCTAGGTCTTCCACGTGGTATTTTCACATCAGGTCTCCTAGTCAATATTTTTTATGATATGTCTTTCTCCCCATGAGCCCAAAATGTCCAGCCCATTTCATCTTCCGTGATTTAATTACTCTTACCTTATCCGCTGAAGAGGTTATGTAATTCGTCGTTATGCAGCTTTCTCCAGTCCCCATTTTCCTCTCTCTTAGGCCCAAATATTTTCCTATGTATCCTGTTTTCGGACACTCTCAGATTATGTTCTTCCCGAAGAGTAAGGGACCATGTCTCACATCCATATAATACAATCGGCAGGATAATAGTCCTATAATTTTTTTAGTTTAAGATTTTGGAAAGAAGACGCGAGGATAAGTGTTTCAGAACTGCATATATCAGGCATTTCCTGATTTTAGTCGACTCTTGATTGCTACCTTAAATTATTTGTATTTGTAAATATGGCTCCCAGATATTGGAATTTTTTCACTTGTTTCAATGATTTACCGGCTATTCTAATATTTTGTAACTCATTACTTGGACGTTTCATTACCAAACATTTAGTTTCTTCTGTATTAATTTCCAATCCAACATACCTGCACGCATCGAAAAGACTTTCTGCATTTCTCTCGATTGTGTTTATGTCATCGCCTAAAAGACAAAAGTCAACTGCATAAGCTAAAATCGGGTGCCTGCTAATTAATTCTAGGCCTACCCTGTTTTCCTTAACTCTCCTAATGGACTATTCCAAAGAGAAATTAAAAATTAAAGGCGATAGTGCCAATTCTAATGACAGAAGTATGTGATATAAATTTCCCTACCCTACCTCTACGATAGGTTTCATTTAGACACATTTCATCGGCCTAACTAACTTCTTTGGTATCCCAAACTAAATGAGGATTTTGTACAACTTGCATATATATATTAATCTTTATGTAGCTTGTGAACAGACCTTTTTCTCCAAGATTTGGCGAATACAAAATATTTTTAAATGGTTGATCTATTTCGCCTAAATCCACATTGGTGATCCCCAATAATTTCGTCTGCATATGGGGTTAAACTTGAGAAAAGTAGGCTATATTAGACGGAATCTTTAGTTGTTTAAGTTTCATTTTTAGTTTCATCTTTAATAGTTTAAGTTTCATTTTTCATTCATTTTTGTTGAGTGCACACATAATTATATAATCTGCCACTATACCTAACACTTACCGTTATTTGTCCTTGCCTTAATGGTAAGCATTTAGCATCATGGAATTTGTAGCAATGTCCTCCGGCAAATGGGCGGTACTTCAAAGGATTATTTAACGTGCCCTCATGATATTCTAGCATCTTAGCTCCTTCCCACGTAAAATATGTGAGCGATTTGAAGTATCTCTAAGACACTATAGCTATGTACGAATTTTTCTTGGAATGAACTTCTATGAGAAGTGGTACAGGTATTATGAAGAAGATAGCCTAATAATAATAACTTTAACAATAAGACTAGAACAACCATTATAATCATAATATCAGTGTGTCGAAATTCCTCGACATGGTGTTAATTACTTCATTATATGGGCCTCACCAGTGAGCAATTTAATACTCGCTTCACTATACAAATCTCAAACTTTGCGGCCAGTCAATTTGATTTACATTTTCCACCATTTCCTCTTTCGCTAAAGCAAACGCCGGATTGTGGGGTATTTTTACAGCCTAGAATATTTAGTATTTCCTATAGCAACCTTTACAAATGACTCTCCCACCTTGGTTCCAACAAGCCAGTGGTTGCTACAAGAATGCAGAAAACATATACCTCTATCCGTCTACTCAATACAGAAAATCACTCGTTATACACAGTTTGTATGGTATCTCTCTCTCCTCCTTTCCCTCAGCTTAATTAAGTTTGGAAAACCTCTGTAACATTTTGTTCCCGCCTTTTTGTACCCGTGTTAAAAGGATACGTGTTTATTCAATTTGCGGCGGGTACTCCTTCAGCGTGCCAACCTTCTGATGTGCTGGAAAAATTAATTCCTAATTTACCACTTACTTCCGTCGTTGTTATTGATAACGCGTCATACCATAATGTTCTCTTGGAACGAACACCCTACAGCAAGAGTCGATACACTGGCTCTCTTGAAATGGCATACCGTTTACTGAAGATACATAAAAACACTGTTATAATAGCAAATTATGTATCAAGATAACGCTTTAGCGGACGAATCTAGTATAGCAGCCGAGGCGTAAGCCGAAGCTGAAATACTGGATGAGTCCGATAAAGTTTTTGCGTACGTGGTGCATACAATATTTTTTAGTAAAAGCTCTCTAAATTGGATAAAATAAAATAAATATACCTTGTAAATAACTATAATGAAAGGTAGTCAGCCATCTGTTTAGTGATGAGCGAGACCAGTCTTGCATTTTCTGCAAGACCAAGACCAAGACCAAGACCGCATCAGCATTAGCAAGACCAACCATGCAAGACCGAGACCAAGACCAAGACCAACCCTGCAAGACTTTGGCAAGAACAAGACTTAACTGCAAGACTCTTGCAGTCTTGCTACTTGAAAAAGTTTTATAAAGCCCCGTTGTGTATGCAGCGAGCCAGCGAACGCTACTCAAAGGCGCCGCAGAGTCGCTATCCGGGGTAGTCTCAAGGCTGGTAGGCCTATAATGTAGAGGTTGCCTCATCGTGCGGTAACCAATGAGAGCAGACCCGGTGCGTGACGCTGTCCGTATCCAAAAGCGAGCGCACCGTTCAAATAATACATGTGAAATCCGTATACAACCTATCTTACCACTACGTTAAAACAAATTACTGCAATGAAAACTTACAATTAATCTGACGGATTTCCCTGAATGGCATTTCATACACCTAGTTTCTTCAATTGGTGGGAATTAATTTCACGATAAACACTCCATATTCGTTTTAAAATGTTTAATTGCAATAGTTCTCTAGTATTATGGTACGAAAGACAAACAGATAAAACAAAGGCCCTAAGCCATATATGAAATTTCATTTTGCGTACAATATAAATAATGACCACATAATTTATCAATAAAACCTAAAAATTCTGCCATATAGTTATTTAATAACTAGTTTCTCTAACCTCTACTGGGTTAAAAGAAAGCTATCACTGAGGATTTATAATAATTCTTTATTACAACCAAATGGTCATACTATGATGAATGGAGCAACGATGGAATGACATAAGGCAGCGGAAACCGGAGCACCCCAAGAAAGCCTGCCCGACCCCACTTTGTCCACCACAAATTCCACATAGATCCATCGAAATCCGATCCCGGGTCCCAGCGGTGGAGGTCGAGCGGTCTAACCACTCAGCCATGGGGCGTCCTATCTGAGGATTTGAAACTTTAAACAGTAGCCCCCGTAACTTAAAACGCCTATTAACATGCTCAGTAGCCTATTTCATTAGCGATTATATCCTTTTTTACACCTATCATTAATATTCATACCCTACTCTCACATAAAGATTCTTTCCTGTCTACTTGAACAAAATATAACATATTTATTCAGCTCATTCCATTTTCCTTGAAAAAATCAGGTGATACGCCCAGTATTCTTAATAATTATTCAATAAAACCCAAAAAACCGTAGATTAATTAAAACAGGAACTTATTTGACGGGTATTTGCTAGTTATTACTTTACAGTTACGTATCTGATTGTACTGTAGCTATAAGGGCCTACATTTTGCTGATGATAGGTAGGACATCCACTAAAAACCTTTTTTTACTACTACAATTTTGTTATTGACACATAACGGTGGCGGTGTTTAAGTTCTTGCTGCTGATTCATATTAAGAATGCATATCGAATAACTACTTGCATGAAGAATAGTTATGATTATTTATGACCAAATTAGCCGAAGGCCCAAAACTTGAAAGCAACTAGAAAGTATAAATTAGAACTAGGGTATATGGAAAGATAAATATTATTTATTGCAGCCTATGGGTTTGGGTTTCGAATGGACACTGTGTGATTTTCTATAGATTGCACAATTTCTATAGCATCTGCTTCAATGCCGTTATGTTTTGTTACTATATTATACAGTTTTAAACAGGTCAGATAGAACCTCTCTCCTATGCGGAAATCTTCTAAACATTTCATACACATCCTGTTAATATTACTTCTTGTCTCCACAGCCGTTCAATTTGAAACTTATATTCATAAGTTTACACTCTCAAATAGGGTATAGCTTCTTGTGGATTTTGGGTTTAAAGTTCTACAATAGGATAACAGAGAATATTTAAATTTACACTCCAAATTTACTGATCTAGCTTATATCACCATGGACGTTTCGGCAAACAGTGTGACATCACATTACTGTTTACATGGTCAAAGGAACTAAAAGCAATTAGCTTTCGTAAAACACAGTAAAATGCGTAAAAGAAAACTGCAAGACTCTTGCAACAAGACCAAGACCGAGTATGCAAGACCGAGACCAAGACCAAGACCACTGATGCAAGACCGAGACCAAGACCAAGACCAGGGTTACCTATGCAAGACCAAGACCAAGACTGAGAGTGCAATACCAAGACCAATACCAAGACCGCCTTGGTCATATTCCCACAGACAACTAAATCGCAAAACAATGAACCGTACGTACCAATACGAAATGCGGTATAGATCCATTATGAGTACCTTTTTGTAAACAATAATGCACACGAACTATAATTATGAAAAGCTTGTGAAAATGAGTGATAATCCCGAGGAAATTTCAATCCAAGCTAGAAAAATTGAATTGGAGCTGGTGTCAGCAACATGACGGCAATAGTAGACTATGAAAAGGAATATATTGTAATTAAATGCTGGTGCATCCAATGGTAAGCGATGATTCTCTTGTGAACGAAGACGTGAAAAGTTGTTGGCTTATATTGGTTGTTATAATGATGAAGAAGGCTACGATGAAGAAGAAGGTTTTGCGAAAAACCCTGGTAAAATTTCTGATTACACTGGTCAACAATGATTTTGTTACATAAACAATTTTGGGTGTTTCTTATGTATTTTCATCTGCTGATTCCAAAAATGAAGTCAGTAATTTTCCATCACCCACCATTTTTTTCTTTAAATCCTGTTTATTAGCATTTCTGGTATATAACATGCTGATTAGAATTAGTATTCTACATTTATATTTCATTTCATCGTGTCAATAATTGACTTATAACGTTTGGTGATTGTTGACTTGAATTCATGAGTTACAATAGACCAGAACAAGACATGGGCCCCAGAAATCTGTTGTACCAAATGTGTAACACTATTATCTGGCTGGTGGAAAGGATCCCGTCATATGCCTTTTGCAGTCCCCATGATATGGCACGAACCTAAGGACCATTTGACAAACTGCTACTTCTGCTTGACAAATATATCTGGAATAAGTTCGAAGTTCCGACACACTGTTAAATATCCATCTTTAGATTCAGCAATTCGACCGGTGCTTCATGGGCCAGGACTTCCCATACCATCTCCACCAGATGACATAACAATGACTGAAGAATTTCCTGATATTCAGGATGAATTACAGAATGATTCAGATTTTGTGGAAGAAGATGCTACAATTGAACCTCACTTTCTAACACAGGATGATTTAAATGATTTGGTTCGGGACCTTGGTTTAAGTAAAAACAAGGCAGAATTACTCGCCTCAAGATTGAAAGGATGGAAGCTACTGCAGGGTGACACCAAAGTAAGTTTTTTCCACCAACGCCAAAAGGAATTTGAGCATTTGTTTTCTAAAGAGAAGGACCTAGTTTTCTGCAATGATGTTGAAAATTTGTTCCAGTCAATGAGTGTTGAGCATAAATCTGAGGATTGGCGTTTGTTCATAGACTCCTCAAAAAATAGTTTGAAAGGAGTGTTACTACATAATGGAAACATATATCCATCCATTCCTTTAGCCCATGCAATTGGGTTGAAGGAAAATTATGATAATATGAAGCTTTTATTATCCTCTATAAAGTATGAGAATTTCTCTTGGCAGATATGCGGGGATTTAAAAGTAATAGCCATCTTACTTGGGTTACAGCTTGGTTATACTAAATTTTGCTGCTTATTGTGCAAGTGGAATAGCAGAGATAGATGTAACCATTATATTATAAAGAACTGGCCAAAGAGAGAGTCACTTAATCCAGGACAAGAAAATGTTCTTCATCGACCACTTGTATGTTCTGAAAAAATCTATTTGCCTCCACTGCATATAAAACTAGGCTTGATAAAACAATTTGTGAAAGCAATGGATCATGATGGCAGTGCATTTCTCTTCCTGAAAAATAAGTTCCCAAGGATCAGCGAAGCCAAACTAAAAGAAGGAATATTTGTTGGCCCCCAAATAAGGGAACTGATGAAAGATACGCAATTTGAAATCCAATTAAATATGGAAGAAGCAGCTGCATGGCAATCTTTCAAAAAAGTTGTCACAAACTTCCTAGGAAACTTCAGGTCTGATAACTACAGAGAACTTATCAGTGAGATGATTGAGAACTACAAGATAATGGGATGTAAAATGTCTTTAAAAATACACTTTCTGCACTCCCATCTTTATTTCTTCCCTGAGAACCTAGGGGCTGTGAGCGACGAACACAGGGAGTGTTTCCACCAGGACATCGCGGAAATGGAAAGGCGCTACCAGGGTAAATGGTGTCCAAATATGTTGGCAGACTACTGTTGGACACTGAAGAGAGATGTTCCTGAAGCGAAGTACAGCCGAAAATCCAATTCACATACATTTTAGGTAGTAAATGTAATTTCAGTTAAGATATCATAATACTATAGTGTATAGACACGAAACATTTTTCCATGCGATTACTCAAAAACTCTGGGTGATGGAAAAGTTCTGTAAAAAGATTTGAAAACAGCACAAAAAAGTAAGTCAGACACACCCATTGTTTCCCTTATAATATAAAAAAGTTCAAATTTTGTTGACCAGTGTTAACATAAATAAACATGTTCGCTTAAATTTGTTGTTTTATGACCAAGTATATGCTTAAATCCATGTTAAAGTTGGTGTGGCTAGTCTTTGCCATCTGAGTTTTGTTTATAGATTGCCATGACGACTTTAAAGTACTAGGCCGATAAAACTGCATTTTGAATGAAGCTTGAATGCACTTTTATGCAATTATAGCGGCCTTGGTTGCTAAAATGCAATTTTTTGGCGTGTTACCAGTCCTACAAGCAGCTGTTTTAGAGAGCGTGTAATAAAAAGTTAACTTGAATCCACAAGCCCCATTCACAAAAGTACATTGTTGTCCTCATTTTCTCATCTCATGGACATACTATTCTTCTCCAGTGGATTGCTACAAAGAACGTCCCCTTCAAAATTGAGGACGTAAACTTACTGTATGAATAAAAATGTTGTGTTATGGAGGAAAGAGACTAGTGCCCGGTGTGTAACTATGTTAAGAAACTGGACAAGGAATGAATGGAGCAGAAGGTGTTATCGACATAGAAGAGGACAGAAACTCGAGGAGATACTTCCAGGGATTCTTCAGAATCTTCTCGTTCCAAATGTAAAAACGGCCAGCTATCCGAAATTGAAGATAATGCATAAAGCGGAATTCAGAGATAAGGTCGAAATTATTTATTCTGTTTAATGCTAATGCCAAAACAATAGTCAAGGGATTTAGTGCAGAATACATAACAGCTCTCGAAAATAAAGCTCTTCAAAATAGAGGTGTTTAAATTTCGTGTGTGACAGCAGACAAAGGGAATCTACATTTTAGGTAGATTTCGAAGAAAAATCTACATATTGCAATCGATACCATGTCATGATTTTCGAAAAACTCTTTCATATCTTTACGATTCATGCCTCCCTAAGTACGAAACCACCACTCGTTAATTGTATATATATATGTATATGAGCCCCTGAAAAGCCCAAATGGTGTAACTCACATTACTGCTGTTCTGAGATATTCAAGGTTTTAGCTGTCACCAAATAAATGGCGTTATGGACAGCATAAAATTGTGCTCCTACCTACAGGGTTGCTATTCAAGTTATGACTTACACCAATTGCGCTATTAATAGAAGAACACTTTCTGAATAGGATCCTGACCATAACTAAAAAAATAAAAAAACTGGAGTTACACCACTTGGCCTTTAAGGGGCTCATATATATACCAATACTGTTCAATCCATACATACAAAGAGCATTAAATGAAGTCACTGAAGAAATAGACATAGGCATGAAAATACAGGGACTTAAAATTAACATGCTCCGATTTGCAGAAGACAATGCAATTTTAATGGAAAATAAAAGAGATTTAGAACTTTTTATTAATAGGTTGGAAAACACAATAAGAAATAATTATCACTAAATAAATCGAAAACAAAAGTTTTAACTTGCAACAAAAAATAGGAAGAAAGAAAAATGAAAGAAAAAATGAACTAATAAAACACAAATTTGATTGAACGGAGAGTTATTGGATGAAACTGAAGAATTTTAATATCTAGGCAGCAAAATAACATCTGATGGAAGAAGTAAACAAGAAATTATAAGTAGAATATATCAAGCAAAACTTGCCTTCAGTAAGAAAAATAAATTATTCACATCCATTAATATTACTTTAGAAATAAGAAAGAATTTGATGAAAACATATGTATGGAGCATAATGTTGTATGGATGTGAAATTTGGTCAATCCTAAAATCAGAAAGAAGAAGAATAGAAGCATTTGAAACATGGTGCTACAGAAAAATGCTGAAAATTAGCTGGATCGATAAAATTACCAATGAGGAAGTTTATGAGAGAGAAAAAGCAGAGAAAAAAATTTGGAACCAAATAAAAAAAGAAGGATAAAACTCATAGGGCATTTTCTAAGGCACCAAAGTCTTTTAAAAATCATTATCGAAGGCACAATGGAAGGCAAGAATAGCAAAGGAAGAGCAAGACTACAGTACATGGAACAAATTAAGGATGGCATGATCTGTAAGACATACAAAGAATTAAAAAGGAAGGCAGAAAGAAGATCAGAATGGAGAATCGCTGCAAACCAATCCAAGGATTGAAGACTAAAGAAGAAGATAACATACCTAATATATATATATCTTTACATGCTAGTGGCCGTAATTTTGAAGATATTTGAACCAAATTTTATTATGTTATTTCTAGGCTCAATAGTTTGGACAAGTTCGTTAATGAGCAAAATTGGCCCGGGGGGTGATTGGAGAAGGGGGTTGAAATTTTGAAAAATTGATATCTCGGCCCCTATGAAGTATAGAGTGAAACTTTGTTGGAATAAATTAGAATACTCCCTATGGAGTTCACAGTGACACCAACGATTCGGGGGTTTTGGGGGTACGAGTGGGGGTGGGGAGATGGAAATTCGAAATTTTTGAAACCCCGTCTTGTGGGGTATCGTTGAAAAGCTCTTGATGAGTACTGTACAAATCAATAACTAGTTTCTCGATAGCTCTCATTTAAGTTGAGATTTGAAAGTTTGAAAAACAAAACACTTAAAAATATACCTCAGCCTAAAGGCCTGCCGAAAGGAATGCGTGAGGACCGACTAGGGATAAAATTACCAATGTAAAAGAGTTTGAAATATTAAAAATAATAGTTACATATCTTTAGAACAATAATGCATGGCAAAATCGAAAATAAATATAAAATAAAATGTCAATTTAAAACATAATAAACAACTCTCTTTTTATAAAAAAGATTTCAGATATATTTATGATTCATATGGAGCATTGAACACTTTGATATTTCTGTGATAAAATAATTCTCAGTAAAAAGGAGTTTAATATGAAAGTTACGGCTCAATGAAAAAAGAGTGTTGTCCTCAAAGAAAAAATTGTGGGTCCTTATGGATTAGGGAAGCGCAATGACAGAGGTAATAGGCTTGTTGACTTCTGCCAACAATATGATATGGTGATAACCAATACCTGGTTCAAGAAGAGGAAAACAAAGTTGTACACCTGGAAAAGCCCTGGGGATATTAATAGGTACCAGATTGACTACATTCTCATCAAGCAGAGATTCCGGGGCAGTGTGAAAGATGTGAAGACTCTTCCAAATGCTGACATCAACACAGACCACAATCTTCTTGTAGCAGACATAGAGACTAGGGTGAAAAGGATTAGGCGGACATGTAAAAGAAATCCAAGATGGAACTTAGAAAAACTGCGAAATGACAAGGACTCGATTAAAGAGTCATTGGAAACACAGTTACATGAAATAAAAATGTTGGTGAATCTGTAGAAAGTGAGTGGGAAAGTGTAAAAAATGTTTTGTTGGACACGTTGAAGAACAAAGTTGGAAAAATAGACAGAATAAATAGGAAACCGTGGGTAACACAAGATATGTTAAAGAAGATGGAAGAAAGAAGGAAATACAAAAACTCTAATGCTGTGGAATATAAGAGATTGAATAATGAACTAAGAAGAGAGACAGACAGAGCAAAAGAAAATTACCTTAAAGAAAGCTGTGATGAAATTATGGAGCTTCGACGAAAAGGAAGATATGATTTAATGTATCAGAAAGCGATGGAGTTAGAATCTAAAGAAAATAAAGGAATACGGACTTTTGGAATAGAAGACATTCATGGAAATTTAATTACAAACCCTGGAAAAGTTCTTACAATATGGGAAAATTACTTAGAAAAGCTTTACGACAAGCAAAATCGACCACAAGACATCGAGATGGAAACAGAAGAACTAGTGGATAAAGATAATATAGGACCTAGCATATTGAAGAATGAAGTAGAAAAGGCCATAAAAGAAATGAAGAATAGAAAGGCCACAGGAGACGATGACATACCAGTGGACCTACTGAAGGAATTAGGAGAAAATGGGATGAGGAAACTTACCAAACTTATCAACCGAATTTATGACACTGGAGAATGGCCTCAAGATTTCCTAGAGGTAACTATGATTGCACTAAAGAAGAAGAAATGTGCCAAGATGTGTAGTGATCACAGAACTATCAGCTTGCTATCTCACGTAGGAAAAATTGTGGCACGGATACTAACTAGAAGACTGGAAAGAAGAATAGAAGACGTAATAGGAGAAGACCAATTTGGTTTCCGGAAAGGAAAAGGAACTAGAGATGCAATTGGAATGCTAAGGATTATATCAGAGAGAGTTTTAGCGGTCAACGAAGAAGTGTGTGCCTGCTTTATTGATTGGCAAAAAGCTTTTGACCGAGTGAACTGGGAAAAGTTAGTGGACATACTCAAAAAAATAGGCATTGACTGGAAGGACAGGAGACTAATCCGCAATTTGTACCTGGGACAAAAAGTGAAAGTGCGTCTAGAACATGGAGTGACCAACAGTGTAGAAATAGGAAGAGGTGTGCGTCAAGGATGTTGTATGTCACCCATCTTGTTCAACCTTTATGGAGACTGGCTAGCAAAAGAAGCCTTAGAAGGAGTTAGGGATTTTGTGATAGGAGGATACGCTATTAACACCATCAAATATGCGGACGACCTGGTGATTCTGGCAAAGAAACAAGAAATATTGCAAGGAATGATTGACAGGCTGGTGGAAACAGGAAGAAAGTATGGAATGGAAATCAACATAGGTAAATCGAAGGTGATGAGGATATCGAAGAGAGAAGAGCCGCTTCAAATTATCATGGGAAATCAAGAATTAGAGAACGTGAACCAGTTCAAATACTTAGGAAGTGTACTGACGAAAGATACCTATTGCTCCAAGGAGATAAGATCAAGAATTGCCATGGCCAAGAAAGCATTTATGAAGAAGAGAACTCTGCTAACTAGTAGTCTGAACCTAGAGCTACGTAAAAACCTGGTGAAGTGTTATATTTGGAGTATTGCTTTGTATGGATCAGAGACATGGACTTTGAGGAAATTAGAGAAGAAATATTTAGAAAGTTTTGAAATGTGGTGCTGGAGACAGATAGAAAATATAAAGTGGATGGACATGGTGACAAACGAAGAGGTTCTGAGTAGAGTGGGTGAGAAGAAGTCAATCATACACCCAATTCGTCAGAGGAAAGCAAACTGGGTTGGGAACATTCTCAGAAGGAACTGCTTATTACATGATGTCGTAGAAGGAAGATTGGAGGGTAAAACTAGACTTGGAAGAAGAAGAATTCAGCTGTTGGACGATTCAAGGGAAAAGCGGAAATATTGGATGCTGAAGGAGGAAGCAGAGGATAGACAGTTTTGGAAAACAAAATTCGCGTACCAAGTTTGAAAACCTGCCGGAAGGCAGTATACTTACTACTACTACTACTACTACTTGAGTTTGATAGAGTTATCACAGTCATGGCTCTCTTTAAGAATTATTATAATAACATTAATTTTGTCTTGTTTAGCGGCTTTGAAAATTTTATTCATTGCTGATCTTGCGCACGACCCCCAGAATGTTGTATCCTTTTCTTGTTGTCAAACAAATGATTGTAGGCTCTTCCTCTTTACCGAATTCAGTTCAACATTTATTTTCAATGACTATTTTTTATTATTTTAAATAAGAAATAATTATGAACATATTTTATTTATCCTCTCATCATATGACTGTCACATTGCTTCTCAGTCTACGTCTTTTCTTTTAAGAATATCATTGCTGAGTCGTTTCTTCACCAATGGGAGTGCGTTTTTAATCATTGTTGAACAGCGCTAAATAAGCAACTATTAACGTTTCGTTCAGCTCACAATATTTGACTATTTAATCCTACTACCAAGGATAGTAAAGAAGAAGAGTGCTGCGCAGCGACAATAAATTAAACCAAAAGCACTTCGAAATCTACCTCAGCCTGTAGGCCTGCCTAAAGGGATTATTTATATTAGTCTATTGTACTTACCATAACTCATCGTCCCTGTGTCACAGAATATCATTTCATTTAAACTGAATATCAGTCAAGAAGATTTCACAGAAAAACAGAAACGATGGACATAAATGAATGATTACAGGAGCCTACTGAAAATCCAAAACACGCGATGTGACCTTCATGCAGTTATAACGTGCAAAACAAGCTAAGCAATAATAATAATAAATAATAAGCGGAAAGAACACTCACAAAATTTCCTAAACCTTAAGCATGAACATCAGAACTTTTTCTCTTCACTTTCTGATACAGAATAAGAAGCTGTATCCAGTTACCTTAATTCAGTCTCATGTTGTTCCCAGCGCAAAACAAATCCTGAATTTGTGCAAACAATGACTAGCTTAATTAAAATTATAGTAATTGATATCCGGGTTAGGCCGCGTCGTGTTTATGGTGTCTTCTGACGTTTCGGACAACATATCGTGTCCTTCTTCTGAGAAAGAATTGCAAGAAGACACCATAAACACGACGCGGCCTAACCCGGATATCAATTACTATAATTTTAATTATAACTCTGGCCGTGGAAGCCTGCGAACTAAGTTAATGACTAGCTTATAACTACTCTTCAGAGAATGTTTGTGAAAATTATTTCAAATAAAAATTTAGCTCTTAGTATAGGCCTATCCACCTCGTAGGCTACAGGAAACTTAAACAAACTCGTTCGAATCGTTTTCGAGGGTAAAGGTAAAAATGAAATTTCCTACATGTAAAGTAGTAGCAGAATTAAGATAAAGGCATAGCTATCCTTCATGTCAAATCCCCAGATGTTATCTAACGAAAACAATAATTTGTGTTTCTATATAGCTTTATGTAGTATTTGAGCTATGCTAAGCAGTGCTACACATAGGCTCTGTTTATAATATTATTGTATTTAACATTCAAGGGATCTGGAAACTTGTTTTAATACTAAGAATTATTGGACGTCAGTTTTCAGGGTACCTATAGTACCTATACGGGTAACTAACTAAATAACTTACTCCATAACACTAAATCCCTTGAGAGACTAGGTTTACCATCCGACCGCTGCGTCATCTACCATAAACAGATGACAGGATTAGGTCATGTGATCAGCAGGGAAGTTAATTAGGCCTATGGTCGCCGCGACCGGTGCCACTAGCCTACTTATTAAACAAGGAGCTCCTCAGTTTGTATCACGAGGCCTCCGTAATTCAGAAAAATCAGCAGAGGCACCGGGAATCGTACCCGGGCCTGCGAATCCGTAGCCATGACGCTAACCATGATGCCACTCAGTTGGTCTATGATAAAGTAAAAATGACTGATCTATGTAAGGCTACGTTATGATTACGTAACGTTACGTTACGAAGTTTTGGAACTGTATTGGGTCTACAGAACCAGAATCACAAACGACGTGAGAACTTATTATTTAATATGCTTTAAAATCTGTCGCAAAAGTTGACTAGGTGCTGGAATTACCTGGAATCTAGAGCCTGGATAAATTGTTAAAACAGACTACACTAGGATGAAGTGCTTGAGGCAAGAAGCGCAAAGAAAGGAGACAGGTGGCTCTGGAATGGACAACCGGCCATCGTATGCCAATTAGAATAGAAAATACAAGCCGATAAATACTCTCCAAATGGATGTACTGATTAGTCAAGACATTCTTATTTCTTTCCACATTTTTTAACTTAAGAGTGGTCGGTTGTTTGACTGTCCATTAGCTGTTGTAAGTTAATTTACAGTGATGTGATTGTTTTTGTGTACAAGGGGAGAAAACATATCTGAAATTGTTCCATTAAAATCGAATAGCCTTGTTTGTCCGGAACTAAACTGATATCTTCATAAACTTTAACTCTGTATTTGGAAGACAGTTTAAGGTTCAAGTTGCCCATCTGGTATTACCAGATGTAGCGCACAATTTTCAGACTATCAGGTTTAGATCAGGTTTCCTTTCTTTCAAGTATATTTCAAATTGTAGATCCTGCTGGATATGAATAATGTTACCTAAATATAGTGATACATGTAGAACGAATGATATATAAAAACAACATAATTATATTCACGTCTATGAATGCCAAGTCTTCACCACAATACTATAAGCAAATTTAACTTGTTTGGTGCCAAGAACCTTAGACCTAAAGGCTATAGCGATCTGTAATAAAAACACTAGTATTAGCAGAGAATGATTTAAATTGGATGTTTGGAAACTACGGGATTTAAGAGTTGGAATTTAAGAAAAGAAAATGTCTACTGAGTGTAGATAATGAAAATCCTAAACACCCCACTGTTAGTATACGTACCCAAACAAATTGGAGCAATAGGAGTTGTATAAAGAAAAAGAATTGCTACATTTTAGTAATGAAGTTGTGTTAACTAAAATACCAAGAATGATTACAAATGAAGACCTTAGGATCATATCTATGGAAATGAATACCAGAAAAACAAAGAGATGTAATATAATTCTTATGTATAGTTTGCCATCATTGAAGTATGTAAAGCATAAATTGTATTTTATTCAAACTGGGGAAGGAAATTTGACATTTTGTGTGTAAAGAGGCCATCTTTCAATAATACTACAACAAATAAAAAAAAAATAATGTTATCCGTAATTCACAGGCATGGAAGTTAAAAAACGCGGACGTAATAAAAAATATGTAAGCACGAATTATACTCTCTGTTTCACTCCAATTCGATGAAAACCTGAATTCAAATTAAAATAAAATTTACTTAATTATTATGTTGTCATGATTACAGATAACCTATTTAATTGAATAGCCGTACATTTTATGAAAATAGCTTCATTCTATTACCTGCTATTTACTTCTTTACATTTAAAATACCGTAATTCTTGTTGTGATGAGTGCTGACTACTAACATATTCTTCTGTTTCTACAAACTTATTACAGAGTTCTCTTGTCTGCCATCATTGATCCAAACGCCCAAAACAAGATCTAAATTAATAAGTGTGCGTTTGAACTTTAAAGTACAATAGCCTGCGTCATTCAAAAATACTTTTATCTTTATAACTCTGGTTCCCATTTACACACATATAAACACCAATAAATGGCCTGTATTCATATAGGATAGATCATAATTCCGTTCAGACGTTGGAAGTGATTTTATTACGAATTTTATTATGAAGTGACCCAACAATTTTTTAGTAAATATTTAGACTTTCAGGGTCGGCGATTGATGAATTCAACGTTTCCGCGCTGACGGACGGTGGTTTATGTTTTCTGTTAAAAAAGCAGAGCACAAAACGTTCACAAGAAAGTAAGTTTTTTTATTTTTTTATTTTAGCTTTAAATGATGTTATTACACAATCTAGTAGGCCTATTATTAATATTTTAGGCCTACTCAATATTAGGGACTGCCTGCGTTGGCCTTCTGGTTAGCGTCGCTGACTACAGATTCGTCGACCCGGGTTCGATCTCCGGTACCTACTCGGATTTTTCTGAGGTAGGGAGGTCTGGAACGGGGTGCATTCAGCCTCATGATTCAAATTGAGGAGCTAGTTGACAGAGAAGTAGCGGCTCCGGTCATGGAAATCACGATTAACGGCCGTGGGTGTCGGCGTTCTGACTACATACCCCGCATTCCTGCCATCTGCCTATGGTAGATGATGCAGCGGTCGGATGGTAGGCCTGTCCCTTCAGGGATGTATCGGTACAGAGTTTAGTTTTAGTTTTTTTTAATATTAGGGGCCTATATGGATTTATAATACTCCACGCAACATAAAGTTATATATCATTTTCTTATCCCATTTTGTTCATAAAGTGCCGTTTAAACATACCCAGTCGGTAGTCTGCAATGATAGTTTTCTATCAAAGAAGCTCAAGGTTAGAAGATATTTCAGTATTCAGTCTTTACGAATTTACATTAAATAAGTGGACGTAGGTGCAATGAAATGAAAGTGATAGAAATAAAACGATAAATGTACGACGATAGACACGATTGGCTGAAATTCCATATTTTTAAAAAATATGGATTGTAATTGTCTCATGAGGTAAATAGTCACAAATACATAGCTCATAACATGGACATAGAACAATAAAAGGTTCACAGTGTTATCCCTAGTCGGAAAACAATGGGTATTAAAACAATATAAAATTCATTACCATACAAGTATGTCCTAAATTTGATATTTCTTAGTGGATGCACTAAACTTCTGACACGTCTCTACAAAACATTTAGATGGTACTGATGAAAGACCCAGTTGCCTTAAAATTGTTCCAGTTGTGCTTTTCATAGTAACAAGGATTGGTTGACTGATAAATTACTTTTTTTTCGTACACATCCACTGGATGGGCAATTTATATAAAAGTTTGTGTTTTCGAACGAAGTGGTTGCCTTGCTATGACTTATGAAAAGTGGCACTTGACTTTATTGAAATAGACACGAATTAGGTCCACTATTATGTCATTTAAGAAAGCCTCCATATGTCTACAGGTAATTTTAAGTGCCACAGTAACTAAGGTAATTTCGTCTTATCTTATCCCAGGTTTCCAACTCGGGTCAACAAGCTGCTAAGTCATGCGAAAAACTGAGATCAGAAGCAGGGTCATAGCCAGGGAGGAGGCCCGAGGCGCCCAGGCTTCCCCCGAAATGAAAGAAAACTTACGATGTCGTTTTAGTTTTATTAAAATATTTCTTGACCATTTTGTGCAAGACTATTTTAGATACCGGGTAAGTAAATATTTTGAAAGTTTATTTAGTCACTATGAATGCACTGCTTCACATCTAACCCTTAAAGGCTACTGTGAATGAAATTTCATCCAAAGAAATTTTGTTTTCTTGCTATAAATATATAAGTCTCTGTTGGTACCAGGTATGCTTCCCTATCATGAATCTGCACTCTGTGTCAGTTGAGGTAAATTGTGTTCAGATAGGTTCTCTGTTTGTTTATACTGCACTGATTACACCCTATGTAGCTGCAGTGTGACTTTTCCGGGAATATTGATTATCAGTTCTTTTAATAATAACATCCTATTATTTTTAAAAAGGCTACATACTACTATGAGAGTAAATAAATTACATCGGACGACTTGGCGGAGATTGTGAAATCTATGATCATGTCTCGGATATTTATGGATCAGAACAGGAAGATTCGTGTGAGAAGGACGAGGTTTGTGATGACATTATAGACTGTGATTGTGGCCTGTATATGTTGAATTGGAAGTCTTAGGGGCGATCGAGCGACAGCGATCGACTGACCAATATAATGGACCAATAGAGAGCGGTACCAGTCGCATGGCGTCGACCGTCGAAGTAGTTAGACTTGTATATAGATTATGTAATAGGGGTAGAAAACTACTCTACGGAATCGGTTTGTAAAATCTTTCGAAGAATGTAGATTTGTTCAGAGATCACAAGATAAGGGTAGAAAACAGCTAAGATGTGAATTTTTCTGGTCTTCAAGCTACCTAAAATATGATTCTGATTCTACAGGATTTGTCTGTAAAATCTGGTAAAAATCTGTCAAAGTATGTAGATTTGAATAGAGATTAAATAATAGATATAAAACAGCTAAGGAGTGTATTAATCTGATATATTGTTGCCTAGAAAATATTTCGCATTCTAGAGGATATGTTTACTTACTCAATGGCAATAGACAATTCCTAAGAAAGCTAACGGAATATTATAAAGGAGGTTATTTGCTGCGCTTACCTGAGCCCGCTATTGAATCCTATTCTGTGCTAACTCTATCCATCCATTCCTCAAAATTCCTACTTCCCTTAAATGTATCCTAATATTGTCCTCCCACCTACGTTTAGGTGTTCCAAGCGAGCTTTTCATTTCGGGTCTCCCAGTCAATATTTTTTAGACATGTCTTTCCTCCCCCTTGTGCGCAACATCTACAGCCCATTTCATCCACCGTGATTTAAATACTCTTAGGTGATTAGTACAGGTTATGAAGCTCGTCATTATACAGCTTTCCAATCCCCATTTTTAACTCTCTCTTGGGCCCAAATATTTTCTTAAGCATTCTGTTTTCGAACACATTCAGATTATGTTCCTCCCGAAGAGTAAGGAACCCATTCTCTCATCAATATAATACAACCGGCATGATAAATGTCTTATACAGTTTTATTTTTAGATTTCTGGACAGAAGATACGTTTCTGAACTGCATAAAAACAGGCATTTCCTGATTTGAGTTGACACTTAACATCCACCTTAATACTATTTGTATTTGTAATATTATTGCTCCCTCATATTTGAATGTCTTCAGTTTTTTAAATTTATTTTGTATTTATTTCAGCTGTGATTATACTCCTTTTAGCTTAGAGGCTATATCGGGATCTGTGTCTGTAGAGTAGGGTATGCCATGGAACTATTGCTTGTCAATTGTTTCTATTTCGGTGTATTTAATAGAGTAAATTTCAAGTGATAATAATTTAAATGGATATGAAATAGGATGAAATGGTGAGGATGATTCATGGTAAGTAAATATCCAATTCGGCATTTGCCTTTACGAATGGGGAAACCATGAAAAAAAACCCATGTCAAATTGGCCGGCCATGGGATTTTAACCTGGGAATTCCCGAATGCGAGTCCAAGACGTTACCATCTCGGCAACCTCTCTTTCTCCACTTGTCCAAACGATTTACCGGCTATTATAATATTTTGTAGCGCATTATTTTGACGTTTCATTAACATATAAGTTACTAGCAGGTGCCCGCGGCTTCGCCCGCGATTATTTACTAAACTGCGGGATGTTTTGTTTAAATAATTTATTTAACAGAAAAATAATTAAAACATATTTATTAACATTGAAATAGTTTTTACATAAATTGTAGGAATTTAATAATTTTTTCTGATAATTAATATTAGCAATCTATATTGGGATTTTTTCCCAAAAATGTTTTCTTAGCCGATTTTAATTGCTGTTTGCGTATTGCACTACTATACCTCGCACGTCGCTTTTTAACCTCACATGATCTTGAATCTGGAGACTGCCAATCCTCTGCAGCTCTTTTCTGTTCCATAATTGTTTTGTGTAACGCAACAAATCAATAAATAAAATGGAATCCTTTGAGTATACATTCCGAATAGGATATTTATTTCACGCTACGCTGCGTATAACATGCAACAATGATATCGCATGGCCCACAGTACCTGAACATAACGTATTTTAATGAATTATATCGATACGTGTGATCACAACAAAATTTTTTAAAGCATGGAAATTATCCTATACCGAATTTTGTATCCTATCGTTTGTACACAGCAAGCCGGGTAGGGGTTCAAATAAGAAGAAACATAAATTCCGGTAACATAAAATTCTATTGTCTTTGCGGAATATTTTATTTCTCACTCTCATGTTACCATAAAACCGTTTTGGGGATGAAATTAAACAGAAATGTAATATTCCTTTCATACTTCTCTCTCCAAAAACCTGCGATACAATAACATATATATATATATATATATATATATATATATATATATATATATATTACCATACCTCGTATTATTTTCTCTATGTCCAGGGTAAATAAAGTTATGTGACTGCATTATTTTCGTGGATATTGATAGTTCTCTAATTTGCCAAATTCTAGCCTCATTTTTTTCCAAACCCATGTGAGACCCCACTGGCAACAATATGTTTTAATGTCAAATGTGATTTGGATTCGATAATTCTGTGTAAAAAGGGATTAAGTATTCTAAAAAAACATTTGATTTTTTGCATTTAAAATAACAAAATTTCAAAATCCTTTCTTAGTGAGCACCTACATTATGAAACGAAGGTACTGTCAAAATTCCAAGTCTCTACCTGTTATAGTTTAGGCTGTACGTTGATTCTCTGTCAGTCAGTCAGTCAGGACAAAGCCTCTTATATATATATATAAGAGGCTGTAGGAATGTTGGATTGCAAATTAGTAAACAAGAAACTAAATTTATATATATATATATATATATATATATGTTAATGATAAATTAGTAAACAAGAAACTAAATTTATATACATAAATATATATATATAAATTTAGTTTCTTGTTTACTAATTTGCAATCCAACATTCCTACAGGCATCGAAACGATTTTATACATTTCTCTCGATTTTGTTTTTGTCATCGCCCAACAGACAAACGTCATCTGCATAAGCTAAAATCGGGTGACTGTCATTTAATTCTAGGCCTGCCTTGTTTTCCTGAACTTTTCTAATGACATATCCCAAAGCAAAATCAAAAGTAAAGGTGATAGTGCATCTCCTTGCTTGAAGACACTTTTAATAGGAAACCTATCAGATATTAATTTCCCTAAGCTGACTCTGGTTTCATTTAGACACATTTTGTTCATTTTAACTAATTTATTTGGTATCCCAAACTCAATGAGGTTATTGTACAATTTGTCTCGCCTAACTGAATTATATGCTTTTTTAAAATCTATGTATAGCTGGTGAACAGACTTATTATATTCCCACTTTTTCTACAAGAATTGGCGAATAAGTTACAAAATATTTGGTCAATGGCTGATCTATTTCGCCTAAATCCACATTGTGATCTCCAATGATATCGTCCGCATATGGGGTTAGTCTTGATAGAAGCATAACAGACAAAATTTTGTATGATGTCAATACGAAAGAAATTCCTCGACAGTTATTACGTGCAGCCCTATCTCCCTTTTCATGGATCGGTAGAATAATATATTCTTTTCATTCCTTTGGCAATTCTTCCTTTCTCCAAATCATAAGAATACGTTTATGAATCTCTGAGCTTAATGCTTCCCCACTTGCCTTAATTAATTCTGCTGGAATTTGTCCAAAGACGGGAGATTTGTTTTTATTTTTTATTTTACTTTTTTAGTTTACCTAAAGCTCTTTCTACTTCTGTTAGAGTCGGTTCAGTAATCAACCAATCAATGCTGGGTTTATTTCACTTTCTACACGATGGACATCTCCATGTATATTTAATAATTTATTGATTAAAGAAATGTTTCCACCTATTCAAAATATTATTCGGAAACGAGAGTATAGTGCCATCATTGTCTTGAATTATGTTTGTTCCAGGTTTAAAACCTTTCTTGAACTCGTTCAATCCCTTGTAAACATCCCTAACATTTTTGTCTATATTAACAACCTCTAATTCATTTACTTTGTCTTTGGGATAGTTTCTTTTCATTGTTCTAACTGTCCTAGATTTTTATTTCATTAAATTAAAATGTGTTTCTCATTTAGTATTCTTAAATAAGGTGTTTTATTATCCTTGTAGAATTTCACGTTCGACTAATAGCACATTAAAAGTTGTAAAGTTAACCCAATTTCATTTTAATGGTATTTTGTTTCAAACCGTTATTAATTTGCAACAGTAAAAATCGTGATTTGTCTTTATAAAGCTGTTTTGTTTGTAACTGAAAACAGTCGTTAAAATTAAAAAAGAAGGCATAATTTAACAAAAAATATTGGCAGGCGGCATTCTCCCGAACCAAAATTCTGGCTACGTCCCTGATCAGTTGTGAGATTAACAGTGAGAATTTTTAAAATTCATCGTCTCTCCTTATTCAGAAGAGTTGCTTTAGTTCCATGGGAAAGTATCCTAGCATATTATTAGGTTATTTATTTATTTATATATTTATTTATTTAACTATTTATTTACTTATTTATCAAAGCATTTAAATTATCTGCACGACAAACAAGGCCATTTGGTTTTAACTTGGTTGTATTTATTGAGGTCCCTGGCGGCACTTCAAAGGAGAATGAAAGTTGTTATTCTTCTCATAACAATCACCAATAACAAACGTTTTCCCCGGTTGATCCGAAGTGCTTTGCACCAGACACAAAGCAAATTACTGGTCACCGCTTGTTGAAATGTCAAGTATTCAGCCAATTAGAAGACATGAAGCATAGAGTTCTCTCTCGTTCAGAGAGTGGTATTCTCTCTTCTCATAGTTTGGCGGAGATACTTATACCGGACGACTAGTGCCTAGGGATGTAATTTGACAGATGATCACGACGCATGACAAACCTCTAAGAAAACCTACACTGTAAAAAATAGAAATCCTTAAAGTTGTTCGGTACGAGATGAGTTCACCTATGAATCCGAAAGATGGGATATTGGTCAGTACATAATATGATTAACACTAATCCCAAAATAACACCGTTTCAAAGGAAAAAAATATGTTTAATTGTGTATATACACTTAGCTAAATGACAGATGTATAATTTTCATTTAACTTGATAATTGTTCACGATTTCTTCTAGTATGATTTCCTGCTTTCATTTACACCATGGTAAAAGAAATAGTAATTTTGTCTATAATGGTGTGTTTGCAATGAGTCTTTCATTTTCGAGTCTCTTATTTTAAGTGGCTTTTGATGTTTTTTACTTGGGCTGAAGATTGTGCACCCTAAATCCACGTGCAATCTTCCTTTGTATTTTATTTATGGAATTCTTCATCAAAGTTTTAAAAAAACAAGTAAGTCTTCCGATACTGGAATCACACTGAACCCATCATCTTGCAACTTTTCAGCTTCTGTTACCTTTCTTGTTCTTTACTAGTGTCTCCTGATTTTCTTGTACACCATAATATATATACTTACTTAATCAATGGCAATATATAATTTCCCAGGAAGCCAAAGGAATATTATCTATTTTATGGAGCCCGAACGTTCATTGCCGCGCTTACTTGAGCCGGCATTCAACGATATTCTGTGCTAACTCTATCTAATCATCCCTCGCAAATCAAACTTCCCTTAAATCTATCCTAATATTGTCCTCCTACCTATGTCTAGGTCTTCCACGTGGTCTTTTCCCTCCTGGTCTTCCAGTCAATACTTTTGAGATATGTCTTTCCTCCCCCATGTGCGCAACATGTCCAGCCCATTTCATCCTCCGTGATTTAATTACATTTACTATAACTGGTGAAGAGTACAGGTCATGAAGCCTGTCATTATGTGGTTTTCTCCAGTCCCCATTTTTATATCTCTTAGGTTCAAATATTTTCCTAAGAACCCTGTTTTCGAATACACTATGATTATGTTCTTCCTGAAGGGTAAGCGACCATATCTCAGATCCATATAGGCCTAATACAATCGGCAAGATAATAATCTTATAAATCTATATTTTTATATTTCTGGACAAAAGACGAGAAGATAAGAGTTTCTGAACTGCAAAGAAACAAGCACTTCCTGACTTTAGCGGACACATAACTCCTGCCTTCATGCTTTTTTGTCTATAGGCTAATTATTGCTCCCAGATTATTGAATTTTGCCACTTGTTCGAACGATTTACCAGCTATTCTAATATTTTGTAGAGATTTATTTTGACGTTCCATGGCCATATACTTAGTTTTTTGTGTATTAGGCTAATTTCCAATCCAACATTCCTCCAGGCATCGAAAATGCTTTCTACATTTCTCTCCATTGTGTTTATGTAATAGCCCAACGGACAAACGTCGTCTGCATAAGCTAAAATCGGGTGACTGCCATTTAATTCTAGGCCTACCTTGTTCTCCTGAACTTTCCTAATATCATATTCCAAAGCGAAAATAAATAAATGGTGCAAAACAACATATTTTTGCACCATTTAATTAATTTCGCTTTCAAACTTTATCGCATGTAGGCTACGTGTTAAAGGCTAGCACAGAAAGAAGTAAATTATGGAGACAAATAAATTTTATTTATTACATTTTCATAAAACTAACAAGTATCTAGAACGGCAAGCATCAAGGTCGGTCTTTATGTTCAATGGTTTTACCGTGAAATAATAATAATAATAATAATAATAATAATAATAATAATAATAATAACAACTTGGGGTTTGCATAGTTTTTTTTCAATCTCAAAGGCAAAAATGCAGGATACATTGAGATATAGCCGAACAATGGATGCAAATGCTTAAAGAATGAGATATTACAAGGTGGAGCAAAATGCATAGCACATTTATACAAGGTGGAGCAAAATACATAGTACAAAAATATCAATGAATTAGAGAAGAATGGCTGCATACCTAGAAAGGCAGTTTATTTGGAAACAATGTCCATACTTTGCCATTTGATGCAAGCAGATTACTTTCTGAAAATTACATCCAATAAACGTTCTCCTTCAATCAATTCACAAGTATGCAGTCGACTCAGAAAGCTATCCATAACACGTGTCAGCATGTCGTGCGGGATGGCTGCAATTTATTGATGAATGAAAGCCTGCAATTCCGCAATTGTCTCCTTGCGAGTGGAGAACACCTTCTCCTCGAGATAGCCCCAAAGAAAAAATCTGGAACTGATAGGGCCACTGGATGTCACCAAAGCGAGAAATTAGTCAACCCGGAAACAGCTGCCGCAACGTTGCTGGAACCATGTAGGGTCAAGATGTCCTATCCTTCTTAATTCAGGTACCAGGAAGATATTGATCATTTGAAGACATCATTCCGAGTTAACAGTAATGGATCTGCCCTGGGGATCCTGGAAAAAGTATAGACCAATAATTCCAAACCTGGCTACACCGTACCACACTGTCACTTTAGGGCTGTGCAGTGGCGTTTCATGAAGCAACTGAAGGTTAGTGTCTGACCAATACCGGAAGTTTTGCTTGTTCACAAATCCAGTTAAATGAAAATGTGCTTCATTTGACATAATCATTTCCTGAAGTTGCGCTCAGAATGTCATTCTCATCTGTTGGTCATTTGGACATAACTTATGAACAATTTGCAGCTTATAAGGATGTAATTTCAATTCTGCTTTCAATATCCGGTGTAGTGATCGTCGGCTGATTTGCATTGTCAGCGAATGTCGACGGGCTGGGCGCTGTGGACTTTGCTGCATTTCTGCTCGAACACAATTGATATTCTCAGGCATTCGGACGGTTCTTGGTCTACGTGATGACTTCTGATTTTCCATTTTTCCATCTTCTCTCCAAGACCGTAACCATCGCATAATTGTCCATCTAATAAAAGCTTCCACAACCTGAATGCACATCTGTATGGGCCACTGATCCATTGCAATAAAACGGCAGACCTTTTGTAATAAATAAACACTTCAAAAGCCGCCATTGCTATGTAAAGTTTTACAGAGTCATATTATATAAATGTGCTATGCATTTTGCTCCACGTACTGGTAAATTTTGGTGGCCACAAAATTTGACTTGAACCCAGGACCTCTTCCCTATTACCTTAAACCACCTCGCTCTAATTGATTTTGGTGTGTTCATTAGACTGTGGTCAACTGACTACATTTCACAACAATAATTGTTACTATGGGCAACAGAAGAATATAATTCATATTTTAATCAAAATGTTTGTTCTGAAATTCGTATTTAAGTCATGTTACTTTGTTTTTATCTTGATAGGCCTACCTATTAATTTTATAAAGAAATCTATTTAACAAACAACGTTCATTTTTATTTTCTCTACAACTTGACTGTGCTAAGTTTCCATGTATCGCCCAATGTAATGGAGATAGCCTAGACAAATTGAAAATGGATACGAGTAAAGTTCCCTCTAAATTATTTTTGCAGAATAATGGATATAGGCCTAACAATTTTATTAGTCATAGATAAGTGTTTCCAAATTTAAATTTTTATTAAAATCGTTAGAGCCAATTTAAAAAAAATCAAATTCTTCAAAAAATTTTCATGCAAAGTCCCCTCAATATTTGAGTTATAAATATCAAATTCTGGCCAGTTCGATAAAATGTTGAAAAAGTCATTAATTAAAAAAATGATGCAAACAATGAACCGCTTATCCAGTGTGCTTGTCTACGGACGGACAGACGGACGTACGGACGTCAATCCAAAAACACTTTTTTGGTTTTTAGGCATCGTGAAACATCTTTTCCCGGTGTTATCTCGATTTCGATTTTTTGTCACGATCACAATACTTTCTCTATAGCCTACTATGTATATGCGAGAAAGTAAAAATAAAGGTGATAGTGCATCTTCTCGCTTCAAGCCGCTTCTAATGACAAACCTATCTGATATAAATTTCCCTACCCTGGCTGTGCTATATGTTTCATTTAGACACATTTTGATCAGCCTAACTAAATTCTTTGGTATCCCAAACTCAATGAGGATATTGTACAAATTGTCTTGCCTCACTGAATCATATGCTGAATCATATGTATGTATAGCTGGTGAACAGACTTATTACATTCCCACTTTTTCTCCAAGATTTTGGAAATACAAAATATATGATCAATGGTTGATCTATTTCGCCTAAATCCACATTGGTGATCTCCAATGATTTCGTCCGCATATGGGGTTAATCTTGACAGAAGTATAGCCTATTAGATAGAATTTTGTATGACGTTGAAAAGAGAGAAATTCCTCAATACTTATTACATTCGGCCCTATCTCCCTTTTTATGTATCGGTATAATAATAGATTCTTTCCATTCCTTTGGAAAGCCCTCCTTTCTCGAATCATAAGAACGAGTGTAATCTATCCCCGCCTGCCTTAATTAATTCTGCTAGGTTTTGGTCAACGCCCGGAGATTTGTGTGTTTTTAGTTTACCTATAGCTGTTTCTCCTTCTGTTAGAGTACATTCAACAACCATCGGCTCTGCAGTGAATACGAGAGTCGGCCAGAAAGGAATGCACCACATTTTTTCATCATCAACAATTATTTATTGAACACAACGAAACTTACACACAAGGAAGGATGATGTTTCTTCTACACTCCCTATTTTTCCAAGTAATCTCCGTCCCGTTCTATGGCCTTCCTCCAGCGATACACAAGGGTGTGTATGCCCTGTCGGTACCTATCCTTGTTCTGGTCACGAAGCCATTTCTGTACTGTGCGAATCACCTCTTCGTCATCCTCAAAATGTCTTCCGCGAATGGCATCAGTTTATGGCTCAAACAAGTGGAAAGTGAGGGAGCTAGGTCAGGGGTGTAGGGTGGATGGGTAACACTGTCCATAGTGCATCGATCTTATTCATCAAGATATTTTTCCATGTATTTCTCTAAGAACTTCGTCCATATATACCTAGGAGTATGTATATATTGCGTAGACAAACCGCATCCTTGTCTTTAACTAAGTTTACTACTAATTTTTATTTCTTTCGAAAGTCGTCATTTCCTAATGTAATCCTTATTTTAGTTTCTTTTTTAAATTTTGTACTACATTTATTAAATATTTTGGGTATCTTTTCTTTTCTAAAATTTCCCAAAGAAGGTTCCTCTCTACTCTGTCATATGCCTTCTCTAAATCTATGAAGGCTATGTGTTTGTCTGTAGAACAACTTCTATTCTGTAATCTATTAATTGGTTTACTGATAATATATTATCTATGCATCTTCGCCCTTTCCTGAAACCACTTTGATTTTCTGATTGTATGGATTCTGTTATTATTTCTAGTTGAACATTAATTATCTTAGTGTGTAATTTATAACAGTATTCAGGAAACTAATCCCTGTGTAGTTTGAGCATTTGTTTCGTTCGCCTTTCATAAAATTGAGATTACATTAGCTTTATATTATGATTTTGGAATGTGTTTACTTTTCCAACACTTATTAATATATTTCAATAATCTGGCGTGTGAACAATATTATATTTACTAAAAGCTAGGTAAAGGTAGGCTACAATTATTAAATATAATCTAATGAAACATAGCACATTACTAAGATTATCACAGAAGCCATACATTTAATAGAAAAAAATTGGAATCATGAAAATAGATGTGGCCAGAAATAGAATTTAGTATTTGAAGCAAAAGTCGTTATACTTGAAGTATCGTTAGGCCTAACATCTTGTGGCAATTCATTATAATTTTTGCAAAGGGAGCAATGAAATCCTTTGGTACCATATATAAGAACTTTGTTGTAGGGGATATTGCCCCGTTACCGGTCAGGCCTCGTTACCGGTCAACAAGGTTTCCTATAAAATGGGTAGGGATAGCAGCAGAAAACAGTTATGAAGTGGTAGGCAGGAACAAAAGGAACTTTATTCCTGGCAAAGAGTCCATGTTTGTCTCGCCATTTTAGAGGAAACCTTGTTGACCGGTACCGGGGAAAACTCCCTCCAAAGTGTATACAATAATAATTTCTATTAAAATAGTCGTGAATATCATCATTAAATGTAAAAGAAATGTTATGATGTGTGATATTTTTTTATAATCTTCTGCACAACATATGATTGGGATTTAATAAGTTCTCTAATTGGAAGAATGCACGAATGTCGATATAATTTTAATGACAGTATAAGTGGATGAAAGTTATATAAGGCTCTATTACTCTAATGCTCTATTTTGTAAAGTTTGTATAGATTTTATATTATAACCAAAAGTTTATCGCCATATCAGTAACATATAAGTTAGATGGGAGTAAATTAAAACATAAAATATGTTTATAAGACAGTGATCCGAAAAAAAAGACTTGTCTCAATTTATGTAACACATGAAGAGGAGTAATTATTTTAATAACATACTCTACGTGATCTGACCAATTAAAATGTTCATTCAAAATGAGCCCAACAAATTTAGTTGATTTACCTGTTTAATAATATATTATTATTATGGTGGTTTAAGGAATATAATATAGACTGTTTTATCTGCATTAACAGTTAATTAATTAGATTTTACCAATTTTCTAGAATTTTAATATCATGAGCCATATCATGTTTCAAAGTATTAAGACAGTAAGCAGCATAAAATATACTGGTGTCATCCTCAAACAATAATACTTTTTTCATTAAGTTTAAATTCACTTATATCATTTATATAAATTAGAAATATTAGTGGTCCAAGTACAGATCCCTGTGGGACACTACAAACAACTGGCAGTTCACTACTTATTATTCCACTTTTTAGATAAACATATTGTGTTCTACCATGAAGATAAATCCGAAGCCATGCTAGTGGTAATCCCCTAAAACTAAATATTTCTAGTTTATTTAGTAAATACTATGATCAACAGTATCAAATGCCTTTTAGTGGTCTAAAAATAATCCTGAAGCTAATTTTTGACTATCTAGTGTTTCTTCAATAATTAAAACAATATCCATTGCAGCATTTAATTGACATGATTGTTCTCTAAAGCCAAATTGGTAATAATAAAGTAGTTTGTATTTTATAAAAAATTTAGTCATTCGAAATTTGAAACTTTTTACAAGTAATACTATTCTTTCTTCTTTTTCCCGTTGCTTCTGTTACTGCTTTTTATTAGCTGTTTGTATATTAGTTCACTCTTTCTCCACATTCTCATCTTCCTGTATTTGATTCTATATATTTTTCAGTCTTTCCTGATACAGTCGCCTTATATGTCGCCTGTATAATCTTGTCTTGATTCTATAAAGTATTTCTTCCTTTCTTACTTTCTTACTTTCGCCATGATTCTTCCCCACACCTTGTCCATAAATTAAATTTGGGCATTACTAAATAATGATCAGGATCAATATCTTGTGGTCTGTAGACTCTTGTGTATTACATTATACTTTCTATTTTTTACGTATCTCTACATAAAGTTTTTCATCCTGATGGATAAAATATAATATTTTGTCCATCTTGTTTTTTCGTAGGCTGTGTCGCACTAGTTTCAAAAAGTAGGTTTTAGACCAAAGTATTCACTGAATAATATTAACGACATCAATAAAAATAAAAATGCTTCATTTATCTCTTCCAGGAGAGTAACTAAATTAAATTATATAAGAATACAAACATACAACACACAAGAATAAATTACATCAAGTTAAAAGACAAATTCAACAATAAGAAAGAGAGATAACATACACTATAACCATTACTTAGACATACAAATCTATGATTTATTTCTTAATAAATAACATCAAGTTAGAAAGACAAGTACAAATAACAAAGAAACAGATACATTATAAATATAAATATCGTAAACAGACGATAACATACGATGTAGACCACATAATAAAAGTAAACGTGAACAACGGAATAACAATGAACCCAATAAAATTAGTTTCCAGTATACATCTTGTTTAAATTAAGATAATTATTTCATACATAGATATTAATACTAATTACTTCGTATAATTATATTCGTACAACTTAGATGTTATTAGGAAATCTGTTTAAGAAAAGCGTATAAACAATTATTCTCTAAGCACATGTTGAATCAGGTAACTCATCGTGGTCTTCTAATCTAAGTCTAAAATCATTCAAAGTTCTTGAGCCCATGAGTTGAGACGGCAAAGAGTTTCAGTGACGAGAAGTAGCAACAGTGAAAGATAGGGAATAAAGAGCTGAAGTTTGGTGCAAAATTTCTAAAGTGTTATCATACGGTGACCGAGTATTGAAGTTATGGTAGTGAGAAATGTTATGGAATCGATCAAATAAGTTTGAGAGTTGAGGTTTCCAAAATTTGGTATATGGGTATAGGGGACCATGGTTGATGCAAGCACATTCCGGTTTTGCTACTACAGGTACATCGTACATGAATCGGTTCCTATTACAGCAGTTTTTCATTTGAGTGAAAAACAATAAACCTCTTCAGCTCCCCTTCCCGCCATTCCTTTGTGTCACACAGCAGTTTCTGCTGTTCTATTAACTACATCTTACGTAGTTAAGCTTCAAATTAGAGCTTATACAGCTAATCTTCGTTTATAGAAACTCCTTTTGCATTTGGGCAGTAGCGCACAGTTTCGGTTTAAAAAAAGTCAAATTCTTTACTAATGCCCTGTTTTTCGTTTCTTTTTTGTTTCTTTGTTTTTTGTTTTTTTGTTTCTGTTAACTTAACGAGCTGCTTCTTTTCTTTGAATGAGGGACTGATGAAGAACAACCTGTATCAAACTTCTCACGTTCCAACACGAGATCACGTATGTAACACTTATCACATTGATCCATTCTGGGCTCAAGAAAAGCTTTGCTGTTATTTTTTAATACGATGGTAATACGAAAGCTATTTAGCCAGAACATTATCATTCCTACATTTTTCTTTATACAGGTCACACATTCTGTTTATACTATAATCTTGCAGTGTTTTTTCTTGTATAGTGGGACAACAATCTGGGAAATGAAGCAATGGGATTAACTAACAGACTCCTTTAATCCAGGCTCATGCTTTCCTCTTTGACCATTGTCCACTATGTCACTTTTTTTCAAAACATTTTCTAATACTGTGTTGAATATACCAAACGAACGAGGTAGTCACTACGAAATTTCTGACTTCATCATGGCTAATCTTCCCATTAAACTATCTCTAGTATTCGAACCGAGCAGTTTTTTCTTAGATCTAATAAAACAGTATCAAATTGTCAGAGAAATCTTGAAACTGCGAATCTCACTTAATTGTAAATTTCCTATAAACTGGATTCATTAAAAAATTTATATAAGTACTATAGTAATTAATTAATTAGGCTATTTATAAAATAATCAGTTCTCAACCATGAACTGTACCAGTTGTATTGAGGCAGTGTAATAGATAAAATGAAATATATTAGAATTGTTATATGTTTTAGGGACAAAAACACAACCTTCCTAGTGTTTTCAAGACTACATTTTAGCCTATTAGTGTCAAATAACGCTAATAATAAATCTAAGAAAACTATTATTTGCAGAGACGTCTTATTTACACAATACATGAAGGAAACTTTTTACAATATAATACTATAGCACAAAAAGTTAAATTTTGGAGTTAGGTCCTTTGTCACAATATTCTCGATTTGTCCCTTTAAGGGGGAAATGTTTTATGGGGATTAGCCTAACTAACTAATGGAAAATTTTCTTAAAGATAGCTGGTAGTTTACTAAACCCTGCCATAGTACAATTGAAGTGATATAAAATAACTCATTTAAACATGTTATTTAAAAATGAAGCTTTTGTTCAAATATTGAGACATCAATTTATTTCATATACTAATTAACTTGTTCTTTTAGCGTAATTTAGAGGTACCAGTAATGTTTATATTATTACCAATATAATTTTTATTGCGTGTCTCAGAAGGGATATTCATATTATGATAAGCTTCTAATTTTAAATCAAATTTATCTTCTAATATTAATAAATAGAATAATATAATAGAATAAAGTTATTTTATTCCTCTAACATAATGGAAAATGTATGAAATAAGCTGTGTTTTCTATTGCAACTGTGTCCGAGAAATTCAGTTAACTCTAAAAATGAAGCCGGTTCAATTGTCTGCTAATAAGTGAAGAAAGGACATACCTTAATATTAACTATTATTTCATAAACTAATGGGAATTTACAGTTAAGTTTTACTGTGTATCATCGACCACTGATGAAAACTAGTCAAACAAATTTCATGAAATTCAGAGATGGGTGGTACCATTAAAAGAAAATAGATTTGGAGTAGAATGAATGAATGAATGAATGAGCCCGCTGTGTCCCTGAAGGGCTAGGGTCTCCTACAAGAGGAAAAGCTCATATTAATAACTCACGTGGTGAGCTATTCCACGTGAGAGAGGCGGTATTTTGAGTCAAGTCACTGTGGGTATAGTCATTTTCACAGTTCATTGTACTTCTTTAGTCGTTGTCCCAGTTCACTCCATGCACATCTGTTTCGGGCGACTCTGGACCAATGCACCCTAATTTTCTTTTTGAAGTAGTCTGCAAATCTTTTTCTTGGCCTGCCTGGTCTAACTTAAAATAAAAATGTTTTTGGAAAATAACAAAATTGTAATACGAGGGAGAATCAAAAAGTAAGTTATACTTCCAAGTTATGGCCATTTATGAAACCACCTATACATAGGCTATGACAACGTACAATGTACGTTCACTTTTCCACATAGTCCCCAAGAGACTGTAAACATTTCCCGGAATGGTCAACAAACTTTCCGACTCCGGATGCGTAGAAATCACCTCCAGCGCTATAAAACCCTCTGGAGACAGCTGCTTTCACCTCCTCATCGTTTCAGAATCGTCGTCCACCGAGATCCTTTTTCAGCTTACCGAACACATGATAATCGCATGGCGCTAAGTATGGACTGAATGGAGGATGATGCCACACCTCCCACTTGAATCGCTTCAGCAGTTCGGACGTTTGGCGGGCCGTGTGAGGTGTTGCGATATCAACAAAATCTACTGGCGCTCAATTTTCCCCGCCGCTTTTCTTTAATTGCCTTAAGCAACCGGTTCAACGTTTGACAATACGCAGACGAGTTGACTGTCGTGCCTTTCGGCATAAATTTCACATGCACCACACCCCCATGTCAAAGAACACTGTCGCCATTACCTTTCCTGCTGGAGATTGAACCTGGGCCTTCTCTCGTGGTTGTGATGTGGTGTGCATCCATTCCATCATTGTTCTCTTTGTTTCGAGGGTGAAGTTGTGTACGTACGTCTCATCCGCTATGATGATTCACCGCAGAAACTCGTTGCCTTCCACGGAATACCATTGCGAAAATGCCAGTGACTATTAGAAACGTTGTCCCTTGTGAACATCCGTGAGCAGACGTGGGACCCATCTTTGACACAGTTTACGAAATCCAAGGCGCTTGTGAACAACGAAGAACACACTGCCATACGAAATGTTCAGCATGGTGGCGATTTCCTGCAATGATATGCGCCAATTTTCTCTCATGATCCCATCCACACGGTCAATGTGCGTCCGGCGTCAATTTGCTTACACCACTTTAAAATACCTGGGCGAGAAATTGCACGCTCACCATATACAACAGTGATTTCACGATTAATGTCCGTGCACTACTACTTGACGCGTCATTGAGCCTAGCCCGCTCTGCACACACAAAAAGACGGGATACCACATCAACCTTCCTATCGGACGTAAAAGCAGTTACTGCAGCTTGCTCCGCATTTACCACGGTTACGACACACAGCGTGCTCTTAAGGCGAGCTAGTGTAACTTACTTTTTTATTCGCCCTCGTATAATAACTATAAAATACAATATAATATAATTGCAGATATGATGCTCAATGAGGTCTGTTAGAAAGGCATAGCGGTTTATTTGGCTGAACACCAAAAAATATGTTAGCAATCGGCGTATGCAGGATTGACTTCGCACTGGGTCAACAAGTGGCCCAAATCCCATATGCTGTATGCCTCTAACAGTTAATATTTTCTGCAAGTCAGGTGTGGTCGTCCTTAAGACAGGATAATCTAGGAGTGTCAAAAATACATGTGATTTTCCAATACTAAGTTTATTCAAAAATAGAAATAATTTACTCTTTGACACACAATGCATGAAAACAGTTTAACTCCGTCTTTGGAGATAAAAGAAAAATAAACTATGCCCTCTTGGTAGGCTATGGTAACAAGCTTCAAAAACAGTAAAACAAATTAACTAACCCTTGGTTCAGTATAAATTACTGATATATAAATGAAGCCTTTGAAAATAAAGTTATGAGAAAACTTTTATCGTCAAGGAGGCTTTGACAATGCCTCTTGTAAATTTAACCATGCATACAAATGAGGGTTTTAAGGGAACGAAATGAACTTAGCGAACTTATCTTTTGCTTTGATAGCGTTTCCTTCCCTTTGAGTGGTTTCATGCGGTATGCTGAACTTCCAAGCAAGACAGCATCGATGGATGACCACATTCGACCCACAGCTTTGCCTTCCAACCCTGGTCGAGGGCAGGAAGAAGAGAACCAGGCGATGGCTGTTTCCCTTGCGAATTGTAGTAGTATAACCTTGCCAGACTCCTGTTCCGTCTCCAACCGGACAGGGATGTCTCTAGGTAAGCTCCCAAACCAAGCGCAATGCTGAAGAGGGCAGCTGGAAATCTGGCGGCAGGCAGGCACTGATGTCGGCTTCCTTCTGGGCGAGAAACAATGTTCTTGCAGTGGGAATCTTCGACGACAGCCAGAATTCCGTAGATGGAGAGAAGTCCTTTTGGTACAAGTATTGTACAAAGGTAGTCTTTCGTAAAGCACGTACTGTGTGTTGTACATATACGAGTTGACTTCAGTGAAAAGATCACAAATGATTCTAATTCAAGATTGCAATTAACTCGCGATAAATAGTAATTGTAATACTGTTCACTTGAATGTAGAATTAAAGGAATATAAGCACTAGTTAGATATATGTCCTTTGACCTAATTGCTTATACAAGATGGCGTCCTAGCCACGTGAATGTGATCTTGGAAACTTCCTTTAAGCTGGAAGCTTGAGTACAGAGTTCAATATTCGTCACTTAGAATATTTATAAATAGTTACTTATTCTGTGCCGATGTGCGCAAGTAATACTATGCAGAATGTTTTATTGCAAAAGGCAGACTGTATCGCTTAACAGTATTACTACACTTTTCAATAAACTGCTTTGGACAAGACGTACTTTAGATTTGTAGATCGTGCACTATAGAAGACTACAATATAAGACTTCTTCGGATTAACTAACATGAGAGTTAAGTATGCAAAAGTACATGAAGCGAAAATTTGTGCAATATAGAACTTCTTCCTTAGCGAGCGGTGTGCACCTTGTAGCGAGACTGCGTAGATATATTGGCAAGCGGTAGAGCGTACTTGTCAACAAGACTTGACTGACTAGACTGATGTACTTGTTCGAACTAGCGGTGTGACTGAACTTATTGAAGGCAGGCAGACAACTCACTGCCTCCTGAATATTGAAGGGTCCTGAGGGGGGTGGGGAACATTGATTACTACAGACTAGAACATTCCAGATGATTTTTACCCCCAACCTGTGTGTCGCCACGAAGAAAATAGTTCACGTCAGCCAGCTATGACGTCATTAATGGAACTACTTAAGAAAAATTATGCAACTCAGACAGCACACAATATTACACACAAAATAAAGAAAAATTATTCACATGAAATGTGAACAAGGTCCAACCTTAAGATATAGTATCAGACTGTAGAAAGGAGTAAAGTATTCAGTAATTTCATTGATTTGGAATAATTCGTAATTTTTAATGTGCATTTTTATGTTTTGATTGTTTTTAAAATAAAAATAAAAATGAGACAGATTGTTACATGTGCTATTCTCATGTAGAAGGATCAAGTAAAACATGAAGCAAATATGTACAGTCACAGTCAAATATTTCAAAATTTCGTAAAACGTGAGTTTGCTAAAATAGGTAAACTCCCTAAAAACTGACTGACCTATTTCGAAGGTTATGCAGCCCTAATGTAAACAATTGTGGACTAATTGGTATTTATTTTATTTCTATTTACTTCTTAATCATGCACAACTTCATCTCCGATATTTATGCCAGTATGCCACCTTACCAGTAAATTCCTTGCGTATGATACAGATCTACTACATTTTAGGTTAGATAACTATCAACTATGTGATTTTACTTTTACTCTTATTTATGATATTTCTAGAGACAAACTGAGCTTATATAAGAATATTATGGTTTCTTAAAACATTACAACCATTAATTTATCCTTTTTTAGTGTTCTAAAGTAAATCAATCCATTGAGCGGCATATAAAAATACAGTTCATGGTCAGAGGGGAATCCTAAAACGTTTTCGTATAATTGCCATAACAAAATCGTTCTCAGAAGAACAGAACAGTACATAATAGAATATGTATTTTCATTTTAAAAATTTTACATTAATAGGGATTGTCTTAAAACCTATAATTTGGCTAAATTTTAATTATCTTCCACAATTCGTATAAATATAGGCTAGGCCTGCCTAATCTATGCATTTAAGTTGGGCACTTGAATTTTAGGTGTTTTGCTTATTACGCATGTCTAATGCTACAGCCAACAAACTTGTCGCTTAGTACAGAAACAGCTTGCGAAACCTTATTGAACGCATGAGCTGAGGGTAATTACTCATAGGCGTAGTAGAGAGAATCCTTCTGGCGCTGCAAATCGAACTCTGCAAGCTCAGTTGGTAGAATATCGGCTTGAAAACCCGAAGGTTATGGGTTCGAACACCAGTGCCAGAAGAATTTTTCTCCTAAAATATTTTCAAGTATATGCAGTTAAAACCTCTTTCAATCAAGATAAATAATAAAAAAATTAAACACAAAGAAAGTAGTAGGTGAAATTTAGATTAAAACATGTTATCAATCAAACATGAAGGTAAATAAATGAAAAGTAGTCATATTTGTATTGGCTTTGTTGAATTAACTTGTGTGGTATGCTTTCTTGTATTGATCTCCGAGCCTAAATTCATGGACTGGCCTATTTTTAGTCCTGTAATTATAACTCGATATGCTTTGCAAATGCATCACATCTGGACTACAATCACCATCTACAGAAAGCTAAGTATAGAAGTTCTCACACATTGATATGTAACAGTAGAAACAAACTTAATGATCTGAAATTATTTAAAGTTTAGAAAGTATCAATCTTTCATCTGTAAAACATAAATAATAGGCCTGCTATAGATTATTGGTTTATTTATTTATTTATTTAATCAAGAATGAACAATACAGGTATACTCCCAATTGCAATGTCCTTGACTATGCTAAAAATACATCATGCACTTACAATAACCCAAATGTGAAACAGGTGAAAAAAAGTAGGAAAGTTAGGATAATTACCTTTGTAAATGTAAGAAGTAAAGAGATTAGGAGAGAGTATTGAGAATAAGAGAGATTAAGTAGAAAGCAAGAATGAAGAGCATAAAGAAAAAAAGAAAAAATAATAAAAGTAAAAAAGAATGAAAATATGTTAGTTGACAATATAAATTATAAAAATTATTACGTAATTTAAATTGTGTGAGTCAACTAATCTACATCTCCACGAGTTTGTCATCACATCTGGACTACAATCACCATCTACAGAAAGCTAAGTATCGAAGTTCTCTCACATTGATGAGTAACAGTAGAAACGAACTATCCAAAAGGAGAAGAGTTACTACCGCTACATAACATAGGCTATTCTTAAAATGTAGCCTAAGCATATAGGCTATGTGAGAAAGTTTGTGCAACATGTTTTGCACTATTTATTTTAATTGAAGGCTTACATTTATATGGGTTCGAGAAGAGTGTGAAAGCTTTTGGAAAGCTTTTAAAAACTTCTAGTCTCCGATATGTGTTCTCAATACCTTGCTTAGACCCTAAATGAAGCAATCGAGTTGTTTGTCAATATTAAGAAATGCAAAATTATATTACAAAATTCTATAATATGTTAAAGTAATTACCGCATAGGGCTATTCATATTTTTTATCGGTTTCATTGAAAATGTTTCAGTAGCTGATTAAACACACATCTAAACCCTGGTAAACCAAATCGTTATAAGTTCATGTAGCGAATAATACAATATTGCCAGTGGCCATTTTATGTGGAAAACATGATTGTCTTGATTAAAATTAACAAATGATAAATATTTTACACTATAATCTTGATAATTCGTCCTACAGGCATTTTATACTGAAGCGTATTACAACGAATATTTTAATGAACAAACAATGGAGTGATAATTATGTAGTTGAGATAAATCGTTATTGACACCAATACTCGTATACTCGTATAATCTTTAACTGTGTTCACTTGTACAAATCCCCTCCACTTAAAGGAGCTGTAAAGAATCACTTTGAAATACATTCTCAACTCGCCCGCCCACATTGTGTGGTGAGCATGTGGTGCATACTGATGACCAGAGGAGAGGGCCTCTTAAGCCTCCCGACATCTCAATCTGCCTTCACTATAACCTGTCACACTAAATAAGCCTCCTCATACCATGTTCTTACATCTTCCACATCAACACTAATTTGTTTATAAGTGTGCACTGGAGAGAGGAAGGGTAGTTTTATAAATTGAATATTTACATCTTGTGCAGACTTCCGAGTCACTGTAATTACATTAAGTAAATAATATTGAAAAGAACATCTGTTGTAAATTCATGCGTAACTCTCCAGCTATATAATTAATGTTGGTAAAGACCCACATGATTCTTCGCCGAAATAAATAATTAATTGATGTAAATAGATTATCTGACGTGCTCCTGGGAGGCTTTTTCGAAGCATATTATTATTTGTTTCGTCCTTGGATATTTAACTCACAACTAATAGCCGAGCAGCTAACATAAATTAAATGACTGATCAAAGCACAAAATATGGCACACTCTTTTGATGAAAAGTATGTCATTATGTAAAAATTAATAAATTGGTTAATACTAGCCTCCTTTTAAGCTCGTGGGGAGGTCCATAAATTAAGTAACTATAAAAGTACCTAATTAAAAAGGAGTAAATATTCAGAATATTAAAGCTCTATGTTATCTTGCGAAAATGTACGATAGGATGACCAAATAAAGAAGTGGTCCATGCAACTTTGTCTTCTTTGAAGAAGGAAAATATGTTATAGTAGGCCATATTGAATTTATTCCTTAAACTTATTTAAATTTAAGTTTTTTATTACTCACAAATACAAATTAGTCACATTTTTATCCCAATAGCGTGACAAACAATACGTTAGCGGGTGGCCGAGACTTTAGCTTGGCAGACTCGCATACGGCAGGTCCTGGGTTCAAATCCCGTGGAAGGCCAATTTGATTTTCTCCTTCTCGTGTTTCCCTAGCCGCAAAGGCAAATGCTGAATTATATATTTAATTGCCAATACTGATAACCTCTTATTTCATCATCTTCTTCTTCTTCTTCTTCTTCTTCTTCTGGCGAATAGCTCTTGCAGTCTAGCTAGCGCCTCCTTAATGATGATATCCCATGCTTCTCTGATTTCTGCCTATCTTCTCCATCTTCTAATCCCCATACTATTCAAGTCCTTCTCCACACAATCCAACCATCTTAATCTTGATCTTCCCCTACCTCTTCTCCCTCCAGGTTTGCTTTAAAAAATATTTTTAACCGATCTGCTTTCATCCATTCTAATCACATGCCCAACCCATTCATTTCTGTTAGCTTTAACAAGTGTTACTATTTTAGGTTTTCTATACAGCAAATTTAGTTCCACGTTTGAGCGTATTCTCCACCCGTCTTTATCCTTTATTGATCCTTTTATTTTTTAAATATTTTCCTTTCCCAACTTTCCAACTGTGCTATCATACCTTCCGTCATCACCCACGTTTCACTTCCATGCATCACAACTGGTTTAATTAATGTGTTATAGATCTATAATTTAATTTGTTTCGACAGGTATCGTATTTAGGCCTACATAGTTTTAGCCAAGGCAAAGAAGCAACGATTACCTGCAGCTATTCTCTCTTTGATGTCTTTACTAGAATCATTATCAAAGGTGATCAATGAACCTAAATATTTAAATTTATCAGCTTCCTTATATTTTACCTCATTTATCATTATTTCATTATCTTCATTTTTTGGTTTCGATTTAGATGTAGGCCTATTCATATGTACAGTTTTCTCCACATTAGCTTCTGAACCTAATTATTTTGTTACATTCCTTGTTTGTTCATTAGCCTCTTTAAGTCGTGATAAATATATGGCTATCATTACCAGATCGTCAGCGTAGGCTAAATATTGTATGTAACTATTCAAATAGTTCCTTCTTGGGTTAATCTGTATACTTCTAACTATCTTTTCCAAGGCCAAATTGAACAGCAATGTCGAAAATGCATCCTCTTGTCTGAAACTATTCTTAGATTCAAAGCTGTCTGATCTTCTTCCATTAACTTGTATTTGATTAGGCTAGTGGTTTTCTGCAATGTTATTTTAACTGAATTTATTAGATTTACTGGTACAACAAGTTCTCTCATTACATTAAACAATTGCTGACGATTTATGCCTGTTTAAAGTCAATGAATAATTGATGCAACACTATATTATATTATATATGTTTTTTTTTTCAAGATCTGCCTCAGTAGGAATAAGAGGTCGGTCGTGGAGCGGACTTTCCTAAAACCACATTGGTAATCACCTAGAGCAGGCCTGTCCAACTTCAGAAGTACTGGGGGCCAAAATATTTCGACAATTGCTGCCGAGGGCCACACACTAAAAGTTTCACTTACATAAATATAACAGTAAAGTACAGAAGACCAAATTGTTGAAATGGATTCATTACCAGTAGGCCGAAATTAGAACTTAATGTGAGCACTGAGAATTATCAGACTCCTTCACTAAAGTATGGATGTCTACTTCTATGTTAGTAACTGCCAGTCTTAGTAGGTGTAACAAGGAATCATCAGTGAGACAGCTCCTATATTTATTTTTTATGAATTTCATGTTGGAGAAAGCACTCTCACATAGATAAGTGCTTCCAAACATTGAGGAAAGCTGCAAACCAAAATATCTAAGCTGAGGAAACCTGCCCTCTGGAAGTAGCTTGAAAAAGTTGAGCCCTCTTTCAGACCTGGTTTGAAGAAAAGGATCAGCCTGATGATCGCAGAGCTCCAGTTGATACATGGATGGCTGATTCTCAATATCCACATTCAAAGGGTCATTGAAAAGGAGCAGTTTACCCTTAATATTTTCAAAGTCAGAAAATCTTAGATTGAATTATTGAATAATAACTTCAATATTTTCACAAAACTCAGAAAAATTACCATCTTCAATTTCTCCTGACAGCTCTTGACATCATGAAAAGTGTGTTAAATCATTTCTTGATAAAGTTGATTTCAGAAATTTTAGCTTATTTTTGAAACCATTAATATGACCAACTAACTCTGAAACACTTCGATTTTTGCCCTGGAGTATCTGGTTCAACTCATTCAAGTATTGTGTCAGGTCAGTCATGAAAGCAAGCTGCCTTAGAAAGTCTGGATCTTCAACCCGTCGAACAAGATTTTCACTATCTTTGGTACTGTCCTTTAAAAATACTGGAATCTCATTCCTCAGTGCAAAGAATTTCTGAAGACATTTACCTGCACTCAGCCAGCGTACATTTGCGTGGAGTGATAGATCTCATCCAAAAATTCCCGGAATCTGCAGTGAAGTTGTGCCTTATTGCCACCACGTATCTTGTTGGAAACTGTAACGACTATATTCATTGCATCGCTTTGTTTTACTGACTTCCCACACAACGCCTCTTGGTGAATTATGCATTGGAACATGGGGAAACTTAACCCAGCTTTCCTAATTAGTCCTAACAGTCCTATATCTCCTCCTCTCATACATGGTGCACCATCAGTCACAATACAAGAACACTTTTCAAAACCGCCATATTTTTCCACTGTTTCATGTACTGCTTTAAATATATCTTCAACCTTGGTGTATCCACGTAAAGAACATAATTGAAGAAGTTATTCTTGTGTTGCATAATCACTGTTGATCATTCGTATGAAAATCAAAAGTTGACTGGTGTCAGTCTGGTCGACACTGTCATCCAAGCATAGTGAAAAGTAGCTGCATTTTCCAACCATATCTTGTAATTTCTTTGTTATTTGTCCTCCCATACTCTGTACTCGTCTTGAGATTGTTTGATGAGAGAGGGGAACAGCTGCAAATTTTGCAGATAAATTGCTTTCACCAAATGCATTTGCCATAGCAATTGCACATTTCTGAACTATTTCTCCATCACTAAATACTTTCTTATCTTTTAAAAGTTCCAATGATACACTGTAAGAAGCAGCTAATGCAGCTATCTGCGTAGGCGACATTTTTGTAACAATACCTCTGATTGATGAATCATATTAAATTTAAAAACTTCAATAATACTTATCACAAACAAACTATTTCTAATTCCTCTTCATTCGTATATTTGTTAAACAGGCTGAAGATGACTTTTCTTAAAGTCGAAATGCATTCCACATAATAATTACTATAGGATAGCGTCTTGGAAGTTGCCAACAACATCATAATAACAACTTTTTACAATTAAGAAAAAATAAGATATTCAACTACAACATCACCAGTAAGAAGAAAGAAAAAAGAAAAAAGAAGAATAGAAGAAAACTCAACAAATGCACATGTTTTTAAATATTATACTAAATCTGTAAGTACATTGATTTTACAAGTGCATACAAATACACTGATTATACAAGTGCTTACGAACACGAAGAAAACTTTTTAACTTTAAGTTGTACAAATATTGAATAACATAACTGTTTTGACACAGTACATAAATACTCAAGAATAGTCTTCTAATTAGCATTTACTTACAGCAAGTTAGATGAGTTGTGACTAACATGGTTTAACCAACCTATGTGCTTTCGATGTTTTTAATATTTTAATATACAAAGATAAAACTTTAACACAAGTTTTATATTATCAATCGGACAATGTAATTTTAATTTTATCTTTTTAATTTTTAATTTATATCTTATATTAAACAAGCCCATACATATATTTGGCAAATCTTCTGTGAGACTTATATATCATATTGTACCATAAATTACGAGTACAACAATAACTTTTTGAACATATAATACAAATAAATATTATAAATCTTTATGAATGTTCTTGGCATTTCCTACGTTCTATCCTAACTTACAATTATTAAGGGTATAAGGAGGATTGAAATATTTTTCTAACAATACCTCTGATGATTTAGGGTTTTCTTATAATCTTGTACAATTGCAGTTCTTGAAGCCCCCTCATACTTCTTCAATTTTGTTCGTGTGAAGTAGTGTAGTGTCTCTTAACATTGTACTCTTTACAAGAAGAAATTATTTTCATGCACACAACACATTGCTACTTGCCATTATTATTTGTGACGAAGTAATTCAATTCCCATGCATCTTTAAAACTTCTATTTTCCTCTTGTATTTTCCTTTTCTTACTAATGTTGCTCATGTTTGCTCGGTCTATCTAACAACACTGTCATCTAACAATTTGCACGAACACATAAAAAAGCGTACACAACCTCCCGTAAGCACGTAAATTAGAAACAGGCTTGCTCTCTACAATCAAAAACAAAAATTTCCCCCTCCGCGGCAGCTTTACTGGCGCTCTGAACACGGCCAATTGGATGCTTCTCGTGATCATAACCTTGAACAAATATTCCGCCACAGTCGGTAATATGCAATGCCCTGCGTCAAAGCGCGAAATTTCAAACCAGGATTGGTTGTCGTGTTAGAAGTATCCGCCGGCCACGAAACTGTGAGAGGAGACCGCGGGTTTGACAGGCCTGACCTAGAGTCTCTTCCGTTTATTCCACCAAATACTTAGTTATCACACTCGTTTCACATCCATACATCACAACTAGTTTAATTATTGTGTTATAGATATGTAATATTTAGAAGAGAGATTCCTCTGTAATTCTCACAAGACAATTTATCTCTGTTCTTTTAGATTGAACATATAATTGCTGTTTGCCATTCATGTAGGATTTTCTCCTTCTCCCAAATCATTAAAATCAATCTATATATCCTATCACATAGAGCTCGACCACCATACTTCAGCAGTTCACCAGCTATTCCATCTGTACCTGGAGATTTGTCCATTTTAAGTCTTTCAATGATTTCATACACTATACTTTTTGTGGGTCTCGGTAATTCATTTTCCGGTCCGTAAAATTCTATATTATTTTCATTTTCTTCATTTAAGCTCGTTCTACTTAAAAGATTTTTAAAATATTGAACCCATCTTTCCATCATCTTTCCTTCATCCCCTATTATTTCACCATCAGTATCTCTGCACTTAGACTTCTTGATTTAAAACCTTCTTTAAATCTCCGTACTCCCTGATAAAATTTCCTGCTTATTCTGTTTGTCTGCATTCCTTATAGTTCTTCCTCCTCATACTCCTTTTTACTTCTCAATATTCTATTCGGTTGTCGTAGTATTGTCTTATATTCTTCTCCTGCTGATCTCGTTTTTCTACTTAACATTTTTTGTCTTGCTTAATTTCGTTTGTCTAAAATTTCTTTACACTAATCGTCAAACCATTCTTTCTTCTTGTCCCTCTCTATATCCAATCACTTTTCCAGGTACCGTTTGTATTCATTCTTTAATTTGTTCCCATTCTGCCTCTACATAATTCTCTCCAACAGGTCTTTCTTCTAAAATAGTTATCATCTCTTCCCGGAAGCTTCGGGCAACCTCTAATTTATTACGTTTACCTATATCAAACTTCTGGTTTACTTGCCTTTTATTCCTTCTTACTAAAAGTGATCGCTATCAAAATCAGTCCCTCTACATATTTTCACATCGATTAAATATTTAGTATGTCTTGAATAAATCAGGACACGATCCATTAGGGTTTTTGTTCTTCCATCTGGAGATTGCCTGCTATTTTATGTAGGCTATATTCTTATGGAGGAATAGTGTACTGCTCACTGTTAAGTTATTAGTTATTGAAAATCTGCCAGTCTATTTCCATTATCGTTATCTTCATTATAATTATATGCTATATTGTCCCATATTTGTACTATATTGCATTTAAGTCCCCCATAACAATCTTCCTATCGTACTTATTTAATTTCTGGAGAACTCTATTTATTCCATCATAATATTGGTTCTTGATCTGTTCCTCTTTTTCTTCCGTACGTGAATGTGTACAAATTATTAACGCGTTACATAATTTTCCTTTCATTCTTAATGAACACAATCTTTCATTCAGTGGGTCGAATTGTAAAAATGAAGGCTTCCAACTTCTATGGATTAGAGAACCAACTCCAAACATATTTTTCTTACTAATTCCACTATTACGTGTTATATACTCTCCCATATCACTTATTCCCCCTTCTTTCCACCTAATCTCCTGTATTGCTGCGATCTTTACCTTATGGTTACCAAGAACTTGCATAACTGTTTTATTGCTCCTGGTTTATACAAGCTAAGTACATTCCATGTATCCATGAAAGATAAGTCCTTACTTCGGTGCCTAGGTCGTCTTAAAACATCAGTCCTGCTATCTTCATTTAGTTTCTGAATCATTTCAAAATTCAGAGTTGGGGTGATTAGCCACAGCCTCCTAGATTTGATTTTAGGGTTTTCTCCCCCAGAGGAATTCCCCTATCCACCGCCTGGGGAAGCACCCGTTGGGAGGCCAACAACTCCACACTGAACTTATTTCATCTTATGTCATAATAATTCGTATTTCTCCAAGCTTTACAAAACAACAGAAAGCCAAGACATGCGCAATAGTTGCACTCTCACTATTAGTCCAGTCAAAGGTAAAAAAACACTGAAAACGAAAAAAATCGTGTAGTTGTGAAATTTTGCAGAGTTGTCGGGGGCACTGTCCTGAACAACATAATAAAAGTGTTTACCTAACAGTGCTCTTATGTACATCCTGATGGGATGTGTGGCGAAATTATTTTTTTCTATTCCCAATACCTCTCTAGATATCCGCCAGCAAAACAGCAAATTTAAAAAAAAAACCTCTTTCGCCTCACGCTTTTCGACACACTTTGCCTTCTAGCGTTTAAGCTCTTAGGCATATAGCAATGCCTCTGTAAAAGAAGTTGTAGGCTAATAATTTCCCTTTAAAATGAGTGGCCATTTGGTATTTTGTATTCAAATGTTCAAGAGTTATGACAGTTTTAATTTCGGACTAATTTAAACATTTTGACAGAAAACAGTACTTCTCACTTTCCCTATATTTAGAGGTTATATCTTTGTATATACGCTGTATCCAGCGTATTTACACCGTCAAAAAAGTTAAGAAATATTACATAATCATTAAAGTTGCATTTATTAAAAATCCGATCTCGGTACAAGCACAGTACATCTAATGGAAAATACATTATAGTTCAGGCAACAAAGGAAAAATTGGGAGGAAAAAATCACGTGGTTTTTAAATTTGCCAGAGATTTGGGGGAAAGTGTCCTAAACAACATACTAAAAGTCCTCATTGATGGGGGTGAGCGGGGAGGGGGGGTACGTTTAAATGTCGTTTCTCTCAGTGTTCCCTAAATACCCAAAAAAACTATGGGTTCTAGCAAAAAACAGTTTAGCATAAAATTAAACTACATAAAATTTCTTACAAAATTGATCTGGATCATAATTCTGTAAGATTAATAGTTCAGGAAATATAAGCCTATGATGTATGACATAGTTCTGGAAATTCTTTTTTATATAGACCTGTTATATTATATTTTTTTAACACAAAAGGGAGAAGATAGTAATTAAATGGCACGATGTCAAGCAAACTAGTTCTTACAAACATATACTTACTAAAGGTTAACTTTTCAGATAAACCTCATAATTATAATTATAATTATTTTATTATTATTGTTCTTCTTCTTGTTGTAAAGCTTAGCCGTTTTATGTTTCATTAATTACCGGCAATTAAAAAATGGTAAAGAATTATATCTATTTATAAATTGTAAGACATAGTAGGCCTACCTATAACTTTAAATAAATGTTTACTTGTATATGTGGTTCTTGAGACAACATTTTCACACCATATTTTATCATTATGCAACTCGGTGTGGTAGAAGATATGGAAGCCGAAAAGCTGACATTAAATGCTCATCCGTTTGTGGAACCTGCCATAGTACATGCACCAACATTATATCATTAGATCAAAAGGATTAGTTTCAAATTCATGACGTCCAAGGAGAAGATATCGTTTAGATATTCTTTCATCAATGTTATATATATACTGAGTGTTTGGTAGATTGAAAAATAGAACCCTAACTGAACATACAAAGTATTAGAGAATCAAAATAAAAAATAGACAGGTAAACATCTATTCTACTATGTCTCACAATTTCTAAATATATTTATCATTTTAACAATTTTACCAAAAAATTTTAAGCAGAAACATAATGGCTAATAGTTCACGTTTGTTATTATTTGCACTTATACCATTCTTCTAAGTTTTACAATAATGACGAGTTTTATTGTAACGTTTACCTTTATAGTATATTTTTCTAAGAACTAGGTTGCTTGGTATCGTGTCATTTTAATTGCTATCTGCTCTCGTCTTGTAAAAAAATATACATAAAACAAGAATTTCCAGAACTATGTCATAATTTATCTCCCTTTAATTCCTGAAACATTAACCCTACAAAAATATGACTTAGATCAATTTTGTAGACATTTTGTTCAGTTTAATTTTATACATAAACTATTTCTGCCCAAACATGTAATTTTTCAAGATATTTAAGAAAATCTAAGAAAAGACTTTATATGTGCCCCCACCCCTGCTCACGCTCCATGTATTTGTACAGTGATCGGATTTTTAGTGAATGGTTGTGTAATATGTATCAGTAAAGGTAAGAACAGTTCCACCTTGTATCCCCGTAAATATAAAATATTTAAGATCAACCTAAGAAGTCTAGGCTTAGGAATTAATAAGAATATGAGCTATTAAGATTAATTAAGTCTATTATTAGGCCTATTTACATACATCTATGATTGCTGACAGAGTGTAATATCAACCAAATTCACTTAAAGCCTGTACACTGACCTGCAGATATATTTAAAATTTAACTTGTTACTAGATGTAGGCCTCTAAAGCTGATTAAAACTTATAAGTTAAGGCACAGAAATGTGACTGATAAATTAACTTGTACATATATATACAAAATTAGTGGTATAAATACGCAGTGAAAAAATGTGACGAATCACAAGTCCACAATAATTTACTAAAAATACAAACGTCCGTTGTTAAAAATCTCTTCATGGAATGTATACATGTAAGCTCAGAATAAAAGTCACTTCTGGTTAAGTTCTGGTGTTGAATTAAACCAATTGTCCTAGACACTAGTTTCTTCTTAGGTCATCGTTATGGGGATGCATTCCGGCATATATTATGCCATTTTTAACCCTACTAACACAAAAATTAAACGGTGTAAAGAAAAGTTATTTTATAACTGTGTTATGACAACTTACGATAATTATGAATTTATACTTTATGAAATGAATAAATATAGGTTGTAACTGACCTTTACTGCATTGGAAGCTACCTACCGTCGTGAGCTGAGTAGACTATTGAAACGCTTGTAGATGCCTGTTCTAGGTTAAATCAGAGGCTAGTTCAAAAAGCGTGTTATGCTCAACTACGTTTTCATTGAGTAGTAATTGTTTATTTTTGTACACATGAAAAGATTCTATCGTGTTCAGTCTTATGCTTTTATCCTGGTAGTGTATGATTTCCATAGTGTCGTCTATTTCATTTAACTTATGTGACAACAGAGATATGTCAAAATAAAATTTACATCTAGGAAAATGTATAGTCGGTTAAAGAGGGTTTAGTCCCTTCTTTATAGAACTTATCTGATTTACATTAAAAGTAGAATCTTCTTGACCCCTGTGTAAAGAGTGTTACGTCCCACTTTAGAGATGCTTTAGAGATGAATAAAATCAGGTAAACTGATGTAACAAAGTGCCAGTATGATTTTGTTTAATCAATTATGATTGCAGTTGTGATGTGCAGAATACAAAAAAAATTCAAATTGGCCGGTTTCGGGATTTGAACCATATAACTCCAGAGTGTGAGGTCAAGACGTTACCATCTCGGCCACCTGGGTCAGTTTAACGGTCTAGTTGGATAAGCGTATGTAAAGCAATAGTGTTATTTTCTGTCATAGCTAACTGTATTTTAATTTCCAAAGCCTTATAAGATCACAGTAAAACAATGGCCTATGTTGTCATGATAACTGATGTGCATTTAATAAATTCTTTCGAATACGTATATTACCTTAAAATAGGCACTAAATTGAGCATTACTCCGAAACAGGTCAACCGATTTTATCCATTATCAATAGACGTCTTCCCATGGATATTATAAATGTGTGTACCAAGTTTCATAAAAATCCGGTAAAGCGTATTTGAGTTACCGCGTCTTTAAAATAGACACTAAATTGGGTTTTACTCCGGTACCGGTCTACCGATTTGGTCCAATATTAGTAGACGTCTTTCCTTGTACATTATAAATGGGTATAAAAAGTTTCAGGAAAATCCAATAAAGCATATCTGAGTTATCGCGACTTCTTATATATTAACATAAAAGGCACTAAATTGGGCATTATTCCGGTACTGACCTACCGATTTGGTCGAATATCAATAGACGTCTTCCCATGGACATTATAAATGCGTATACGAAGTTTCATAAAAATCCGTTAAAGCGTATTTGAGTTATTGCGCCTTTAAAATAGACACTAAATTGGGTTTTACTCCGGTACCGGTCAACAGATTAGGTTCAAATTCAATAGAGTACTTTTCATGGGCGTCATAAATGCGTATACCAAGTTTCATGGAAATCCTATACAGCGTATTTGGCTATAGTGCCTTTCTAATATAATCTATTAAAATAGGCACTAAATTGGGCATTACTCCGGTAGCCGTCACGGTGGCTCATGCTTAGCGCGTGGGACTGGCATGCTAGCGGTCCCGAGTTCAAATCTTGGGGCTGGCGGGCGTGTCATTTGTGGTGGACAAAGCCGTGACCTTTGGGGGTTTTTCTCGGGGCTCCTCCCGTTCCCCCTTCATTCATTCCACCAACACTCTCCACTTCAACTTCCTTTCCCCCCTCATTATCATCCCGTTCCCCTTTACTGGTTTTCGGCCCAGCTCCTGCTGCAGACTCTGCTGCGGGCCTCCCCCGTCCTGCCCCGTTGCTTGTGGTCAAGAGTTGCTGGTGGTGTACCGTGCCTTTGGGGCTCTCAGAGGGACCCTGGGTACGGTGCACGTGGAGTGGTACCTGGTCCTTGTTCGATGTAGGGGAGCTCCGTGGGGGCTCGTGGTGGAGTCTGTTGACTGGGGGGCCTTAGGGCATGCACATCATTCGTTTCCTAGGGGGTGTACAATGGGCCCGCCTATGAGGCCTACGTGCGCGAGCCCGTAAGGGCTCAGCCCCTGAGCCGATAAGATAAGATTACTCCGGTACCGGTGAACCGATTTGGTTCAATATCAATAGGGTTCTTCCCATGCACATTATAAATGAGTTTTCCAAGTTTCATGAAAATCCGAAAAAGCGTATTTGAGTTATGGTGCGTACTAGTGATGAGCAAATGCAAGACCAAGACCAAGACCAAGGCGGTCTTGGTCTTGGTCTTGGTATTGCACTCTCAGTCTTGGTCTTGGTCTTGCATAGGTAACTCTGGTCTTGGTCTTGGTCTCGGTCTTGCATAAGTGGTCTTGGTCTTGGTCTCGGTCTTGCATACTCGGTCTTGATCTTGTTGCAAGAGTCTTGCAGTCTTCTTTTACGCATCTTACATGATTTAAAGTTACACCGATTACATGTGTGTTATTGCTTGCGAAAGTAACGAAAGCTAATTGCTTTTAGTTGCAGTAAACAGTAATGTGATGTCACGCTGTTTGCCGAAACGTCCATTGTGATATAAGCTAGAACAGTAAACTTTGAGTGTAAATTTAAATACTCTCTGTTATCCTATTGCAGAACTTTAAACCCAAAATCCACGAGATGCTATACACTATTTGAGAGTGTAAAATTATGAATATTATATTGTAACGTTTCAAATTGAACGGCTGTGGAGACAAGAAGTAATATTAACAGGATGTGTATGAAATGTTTAAAAGACTTCCGCATAGGAGAGAGGTTCTATCTGACCTGTTTAAAACTGTATAATATAGTAACAACATAACGGCATTGAAGCAGATGCTTTAGAAATTGTGCAATCTATAGCAAATCACACAATATCCATTCGAAACCCAAACCCATAGGCTGCAATAAATAATATTTATCTTTTCATATACCCGAGTTCTCATTTATAACACATTGTGAAAAGATCATTTCTGCACTTTAAAGATTTCCGCTACCTTCCATAAATTACTTTCTACTTACTTTCAAGTTTTGGGCCTTCAACTAATTGGGTCATAAATAATCATAATTATTCTTCATGCAAGCAAATATTTCTAGACCAGGCATTTTCTACTTTTAGTATTTTTTCCCATTCGATATGCATCGTTAATATGAATCACCAGCAAGAACTTAAACACCGCCACCGTCATATGTCAATAAGAACATTGTAGTAGTAAAAAAAGATTTTCAGTGGTGTCCTATCTATCATCAGCAAAATGTAGGCCTGTATAGCTACAGTACAATCAGATACGTAACTGTAAAGTAATAACTAGCAAATACCCGTCAAATAAGTTCCTGTTCTAATTAATCTACGGTTAAATTGTGTTTTATTGAATAATTATGAAGAATACCGGGCGTATAACCTGATTTTTTTTCAGACTTAACTTTATTTTTAAATTTTCTGCAAAGAGAATGGAATGAGCTGAATAGCTATGTTATATTTTGTTCAAGTAGACAGGAAAGATTCTATGTGAGAGTAGGCTATGAATATTAATGATAGGTGTAAAAAAGGATACCATCGTTAATGAAATAGGCTACTGAGCATGTTAATAGGCGTTTTAAGTTACGGGGGCTACTGTTTAAAGTTTCAAATCCTCAGTCATAGGCCGCCCCCATGGCTGAATGGTTAGAGCGCTCGCCCTCCACCGCTGGGACCCGGGATCGGATCTCGATGGATCCATGTGGAATTTATGGTGGACAAAGTGGGGTCGGGGCATGCTTTCTCGGGGTGCTCCGGTTTCCCCTGCCATAAGTAATTCCATCGTTGCTCCATTCATCGTAGTATGACCATTTGGTTGTAATAAAGAATTATTATAAATCCTCAGTCATAGCTTTCTTTTAACCGAGTGAGAGGTTAGAGAAACTAGTTATTAAATAACTGTATGGCAGAATTTTTAAGTTTTTGATAAATTATGTGTTCAGTATTTATATTGTACGCAAATTGAAATTTCATATATGGCTTTGGACCTTTGTTACATCTGTTTGTCTTTCATACCTTAATACTAGAGAACTATTGCAATTAAACATTTTAAAAATGAATATGGAGTGTTTTTCGTGAATTTAACTCCCACCATTTGAAGGAACTAACTGTATGGAATGCCATTCAGTGAAATCCGTCAGATTAATTGTAAGTTTTCATTGCAGTAATTTGTTTTAACGTAGTGGTGAGAAAGGTAGTATACGGATTTCATATGTATTATTGGAATGGTGCGCTCATTTGTGGATACGGACAGCGTCACGCACCGGGTCGCTCATTTGTGAATACGGACAGGGTCACGCACCGGGTCTGCTCTCATTGGTTACCGCACGATGAGGCAATCTCTACATTATAGGCCTACCAGCCTTGGGACTACCCCGGCTAGCGATACTGCGGCGCCTTTGAGTAGCGGTCGTTGGCTCGCTGCATACACAATGGGGCTTTATAAAACTTTTTCAAATAGCAAGACTGCAAGAGTCTTGCAGTTAGGTCTTGTTCTTGCCAGAGTCTTGCAGGGTTGGTCTTGGTCTTGGTCTCGGTCTTGCATGGTCGGTCTTGGTCTTGGTCTTGGTCTCGGTCTTGCATTTTCTGCAAGACCAAGGCCAAGACTGCAAGACCAAGACTGGTCTCGCTCATCACTAGTGCGTACAGTCACACGGACAGACGGACAGACAGACGGACAGACAGACGGACAGACATTTTTTCGTCCCCCACACAATCTCATAAAGTACCATACTGGCACTTAATAAAACCATGAGACACACGTCCATAAGTGAAATTCTAAAGGTTCGCATTGCAGGTTATTAATATTTACTAATGGTATGTGCCGTGCTTTTTGGAGTATGACTTAGTAAACTCAACACAAATGTAGAGAACACTTTTATCTATAACTCTGAGGACATATCTCAATTGTTGAGGTCATTGGACTTAACTCTCTTTGCTCCCACACGCGCGAATTTTCATCCTATCAGGCACGATGTATATTTTTCAAACCTTACTTAAATCTACAGATTAATCTTCATAGTGAGCATGTTATCTGAAATTACCACTCCATCACAGTTTTCATTTCCTAGTTGTATTTTTGCAGTCTGATTTCCGCAGTTTAAGGCATTTTATTTAGGATACGAGCATGCTATTTAATATATGTTGTTTTAGCTTTAAATTACGTTGCTTGGAAGTCACTGAATGGAACTATCTACAAATTTAAGGTTTGAACTTGAGAAACTGTTATTCATGCGATAAGAGAGCATTTCCTCAAAAAGTCTGTTTTGTTCTCAGGGTATGTGAAGTATTTCATATTGTTTAAATTTAACTTGTCCAATGAGCCAAGATTACAGTACATTCAAAGGGAAATTGTTATAAGTGAAATTCCAAAGGTTCGCATTGATGGTTATTCCTATTTCCTAATGGTATGTTCCCTGTTGCTTTTGCATTCACCTTCTAAATTATTATTATTATTAACACTATTATTATACACTATCAAAACTTTGTTCAGTCATATTTTCGTTGGTAGGCCTAATACTAGGGTTATAGTTACGTACAAAACATTGCTATTATACACGAGTTTACAAAGCGTTAAGTTGGCAAGGAATGGTTCATTAAATACATTAGTAAGTACATTTAACTTAGTAATTTTCTTTACTTTTAGAAAGTATAGTTTCCCAGAACTATCACAGAAGATAGGTCTTTCGCCAGTAGAAAACTTCACAAGGTTCACAAGAAAATGGTTTATTTCTTGAGTGTGCACACATAGGATTTCCTCATGTGATATTTGTAACATCACACTCCTATGTTACAGCTTACAGTATTATAAATATTTTGTTAAATAAATATTTATGTGATTGACGATTGGTTAGTCTGGTGAGTGGTTTACCTTAGGTTATGACTGTAGAGGTTAAATAACTGTTCTAATTCTAGTCACTCCAGGCGTCTCTAGAGGATAGACGAGTAAATAAATCTGGAACAGTCTGATTTTCTTTCCCATATGTGCATTCTGAACTGTCTGAAATTTGAACTCTATGCAACGTATACCGCAAATTTAGCGTGACCGTAACTATAGGCAACTCATTTAAAAATCCAGGGACTGAATTTTTAGAAAAATCAACTGCTAAATTCATATTTTCTGTAGTCCAGGATTACTTTAATTTATTATTATTATTATACAAAGGCTATTATATATACGTATACACACATAACTATGTAGGCCTTCACAGGGTAGGAGGTGTATAAGTGTATTAATTTTAAGAGCCCATTCTTTAGGTTATAGGTAAACAAAAAGTAAAATGGTATGTTGGGGTTTAACAAATAGTTAATAAAAAAAATAGTACATTGTCTCTGCTCATTAAACCCCTATTTATGGTACAAAATATTTGGCACTTATGTCTTACAATATTGCAATATTATCACTACTCCAAAATGCAAAATTTCCCTATCCTTAGCAGTTGCATATGGAGAACCGACAGGTCTTTGTAGGAGGCATGAGTTCTCCATTCCTTGTAAACTCATTTTGTGATATCTTCCTTAAATCCTGAATCACCAGTCATTTGATTAACCGTTCTAGTGTTCCTTGTTGTTTGTAATTTTAGCGCAAGCTTTTATTTTTTAATATCCAAAATTATAAAATAGCTCTTGATATATCATCCGGGGAAGCCCTTCATGTCCTTGTATGGTCAAATAGGTATGTAAGCGATTCATAGACAATCCCTCTCCCGACAGGTCGCGGTCCTGTAAGGTCCTGGCGGTGTGGTTCCTTTAAATGTTCCTAAAAGGTAAAGAAAGAAACCCCTGACATTGTTATATTAATACGATTTAACATAATTGTTAGTTTTCTTACACCTAGACCTTTCTGTGCTAAAATAATATCATCAAATTTAGTAGTTGCGTCTTCGCTTTATTTTCTAAAATCAATAATATCCTGTAATGGTTCCACTCTATTAACAAACAAATGAAAAAATTAACATTTACTGTGTGCACTAAAAGCGGGGAAGGCTACTCAATAAATAAAAATATCAAATGAAAGAATATAGAATGAAATATTAATTGAAGATGGTACTATAGCATCAGTACCATCTTCAATTAATCTTGCTTTTTCATGTTCTTTCATTTAATATTTTTATTTATTCAGTAGCCTGCCCCACTATTTTTTTTACACACAGTAAAATGTGAAATTTATTCTGACAGCTTACTTTTCGGGAAGAACATAATCTGAGAATATTTGAAAACAGGGTTCTTATGAAAATATTTGGGCCTAAGAGAGATAAAAATGGGGACCGGAGAAAACGTCATAACGACGAGCTTCATAACCAGTACTCGTCACCAGATATAGTAGGGGTAATTAAATCACGGAGGATGAAATGGGCTGGACATGTTGCGCGCATGGGGGAGGAAAGACTTAACTTATATAAAAAATATTTAATGGGAGACCCGAAGAGTAAAGACCACTTGGAATACCTAGACGCAGGTGGAAGGACAATATTAGGATAGATTTAAGGGAAGTAGGATTTGCGAGGGATGATTGGATGGAGTTAGCTCAGAATAGGCTTGAATGGCGGGCTCAGGTAAGCGCGACGATGAACCATCGGGTTCCATAAAATAGATAATATTCTTTTAGCTTGCTTAGGAATTGTCTATTGCCATTGAGTAAGTAAGTAAATATGTTAGGTACTGTAGCTTAGAAAGGCCTAATCACAAACAAAATAAAATCAGGTAAACTGATGTAACAAAGTGCCAGTATGTTTTTGTTTAAACAGTTATGACTGCAATTATGATATGCAGAATATGTTTTTTTTTTTTTAATTGATTTCCAAGTTAAGCTCCAGATTTATTCATTAAGCAGGGCTTACGGAAGAACAAAGGTCTAGTTTTTTTTTAATGAGATTAAAATCTTCCAGCATCACCTGAACTGTACAGATATGTGATATCATGACAATCGCACACTCACATAAAAATGTCAAAAAAAAATTCAAATTGGCCGGTTTCGGGTTTTGAACCATGGACTCCAGAATGTGAGGCCAAAGCGTTACCATCTCGGCCACCGGGGTCATTTTAACGGTCTAGTTGGATAAGCGCTTGTAAATCGATAGTGTTTTTTGTCATAGCTACCTGTATTTTAATTTCCAAGGCCTTATAAGATAACAGTAAAACAATAGGCAGTGTTGTCAAGATAATTGATTTTCATTTTTTTTTATAAATTCTTTCGAATACGTATATTACCATAAAATAGGCACTAAATTGAGCATTACTCCGAAACAGGTCAACCGATTTTATCTATTATAAATAGACGTCTTCCCATGGACATTATAAATGCGTATACGAAGTTTCATAAATATACGATAAAGCGTATTTGAGTTATTGCGCCTTTAAAGTAGACATTAAATTGGGGTTTACTCCGGTACCGGTCAACAGATTAGGTTCAAATTCAATAGGGCACTTCTCATGAACGTCATAAATGAGTATACCAAGTTTCATGGAAATCCGATACAGCGTATTTGAGTTATGGCGCCTTTCTATTAGAAAGGCGCCATAATCTATTAAAATAGGCACTAAATTGGTCATTACACCGGTATCGGTGAACCGATTTGGTTCAATATCAATAGGGTTCTTCCCATGGACATTATAAACGTGTATACCAAGTTTCATTAAAATTCGACAAAGCGTATTTGAGTTATCGCGCGTACAGACACACGGACGGACGGACGGACAGACAGACAGACAGACGGACAGACATTTTTCGTCCCCACACACAATCTCATAAAGTACCATACTGGCACTTAATAAATCGAGCAGGAAGGTATCACATTGTTATTTTATTGATTAACCTAAGCGGAACCTAGTAATTTGTTACTGTTTTATGTTTTCAGAGACTCTAAGATTGTAAAACATATTTATTTTATAGGGCAAAGCTAAATCTGATGGAGGTCAGCGAACTGCATCCGGTAGTGTGAGAGAGATGAGAGTTCCGGTCACTGAAGCCACATACGGCCACGCCGTACGCGTGTTTTCATTATTCCTTGCAAACAGACCTTTATGTGATGATCACAGGATAAGACTAGCTATTAGCTGCTTTCCAATGAATGAATTCAGTCTAACGGCAGTCATTAAGGAGCAGCGGGTTCCATAATGCTCAAGAGATTGACCCTAATTAGGAATAGCCATTGAGTGCTTATCTGTCACTATAGTATATATATAACATAATAATAATTTTCACATTAATTAGTAGAGTAGCTAATTTTAAAATAAGGTTTCCTTAGATTTTGTAGCAAATCTTATGAAATTAATTACCTATTGTACTGAGTCTACATATTGTTTAAGTTGTATCAACAGTAAATACTAGGAAGCGTAAATTTATTTCGTCCATTTCGTTCCGTGATTTAACATAGGGATCAATAGAAAAGCAAGTAAAAGTGAATCATTGATAAATGGTGGAAACTAACGGTGAACAGCAGATTCACTCAAAACTCTGAAATAAAATATTCTAATTTTATAACATTTTGAAATAACAATGCTATTGTTAGAAAATATTCATAATTGTGCAACACGAAATTCTTATATCTGTACCTCAGAGCCAAAGGAACGTAACTCCAAATTTAATATTTTTTTGTTTTTTTCATATTCTTTACTAACTTCTTGACCTCTATAGAACCAATTAATATTAAATCCATAATTTCATTAGAAACCAAGATATTGAGAGCCAAATAGTAGTAACTCCATTCCCCTTTATTGTTCATAATTTTGTTTTTCGCTCCTCCTGTAAAATTTAGTTTTTGGCAGTTACGCTCGTTTGGCTCTGAGGTACAGATATAATATAGGCTAGTGGTCATTCGATCACGACTTTCTCCCTGATTGTGTCCTTTAATTATATGATTTAATGTTATGTTTTAAGAAACACAATTTTCCATGGAACTCAATCCTGTTTCTTCTAAATCAGCAGCTGATATGTTCCAACATCGAAGTGTAGGCTAGCTGGAAGCTCGTATATGTCGCGCGAGCAGATTTTGAACAAACCTATATAAAGTTCTCGCACGATATCTGTGCCGATGAGACAGTTACTCGCTAGAGAGAGACATGCTATTGTGCGAGAGAGAGAGGTAGCTTGGCCTTTAGAAATAAAAAGGAAGGTATTGTTGTGCGAGAGAGATAGGTAGCAGGCCAATCGACGCTACAGTCCCCATGAAAACATAATGCAATGATTTAGGCAATTGGCACAGATTTCGTGCGGGATCTTTACACGCTAGTTAAGGTGTCGGTAAACACTAAATCCCCTCGTCTCAATAACTTGATCCTAAGATAACCTCTGAACATGTTTATTTGTAACCCTCATCTAAGCTCCTCTGGTACAATTTTCAGTCGAATACTTTAGACTAGAATGATCTTCATACCTGTCGGAAACCCAGTTGAATTGTTAGAAAGAAGATTAATGCCATTGCTACATTGTAGTTCAGTAATATAGACCCTAGTTAGGCATACTATTTATTAATGCCTTAAAGAAAAGTTCAAAGACGTTCATCCGTGATAATATCAGAAACTGAAGTAGGCCTATGAAAGTTAAGTGTTCAGAATATGGGAACCTCTATAAAAGACCACATCAAAGAAACATACGCGGGTCAAACAGAAAGTAAAGAATGAATTGACATAACTAAATAATAACGAAATATGTCAACAGAAAACTTTATTTACCTTACTCTATTTCTCAATACAATCGCCATTACTGTCAAGTCATTTATTCTAACGTGTTACCAGTTTTTCATTGCCGATGTTATATTCATTTATTGCCAAAGACCTGAGCCTGGAGTTTTGCTAAGAAGGCAAGGAATAAACGCAGAGGCCTATTGTGCAACTCTTCAACGAGTATGACGCGCTATCCAAAACAAGACACGTGGAAAGTTGTCTGAAAAGGTGTTTTTTATTCACGACAACGCTCGGCCTCATTCGGCTACTCAAACACAGGCACAACTTCGACGTTTCAAGTGGGAAAGTTTTATACATCCTCTTTACAGCCCTGACCTGGCACCCAGCGATTTTCACTTGTTTCCAAAACTAAAGGACTTTTTGGATGGAAAAGATTTCCCAACCGATGAAGACCTTAAAGTGGCAGTGATATCCTGACTCAGGTCTGTGGCGGTAGAAGAGTATAACATCGGCATTGAAAAACTGGTACCACGTTAAAATAAATGCCTTGACATCAACTCGTTACTGAATACGTAATGCATCTACGAGCGGTCACAAGTTGCCAGTGAACAGAATGAGAACGGATTATTTTTTATAACATAACTTGCTTATAAATTTAAATAATGTAAACGTGTATAGATTCACCGGATCGATTCATCGACAGTCCATTTATGTAGTATGCACACAGTATGATAGAATATTGAGAACAAAGTAAGAAAACAATATTAATATATATTATATATTATTAATTACAAAATATTATATAGTCTTAATAAATCCTACTCGAGATTAACCCGCGAGTGGTCGCCTTATGAGCATTCTTCGCACACAAAGGTTCATACTTTTTTTAAAAAGGATTTGGTGGAAGGGATGGGCTTATTCCTCTGTCTACCTGACTTTTGAAATGCCTTCTTTCATGTGACCGTAAATATTCATATTCACTACTTTTATTTTACTCTATATAATACACTGTTGTCCGAACGTGCACTATGGTGTGACAATTTCTCTCATCATGCGACCAGTGACGTTACTTTTCTTACGATGTTTCGAGCGAGAAATAGGCCTATTCGGAAAGTGCACTACTGAACCAAAATGCAGGTAGGTTTTACATTTAAAATTAAGTTAATTCAAACCAGATGTAGACCTTATTTTCATTTATCGGGACTGTGGCAACGTATTATTATTATTATTATTATTATTATTATTATTATTATTATTATTATTATTATTATTATTTAGAGGACATGCTGAGATAGGTACATGTTTATATAGACCCATATAGTCATTTTCGTATATACGCCCTTAAAGCAAAATGCAAGAGCGACATATAAATTAATATGTAGGCGTATGGTGTGAAAACAAACTAAATTTTTCTGATATTAGTTTAATTCTAACTAATTCTAATTCTAACTAATTCTAGTATATTTATTTTTGACAGCTGAGTTTTTCCTTATGTTTATCCTTAACTATTGTGCCAACTAACGCAAGTTTTGTGTCAAGGATGTTTACACAATAGTGAAAAGATTTCCAAGTACAAGATAAACTAATAAGATTAGCAACTTAAACTGCAGGAATAGGGACTCTTTTGTAGAAAAGGCATTGTACTTCATGTCAAATTGAAAATGGATACTTAACGAACTCAATTAATACCTCCTCAAAATTGTTAATTGAACCATTGAAGAGTTACGGCAAAATGTTCCTGGAAATTGTTAAGTGTGAGAGAAAATCTCACACGCAACCACTGGTGTTGCATTTACGCCGGCGACCACTCACAGGTTAAGAGTTTCATCAGATACAATTGCTCGAATTCGCAAATATATCGACCTAACCCCGTAATCTCTTGTGGGATTACCTATGACAAGATCTCAGAGGGAATTTTTGAACACAATACAGGGTGTCCACGCTAGAGGGATCGAGAAGTAAATGCTCGCCAGTTGAAACGAGATAAGGATATTGCTGCATTCTGCATATGACAGGAAAGGGAAACTCTCCGAGATTGTGCAACAATGTTTTCAGACCCCTCCACGCGCATACGCGCATGCGCGTCAAGAGCTTTCGACTACCAATATCGTCTATCAATAAGTGATAATGTCTAGTGAACAGAATGTATTGGTAACATAAACTTGTACTGTTACTTGATACAAACTGACCGAGTTTCAGATGATGTTCAATACAACTCGATATGTGCACCTTTTGTGGCTCTGCACACATCTAAACGGTATTCAACTTCCCGCCAAGTGTTCTTTAGCATTTGTGGAATCACAAGCGCTACTGCATTTGTGATGCGGCCCCTCAGTTCCTGCAAATTTCTTGGTCTGTCTCCTTGATAAACAACGTCCTTAACATATCCCACATGTTTTCCACATGTTTTCCACTGCGCGATCGACTACTGAATGGCGCCTGGCTTTCTTTCAAGACGAAAGCTCTTGACGCGCATGCGCGTGGAGGGGTCTGAAAACATTGTTGCACAATCTCGGAGAGTTTCCCTTTCCTGTCATATGCAGAATGCAGCAATATCCTTATCTCGTTTTAACTGGCGAGCATTTACTTCTCGATCCCTCTAGCGTGGACACACTGTATATCGCTTGCCATATTATAGCTATTAGAAAGTCACGAAACGTAGGATACATATCTACACTACAGGTATACTGAGATACATACACATACGCATAAAGAAAACTCCGTGGCGCGACATCCCCGAAGGGACAAAGCCTACCACCCGACCGCTGCGTCATCTACCTATAGGCAGATGGCAGGATTGGGGGCATGTGGTCAGCATAGCGACACCCACGGCCGTTAATGGTGGTTTCCATGACCGGAGCCGCTACTTCTCTATCAAGTAGGTCCTCAATTTGAATCACGAGGCTGAGTGCATCCCTACCAGACCTCCCTACCTCAGAAAAATCCGAGGAGGTACCGGGAATCGAACCCGGGCCGACGGATCTGTAGTCAGCGACGACACATACGCATACCCACATGTAAATTCAGTGGAGTATAGTGATAGGATACTATCTGGTATAGAACACAGGAAAGTCGCAAGGCAGTATTTAGAATCATGGGTGAAACGACTGCATTTGATGCGTTAGGAAATTACCAATTAACTAAACTCGTATGCTAAGTAGCCTATCAAACAACAATTTGGCATTGAAAATTTTGTACTAACAAACAAGTTTAAAGACATGCCGATACATGTTCGTACGTAAATGTATTTCCTAATATTAAGATGAAATAAAATTTATACAAAAGTTATATTAGAGGAAGTTTGTGTATCGCTCTTTTATCCTCGGAAGATATTTATTTCAAAATGTGTATGTTCTTAGCATAGTCTATAAATTGTCTTCACATGATGTTGTTACTAGGAGCTTTCAATTAATGTCACAATTTATTGTCTTCAACAAGGTGAGATGCTTCTGACTGTGTAGACTAAAAACCCGATTTTTATATGATCCAGTCCAACCTTAAGAAGGGAACCCATGCCGAGCGATAACCCATTAACTAATATTATAAGTCAAAACAATTCCTTATTATATGGCAATCCCAAAGAAAATACTCTTTTAGTATGTCTGTAATCTGTATTATTATTCAGGAGGAACAGAAAAGAGCGTGGTTGTGAATGACAGTGCAGATTTTGACAACATAACGTGCGGATTGGATCCATGCGATTGATTTTGCAGTTTGCATCAAGTCACGTCTCAGACCGGAAGGAAGTCGTTACTCATGCAGCACTGAGAATTCCCATGACAAATGAAGGACGAAGATCGTCCTCATGTAAAAAGTGGTATAATTGAGATGCGGTGTGATATATCTGTTGCTACCTGTAATCTACGTGCTGCTATCGTAACAAAGGGAAAGTCTCTCCCATCTCGTGACTGGTACGTGTGCATCAAGCGTTTTTTGTACACTCTGTTTTTATTGCTCCTCTTTTTTCTTTTGCTTAGCAGTTTACATCGATACCCAAACAGCCTTCCAAGTATAATTTAACACTTTCATTGCGCTGTAATTTATATAACAAAATCAATATTCAGGTAGGAGAATAGTTCGTGGCAAAAGTTTTGTAACTATTGGCTTTCCGTTCTCAAATTCGCGGCTTCGTTAACGTTTCTGACCGAGGGCACATCTATGCAAATAACAATTGCTGTTAATAAATGCGTATATTGAATTTATTGTTCCAAAATGTATGATTTATCAGTAAGTAAATGTAGCTAATAGGAGGTTGACTTCTATTCCTTGACTTAAACATGGATAGGAGGAGGTTCTTGAAAGAGGAAGAGTCGGAAAGGATCTTCAGATGCCTGATTGTAATTGCAATTAAGTATACATTTGCTGTTCTAGCAGTGGAACTGAAGACGTTATTCAGGATCCTACATACCGACATGTTATTCATGAATCTACAGACAAAGATATAGCTGCACTAGCGGGTCAGAAGAGGAAGTACGAGGTAACTAATGTTTTATAAATATAGGTCTATAAGTACTGTGACAGTCCACCGCTGTGGCTTAGGGGATGTGTTCGCTCCTCTCATGCAGCTCCTCCTTTTGCAGAGAGCCCTGGCAAGAACAACTAAAGCAGTGAGAAAGAGTGAAAGGTCGGTCAGAAATATTGCTAATGAGTGCGAAAAGCCTAATGTATCAGGCACGAAACTTTCAACACCGGGCAAAAATCGTGCAAGGAAAAAGAAATTAAAAATAATCGAATTTAATAAGTGTTTCATTCGAAGAATATTTCTAGAATACTATGATGTGCGTTAAGAAATACTAACAGTCAAAAAATTATGGAGTGCTGTAGAGGACAAAATATATTTCAGTGGTGGAACAAAATCATTTTGGAGACTTATAAAAGAAATGGGGTTTACTTTCAAGAAGTGTACAAATTTTAGGAAAATGTTAATTGAGCGTCAGGACTTGTTGTTCGCAGAGCAGCCTATTTGTGGACTTCGAGAAAAAATGAAAAGGGGCCTACGATACCTGTTGTCTACACTGATGAAACTTGGGAACAAACACATTACACAGTTAGTAGGTGTTGGCGACATGACGGCATTACCGGTGTGTTAGAAAATTAATCAGAAGGCAGAGGGCTATCAGTGGTACACGCTGGTGGGGAAATGGGCTTTATAAATGGAGCAGAACTTATTTATGAATTTTAATCTCCAACAGAAGACTACCATAATAAAATGAACAGTCCAAAGTGTAATAGATGGCTTCGCGAAAAACTTAGGCCAAATCTTACGCCTGAGAGTATTGTTGTACTAGACTCGCGCCTTACCATACTGTTCAGGTTAATAAAGATCCCACTATGGCATCTCGAAAAATCAGATGGCAACATGGCTGAAATAATAGTTTGAAATATGACGAACATTTAAAGAAGAGTGAGATGTTAAACATTGTGAAGCTAAACAAGCCAGAGCCAGTATTAAGATAATATGGAATTAGTGTTCTAAACTCAACCTTTTCACTCCGATCTAAATATCATTGAAATAATATGGCATCTTGTAATACAAAAACTTGCCGAAAAATGTCGGTTCTATTATTCTGAACGTGTTCAAAATTTTAACTACAGAATATTTCAGTACAATCACTGAAGAGGACTGGAGGAAGGCGTGTGCGAAAGTTAAATTCTTAAAGGAGGAATACTGGCAACGCGATGCTCTAATGGAAGAAGGAATTGAGAAGATAGTTGACAATATGGGTTTGGAGAGCAGTGATGATGAGAAAGGAGAAAATAATTATGATGATGACAGCACCACGGATACTGCAAATGCTAGTTCAACAGACACTGTAAGTGAAATTGACTTCATGAAATCAATAGCTCTACTTCAGTATTAAAAGGTATGTATGTATGCATGTATGTATTTTTATAACTCCATTTACAGCATGTCCCATTTCAAATGCAATACTATATGCCCTATTTACAATATTTACATAGGTATTCCTATAACTAGATTTCAGTTTATTATTTACAATGTTTACTTTTATTTTATTGCTTTAGTTATTACTACTAAACTCCTCACTTTAAGTAGGCCTATAATTATTATTACCTTAATTATTACTGTTCACTTTTATTATTACTTAATATTGTTCCTTATTATTTTCTTAATTTTCCTTTTCTATTTTTAATATTACTATTTACAATTATATTGAAATTTTACTGGTTCTTAATCGATTTTGCTTAGTTCTTCCAAATCTAATTTATTTACAAATCTTATAAAGCTTGTTTTGTGTCTTTTAATTATTTCTTCTTTGCTTATTGGCCATGCCAGCTCACTTCTTGCAACACTTGTCTTAAATGGTTGTCGCTGTGTTTTTAATTTAGGAAACTCAAAATCAAGTAGTCCACTGTTTGGTCACCTAACCCATATACGCACTCGGCACTTCCAATTATTTTGAACCGATGAAAGTGTGTCCTGTCAAGAATGTTGTCAAATCAGGGGTCAAGTCTAATTTAAAGTTTATTCTGCTTTTAACAGTGGGGAAGTTTGATTTCGTTACTTCTCCATTTTATATTTTGTTCCAGTCTTCCTCCCATTTGGATATGGCATTTCCTCTCAATTTTTCCAACATTTCACTTTTTGGTATTTTGTCATAACACAACTCCGAGTCCCTGTCCCTTGCTGCTTCCTTTGCCAGATGATCTGCAAGTTCCGGAGGACTCCGACTGCGCGCAAGATAAATTTCTAACTGTTTTAAAGTGTCCGACTGCGCGCGGAGGTCCGTTTTGCGTTTAGGTCAACTGCGCGCGACGGTAAGTTTTGGGTATAGGTCAACTGCGCTCGGCGATTATTCCTGCATTTTCCTTCCCATTTTTTGGAGACTTAGGACTTTTTATGAATGCCGGCCTATTTGCCAATCATAGGTATGGTAAAAATTTATATTCACCTATAATAACCAAACTTTGTCCCCTTTGACTTTTCATAACTTGCAGAAAAGCGTTTTAGTCCATTGCTTTCTATAGAGACACACACGATGAGTACATCGTTTTATATACAGCTCGCCATTATATACACTCGGAACAACAGTGCTACCACCCCTACAGCCTACAGCTAGACTATCGGAACAATCGATAGTAGTTAACAGTGCTACCATCCCTATAATCTATAGCCACAAATTTTCTAAGCAAATGACTAACATTATTTACTAGTGTTACTTAGATGAGAAAGACTCACAAGCATTTGACGTAATTGTGGTAGGCTCGCGCTCAGTTGGGCTGTTTACAATCCAGTAGCTTGCGCGCAGTTGGGATAAAATTGACGCTTTCGCGCGCAGTCGGTAACCCCCCCCCCCCGCAAGTTCGTTGCCATGGTGACCTACATGTGCCTTTAGCCATCTAATGGCCGGTTTCTATAAACTCGCGAATTACCTATGGGTAAATTATCTAATGCACAGAATTTACACAATTTACACAAGAATAACACCACACAAACACAAATAATTTAAAGATAGCAATCACTTACACTTGTGGCGAGTTTCTAGATAAATGTCCTCTAGGTAAATATGAAAATGACAGAAAAAATGTTCCTACAAACTCGGGCTAGATCTGTCCAAGGGTAAATCTTTGGGTTAATTTGTCCTTTCATGGATGGCTGGATAAAATTTAACCTTTCATAGGATCAATAACAATAAGAATCAAAGCCTTCTGAATTAAATTAACTGTACAACTCCAAGGCCTTGCTCATTATATCATTGTGGTTGAAATGGGACTAATTTATCCATGGGTAATTTACCCATAGGTAATTCACAAGTTTGTAGAAACCGGGCATAAATTGAATCAATTGTTATTTTATAATAGACTTACTTGTTTACGGATTGTTTCTATTAGTGTTTCGTGGTTCCTCGGGTTTGTTAATGGAATGTGGGCCATTTACCCCATATACCTGGCACATAGAAAAATTATAAACGGTAACACGGACACAACTTATTTCTATATAGTAGACCTACATCAACACACCACTCCCTCACCCATTGTTCAAACCGGGAAATTCGGTGCAATTCACGGGAATTAATTGTTCGAGCAGCCATAGCACCAGCCATTCTCACAGCATGCACATGTTTGCACTGCGTCGGTAACGAGCGTGAATGAAGCATTTGCCCAGCCTCAGTAGGCAATGGGAGTGTTGGTGTCCAATCTGGGTCCCGCGTAACCGCTTAGAACATATCGCATACAAACCCACATATGAAATATAGTAGACCCCGAATTAGTTACTATAGAATTTTTATTTTTTAGGCACTTATATTACTCATGCCCCAGTAGTTTAACACTGGCAGGTTCCTTAAACATGAGATGTTACAACTACTTTTCCTTCCCAGACGTCATCCATTATCATTCAAGTTTTATAAATCGGAATCTTATAGCTGATGCAGTTTCCCCCGCACCTGCAATGATTCCTATATAACTAGCATGATTCTACAAGTTCCTTCATTCTAGCAAGGCCTTTAGGCCTTCTGATAACTTAGTTGAGGTCTGTTTGAGGATATCGTGACTTTCTGTTATAATTCTACGACACAGGACCCAGAGCTTTACTTTTCTCCCGGAGGAAGGAATGCCGTGCGTTTTATTGTCGAAACCCATGAGATTAGTCAGGAATGAACTACGAACCTTCAGACTAAAGGAAATATGCGCCTCAATAAAAAAAGGTTTATGTTAACACGGGGATGCCAATGGTGCCTGGGCACTACTCAGTAGTTATAAGAACTTAAAACATAAAACGCATTTAAAAATATGTCACGCCTTGACCATTCAAACGATCCTTTACAGTGCGTGTGAGTGAACGCAAAGCTTCAAGAATGCGCACATTCTCATTTTTTTTCTGTTATCATTGGGACGTCGAAGAATACCATCGCAGATTAGTTGTAATATCTTAATTCTTTCGTAGTCATTCCTGATGCTAACTATTCTTGTCAAAGAACACATATAAAAACAAACTCAGAAGTATAACTCAGGACATTTACGAAATCTTGTAGTAATTGTCCTAGAGCCATTCCAATTTTTATTTAAAATGGTGAAGCAAAATTTGTCATAAATGTAAGAATTTAACAAAAAGAACATCGAAAAGTCGAAAAATAATACAAACTAATATAAGGATAGAAAGTTAAGGAAAGAAATTGAGGAACTCAGTACTAGCGTAGACTTAGTATAAAATGGATCACATTAGGCTATATAGGCCTAATCTTTGTTTCCGAGTACCACCTAAAATAACAGGAATTGAAATTATATCATTTAAATGGACACATCTTAAGAGCAGACTATTATAGAAAAATACCTACAAAATGGAGAAGTTTAGCTCCATATTAATCAGCACTTAACTTTTAAAGAAATAAACTAATGAGATTTTCCTTATGAACTAGTCACTGAATTATGTGCAGCCCAATTAGAGACTAAATATCTAAATATCATAATTATAGGAGTTTATCACATCCCATCTGGGGATTTTGACAATTTTCTTAAAATGTAGATGTTCTACCTCAATATCGTCCACAAAAATACGTTTATGGCCCCAGTAAAATTGGAATCCAGTTCTCTAGGTTACCAGTAAGCCAGGGGTGGACACAATGCACATGCGAATTATTTACCAAAATTCCTCATATGAACGCTTGTCACATGGAGTAAGTTATTCCAACTAAGTTACAACAGAAAATAAACAAAATAGAAGAGAATTTCATCCGTGATCGATGCAATGCAACTTCTGATGCGGTTTGATTATTAACGACTGGTTATATAGCATTGTTCAGCCATGTTTACTACACAATAATTCATGAGCACATTATATAATATATTTTCATGTTCAATAGAAACAATATATTTTTGTTTTTTGTTTTATGAATATATATCTACAACTACTGTACAATAATAGAGAATACCTGGTCATAAAATCACTACGTTAGTGTGCCTCATAATAGGCCTGCTCTATATGATGTAGGCTAAATGTCTTTGGGTGAGGTCGACCATTATGGATAATCAATCATAGGAGAGAGATTTCGATATCATTGGCGATATGAATAAAACTCTAGCTAGCTCAGTTGCAAGAGCATCGGCACAGAATTCCGAAGAAGATGGGTTCGAATCCAAGTGTCAGGAATTTTTCTCCTAAGATATTGTTATGGGTAATGTTCAACAGAAACAATAATCTGTGGTTTCATGAATATATATTTACACACTTCCATTATTCGCTAAACTCGAGAATTTCTTGACCACTCGTCGGCAGGGCCACACCGATTGGTACCAACTACCAAGCGTGCAATGTCGATAACATGATTACGTCCAGACTTAACTCAGCAGATGTCAGAGTAGTTTACGGATTATAAAGGAAAAACCTCTGTGTTATTTAGTATGGGATAATTCGATGACGAGTACAACTATTTTTTAATCATTACAGGAACGACAAATGAAATCAGAGTTAGTGGAAGTTATCATAGGAAACTATTAGAAACGAAAGAATCGGACTTCCTAGTATAACGTGGTTTTGCTGCATTAAGATAAGTAGAGGCAGCTAGAGTGTAGATTAGTGACGTGTAATGCCAGTGATATGTTAGATTACGAATAGTTATATTAGCTTAGCAACAGTATATTAAATTGCACACGTTTCGTTATCCAATATGCCACATTGAATCTCTTCCTGCACTGGGAAGTTCCATTACTGAGAAAGATCTTTCCTCTTTTTCTTTCCGCTGCTCAGGACGGCGAGATCAGTAGTTGCGGAGTAAAGTTTGCTGTTCACTAGCTTGGACATTGTCTAGCTGTTCCCACATTATTATAAGAAATAACTTAGTAAAGCGATGTCAGGCCATGGAGACCCTAAGGGTTCCAGGAGTTTCAGGCTCCCAGATTTTAGTCATTCGGCACTTGGAGATGGTAAGGTAGTCAGCCTTACGCACCGGCCGCCTTTGCCCCCAGGCTTGCTTCTGGTACTCATTTCTGTTAGAGGCTGAAACGATCCCAGGGCCACCAGAAGGATTCGACCAAAATTGAAAAATCTCAACGACCTCATCGGGAATCGAACCCGCGACCATCCGGTTTGTAGCGCAGTGCCTCAAACACTAAATCGCGGCGTACCCCACATTATTATAAAACTTAAAAAAATCAATATTTTATTTGAGAATGACCACTTGCACGCAGTGGCGTACCAAGGGGGGTGCGAACGGGGCGGCCGCACCAGGCGCCTTAAAGAAGGGGGCGCCAAAATTGAAAAACGTATTTTTTAGTTTAAGAAAAAAATTATATTTCAGGCATAATACGAGTAAGGTTTTATTGGTCAAATTTTCTTTATTACTTTGTTAATACCGCAGTAATATTATTTAGAAATGAAATAAACGTTTATTTTTAAGCTATTTATAGACAATACGAAATAGGTCGTGGGCGCCGAGCACACAGGAAAAGTTTACGGTGTAAGTTAGCAATTTTATCAATTGAACGTGATGTAGCTGCTACTATAGACTTCAACTCTATTTTAAATAAGTTTGCATCCATCAAGGCTAGGAAGGCACATTTTAAAATTTTTGTTATGACTCTGAAACTTCTTTTCTCTTTATTTGTTTTCAAACAAACTAACCTTATAATACTTACAGTTTTATTTCATTCATATTTTTCTCTTTATAATGTGTTAAAGTAACATACTACTTATTAAAAATAAATAATTGTGAACATTAAACTGTGTTTAAATTAAACTCATTGAATCTTGAACCTTTTAGTGTTAGGGGCGACTACCAATTAATTAGCCTCGGGCGCCAAATAGCCTTGGTACGCCACTGCTTGCACGTCTTCTTGGGCACGAATAGGTCTAAAGACAGTAGTTTTAATTTTCCCTCCTCAAATCACAGCCCCCAGTTCTTTCTATATTAAAACTACCAAAGATACCCACCTATAGTTGGAGCGGTAATGTTTTAGACAGTGGGATTGATAGGTAGTCCTTAAGTATACAAGTAGACCTAAGTTTAGCTCACTCTAGCACATTGTACGTATCTGCGTAAGAGTAAGACGCACATACTTGTTTACTGACTAAAACGTTTCCGCGCCGACTATAAACTATAGGCCTACGTGTCTGAGAGTGACCTATCCAAAAATGTTGCACAGTGTTGCATAATATTCATCTACTGTAAATAAAGCAAGAATTTTTTATGCAATCAGAAAATAAATAAGTAAATAGAACACAGAAAATATACTAATCACTAATAGGCCTACTAATGAGAATATCATGCATTAATAATAAATTATCCCGTCGATATTACAAAGACAATGAATGAAATCTCTTAAAATTAACATACAACACAATAAAGCGAATAAACCACACTTAACCCTCTCTAACTCTAAAAATATGTTCATTTAATTAAATTGAATATTATGTCTCTGAGAAGGAAGAGTTACAAGTTATGCGAAATTTAAAATCTACTTCAGCATGTGGTGTGAAGGAGATTCTTCCGACCAATATTAAAAAAAGTTCCCCTACGTTGTCCTTACACCCTCTCATGCATCTATCGTTCTCTAGCGGCGTTCTTCCTTCCGATTTTAGAGTAGGCGAAGTGAAACCACTTGACAAAAGAGCCGACGAAGAAAACCCTAGTAATTATCGCCCTATATCCATTTTCCTAGCTCTATCTAAAGTACTGAAAACATCGATGGAAAAAAAAACATTGTAAGTCGTCAGGATTAATAACTGAGTTATATTACTGCTATTACATTATGCAAGTTTTCAATATGTGAAAAAATATTGTTTGCACTAAGGTGCAACCTCGCACGTAACATAGGTAGCCTAATGTCTTGGATGCACCTATACGGTTTTATTAATAAATTAGGCCTAATTCAATATGAAATGCAAGGGCCAATATACGAATGATTAAGATCATATATAAATAATAGGATGCACAAGAAAGAAATAACTAAAGCGAACATCAAATTCACATCGAGTCCAAAAGCAATATCAAAAGGGGCATCAATATTAGGCCCATTAGCATTGATAATCTATATTAATTACCTACCCTATTTACTTATTTAAGCCAAACCAATTCTACATACTGAAGATTGCACCTTGATTCTAGGCAATACTTGTTAATGAAGTTGCGTGGTTCATATTTAGCAAATATTTTACAATGAATTGTATGATGATATCTGAAGAACCATAACACGGAGGGGGACATGAAAGGAGAAAGCCTGGTGGCCTGCTTCGTCTTCACGGGCGAAGGCCTCCGGTCGCATGCCATTTCCTTTCCATACAACCAGCAATTTATTTTTTCTTTTACGAAAGAAAAACCCATTCAAAAATACTTATGCAGGAGTTCCATTGTGTCAGTGAATAAAAAAGGCGGGGAAACTCTTCTGGTAATTTAAATGTGACGCAGAGTTGTGTTACGTCTGCATTGTGTAATAAATAGAAAGAAAAAACAAGGTGAAGTTATGACAATGCAATAGTACGGCTTCCTTCTGCCTAACACAATATGCATTTATTTAGCTTCAACTCCCTTAAATGCATTAATGTAGCTTCAACTCCCTTATATATGGTATAATGTACACGGTGATATAGACCGACAATAAATATAACACAAAAATGTTTGGACAATTAACAAATTAATAGGCCCATGGACAAAAATCTTCACTACGTGGAAATTAATAGGCCTATACAAAGTAATAATTTATTGGTTAAATAACAAATGCGCCAGATGAATATGAAAATTACAAAAATGTAAATTACAAATTAAAATGCAAATTACTCAGAAAACCCCTTTTTATTAAAGCTTTTGAATATTATGTTTTACTTCTCTTCAAGGCTCTCAGTAACATTAAGAAAGTAGTTATTAAATTTTCTTGCAATTTTAGTAGGGTCATTTAACTCTTGTTTATGATTAACATCAGTGCAAAGGAGTTCTGGACAATCCTATTTATCTCATTTTTAATAATACCCTTTTAATTATACTTTCAATTCAACTTTCTGATCTACTGATAATTTGTTCACAATGCTGTTCTTTATCAGCTTTAGTAATTTTGTTAACATTTTTGCAATAGTGTTTGTAATAATTTTCTTTTATTGCTGGGTCGTTCTTATCCCAACTTTGTAAAGAAAGCTCTCTCTCTCTTTCTCTCTCTCTTATTTACATGAAGTTTTGATACCCTTACTCACACAACCACTTCTATGGAATTAGGAATAATAGTTTTAATTTTAATGGGGAAACAGTTTTCGACATAAGTCCGAAAAATTCTTATGAATTCGATAAACTTACTCTAACATTTAGAGAGCTGAAAACATATTTCTGTAAGGTTGCAGATTGGCAACCTTTAATCGGTCCAGCAGCCTTGTCTGGCTGCCATCCGTTTTAGCGTAAAAGTGCTGAATACTGGAATCTCAGTGGATGCAATGGACGCTGGGAAGGGCTAGCAGAATTATTATGTTAGAAGGTAGAACATGGTGAAGTTCGCTAAAGAAGCAGGGCGGTAGGGATGTAGTTGTAGAAGAGCATATATTTATCTATTTTGGTGGGGTAGTGAATAAATGGGCTTAGATTAGAGAAAGAGTGATTCATTTATGTATTTATTAGAAGCATCACCCTGATAACCATAAGATTGAGATTAATCGTTTCTTGAATTTTATTTCGCAACAAATCGCATTCATAATTGCCGCATTTCATAGAATACAAATCAACTGGCTGACATCCATATTGTGACAGGACTGAATGCGACTCTCATATCCACCTTTATCACTGGGTTCTGAGATTAAATTAAGAAATTTGACCGGATGCGGGAGATTCGGCTTCATAGAGATGAACCTTATGGCATCTAGAAATTTAAGAGGCGCTTAGTTATCTCGGAAATACAGACCAAGAGGTGGGCAAAGTTTATATTATTACATTCCGAATTGGATTATTATTATTAGTATTATTATTAAAACTATAAGGAGAATACATTTAACATGTTAAATTAAATAATAACGATCAGCCGCGTGAAGGGATCCGGCAGCGGCCACCAACTCATTGCACAATGAGTTCAGCAGTAAGTGCAAGCTTACCCTTTGCACGCTAGAATCATTTAGTGTGCAACCACCGCGTGGTATATTGCCTCTCTTGAGTTCAGTGGCTGCATGCTCATTAGGCTTTTGATATTCACAAATCATATTGGAATGTCAACAGATGATTGTTGTAAAAATTTGTTATTACATTAATATTTCATTATAATTTCCTTTCGTTTTCTACAAAGAACATTCGTGAAGTTTTGATGTTTGTAACAATGCAAATAATGTACGATATATTAATTTTGTTGTTTTGAACATAGTTGAAATGTCCCTGATTTTGTTCAATTTTATAATAATTAAACTGTAATGACACAAGTTCTGTGAAATGAAAACAAAATCTAGGCTCATTCCTTTAAATGACACACTTCCATATTTATATTACTGAACATTGATATTAATAAGTTAGTAAAGTTATATTTCAAACAAAATTCATAGAAACTATAACCCCCATGTAATACAGCAGCATTAAAGAACAGCTCAAATCAAGCATTTCTCACTACAAAATCACTCACTAGTGGAAGCTAGTTTTTTTTATTTTTGTTGTCTCTTTAGATTCACTAACTTTTCAACACCTGGAATCAATGTTTGTGCAACGGCCAGTATAAGTTCACATTTTACGTTTTCATCTGACAATAAAATTAATTGACTTCTTCTGCAGGTTTTGTTTATTTTCATCAGTGAAAAAAAAACTGTTCGCATATGTACGTAGATCCGCACATAGACAAAATACTAGCAGCATGTCTATGCAGTCGGGGAAATATAGTTCCGGGAAACGTCACTCAAACTTCTATATTGGTATGTATTACCATAAATGTAGTGGTCGATGGCCTACGTTTTGGATTACGTTCTACATCCGACATAATGCTTGGAAGTTGGCGAAAGAGACGACCCACCCTGCCAACGGAACCCCATCTCAGACTGACGTAACCTGGTGCACAGGGGTCGCACAATGCAAGCTTGTTTGCACGCGCACAAAATACAGCAAGTTGGAGACTACTGGGTTAGACAGTATAATTGAGTACGATGGGAACACATTCAAACCAAATGCCTAATAAGGACTCTAGAAAATCAGGATGAATCTAAATTCGTTTAATAATAAGTAAATAGTTCTGCAGTATCTTACTTTACTTTTTTAGTTCATGTTTTGCATTTTGCATTTGTTACAGAACAAACTAGACTTTGAAACTAATCTAGTTTAGTGAATCTAGTTTAAGATGATAGAAATATATATTTCTATTAATATTTAAAGCTTCACGTTTGTTTACAGTTATACATTCTTTACTGTTCTGGAGAAAAGTTGGAAAGACCTGCCAAATAAACTCAATGTGAAGTTTGCTTGGTGCATATTTCGTCAGTTCATCGAGAGATGTACATCTCGGGTGTCACATTTTAGTTAGCTGAGACTGTTTTACACTTACGTCGCTGCGGCTATCGAATGAACTAAAAATCAGTACCAGGAACAATCCCAGGGGTAAAAACGGCCTGTGCTATGCTTAGCTTGGCTTCACCTTTTTAAACATTTTGCTTCAGTTAACTTCTTTCTTTACTCTACTTGCTTATACTTAGCTTTGCATTAATTTCCTTTGCTTTACTTTCCTTTGCTTTACTTTCCTTTGCTTTAATTTACCTTTTCCCTGTCTTTTTCGGCTCTTCCTTTTGCTTAGATTTATTTCACTCGTATTTGTTTTCTTTTGCTTTACTTTGCTTTTCTTCGTTTTATTTTGATTTATTTACATTTCGTTTGCTTTGCTTCGCATTACTTTACTTTTCTTCTCTTTCCTTCTATTTCCTTTTCCTAGCTTTCAATTCCATTCCTTTGCTTTACTTTATTTAAAGGTACCCCTTATATTTTTTATTTCAATAATATTAACTTACTAAAATCATCTCATACTAAATAATTTACTTAGATAAAGAGGTGTAATACAAGTAGGTTTCTATCTATAATTTAGTTGATTATTTTAATACGAAAGATCCAACTAATATAATTTTACTTAGCTTTATTTCCTTTGATTTACTGCGCGTTTCTTTGCTTTTCTTAAATTTCCTTTTCTTTACTTTTTCTTTTGTTTTAATTTATTTCCCTTAGCTTCGTTTTCCTTTATTTTCTTTCCCTTTCCTTAGCTTTCTCTTGTTCTTTTTAATTTATTTTGCTTCACTTTACTTTACATTTGGTGTCAAAATATCCTATATACGAATGTATAGCTATTCCTTGACCTGGAAATTTTTTATTGAAGACATAACGCGTAAACTATAATCCATGTATTGCTATTTTTTTATTTATTGACCTCTTTCTTTATACTCTTTGCATTTCTTTGCGATATTAATCACATGATTATTATTAGGATGTGATTTTTCGCAACATCGATAAAATTCTATTTAAGAGCAAAATCAATCATATTTCCGGAATTTATATATCAAACATACTATAATCCAGTCCGGGTATTTTATATCGTACATCTGGAATTCCACACCACTTTCTTTGTGCCATCCACATCATTTACCTTTGCGGATATTTCCCTTCATGGTCAATAAAATAGTTGGTCGGTCTGTGTGTTTCAAAAGGTGAACAAGTTCATTGGTAAGATGGTTAGTGTATTAAGACGCTCACAATATTTCTCTCTAATATTGAACAGTATGTGTAAATTATGAAGTCGTCCACAACGAATATCAAAAGAAAAAAAGCCGTGCACACTTTTCAAAATATTCATGGCAAAGTGAATAAACCAGCAATTGATCGAATAAGCTTTACTTTTAAAAATCCTTTAAATAGGATGAAGAAAGATGATAAAAACGGTGGCGATGTCTGTGATATGATTTGGGAAATGGATCCACAGGCTACTTTTACATAGCCTGAACTTGTACAGTCAAATGACTTAGTAATGTGCATGCTTCTCCACATCCTTACACTTTCTGATAATGTACAGAGGTTTGGAAGGCGAAGGGTCCACTGTGTGGCGATGGATGAGTCATACGATTGGTTTCCAACCGGTCAGGGGTGGAACTATGCAGGCCCCGTAAAACAATCATAAATCGCATTACTAAGTTCGCTTACCGTGCACTCGTATGCGGGCGTTTACCGGCACCTAGATGAAGAATTTCTATCAAATTGATATGAATTGCGAAATATGTGACAAAAATGCTAAACTTGCCACCCATAATTGTAAAAATACATAAGATAGCATAAAGTTATTTATTTTGCATACATATGAAAGACAAGGGCCAACGTTAAATTAATAAAATAAGATAGTAATTGAGATGAAGATTGAAAACTTCAAGATGATAACTTTATTAAACACAGTAACTATGTTTAATAATTCTTAAGAAAAGAAGAACTGGGAGAATATAGGGCATGTGTGTCAAACATATGGCTCCCTCAGCTACGAAATGTAAAATAACATTTTCTAAAACATGATATTCTATCGGCATAGAAGACAAGTGTCTCATAAAATAATGGTAGACCTATATAGTGCATTGTTCAGCAGGAAGAATGAACCAAATTTTGAATTTCGTAATAAAACAGTGAATTTGATTTGCTCCAAAGGACTGAATTAACTTTTCCACTTTAATTGGTAATGTAGATAGTTACTTCGAGGGCTAGCCAAACCATTAAGAAGTTCGATGACTTTCTTGTCATCAAGTTTTAAAACGCTTTTGGCCCCTTCGAGAATAAATTAAAGTTTTCTTAGAAATGAAAGGCAAACCACCTGATACCCTATGTGACGATAGTAATTTGGTTGAAGATTTTATATTCATGGCAGATATTGCAGTGCATTTAAAGTACGTACATTTAAAATATTTAAGAGAAAATATCAGTTTGTAGCTTCATTGTATGATAATATTAAAAATCAACTTAAAAAACCTAAAGCCAAAATTCTCATTGTTATTCCTAATTGATTTAAACTAGATTACGGCTTTTAAATTAAAACTCAGACCTTGAGAAGGGCAACCGGTAAGCAACTCCTACCTACCAGGACTTTTAAGATTCCCACATTGCTTCTGACTCCATTCAGTATGCTCGCAACATAACACAATTATTAATGAATAGCGAGTGTAAGTCTAAAATTTTTAAGGAATTTTACATTAAAGCTCTTCAACTTAGTTTGGTTATGCACTCATTTTCAATGATCTGTATTTAAAATGTATTGATTGTCATACACATAACATCAATTGGCAAGAATGATAGGGTTTTCTTGTATGGTGTGTTAACATTTAAAAGTCGGGTGGCTGCTTTTTACAAAATATAAAAACACGCTCAACTTTTATAAGATGAAAGGTTATGTTTTTATTTCGTCAAGCGACCCTTGATCTTTAAATTAACAAATCGAGTTGCCTTCAATAAAAGTTGAGTTTGACATGCCTGATATAGGGCATTATAATTACTTCCACGGAGAACATTTTTTCACACCTATACATTTATAAATTAACAGGTGACGCAGTTTTCAAATGGAACTTTCCTTTGCTGAAAATGGGTGGGTTTTCTTCGGCTGGCAGAGTTGCTGGACGCTACTATAATGGAGTTTAAAGATTTGGTCTGCTGACCAGGGGCAGGAAAAGAGGAGGAGGAGGAAGTCCGGATTTCCTGGCAGGGCAGTGGCAGCGGCTTGGTGGCGTGGCATCATAGGCCCCATCATTTCCGTACAGAACTCAGTCATTTTCATGAGCGGGAGAGATGTTAATACACTCAAAGAATTGTGTTGCTTGTAAAAAAAATAGGAAGTGGGGTGAGGAGAGATGGCCACTACTTATCGTGTCATTACATTAAAATGATATATCGTCCCACCCCTTCTCAGGAAATGTTGAGTCCAAATCAGTTATCACAAGATCCGTGACTATTAAATCAGAATCACAGGTTCCGGCATGGGAACCACTTTAATGTGGCACATATTCTACATCCTCAGAATTTAAAAAAATATGGATTTTTCATACAAATCTGAATTACATGCATTATTTTCCTCTCCTGCCGCATGCTGTACGCTTTAATAAATATGTCTATGTTCTGGTTATGTTTTCATCCCTAAATTCTTAGTATACTGTAGGTAGGGAATGGGTTAACTCAAGCTTAACTAAAGTTTGACTGAAGTTTTCGACATATTAGGTTACTAACCGTTATTATCAGGGCCCGGATTGTGATGACCTAAAATTGTTTGAAAAAGACCTATAAACGGACCCCAAATTTTAAAGAAAATGACCTAAAAATGACCTAAAACTGATATTTTATTTATAAAAAAATTATTATTGTACCACAAAGTTATAGACTAGTTTGTACATAATTGTAAAAACTGTAAATAACTGTAATGTTGTGAATGTTCTTCATACTGGAATTGAGGCACTGGTGAGTCAAAATTGCGCACATCCTTTTGTGGTCAGCCGGATTATATTGTCGTTTATTGAGGGTAAACAGTAGTTTGCACTCTCAAATCCAAGCAGGTGGCAGACTCTGGTGCCAAGTCAATCTAATAACAATAGTAATATAATTCAAAATTTTGGCGTTTCTTTGATTCTCCCTTCCGACTGAGACATGTCAACACTTTAACGCCGAATTTTTCCTTCTTGTATTAAATAAACAACACTTCAAGGACAGCACCGCTAGCGACGAAAGATAGTTAATACACTCAATGTAAGTACATGAAAATGACTAAATAAGGAAGCAAATGACACGAAAATGACAAAATAATGACCAAAAATTGAAATAAACGCCCTAAAATTATAAAATTGCATTAAATAAAAAAAAGACCTAGTAAACATGCATTTCTATAATCTAGAGGCCATGATTAGGATTTATCCACAAGTTGGCAATGTTTATGCAGCATTAATAAAAAAATGACATGTCATTAGAATCCGGGCCCTGGTTATTATGTTCCGATTACCTTCAGTTCTGTGATCATCTTCGTAACTTATCCGGTCAATAACTGTGAAGCCATAATTATAACTTACCACCGAAGTTCGCTTTACGTGGAACTGAGGGTGGTAGCAAGGCTTGACCACAAAAATCGTGTTTCAATAAAAGCTCTACTCAACACTGCATTTGTTGTAGCTTCTATTTTAGTAATCACAAAGAAGGAATGTAGAACTCAGCAGCAATACTATTCGGTAAAATATTCTCAATGATAAAGAACAAAAGTAAAGTAAAGTGTTCCCTATTACAGGCCATGGAGGCCCAGACGGTTCCAGGAGGTTGAGGCTCCCAGATTTTTAGACATCGGCACATGAAGGTGGTAAGGTTGTCAGCCTTAGGCACCGGCCGCCTTTACCCCCAGGATTGCTCCTGGTACTCATTTCTGTTAGAGGCTGAGTCGACCCCAGGGCCATAGTGCCACCAGAAGGATTAGGCAAATTGAAAAACTCCAACGACCTCATCGGGGATCAAACCCGCGACCTTCCGGTTTGTAGCGCAGCGCCTCACCCCCTACGCTATGGCGTACCCCAAAGAACAAAATAGGAACAGTAATATTGTACTGGTACCCTTATTCCGTAGGAAAACCAGATACATTATTTCCTCTGGATAAATCTCAGTTCTTGATTGTCAAGATTTCTAAACTAGTTTCTTGACATCACTGATGAGGTGAGTATTTGGTGTGTTTCCTTTTAAAAATCTTACAATAACTACAAGTACTTTCAACCTAAACGACTAACAAAAACGTAAGAATAGGAAAAGTTTATGTGAGTTATCGTTGCTAAATTTTGTTCTTTGTAGGCCTAATTTTGTAATCTTGTTGTTCTTGTTCGTATTCTTATTCTTATTATGATTATCATTATCATTATCATCATCATTATCCTCCTCCTCCTCCTCATAATCATCATTATCATCATCGTAATTGAATTTGTTAGGTCTAATTAAGTTCTTACGGCAGAATAATCTACTTTGGTTTATATTTTAGCAGGAACAAATCTCAGTCTCAAAGTGACTGCACATAAACCAGTTATGCACTCGAAATTTTCTTGAACTTTTCATGTTAGGCCTATATTTACAATAATTGGCTCTCCTTTATTATTAACTAATCTATAATATTAAATACATGTTTCCAGCAGCTCCGCTTGCGAAGACTTCGTAGTTTATATGAACAACCTTTCTTCAGGGCCCTTTATGGCTATTTTTAGAACAGCTGATACACGCGTTTCTTTATTTGAATTGTGGAATATTTATGTTAAGTTTCAAGAAAATCCGACAAAGAATATTTTTCCAATAAATAATTCTATAATTCTAGGATTAGAAAGATGAAAAGAAACAGGCCTACATGTCTAATTATTTATGTTTCGGAGTAGCCGACTTATACCAAGATTTAAGTCAACAGAACCATTAATATGTTTCTCTATTATAAACTTTGAATCCCTTTATGACCCCTTTTCTTTCATATTTGAATCCCTTTATGATCCCTTTTCTTTTATATACCTCTTAGCGATTGAATTGTGGGAAATGCTGGAAAAGGTGATTCATTATTTCTATTGTAGTGTATTTATGCTAATTTTAAAGTAAATCCAACCATAGAATATTTTTCTAATACAAACGCTTATACCCTATTTTCACATATTAGGAGTTTAATAATATAATAATAACAATAATAATAATAAATAATAATAGTAATAATAATAAATAGGCTACGTGTTGCAATTTATGACCCCTCTTACGACCCTTTAGGGGTTGAATGTTAGAAAATTCTAAAATGCGTGTTTCATTGTGTTGTAGAGTATTTTTGCTAGGTTTCAAGAAAATCCGATTACAAAATAGAGTACCATTTTCAACACAATCTTTTAAGCCTCTCTAAACTCCTCATAACGGTTACATTATAAAAATACGTATTTAATTACTTATCTGTTGAGGTACTTTTACCAAGTTATAATTCAATTGAACCATTAATTAATAATGTTTCACCATATAAAATACTAACCTCCTTACGATCCTTTTGGAGGATGAATTTTGAAAAGACAGCTGTTAGTAAGTCTTTTCACTATAAAACAAAATTGCTGACCAAATTTCGAATTATTTATTGCCCAGCGGTTTGGACTCAGCGATATCAGGACATAGACCTAGACCTACTGTATAATGCAAATATATTGGTTTCGTGCACTTGACAATTTTATGTCTTTGACATTTACTTTTAAAGTGTTTATTCAAAGACAAAATATGGCATTTATGTCTTTGTTCTTGATTTTCAGCTGTTTAATAAAATGTGAATGTTGTTTTGACTAAGAGCTCCGCCAGAAAGTTTTGCCGGGAGCAGGGGACAAGTACTAGCTATGGGGGATTCTGGGCTTTGGCGTATCAATCGAAATTCAGTTCCACGGCCATGAACTATTTATTTATCGAGCACAATACAAAGTATTTACTACACATTATTTTTATTTAAACTAAAACCGAGTTCTCCTTTTTCCCCATGGCATACACGTAAATGGATTTTTGTATACATTCTTCTTTTGTTTTCTTAATCAGATCCGTATTAACTGCAACAAGCACGGTTCACTAAATCTGGAATTCACCATTGAGATTCGTACCCAAGTCTTTAACTCGTCTCAAAGGGCTGAAACCAATAAAAGTTATGTCAGTTGTCAATGGATATAGTCTTATACTTGATTGTAATAAAATGTAAGGCACAGAATTCTGTAATAATAAATAATAATAATAATTTTACTTAATATAGCGCATATCTAAAATAAGAAAAATAGAATTGTCATCTAAAAGACCTTTCAATGGCGCCTCAGGCTAATTGCTAAATGGATTGATTTGTTGACATTGGGCAAGAAGAAGGCATGATTGTAGTTAAACAGCTCTACCAAGCTCTACTACAGCTCTACAGATCTACCAGCTGTTTTCTTATCAGTATTGTCTTTTTTGGGGGGGGCTGGAAGTTAAAATGTTCGAATTATGCATGGTTGTTCTTGGAAAATATCTAATTTAAAGCTTGAATAAGGGAGTCCTAATAGGGTGTGAAAACAGATCTTCTGTAGTAGTCTCCTGTACTTTCTGAAGATACATTAGATAGATGACATTGTCTTTTCGTTTTTCCAAGATTCCTTACAAAATTTACTTTTCATTTTAATAATTTTTCCCTTTTTACTGGGGACGATGGCCCCCCCGGCCCCTCTCTGGCGGCGTACATGGTTTTGACCGTAAAAAGTCATCCCAATTTGTACCAATTATAACACACTTGTTGTCGTGCCATCTAACAAATAATACTTGTCAAACTGATAGTCCCAAAGAAGTGGACAAACTCATTCCGGATTGTCAGTTCGGCTTCAGAGGAAAAAGAAGCACCTTACAAGCAGTAAAGGTCCTACAAGAGGCAGCAGAACATACATTAAGGCACCGAAAAGGGAAATACCATGTGGTCTTTATAGACTACAGAAAAGCATTCGACTTAATCAACAGGGAAACCCTAGTAAACAAACTAGCAGGCATGTTGGGACACATGCATCCCCTAACCAGAATTTTAAGGGTAATTTTCGCGTACAACTTCGTCGTCATAAACGACGGTCTGGTGATGTCAGAGGAAGTCAGGCAGACAAATGGCGTTCCACAGGGCGACCCCTTGAGTCCCCTGCTATTTAATATCTTAACAGCAGACATCACCGATATCATCAAGGACCTCCCTTTGGTGAAATTAATCATGTACGCAGATGATATGGCGCTAGCATCGCACTGCAGAGAAGACCTACAAACAGCCCTCCAGAGGCTCGAACTATGGGCTAGTGAAAACAGCTTCGAGATTAATAAAAGCAAGACAGTGCACATGGTTTTCAGAAATGGGGGGAGACTCGCAAATGACGACAAGCTATTAATACAAGATGAGAAACTGGAGACTGTAAACAGATTCAGATACCTCGGAATATATCTACAAACGACCATGTTCTCCTACAGGATACATGTACAAGAAAGAGTATCGGCAGCCACGAAAGCCATCCACAGAATTCAGAATATCAGGCAACTTTCCCTGAATACAGCAATGACCTTATTCAGCACAGTCATATCCCCAATAGCATCATATGGGATAGAGCTAATTTGGGAAAAGCTAACAAGCAGCGACCTTGCAAGACTAGAAGGTTTGAAGGCAAAATACCTCAAGAAAGCCTTAGGAGTTGGAATATACGCTCCTTCAAGGATCGTTTATGAGCTAACAAGGGAAAGTTTCTTTGTGGAGGAACTGAAAATGCAATTTATGCTGCCGTCAACCGGCCCTTACCAATCGCATCTTGACTGAAGAATAAGCAAAAGAAAGGACATTGACCCAGACTTCTATGGCACAAGCGCAATGATGGATCGGGAGTGGACCAAGGCCTGCCAGGACCAAAGACACGTCATTACGAGACTTGCAACCCACGGCTTTCATCACAAGATCTGCACAACCAAAAGATTCCACCAACCGAACGAGGAATGTGTGTGCTCGCTGTGCGATCAGAAGTGCGAACGGTATCACATAGTGAACTGTAAAAAAATAACACTATCAATTAGAGAGTACAGCGAAAATTAAAATATCATTTTAATGCTCTTTCGAGCGCCCCTTATGTATTTATATGCACCTCGATCTGTCTTTTTCAGTTCCTTGCTGCTCTGGAGTGGACAATCTCCAATTCGATTCTCTCTGACAGTCCCAGTTGCACGATAACCCACATTTCTGAGATGAATCAGAAGATCTCTACTGGTGAAGAAATTGTCAAAGTAGACACAATGGTTTTTTTTTTGTTTTTGATCGTAATCCAGCATGTTTAGGACTACTCTGGATCCCAACAGTAGCTCATCCCTTTCAGTATCTGCTGGATCTTTTCCACAGTATAAATCATATTTGAAACAGTATCTGCTTGCTCCACAAAGAGACCACAACTTATAGCCAAATCTAATAGGTTCAGATCTTCCATTTATTAAAAGGAAATCTTCTATTAAGAAGGAAATGCATCTACAGTCTCAGCATTTAAAGTTGGAACATGCACTGACACGAATAACTGAAATGATAACACCATGTCCCTGTGTCCTACTTAGAGTACACCAAAATTTGCAATAATGAAAAATAATGAACATGATTGGTATTGAGCTAACAATGCAAGGTGTTCAAAAGGCAGATTGTTGGCTATAAATACGCACATACATAAAATATGCATATATTATCATTAATGTGAATACCTGTAATAACGAGATATATGGTTCCGTATTCAATTAGTAATTAAGGGTAAAATCTTTTGTTTTTAATTTTCATTAAGCATAATTTTTTTAAACATATCAATAAGACATATAGTAAGAAAATATTATTTAATTATACATTCATAAATAAATATGTGTACTGTCCTCTAAATAGGGCACTGGGCCTTAACGAGTTTGCTTTACACATAATAGTATTGTCATAAAATAATATCTAGATTCTGACATTAATAGAAGCTCAGACATCAGTAAGTTATTTTAGTAACATTAGTTTATCTTTCATTTCTTCACATGGGCCACATGTCAAATTCTTAACATCTCAACATAATATATACTAACTCAATATGAGTATGACAATACATATCACAGATAATGGCCATTCGCTTACATAATTTTGAATTAAATTATGCAAGATCAACGTCTTATACTCTCAGGTAATGTCATAAGGGGAAACAGAGAATTTTGTTGTCCATGAGTTTGCGATATGTCTGATGTCAATTACGAAGAGCGGTTGGCTAATGTACATCTTTCATAATGTCAGGGAAGTCAAATGCCGTACATGCGTACTTCGTATTTTGCCAAACTGTTCTAAGATACCTTATATTGGAAACGAAATCTAGGGGTAATTACTGGCTGCGGTTATTTATCTGCCATACAACATTCATTGGTTGATTTTGGATCTAATACGGTAGATGCATTATGATTTGAAAGGAGATTTCCGAATTTACGTAAAGTTACAAGGCATTAGTACTACTAAGAAGGAAATTTTATCTGACGGATACACCATAGTATTTATATATGATTGCATGTAATTACGTGTTAGGCAGGTCCTTCCTAAATCTTCTTCTTAACTAACTTGTCATTTACAAAATTAATCCATAGGCCTACTGGTGCCATTGCCAATAATAAAATAAAAAAATTGCGTAATGCTAAGTAAAGTTATATTTAAATATGTTATAACATTTTCAAAAACTCACATCTTGTGCATGATAAATTTTGCTGGTAATGGCATAGAAGTAGACCTAATAAATGACCTAATAAAATTTGAAAAAGTATACCCGCTTCAATATTATTTTCTTCTTTCTTTTGAAGACGTTGAAATATATTTTTAAAAGATAATTGTTTAAAAGTTGTGTTCAGTATTGTAATATTTAAATTAATTACGTTTATCTCATTATAACAATTAATAGAGTTCCACTAATTGTCACCTTTGCTAAGATTCCCCCATAAAGTTATTATTTTAATAACAAGAATATGCAGTGAGTGAACAAAGTCTTTAAGAACCGTTTTGTATTCACCCCTTGTATGAATTGTCTTCATACAAGACAGTACGAAATAGTGCAGTTGGATGAAACAATTAGCTACAAACAGAAAGATCCAGGAATCGATCCCGTCGAAGTCATTGGATAGCCTCTATGAGTTGCATTAATCTTTGTGGAAATACTATAGCCTAGCCCTGAGGCCGACTCAGTCTCTAACAGAAATTAGTACCAGGAAAAGTCATTGAAATAACGTAAATCTAACAACCTTATCAACTTTAAGAGCTAATTGTCTGACATTTCTGCAGCCTCAACGACATGGAACCCTAACGGTCTCCACCCTATATTTAGGTGGAGCATTTAGGAAGAAAACGGTTGGCCTATTAAGAGTAAGAGGAAGATAGATAGCAGTCGACGTGAGCTTTATTTCACATCCCTGGCTGGTACCCAATTCAAATTGGAACGACCTTTCTTCCCTATGGTTGGTTTTATTTTAGGTTAGAAAATATCTTACTTTAAAATGGCCGCTACCAAATATAAATAAATAAGGAAGGCGTGGAACCCAAAACCCCGTGAAGATCCCCAATCTACAAACGGGGCGATCGGGTGAACCAGAGACAACATCACAGGTTAACAAGGATGAGCATATATTTTATACTTCAATATCAACAATAACAAGGGGAAAAATCACAAATACAAGCTTACTTTACACACAGGAACCATAAAGTCTCAAAAATACTCAATCTTGTGATATAGAAAATGAAAGAAGGTAAGTTATCAAGATGGGTCAAGTTCAATAGAACCGATCCTAAAAACACCAAGTTTCAAATTTACCTATCATATAGTAATAACCCTTCCTAATCAGGATTTCACATTGGTTATTGCTTAAGAGGCCAGACTAGAAACATCAAACAAATCTGGGAATACAAATGCGTATACATAAAGAACATAATATGAATAATTCTGAATGTCAAATGTTTAAATTATAATTCAAGGAAATATTGCACATTTAGTAAAGATCCGCCACTTCAGTACCTAATAATTGAATCAGAGAGTAGCATCAATCAATAAGAATTTGAAATTGAAAGTTATTATTTCTTTAAAGAAGACTAACAAGATTAATAACAATCCTCCACTGCACTAGCCTATAATTAATTGTATAAGTGCCACTTCAACTATTTATTGTTTAAGCAAAGCATGCGTATCAATCAAATCTGAGAATATAAATGCGCATAAATAAAGAATACACTGTGAATAATTCTGAATGTCAGGTTGTCTGAATTATAATTCAAGAGTGTAGTGAAAATTAGTAAAGATCGTCACTGCAGTACTGGTACCTTATAAGTAAATTTCTCCAGGGATAATACTATGAAATTGAATTAATTAATCCAGTCTGGCCAATTTGGACTTATTTCTTAGGCAGGAAACCTACAACTAGTCACAGTAATAGACCACCATCTCGTGGTTAGCGTCGCTGGCTACAGATCCGCAGGCCCGGGTTTGATCCTTGGTATGTTCTCGGATTCCTCTGAGGTACTGAGGTGCACTCAGCCTCGTGATGCAAATTGGAGAGCTACTTCACAGATAAGTAGCGGCTCCGGTTACGGAAACCACCATTAACGGCCGTGGGTGTCGGCATGCTGACCACATGCCCCAAAACTGCCATCTTGCCTTTGATGGATGACGCAGCAATCGGGTGGTAGGCCAAGTCCCTTCAGGGTTGTAGCGCAAAGGAGTTTAGTATAGTTAGTCACAGTAATATCGTGCAAATATACTGACCTACTACTTGAGCTCAAATTCCTGACAATACAAGAACTTAATACATCGACTGATGCATATAATTAATTATTATTAATAACTGACGTAGGGCTACCATTAGATCTAAAATTTCAAAATAATCATTAGTGGGGTAAATAGTAAAACATTAGTCATAACTCACCACTGTAGTGGTCTATATTTAGATTTTCAGACAGTGAGGATATTTTCAAATTCCCTAGATGGCCAGTTTGCTCTCGTTTTCTAGACTGGGACCCTACAAACATTAATAATAACGAGCCACAGTGATAATTTACAGTGCAAATACTACCACTTGAGTTCAAATTGCAGACATTGCAAGGACTTAAAGTAGGGGTATCCCCGGCATAGCCCGCCGACGTCTAGCGCCGCGACGCCCCAACTCCATCTTAAACTAATTTCAGTTACGCCATCTTGACCATTTTGTCTTTCATATGAAACCATCCCCACCCCTCTATCATCCCCTAACCAAAGATATTATCAAAATAAGATTAGGCCGGTAAAACAGAGACCTGCATTACACAAAACATTAAAAAATCCTATTTAGACCCTTTTGGCACCCCTCCATCACAAGCCATGGCTCCGCACTGTGCTGTTCCCAATCCACCCAAATAATTAAGCCGTATGGACAACCAGAGCCATGATATATCATCAGTTAGGCCCTTTTGTCACCCAGTCCATGATATGACGTCACACAACCCCAAGAGGATTTGGCTAGATAGACCTCCATCCTAGCATTGCAAATTAAATTAGCTAGTAATCTATTTAAGACCATAGTAATAATTCCGAATAAACCGATACCATTGCGGGAGTGTGCATTCAATAAGACAAAGGAACCATCGTAAACTTGATGGGAATAAAATCCACTGGTACCATTCTGTTTAAGCCTTTATAATCAGCCATCAATCATTCCGTAACAAGAGGGTGAATTTCACGAACCCCCAGGCACCCCTAAGTCCAAAATAAGCAAAACAGAACCTGCTTGACCAAATAATCTAAATATTATTAATATAAAATACAAAAATAATACACAAAGAGTTAGGCCATTCTGAAGTAATATTCACCCCACTAAAGGGGGATGATAGTATTCTAGCCCATTTAAAAGGTATTTTCAAGATTAAATAATCATATTATGTTATACAAAAATGAAAGACATATAATTAAAACCTATTTTCACCCCCAAAGGGTTAATTTTATGTAAGGGTGGTTTTTCAAGGTCACCCAGGTTTTTTGCAGATTACGACAACTTGAGCCACAGTAAATCGTCTAGAGGGTAGTTTTCACCCCCACTTGCAGTCTAACCCATTTAAAAATGTATTTTCGACATATAAACACCTTAAGGAGTGATATTAATTATCTGACATGATTTATACCCCCAAATGATTTAATTTTATGAAGGGGTTGTTTTGAAGGTCACACAGGTTTTTGCAGATATGGACAACTTGAACCACTGTAAATTGTCTAGAAGGTAGTTTTCACCCCCAAATGCAATCTAACCCATTTAAAATTGTTTTTTCGACAATAAAAAATCATACTGAGTGATATCAACTATCTGACATCATTTACAACCCGAAGGGGTTTAATTTTATTAAGGGGTAGTTTTTCAAGGTCACACAAGTTTTTCCACAGATGGACTAGATAAGCCATTATAAATAATCTAGAGGGTGATTTTCACCCCACAACCAATCTAACCCGCTTAAAAATTATTTTTTAGATATTGATGCTTTAACAAGTGTCTAAGAACAATATTAAACCCAGGATCTCAAACTTCTTTTTTTGTTGCAAAAATGGACATTTAAAGCTATTATAAATGTTTTTTCGCCCCTAACAAACTTGCTTTGTTACGTCAAATGTATGAATAAGTACCACTATAGTAAAAGTTAAACTGGGCAAATCCTAAAAATAAAATAATTTATGACAACTAAGAATTCGTCACAGTTCCAAAGATCTGATTGGTTGAACTTTTGGTAGTATCCCATATCATTGGAGAGTTATATTTTATTTGTGAATATCTGTTCCCTCGTTATAGGATAGGATGAGAGGACACAATATGTCTGCAAACAGAAAAAACCATCTGTAAGAAAGAGTATGTTGGAACCATTAGGACAAACACAACTGCAATCAATGCAAACTGCTTGTAAAATAAAAAAGATGTGGGAAAACGCAAGTGAAAACAAAGCAGAAGATAAAAATATTGTCGTCTTTGTATTAAAATTTAAAAAATCACATAATAAATACACAAATTATGATTGAACATATACATAGACAGAGGAAATGAAGCCATTTATACAATAAAATTACGAAACGATCATCCCTAACAAACTCAGAATTTATTGGTTTGTTACAGCAAATGTTAAAGAGGGCAAAAATAAGCCCCATCCCCACTAAAGCTAAACCCTCAAAATAATAAAATGTTATACCCACCATAACCAGATGAAGGCTCAGCAACTCCTAATTTATGACAATGACGTACAGGATGAAAGGAAAGGTTGAACGTAAAAGGAAAGACATACCGAATGGTACATCGTTCCTTTTTAAAATAAAGACAAAGAAAAATGTTAGTAAAGATTGTTTATTTCAAGATTATCAAGTTGTACATTTTTTATGTATCATAAGAAAGTTTATTTCATTCACAGATGGAGAATCATACAAACATAGTCTATTATTTGCACAATCTGTAGGATAGCTTGGAGCACAGATGTTCACATAATTAGTAAAAAGACCAACGATTAAAGTTTAGATACAAGTGATTTAATTTCATTAATCAATCCCTTTTTAGGTGGACAATCTATTCCAAATAGTTCAAGACTATTCTTAAAGGTATTAACAACGGTGTTGTTAAATTCACTATATTGTATTACTCTATTATCCAGGAAGAAGTATAAAAACCCATCTGTATATATAAACACGTTATCTATTTTTGGGGGAATCCCGGGGAAAATATTCTTAATGTAATAATAGTTAGCTGGTTTTACAGCACAATCGTCAATCTCTAAAACTAAACCATCATCATAAAACAGATATGTTATTCCTCGATACGTGTTGACACCAGAGGTCAAAGAGTTGTTTCTATTATCAAAAGTAGGTACAGGTTTAGGATAGCCGGATTGAAGCCTAAATGTTTTATGTTCAACGAGATACTGTTTAGTACCGACTATCATAACGTTGTAGGAATTTGGTTTTTAATAAACAGCTGTCACATTAAACTCCTTAGGTAAGTGCTCTACCCAAGTGGGTATGAAAAAGGGAGAGTTTATTTCCATATCTATTAAATCTATAATCCATACCCATTCTCTATAAAACACATATAATGCATTATTAACTACCATAAATGTGTTAACGTTTTTCAGTTTACAGAGGTCAGGAACAATACTCGGCACAGGTCTACCGGATTCATACTGAGGAGTTGTTGATGGCGTAGGTCGAGGTGATGATGGCGTAGGTCGAGGTGATGATGGCGTAGGTCGAGGTGATGATGGCGTAGGTCGAGGTGATGATGGCGTAGGTCGAGTCGATGAAGGCGTAGGTCTAGGTGTTGAAGGCTTAGGCCGAGGTGTCGAAGAAGGAAGCGGCGGTGGTGATGGCTGAGGTTTTGGTCGTGACGACGGAGGACCATATCGTTTCTTGGCTTCAGCAATATCATTATCGTTCAAATCGAGTGGTGGATGATAGGAATTGTAAAATGCATACATTACAGCGTTTTTATCGTTTATGTGATGTATTCCCAGCGTGTGTCCAATTTCGTGAATGAGTACGGAATACAGACTGTTGATCTTTTCATCACCAGTGAAATTCGTTTTCGTAGACCATTGTAAGTCGTCCTTAATGTGAATTTCAGGACGAAGACCCTCAACAGGATGGACGGCATGTGCTAAAATACGGTTATTTGTCACGAAATCGTCAGAACAATCCATATTGAGAAGTTCAAATGCATGGTATCCTCTCTTATTAGTTATTAAGATATCTGGTTGTTTTATATCTCTTGAGAAAGTGAGGCCAGATATAGATGCCCATTTTTCAAAAGCCTTATATGCAATTTCTATAGCCTTTAGGTCCATGGTGATATAATTCCATGTTAAATGTGTTTTGTTCCACTTGTTCAACTCTTCAGAGTATGTTATATCTGCAACTCCGCATCGCGGTGTCCTCATTAAAATCAAAGTGTCATTGTCTAACTTTGAAGATACATTAAGTCCATAATTAGCTTGAAACATGGCAAGAGCTTCTTCGAAACTTCGTTTGTCTCGTAGTGTGTTGCTATTACACGACAGATATCCATACTGCTTTAGATATTTAATTGCCATTTCTTGATCGTCGTCGTCGTCCACCCTCATAACCTCCGCCCAGCCACAGAGGGCAATCGTTAAAATAATTGCAAGCCGTAACATGGTCTCGGCAGTGATGCAGCCGCTTATATACCCTATCGATGACGTAAACTGTTGCAATCGACACCTCCCCTCTCCTCCACTTTCCTCTGATGCGTAGCAATTAACATATCTACAGCCTGAAACCAAAGAAGTGTTGAGAAAAAAGGAAATCCTATTTGGTTACTATACAAAAAACTTAACTGTGTTATACCTTTTGTGATGTCCTCTTAAATGTTTCACACTTGGTGTCACATTTTCTGCTCCATATTCCCATCAGAGGATTGGCAGGAATTAAACAAGTTGTGAAATGTTCCTCTCCCGTGCACACTTCCTCGTGGTGATTGAAGTCATGATCAAATTTCCGTTGCTGACCAGCAATCATTTTGTTTGATCGCCCGCATGGAAACACCTGAACTAATTCCTCGTGAATTTGGTCATACCCTTTGATTCTGGTAAATGTAAAGGGATGAACCACCTCCTTGATAACAACACCTCTGTTGTCATATACACGATAGGTGATAGGTCGCTCCTCGCTCTGCAACATTTGCCAACGTTCCATCGTAGCTGATCGTTGTCCAAAAGCAACAAGCCTTTTTATATATCCTGGAAAGGGGAAAAAAACCTTCACGACCTTGTTACAAGAATAAAACTACGCCACAAAACCTTTATGCACAGTCATGGCCATCTTCCTCATGACGCATGATCATTATCATACTCGTTCAAGGCTAGTTATACTTTAGTGCATTAAAGCCTTAACTTCATTGGCTGAAATAAAATGTCTGTCAGGTGTGGGGTTCGAACCCACGCTCCCCTAAGGGAACCAGATCTTGAATCTAGCGCCTTAGATCTCTCGGCCTACCTGACACTAATACTATATAGTATTGCAAACAAATAAACCAACGGGTGTATTCTGTCTTACCCAACCTACCATTATATCCCTCAGGTTCAACTAATTTAAACAATATTACAAAAACAGCTCTAAACGTTTCAGAATTCAAACAAAAAGACTTTAAACTAACAAAGAAATTATGAAAATAGTTATACTTTAGTGCATTAAAGCCTTAACTTCATTGACTAGAATCCAAATAAAATGTCTGTCATTTCACTAAACTGACAGATAACTTTTGTCTTGCTTTAACATTTCCCTCAGGTTCACCAACAGTATTATAAAATAATATGAGAAAGACTGTAAATTATCAAATTTAGGTATGTATCATATCTTACAGACTTTAAACTAACAAAGAAATTATGAAAATAGTTATACTTTAGTGCATTAAAGCCTTAACTTCATTGACTAGAATCCGAATAAAATGTCTGTCATTTCACCAAACTGACAGATAACTTTTGTCTTGCTTTAACAATTCCGTCAGGTTCACCAACAGTATTATAAAATAATATGAGAAAGACTGTAAATTATCAAATTTAGGTATGTATTAATCATATCTTACATGTCATACTTGTTGAGTCATGAATATGTGTCACTAAGAAAGGATTGCAACACAAGTTGAAATATTTAGAATACAGTTTTATTTAACTTTTCTTTAAAAAATGTACAAAATTGTGAGAAACGTTCGTGGTCCCTCCGAGGATGTTTTCCATAGTCCTTTGCTAGTTTAAGGGTGCAGCGCTACGTTTTAAGAGAGACGGTGGCAATGTTAATGGCGCGGCAAACTAGCAAAGGACTCTGGAAAACGAGGATGATAATTATTGCATAGCTCTTTGTTATCAAAAGCGTGTCAGCTGTCCGCTACTTAAAAGGAGTGACTTTATCAATCACACGCCAGTCTTTTGTCATTGACTACTCGTAGCAGAACGAGGAGTTAAAATCAGAAGCCTACTGTTTACTTCTCCACGATAGAAGTATTGAATAATACCACTCTCACTAACATTTTTACCAATGTCTTATGATAATTTTGTCATCATAGATGTCCAGGGATTTCAGTCTGAATCCAAGCAGTTCGTGGCGAAGGAGGTGGCACTGATCTCACACGATGGGAGAATTGGACACTTTATGCTTGAACCGCCAGCTGATGTTTTTCTGGACGCTCGGTGTCAGGAGTATGCAGAATCGTATCTTCACGGAATCCCTTGGCAGCTTGGATACATACCATATGTGGCATTGAAATCTATACTAGAGAGTGCTTTACAGTGTGAAGACAAACTTTATTGCAAGGGACTAGAAAAAGCAATTTTTTTTTAAAAACGACTGCAAAGAAGTGTTACTAACCTTGATGATGTCAGCTGTCCTAAGCTGAGTAAATTAAGACAATGTGACGTCAAATGTTTTTTTCATACTGCTTCACGTATGGCATGTGCACTACAGAATGTGATGGTGTTAAGAATTTGGATGAAGACCCATTTTAATTTTTCCAGTTTTGTTCACGATATCATGTGACAAAATAAATATTGTTTCATCACTTATTTGTCTTTATTTCATTCCTACCGTCACCCAACCAGAGGACTTTCGTAATTTTAAATGTAGAAATAACTTCATTTCCTGTGTCGATGGACATGTTCAAGCATGATTTGTGGATTAATTTAGTAGTTTTTCATCATTTTAGCACAATTGACTTTATTTTTTGCCCATTTTAAATGCATAAATGGTTTCGATTCCTCTGTCTGCTGTTCACGATGAATCATGTTTTGCGGGTGATACCTGTCCTGAGCCTCTCTACTCAGTATTGATGGGCTGCTTTTGTCATATTGTTACATAATTTTTGTGCACAATTTAATGTATAAAAGACTTCATATCCTCTGTCGACCGGACATAATCATACTTGTTTTGTAGTAATCTATCCTGAGCTTCTCATGTATCAACATGTTTATATTAGATTACTAGCTCTACAAGAAGTATTAGACAACCCTTTTCAACCCAATTCTCTGTTTTTTGTTCAAATTTATATTCCTTTTCATCGCCTATACGTAGTCATCTTGGAAGAGTTGAAGATCAGAAGGTGAAGAAGAAACGTCATCATGTCTTCGAACGCTTGTCCTCGTACAAAGTGGCGTGCTCTCGATATGAAAAAGGAAAGTGATCGTTTGAAAACATATGGAAGATGGACTGTGTCTTTCATGAATCCAACGCTTTTGGCCTCCGAGGGATTTTATTACACGGGATACGATGATATTGTTCGTTGTGCTTTTTGCAAGGTTCAACTTGGACAATGGAATGAGGGAGATGATCCTCGGAGGGACCACGATCGTTTCTCACAATTTTGTACATTTTTGAAAGAAAAGTTAAATAAAACTGTATTCTAAATATTTCAACTTGTGTTGCAATCCTTTCTTAGTGACACATATTCATGACTCAACAAGTATGTCATGTAAGATATGATTAATACATACCTAAATTTGATAATTTACAGTCATTCTCATATTATTTTATAATACTGTTGGTGAACCTGAGGGAAATGTTAAAGCAAGACAAAAGTTATCTGTCAGTTTAGTGAAATGACAGACATTTTATTTGGATTCTAGTCAATGAAGTTAAGGCTTTAATGCACTAAAGTATAACTATTTTCATAATTTCTTTGTTAGTTTAAAGTCTTTTTGTTTGAATTCTGAAACGTTTAGAGCTGTTTTTGTAATATTGTTTAAATTAGTTGAACCTGAGGGATATAATGGTAGGTTGGGTAAGACAGAATACACCCGTTGGTTTATTTGTTTGCAATACTATATAGTATTAGTGTCAGGTAGGCCGAGAGATCTAAGGCGCTAGATTCAAGATCTGGTTCCCTTAGGGGAGCGTGGGTTCGAACCCCACACCTGACAGACATTTTATTTCAGCCAATGAAGTTAAGGCTTTAATGCACTAAAGTATAACTAGCCTTGAACGAGTATGATAATGATCATGCGTCATGAGGAAGATGGCCATGACTGTGCATAAAGGTTTTGTGGCGTAGTTTTATTCTTGTAACAAGGTCGTGAAGGTTTTTTTCCCCTTTCCAGGATATATAAAAAGGCTTGTTGCTTTTGGACAACGATCAGCTACGATGGAACGTTGGCAAATGTTGCAGAGCGAGGAGCGACCTATCACCTATCGTGTATATGACAACAGAGGTGTTGTTATCAAGGAGGTGGTTCATCCCTTTACATTTACCAGAATCAAAGGGTATGACCAAATTCACGAGGAATTAGTTCAGGTGTTTCCATGCGGGCGATCAAACAAAATGATTGCTGGTCAGCAACGGAAATTTGATCATGACTTCAATCACCACGAGGAAGTGTGCACGGGAGAGGAACATTTCACAACTTGTTTAATTCCTGCCAATCCTCTGATGGGAATATGGAGCAGAAAATGTGACACCAAGTGTGAAACATTTAAGAGGACATCACAAAAGGTATAACACAGTTAAGTTTTTTGTATAGTAACCAAATAGGATTTCCTTTTTTCTCAACACTTCTTTGGTTTCAGGCTGTAGATATGTTAATTGCTACGCATCAGAGGAAAGTGGAGGAGAGGGGAGGTGTCGATTGCAACAGTTTACGTCATCGATAGGGTATATAAGCGGCTGCATCACTGCCGAGACCATGTTACGGCTTGCAATTATTTTAACGATTGCCCTCTGTGGCTGGGCGGAGGTTATGAGGGTGGACGACGACGACGATCAAGAAATGGCAATTAAATATCTAAAGCAGTATGGATATCTGTCGTGTAATAGCAACACACTACGAGACAAACGAAGTTTCGAAGAAGCTCTTGCCATGTTTCAAGCTAATTATGGACTTAATGTATCTTCAAAGTTAGACAATGACACTTTGATTTTAATGAGGACACCGCGATGCGGAGTTGCAGATATAACATACTCTGAAGAGTTGAACAAGTGGAACAAAACACATTTAACATGGAATTATATCACCATGGACCTAAAGGCTATAGAAATTGCATATAAGGCTTTTGAAAAATGGGCATCTATATCTGGCCTCACTTTCTCAAGAGATATAAAACAACCAGATATCTTAATAACTAATAAGAGAGGATACCATGCATTTGAACTTCTCAATATGGATTGTTCTGACGATTTCGTGACAAATAACCGTATTTTAGCACATGACTTCCATCCTGTTGAGGGTCTTCGTCCTGAAATTCACATTAACGACGACTTACAATGGTCTACGAAAACGAATTTCACTGGTGATGAAAAGATCAACAGTCTGTATTCCGTACTCATTCACGAAATTGGACACACGCTGGGAATACATCACATAAACGATAAAAACGCTGTAATGTATGCATTTTACAATTCCTATCATCCACCACTCGATTTGAACGATAATGATATTGCTGAAGCCAAGAAACGATATAGTCCTCCGTCGTCACGACCAAAACCTCAGCCATCACCACCGCTGCTTCCTTCTTCGACACCTCGGCCTAAGCCTTCAACACCTAGACCTACGCCTTCATCGACTCGACCTACGCCATCATCACCTCGACCTACGCCATCATCACCTCGACCTACGCCATCATCACCTCGACCTACGCCATCATCACCTCGACCTACGCCATCATCACCTCGACCTACGCCATCAAAAACTCCTCAGTATGAATCCGGTAGACCTGTGGCGAGTATTGTTCCTGACCTCTGTAAACTGAAAAACGTTAACACATTTATGGTAGCTAATAATGCATTATATGTGTTTTATAGAGAATGGGTATGGATTATAGATTTAGTAGATATGGAAATAAACTCTCCCTTTTTCATACCCACTTGGGTAGAGCACTTACCTAAGGAGTTTAATGTGACAGCTGTTTATCAAAAACCAAATTCCTACATCGTTATGATAGTCGGTACTAAACAGTATCTCGTTGAACATAAAACATTTAGGCTTCAATCCGGCTATCCTAAACCTGTACCTACTTTTGATAATAGAAACAACTCTCTGACCGCTGGTGTCAACACGTATCGAGGAATAACATATCTGTTTTATGATGATGGTTTAGTTTTAGAGATTGACGATTGTGCTGTAAAACCAGCTAACTATTATTACATTAAGAATATATTCCCCGGGATTCCCCCCAAAATAGATAACGTGTTTAGGTATACAGATGGGTTTTTGTACTTCTTCCTGGATAATAGAGTAATACAATATAGTGAATTTAACAACACCGTTGTTAATACCTTTAAGAATAGTCTTGAACTATTTGGAATAGATTGTCCACCTAAAAAGGGATTGATTAATGAAATTAAATCACTTGTATCTAAACTTTAATCGTTGGTCTTTTTACTAATTATGTGAACATCTGTGCTCCAAGCTATCCTACAGATTGTGCAAATAATAGACTATGTTTGTATGGTTCTCCATCTGTGAATGAAATAAACTTTCTTATGATACATAAAAAATGTACAACTTGATAATCTTGAAATAAACGATCTTTACTAACATTTTTCTTTGTCTTTATTTTAAAAAGGAACGATGTACCATTCGGTATGTCTTTCCTTTTACGTTCAACCTTTCCTTTCATCCTGTACGTCATTGTCATAAATTAGGAGTTGCTGAGCCTTCATCTGGTTATGGTGGGTATAACATTTTATTATTTTGAGGGTTTAGTTTTTGTGGGGATGGGGCTTATGTTTGCCCTGTTTAACATTTGCTGTAACAAACCAATAAATTCTGAGTTTGTTAGGGATGATCGTTTCGTAATTTTATTGTATAAATGGCTTCATTTCCTCTGTCTATGTATATGTTCAATCATAATTTGTGTATTTATTATGTGATTTTTTAAATTTTAATACAAAGACGACAATATTTTTATCTTCTGCTTTGTTTTCACTTACGTTTTCCCACATCTTTTTTATTTTACAAGCAGTTTGCATTGATTGCAGTTGTGTTTGTCCTAATGGTTCCAACATACTCTTTCTTACAGATGGTTTTTTCTGTTTGCAGACATATTGTGTCCTCTCATCCTATCCTATAACGAGGGAACAGATATTCACAAATAAAATATAACTCTCCAATGATATGGGATACTACCAAAAGTTCAACCAATCAGATCTTTGGAACTGTGACGAATTCTTAGTTGTCATAAATTATTTTATTTTTAGGATTTGCCCAGTTTAACTTTTACTATAGTGGTACTTATTCATACATTTGACGTAACAAAGCAAGTTTGTTAGGGGCGAAAAAACATTTATAATAGCTTTAAATGTCCATTTTTGCAACAAAAAAAAGAAGTTTGAGATCCTGGGTTTAATATTGTTCTTAGACACTTGTTAAAGCATCAATATCTAAAAAATAATTTTTAAGTGGGTTAGATTGGTTGTGGGGTGAAAATCACCCTCTAGATTATTTATAATGGCTTATCTAGTCCATCTGTGGAAAAACTTGTGTGACCTTGAAAAACTACCCCTTAATAAAATTAAACCCCTTCGGGTTGTAAATGATGTCAGATAGTTGATATCACTCAGTATGATTTTTTATTGTCGAAAAAACAATTTTAAATGGGTTAGATTGCATTTGGGGGTGAAAACTACCTTCTAGACAATTTACAGTGGTTCAAGTTGTCCATATCTGCAAAAACCTGTGTGACCTTCAAAACAACCCCTTCATAAAATTAAATCATTTGGGGGTGTAAATCATGTCAGATAATTAATATCACTCCTTAAGGTGTTTATATGTCGAAAATACATTTTTAAATGGGTTAGACTGCAAGTGGGGGTGAAAACTACCCTCTAGACGATTTACTGTGGCTCAAGTTGTCGTAATCTGCAAAAAACCTGGGTGACCTTGAAAAACCACCCTTATAAAAAATTAACCCTTTGGGGGTGAAAATAGGTTTTAAGAATATGTCCTACATTTTTGTATAACATAATATGATTATTTAATCTTGAAAATACCTTTTAAATGGGCTAGAATACTATCATCCCCCTTTAGTGGGGTGAATATTACTTCAGAATGGCCTAACTCTTTGTGTATTATTTTTGTATTTTATATTAATAATATTTAGATTATTTGGTCAAGCAGGTTCTGTTTTGCTTATTTTGGACTTAGGGGTGCCTGGGGGTTCGTGAAATTCACCCTCTTGTTACGGAATGATTGATGGCTGATTATAAAGGCTTAAACAGAATGGTACCAGTGGATTTTATTCCCATCAAGTTTACGATGGTTCCTTTGTCTTATTGAATGCACACTCCCGCAATGGTATCGGTTTATTCGGAATTATTACTATGGTCTTAAATAGATTACTAGCTAATTTAATTTGCAATGCTAGGATGGAGGTCTATCTAGCCAAATCCTCTTGGGGTTGTGTGACGTCATATCATGGACTGGGTGGCAAAAGGGCCTAACTGATGATATATCATGGCTCTGGTTGTCCATACGGCTTAATTATTTGGGTGGATTGGGAACAGCACAGTGCGGAGCCATGGCTTGTGATGGAGGGGTGCCAAAAGGGCCTAAATAGGATTTTTTAATGTTTTGTGTAATGCAGGTCTCTGTTTTACCGGCCTAATCTTATTTTGATAATATCTTTTGATTAGGGGATGATAGAGGGGTGGGGATGGTTTCATATGAAAGACAAAATGGTCAAGATGGCGTAACTGAAATTAGTTTAAGATGGAGTTGGGGCGTCGCGGCGCTAGACGTCTGCGGGCTATGCCGGGGAAACCCCTACTACTTAATAATCAAAATTATGAATACCATTAATTATTATTAAATGACGTAGACTTACAGTTAGATCTGCAATTTCAAGAAAATTACTCTCGAGGAAGCTAGACCTACTAGAACCTTAGTGATGACTCACCACTGTAATGGGATATATTTAGATTTTTAGACAGTGCAAATATTGTCAGATGTCTTAATGTAATTTAATGCTGTCTGAATCGTTTCACCAAACCTTACTGGAAACTGAGTTGAAACAAAGTACTGAAACTTTACATAAGACCACGGCAAGATCGAAAGATTGTTAAGTTAAATTTTGAACTTAAAACTTACATGCTCACCAAGAATTCCCCAGCAACGAGACCATCTCGTATCAGCTGACGCCCACAGAACTTTACTTCGTCAGCACATTATAGGAACTTATTTTAGACAGCTCGATGATGACTACTGCAGATGACTGACGCTTGCGCAAACTACCAAAAATTACGCGGAAGCACAGTAGAAGGCAAAGAGTAAGAAAATACTGGAGCATAAGGCAAGTTATAATGGAGAAGCCATTGCAAAATGTGAAACGTGATTGTGTTGCGATTTTTTTAAATATTTTAAGCTCTGATTATCACACACACAAATAAATACTTTTTCTGAAAATGTCATGTTTGGAATAAAGGTACTTCAAACCTTGGAAAAGAATAGCATTGTCGAGCTCAAAACACTTCCTTTTCCTACAGTAAAAGTAAAGTGTGAAGTAAACAGGCCGTGGAGAACCTTAGGGTTCCAGGAGGTTGAGACTTTTGGACTGTTGGCATATGAAGTTGGTAAACTTCTTTAGCCCTACGCATCGATCGCCTTTACAATCGGGATTGTTCCTGGTTCTCTTTTCTGTTAGAGGCTGAGTCGACCTCCAGGGTAATAGTGACGCCAGAAGGATTAGACCAATTAAAAAAAATCCCAACGACCTCATAGGGGATCGAATCCACGACTTTCCCTTTACCTATAGCAGCCTTCCTATAACACAGATACAGAAATTAAGAGTGTTGTTTAAATTAGGTCCAAACACTTCTCACTGTAAAATAGTCAGAAACTCGCAAAGTATTGTTGCAGAGGCTGAGAAAAGCAGAAGTGCTTTTGAAATATCAGTTAAAAATTGCAGACATGATAACTAACATTCTGGGCTTTTGAATGGATTCCACATAGATACTTATAAAAGTTCAGTTTCCATCCATGCTTCTTCTCGCAATACCCCTACTACTTTAAACTAACCATGTCAAGTGCATGATCTAATGTTTGGCTTATTTAACTATATCATGGTCTGTATCCTCATTTTGGAGGACGCTGCAGCATTACACATAAGCTCTCCCTCTCTTCCGTCAAACCTGGAAGAAAACGGTTGACATGTAGGATAATACTTAGGTATTTGTTTTGTCAATGGAAATATGTTTGTAGATTCAAAATGAAATTCTATTAAGAATGGTTTTTCTTTTAGTCTTATTGTATTAAGAATGGTCTTAATATCTAGCATTGTCTTCAGTATTAGATACTGGAGAAAAGTAGGTTATTTAGTACCAAAGTTGATCTTTGGATGTGACGGTAAGAGTAGAAAGGAAATTGTTCGAAACCGAAATTTCAGATTAATTCATTACAGTTTGTTAGACAGGCGACTGTCCCCCAACAGATATTTATAGATCCGCACCAGCGTGAAGATGTTCACGTTTTCATTAGGAAGAGTATTTTAGGCGCAAAAAAGAATGTTTCAAATTATGTTATGTTGTACTCTTGAGCTTCATCAATAAAATAATGCTGTGCTACTTTTATCCAACTTATTTTATTTGGCTATTGCCCTGTGATGGCTCCTCGTAATCTAAAGACACAGACAAATAAAAGAAGTTGAGAATAAAGGCATTACAAAATAATTTTATTGCGAAGTAAGTTATTTAGGACCTCACAAACTTTAATTTACGTTTTTATTAAAATTAGATATTAGAGTAAACTTATTTTAATTTCACTAAATACTTCATTTAAAGTTAACTTTATGTACAGTACGGGGTACGCCGTAGCGTAGTGGTTGAGGCGCTGCGCTGCAAACCGGAAGGCCACGGGTTCGATCCCCGATGAGGACGTTGGAGTTTTTCAATTGGCCTGATCCTTCTGGTGGCACTATGGCCCTGGGGTCGACTTAGCCTCTAACAGAAATGATTGCCAGGAGCGATCCTGGGGGTAAAGGCGGCCGGTGCGTAAGGCTGACAACCTTACCACCTACATGTGACGAATGTCTAAAAATCTTATAGCCTCAACCTCCTGGAATCCTCTGGGCCTCCATGGCCTGTAATAGGGAACTCTTTATGTACAGTAGGGCCTACATCTAATTTTTCCCCAGGAAAACAACTTAACCTATTCATTGAAAAAACAATTAACAGACACAAAATTCATTATTCATTGTGTTACGTACTATTATTCATTTAAAAATGTACTGATAGGTTGTCCTATAACGGTAGATTAAATGGAATGCGGATTTATTTTTTTCTGGCATGTCTGACAGAAAACAAACTTTTCTGTCGATGGAGAAGTCTTTAAGATGTTTAATCCACTTTCAAAGAAAGTTTCGACAGTTTACTCTTACGCATCTTCAGGAAAACGACGTAAACAGCATAAGATGCATGGCTGGTTTACATTTTACACAGTCGTGTAAAGGATCTTTTAAACTTTTTAATATGACTATGCCTAGTTTGTTCATATTTGAATTGTGTTCGTGTATACCCACTATATTCTATAATCGTGATGAATTTGTACAGAATAAGAGTCCTCATGCTTTTCTGTATCTGTATCTGTACCCTATGATCCCCAGGTGGGGCGAAGGGGCCTCCAATGGAGGTTTCATTACCTATACTAATTTGGATATGCTTATTTTCCGAGAGAGGGTAGAGGGACAGGTGGTAAGCCCATCGCCTCGCAACCCCCCTCTGGAAACTAAGTATTTCTTGGATGTGAAAGGGCCGAGAAATTTTGTCCAGAGGCTCTAATTTAGGCTTGGAGTTCTTTTACGTGCCGTAAATCTACGACACGGGACCCCCAGCTTAAAGTCCCTCCCGGAGGACTCCGTGCCCAGGATTTTTACGTCCTGAAAAATCCATCGACCGCGGCCGGGTTTGATCCCGCGCCCCCTCATGCTTTTAACACTAGATAATTTATTATTATTATCGTGTAGCATTTTAAAGACTAAAAGCAGGATGTAAATCCCCAATGTATTTGGGCCAAATTATTTAATAACCTTCCGGTGCATATTAAGAATGTAAATAAGTTTTCGTTGTTTAAGAAGGGACTAAAACAATTTTGTTGACAAATGTTTTTATTTTGTTGAAGAATACTTAAATGATCATTAATTATTGCTGCTTTTGACTATTTCCTATCCTACGTATATTGACTCTTGCAAAAAAATACGTTCGTTGATTGATATCACAATGGATGACAGTTGGTGGCTCGAGACACAATAAAATCGCGTAAGAATCTCCGCTTTGTTAGAGGCATAGAGTTACAATTATTTTTCCTACGTTTCATTTGTATAAAAACGATCTACAAAAAGCCAATCCAAGACGGTGGCACATTTAGGCAAAACATAAAAATACACTTGTGTACTTGCAAAAGTATATCGCTGCAAGAAGCTAGTACTTAATAAAAATTATTGCTAAAAGGACACGGTTCGCCAGTAATGTGGTTTCAGGTATTTATAATTCTTTAAGTTTCATTTAGGTATTTATAGATCTTTATGGTTACTTTCGGTGTTTGACCCATTTGGACCCAAGGTAATATGAATGCCGTACAAGTTAGGACAGGAGTGCAACGAAACCATCTTCAAGCTGTAAACAATCTGTTAGCAAATACACTAATACTGGCATATGAATAAGTTATAGATGTTTATAATTAAGTATAGGATACTCATATCACGTCTTAGCAGGTACATTTACTTCGATTTGTTAAAATAATTCACGTTCAGCACACTTCATTAGTCCTTAATGTACAAACTTCAATAAAACAATATCGTTGTTCATTTTTTACATTTCCGCTAATGGAGACACCTGCATGAAAATTACATTATACCGAGAAATGCAAGGTTAAGTCAATAAGTATTAGCACTCTGTTTTTAAATATACTGCAGCAACAATACAAAACTTCCAATTACCTTTTACCTAATTTTTCAACATAGTTCCCTTGCTCCTCAGTACCCTTGCTCCTCAGTACCCTTGCTCCTCAGTACCCTTGAACCAATCTTCGCAGAAGCTTCTTGAAGCCCTCAGAAAAGCTTTTCGGCTGAGTAGCATATGCACCGCTTCCTTCAGTTCTTGGTCTGTGGTGAATCGACGGCCACTTCATGGACAATCACTCGTAGATTTGTCTGAATCATGATATTTATTTGCTTAGTGTTGGCGTCACTAGTGGATGTGGATGTGGATGTAGATGGGCGTCCTATTTTTTCCTTGTCCTTCACACTTGTCCGACATTTTTTTAAACTTTTCGATCCATTTTTTTAATCCATTTCAATTTTAACTTTTTCCATTCGTACACCCTTCGGCGTGGTAAAACATTGTCCCCATATCGTGCGGAAAGTCTTCGATAGTTTTCTGCTCCTGGCACACCTTAAAACGACAAAAAACGGATCACTGCTTGCCGGTTTTCTTTAGTGCAAACTGTGAGCGGTGCAGCCATGAATAATGTGCAACAGCGCAACACACAGTAGAGTCATAATGGTCAAACATTCCATAAGCGGAGACAAATAATTAACAACATGTCGACGTGCGCGAGCACAAAGCTGTACAGCTAACTTACAAAAGATTAAACAAAAAATGTGGATGCATATTGACTTACCGTCGTAAGTGTATATAATTGATTACGACTTACCAGTGTGAGAATATAAATTCTATATTGTGTATTATTGCTCTGTGAGGGTTCATTATTTTTAGATTTAGTCTGAATTTTAAACTTCCCTATAGCCAAATGAAGGGGGATTATATTATGCTGTCATATTCAAAGGACACTGGGACTTCAAGGATATATTTTCTGGTTTTCTTTTTATGCGTTATTTATTTTTATTCAATGAAACTCTTGTTCTTGCTGCATTCTAGAGCTCAAGCGGAATGCTTTAATTAGATAGGCCTACTAAAGCCACAATGAATTGAAATTATACTACAGGAATAACATTCTTTTTATTTACGTCTCGACTGTTCATCCTTCCTGATGTAGATCAGACCGTTTTTGTAGATATCTCTGAAAATATCTTTGAATCAGGCCCACAGCCAGAACGGAGACAGGATGGGCTCCTTCCTCTACCTTCAACTCATATCCCGCCCATCCAACGAAGAAAATGAAGAAACTTAAAAATTAAAAGTTGAAAAGAACTTTGACATGAGAAAAACATTGAAAATGTATTTTCTTCGAAGAGATGTGAAAAGAATAGGAATGCCTTTGAGTATAGTTCAAATGTTGCAGTAAGAACTTTTGCATTCTGTAGATCAGTTTGTAAATCTAGTTTCTCTGTTGTAACAAGAATTAATAGGCCTCAAAAACTTACCATAACTCGCTCATGAATGGCTATTGTAGTAAATTTATCATTTGAGAAGAACAGAAGAATATACATGAGAAAGGAAAAGATTCCGAGAAATTCAACATTTGGAGGAAGGAAAGCTTCAGTTATACAAGAAGACTTTTTTTGATACAGGCCTATTATTCTAAAGTAAGGCTTAAGGACGCTTTTAGTGTTTTAAATTGAAATACTCTCCCGTATCTACATGAGTGTCATAGGATAAACATCCTCCAGTTAACATGAACTTTGCACAATATTTTCCAGTTCATTAATTTTATTCCCTATCAAAACATAATTCGTTCTCTGAATAGTAGAAGTGTTTGTCTTTGAAAACAAAATGGACATGGAACTAAAAATCATTTCTTTAGTTATCATTGATAGGAAATAGAGCGGATGTAAAGTAAAGCGTTATGAAACTTGATACACTGTTGTGCGCATGTGCCAGCACATGTTACAGGTGATAAAAGCCAAAGAGTACATCGTTCTTCGTGTAGATGGGATAGATATTGCAGTGACGCTGCACTGCGTGAAATATTAGTTTCAACAATAGTGCGCGGTGATATGTTCGTTAGATAAATAACCTCTGAAAGTGGTGTCAGATGCTCATGATCTCATCTTAGCCTTCCAATTATCTTGTATTGCCCCATGTTTCAACTGTACATTCAGAACCCATTCAGTTTCCTAACAAACCTTTCAGCATTTCTACCACTGCACGAGATTCATTATGATTACAGGACTTTGCTGTTCTTGCAAGCAACTTGAGATTAACCGTGGTATTACTTACGACCACATTTTACTGCAATTTAATAAAATAACATTTAGCATAATCAAACGACGAGTGGACAATATCACTAAACAGAAGCTCCAACTTAAGAATGTTACTGGGAAGGAAAAAGAATTGGATTATACATACGCCTTAAATAATATGATGAAAGATATATTATTTGGAGGGGGGCAGAAAGTACCTAGCCCCCTCCGTCGATATTTATGTTTCTAAAGTGTGACCACTAGTCTGAAAATATTTTATAATATAAATTAAATCATCTTCTCTAAAAATTACTAAAACAACGATAATACTGATAGCAGTAAAAATTTAAATAACAATAATAATAATAGCAATAATAATACAAATTAGGTAAACTGGGGTAACTGAGGCCAGAATGCTTCTGTTTAATCTGGTAATCTGTTAATTGCAATTATGATATGCAGAAAAAAATATTTTTGTTATCGATTTCTGAAGCTCCAGATCGATTCATTAAGCAAGGCTTACGGAAAGACAAAGGTCTAGTATCATAAGCATATGTGAAGGAATGTGTGGGTAGTGTTATTTGTCACAGCTAACTGTATTACAACTTCCAAAGCCGTATATGAACACTGTAATACAATAATATGTTGTCATGAGAACTGATTTGCATTTGATAAATTCTTTGTAATATATTACTATAAAAATAGGCACTAAATTGGCCATTACTCCAGTACCGGTTAACCGATTTGGTCCAATATCAATAGGCTTCCTCGAAGGACGTTATAAATGCGTATACCAAGTTTCATGAAAATCCGATAAAGCGTATTTGTGTTATCGCGCGTTCAGATTCACTGACAGACAGACAGACGGACATTTTCCCGTGCACCACACAATCTCATAAAGTATCATTCTGGCACTTAGTAACAACAGGGCCGACTAACTCCTTATTCAACTGAATTAATTAGTCAATCTGTAGGTGATACTCTGAATAGAACAAAAACTATTTTTAAAATTAAACTCCTGTTTATTTAGGCGAAAGAAGAAGTAAAGAATGTTTGCAACTCATCATTGCTTGTGACAGTGTGAATTTTACAAGCATGACACCTATCAAAGTATCTCGTTCCACGTATAAAATAACACTTAACACTTAATACAGAGCTGATAAATCATAATATGTTAACTTTTCCTGTAGGGTTTTTACTTTAATGTGACTTTCAGTATTGTTGATGTTGTGTGTTGGTGCGGAACCAAGGAGAAGTTAAAAAATGAAGGTGTGTCTAATTTCCACTTCCTGCCAACCCCATCCCTACATGCTGCATCATCAGGCTTAATGAAGACTGTTACCAAACCATTTCCACCTATGTTGTCAAACATTTTCTTACAAATCTTTTCAAAATATTTTAATTGCAAAATGTTATTTCTCGGATAAGTTGCATATTGCCGAAATACAAATGATTTTTTTTCTAAATATCTGTCAGATATGGACCCAAGATTAAAATGTAAGGTTTTTAGATTTTTATACTAACAGAATCGTCACTGGGAAAGGGCCTATCATTAAGGTTAGGAAGGATGTACTGAAGGGGTCGTAAGAGAGAAAGTTGGCTTGCAAAAAGAAATGAACGATCTACTACTGTGACTGTCTTCCAGTTGTTATCAGTCCTTCTCCAGTGTTTTGAAAAATTCTAGTTTCCACGTGGCGAAGTTGTTCTTTTGAGTAACTTACTGGGTTCGAATAATAATCAATAATGTGTCACTTGCTGCATCCTATTTTTGTGACTAGTTTTTGTAACCGTTAATGTATATTTTCATTTAAGAAATTCCCATATAGTTAAAACTTAAGTTCTTATGACTAAAATTATGAGATACAGCCAACAGTTAGTAACGTAATAATTTTTCGTCTGTATTTCTCATTCTGGACGACTCTAATGAAGACAGGAAGACCAAGTGCCATGAAAGTATGTATACGGATTCAAATGGCTTCAGTAGGAAGCAATAACATTACTTGTAGCTTGTTCATTATATGCTAACAGGCTGGAGATTCGATCGAGAAATAGGCATAGTAGCAAGTATGGCAAACATGTAAGATAAAAGGGAGAGATAGCATAACCTGTTTAAATATGTCCTCGTCGAGTTCAAATTGAGAGGCGAATGAGATAATGATGAGACAAGGTGTTGTGTATTATAGCATACTGGCACGATGACCGAAATGTAAGAGCCGAACTGTCTTCTATTAATGACTACGTAAAAATAAGCTATACTCATTACAGTATTGAATTCTGCTTTACTCAGTACTATATTTGCTTGATTTGCAGTATTACATGAGTCTTATCACCAGATGAGTGATACAGCATGGAAGTATGTTGTATTTCGAAGCGTCAATCAATTTATGTAGTTCCATCAGGACGTCAACGACCCCCTATTGATCCTTCTTTACGGGGACATTCTCAGCAGATTAGTTGTAAGGTGAGCCAGTCTCATACCTATCACTTAGCCTATGTCTAATATTAGGGCATCACAAACACCCAATCCATACGTACTGTGGCATAACCCTTGACAGCAGAAAAATCCCATAGCAGAAGTGAGAATCAAACCCTGAACCCTCGGTTAATATTTAGCAACACTACCACTCAACCAAGAGGGTATTTATAGATCTCCTTTCTTCTGACAATAGCACAGTAATAATCGTTACCAAAATTAAAGTGTAAAAGTTAATATTAATAAATTACTAAAATATAAAATAATAATATTAATATTAGACTATTCATATTAATATTAATTTTACTTAATATCACATAGATATTAAATTGAACCTAATGCTGAAACGTAAAAATATAATACTATATTGAACACAGACTCTGGCCTATTTAAGGGTTCATGAATGTAACATATGTTTGAGGGTTTAATGTTGAAATATAGCAACTCTCAACAAGCAATGAAATATATCTATAATTTCCATTCGATGGTGTTATGAAATGTTATTTCTTCTTCGTCTAGTCATGTCATATTATTTCAAGTAAATGCAAGAGAATAAAATCGTGTATAACCTTTGGTATAATTACAAAATATGCTATAACTTAATAGCCAACAAAGTTAACTTACAAACTTCCATTGGAGAACCGTTAAGAAAATTAACGAAAAAATACAGGAAAGTCATGCGAGAGTTGTTATTAGGAAACTGCAGCGCTGATTATTATTGGCTTTGGTTTGTTTTACTTTGATTTTGATTAAGTATATAATTAGTATAGAGGACTGAATGGATGTTTTCTAGATGAACTTCGGAAGCTGCCACCATAAGTCAAAGTGAAAATGTGCAGGCATCTGAAAATTAAAGGCCGTTGGAAGATCGTATCTTGCCGGGAAGGAAGGGACACTCACCAACAAATAAAACTGTAAGAAAATTTGAATAACGATTTTTATGTATCCAAAGACAAGAACAATATGAATCAACCACATTTGGGAGAATAAACAGTAAGGTATATCATAAAATAATCAAGCTCTCTAGACTCAATAACTAGTATTTATAGATAAGATCTGTTAAATAATGCCATGCAATAGAGTTATCAAAAAAGCCGCTATCGACATGGGTTCTAATAGAACTCTTGACTAACAATAAATATTTGTGTATATATCCAATGGTTAAGCAATAAAAATATACAAAAGGTTATACATGAAAGCTAATTACCCTGAGAAGATAAGATAAATCTTTATGCACTTATAACAGACTACTATGTACCACTTACATGGGTCAAACTATTTATATATCTTTTGAGCCATTTAATAAGTAAATAGATACATTGAAGAACCTTTGCTTAGACCACAAGGTTATTCACAATGGTATAACCTGAACAAATCCTCACTTTCACCAAACATTACATTATCAACTGGAGTATTTATCTGATCAAATAACAGGCAAAGTCAAATAACTTTCCTGATTTAGAAGCATAAAATATAATATGGGTATCTTAAATCTGAAATGAATTTCCAGAAAAGCCCTAAAAAGCCTATTCACAATAACAGAGGGTTGAAAGTGTATAAGGCCTACACTCATCTAAGTTATCTAAGATTCCTTAGATCCTAACAAAATCTCATTTCAACTGATATGATTTTACTAGCATAAAAATGCAAATAAAAAATATAAATTATGTGTAAGGTAATATATGATCTGTGACGTTAATCCATTTAATCCGAAAGGGTAAGATTCTCATTCATTGGCATGGTAAACTAATTTTACAAATATAAAGTCTAATGGGATATCTTCACAAGTATACATTTCGCTCAGTTTAATCGGCAATAGAAAATATAAAGGTTTCAGCATTTTTTCAAAACAGCTTAATTTTGTTACCATAAAATGTAGGCAAATATAATCTTGTATCTGATTTACAACATCTGCAAATTTATCCACTTTACTTGGAAAGTGAAAATTCTTTTTTATGTGCAATCTAACCTAACTTAGAAGGACAAGTCCAAGTCCACTGTTATAACTGTAACTTATGGCCTATATAATTAGCAATTAAAAATGTAAATTTTTACTTTTACTTCAAAACTAGCGTGGCTATATAACCATAAGAGGCAAGATAAATATTGCAGCCAATATAACTTATGGTCAAATTAAAGAGCTTTAGAAAATTTAATGGTTTACTTTTATTTCAAAACTATCTTCATTTTGTTATCCTGAAAACTAGGCGAATATAATCTTGTTTCAGATTTACAATATCTGAAAATATATTCACTTTATTTGGAAATGTGGAAATTCTTCTTTTTAGCAACTTAACCCGGCATAAAATGACAAGCCTGTTTGCATTTGTAATATTGTTTAATAGCGTTTCACATTGTAATGTATAAATGACTACTTTTCCTCTGTTAACAGGATATGTCCAATCATGATTTCTTGATAAAACCTATGCTGAGGCTATTTCGTTCCACTATACTTGTATTAAATCACCGATTTTATAAATTTTTACAGTTTGTATTTCTTGTTAAAGTGACCTTGTCTTATGTCTGTACAATTTTATAGATTTTTTGTTTGAACTGATAAGGCATTTGAAATTGCCTTTGTCATATTGATTAGTGACAGGTGTTCGTTTCGCTATTTTAATGTATAAATGGCTTCATTCCCTCTGTAGATGGATATGTTCAATCATAATTTGTGTATTTATTATGTAATTTTTCAATATTTTAACACACAGTATACATTCCTTTTGTTTTCAGTTGTGTTTTTCTAATTTTTTGTTACTTTACAGCCACATTGTTGAAACTGACAAATATTTTAGAGTTGCGTTTGTCCTAATATTTTGTAATGGTTCCAATATACTCTTTGTTATAGATAGTTTTTTCTATTTACAGACATTTTGTTTGAATTCTTAAGGCTTTTTGAGTTGTCCTCTCACCCTATATGGAGGGAACAGATGTTCATAAAATAAAATATAACTCTCCAATGAGATGGGTTACCAAGATCAACCAATCAAAGTTCGTCTTTTCGGACTGTGACGAGTACTTCTTTGTCATAAATTAGATTATTTTTAGGATTTCCCTGTGTTTAACCCTTAACTGTGCTTGTGCGGTCTGTGTAATCCATGTTAGATACTAGATATAGCATACTCTGATTTTTTAATCTTGAAAGTATACTTTAAATGCGTAAGTCACTACTTTATCGATCTGGTTAAAGTCAGTTTTAGAGTTGAAAGTACTTCTCTTCGAGTGTTGGTTTTGTTCATACAGCTTAGTTGTAGGGAATCCATTGGTCATGAAATGATACTAGGGTTGAAAACCACTTCTAGACAATTTATAGTGGTTTACTCTGTCTAGAAAAACAGACCATAAAAGAAGTGAGAAAATAAGGAGGGAATTAGATATAATTATATAATCTGAATGAAAAAAACTAAAGAATATAAAAAATGGATAAATCATGTACATAGAATGGATATAGGGAGACTGCCATTACAGTTTAAAAATTATAAACCGATAGGGAAAATAAATATTTGAAGACTTAAAAACGATGGCATGAACAAGATATGTAGATTGCTACACAAAATAATGTCTAATGCGTGAAGGAAGAAGAAGAAAGTCAGAAGTACAACTGAACAACAAGAAAACATTAATTATATAATTAAGGAGCTACCTATATTCATTATACAAGCCATGGTCCCTAGGATTGCTGGTCGTTTACTACGAGTCGTATTGGAAACCCGCAATAGCGCCATGCAGTCTAGGCAAGGAAACTTATGTTTTTATACGGTACCTCTGTGTTATGGTTATCTTATTATGTCTGAAAACTCAGCTAGAGGATGATAAAAAAACATTAAAGGCAAAAAAGGACTTCGTTTAGTAAGAAATCTCGTTGAATGTAACCGCAACATCACAGGTTACAATGATTTGCTGTAATATACGAGCAAAACGAAAGCAGAAAGAGTAGCAGTAAGAACAAAGGAATTTCCTCTCTCACCAAGGCGACGTGTAAAACGTGTAATTAAAATACTTATTTGATGACTTCATAGGGGGTAATTTCGAATTCTGTCATTCAAATGAGTGAATAACCTCTAGCAAAGTGCGGGTGCTTTTCAATTTCAATTTTCAAATTGAATCCATCCTTACCAATCATAGCAAGAAGACGAAGAAATTGTAAGAGGGATCGCAGGAGGCTCCTCCTTATTAGTTGATGAAATGGACAATGTCCGGGAAATGTGATTACCAAAACAGGGAGCTATTCCTAGAGAGGTAGAATAAATCCTGAAAGGATAAAGTATAAACCCTCCAATGAAACGGTCGGAAGAACTGCACTGTTTTGGCTGCTAGTTACATTATATCTGTTTCTATATATTATGTTTTACGTTTAATACAGATAGCTATTACTTTGTCTTGAATATTATACTATAAGCGTTATAGATTGATTACATTAATATAAATATGAACTATGTTTAGTTATTAGAGCAGCAAGAACAGCTCTCCTAGGCAATTCTTAAGGCAGTTAACCCATGCTGTGGTTAAGATATGAGCTACAGAGATTGAACAATCTCTGTAGCTTATATCATTATATTTTCTCAGTCAAACGAGTTTTAATACAATTTACAAAATTTATATATACTTTCAGTCTTTAAAGAAATCTTAGATTGCATACGTTAAAACTTTCTATTTACAAAATGGGACAGCCAACTTCATTTGCATTTTACAAATTATAATAATGTTTTCCAAATTACTTGCAGGCCTATAATTGAAGGGACTAGATCCATAAGGGCGTAAGGCACAAGGACATAGTTTCAACAAATCTTGATCTTTTTAAACAGTGTTACCCCTCACAAGTAGGTGGTTTAAAGTTTTATTTTATAACACATATTTTTGAAGGACAGGCTAAATTAGTATTCTGCAAATTTACAAGGTAGAGTGTACTGGGATGTTTTACAACTAGAGGTACATGTTAACGAAAACTGAAGTATTTTTACAGTAGCAAAATCGTTTTACTTTGAATCATATTATTTGCTTTTACTTTATTTTAGTAAAAACCTGTATTATACAGTGACAATTGAATGTTTCCCAATGAATACCAATATAGTCATTAATACAATAGATGATAAGCAAAACAATCTATATTGAATGAAGTTACACTTCAGAAATACAAGTTCAGTTTTTATAAACATTTTCTTGGATGGTAGCACTGCGGAAAATAAAAACAGTTGATAAACACACCTCAATAACAGATAGGAAATGTGCCTTACGCCTGTATGGAACTGTTGTGAAGTAGCAGCCTCAAAGGTATTTTCTTATAACTGAGTAGAGGTTTAAGGTACAAGTACAATTAGTTCTCTGAGTACTTAAGAGATTTGAAGAGAAGACATAAATGTTAAAAGCTCAAAATTAAAGATTTGTGCCTTACGCCCGTATGGAACTAGGCTCTTCAATTGATAATAAGAATTGGCATAAATTTCAACAAAACACAAATCTTTCAGGTCATCTAAATTTCTTGCCGTCCCAATAACTATATTTACGCACGAACACACACACACACATATATACGCTTCTTAGATGCTTCTCGGGAAATCTTGGAGATAGCGGCATATTAAACTAACTATTTACTGAACTGACTATTGATGAAACTGACTACTACTATGACTGACTTGAATTACTACGAGGAACTATTGAAAGAAACTTACAAAAACATAACTATTTAATCAAAATATAAATGGCAATGAGAACAAAAGACGGCGTCAGGACAAGGTAAGGTTCAAACAATCAAACTCCGGTCAGTCCGCAGTCATGGCAAATAATACTGACATTTCTGCAATCCAAGCAGAGAAAAGATATATTTAAATCTTACATTTATCCATCAGTACAGAAGACAACTCAAATCATGAAATGGCCGGTACCTTCGGAGATCTTCTCCAGATGTTTACCATTCAACTGCTCACACAGGAATCAATTCTCAAGCATACGCCAAATATCACGAAGGCTCATGATCCCCCACCATGACGTAACGGTCTTTCAATTTGAAAATGTGCGCACAAAGCCTCACTATAGCCTAGTCAAATGTTACAAAAAAATGCGTGAACTTACATTAAATGGAGTATTAATGAATTTTGGATGGGGAGTTTAGGACCATTACTGGGATCACAAATCCAGATTTGCAACCTTCAGGAACCAGTACTCGCTGAATGGCGGTCGAAATAAACTGTTTTTTTCGGACTTTTTCGGTTTTTCGACAATATATCCTAAACTATGCGTTTGTTGGAAAAAATATTTCTGAGATTTTGTATAGTGAATTAAATTTTCGAAAATATGAGACCAAAATGGTTTTTGTAAGTTATATAGTTACCGATATACGGCTTTTCAAAGATTGGCCTTTTTTCCCATAAAGTGGCTTGTATATTAAGTTTTCTTCGTGTTTCGAATTGAATACCGGCAACATGACACGTCCTACAGAAAAGTCAAGAAAACAAAAGTTGTAGACAATTTAACAGGCTTTAATTTGAGATAATAGCTGGTTCTTGTAGCTCATATGGTCTCGTGATAAATAAAAGAAAACGAAAATATGAAAAAATGCTTTTTTGGGTGAAAGTTGAGTAACAACTTTTCCTCCACCAACACCTTAATATTTTTGGTAATATGTTGGCAGATAATATCTTATAACTGTGTATAGAAACTATTTATATGTATATGTGTTTATGGGATATGGATTTTGCCAGAAAAAAATATTTAAGTAGATTATTTCATAAAAATGTATTTACTTTTAAACCAACACGCATATTTAAACCATGTGTGAGGTTCCTGGTATGGGATGGTATGGGACGTGGGAAGTCGAGAGTGGGGTGATGTCTTCATCCTCACTTGAAGAACTTTCATTCTGGGGTGTGGGCACATTGCATTTCAGCCCAGTTTTGCGGCAGCTGCAGCCCCCAGCGCAGCCCATCTTGCACTTGCACGAGATTAGTTGCAGAAGGCTTTGAGGGGCTGGTTCAACTTCCATTGCAATTGGAGTAAGCCCCAACTCGTCCAACTTCCACCCCAATCCGTGAGTTTTTTCCATCCCAACCACTTTTGTACTTGCGAAAAAGTAGAATGAAATTTAGTTATTGTATAATATTTCAAAGCATAAACATGGTGTACAATGAGAGTGTATAAGTGAACAACGAAATTTAATAACATAATGATAAGAAATATACATACACATACCTGCTGATACATACAATAAGCATGATATTTTGCAGCATCTGTGGTTGGTGACAAACGGGCGAGGTTGACTTTGGCTGACAGGTCGTTGAGGGTGGTGTCAGTCGCTCCTTCATAAAATGCGACGAGATGCTTCTCCCCAGCTGCAGCTATTTCATCGTGACTTACATCTGGGTGGAGGAAGACTTCTGCTTGCCTGAATAGTGCTGGGTTCTTGAGGAAGGTTTGACGAATTTGGTTTTCCCCTGCCAGAAAGGGGCCCGGGAGAGTAATCAGAAGTTCCGGTGGTGAACGCTGTAGATGAATATTGGATGTCTGGCTCCCCTCTTCTGGAAGTAGATGTATTTTTTGGGACTCAAACCAACTAATAACACAAGCAGGTCCACAACTTTCATGATGATTACAACCTTCTCAGAAGAGTCAGCTTTGGTGACGGCAGCTCTAACAATGTCAGCATCAGCGTCCTCTTCTGTCACCTCAACACCGTGCTGCTCAAATCCACTTTTCAGTAGCTCTATCAGTCTATGCTTATTAGTGTCGTTCGATAAAGAACTTATCTTGCGTGATGTTGGTAGTTGAAGCTGATAGGACAGTGTCATTGCAGTTGAGGGCGGAGTATCGTCTAAGACGTTCGGCGCTTTTGGTACCTTTTTGAGAGGCGTCCTCCGGGTATCCATCACAAAGTGGTTACATCTGTCCCAAAATGGTTTTTCAAAAAATGAATGTAGCCGTCAATGAAGGCCTTCACTGATGCGTTTTGATGCCACACACATTTGTGGAGCAAGTAGCCACCATCGAGCACGATGTGGGTATTGGCGTCTAAGGAGATGTTGGTAGTGAGGGACGTGAAACGCGAATATAGAGCTGCCTTAGTCCCCTTCCTCACTCCAGCTTCGTTGAAGAGAGACACTGGGTAAGGGGGCAATTCATACTTGAAGTGGGGTTTCAACTCTGCGTCGGATTTTTATGGTGATGCTAACTCGCTGAAATATTATGAGAGGTGACTTGTATGAAATTATTGACGCTTGCCAAGGTAACAACTTGCAACCAATTTAACAACTTTGTCTTGACGTTTGAATCCAACTTTCCCAAATGTCTGGTTTTCTATGTTAACCACTCCTTCTGTTCCCAGTTCCTTGGCAATTTAACAAGTGACTTCATAGCCTCCAACAATCCCACTGCTAATAGAAACTATTTAGTCAACAACGGGAACTAATCTCGTGCAAGTGCAAGATGGGCTGCGCTGGGAGCTGCAGCTGCCGCAGAACTGGGCTGAAATGCTCAGTTTTGTGCACTTTCTGCAAGGGAAAAATTCTGCCGCAATGTGCCCACACCCCAGAATGACAGTTCTTCAAGTGAGGATGAAGACATCACCCCACCCTCGACTTCCCACGTCTTATACCTTCCCATACCAGGAACCTCACACATGGTATAAATATGCCTGTTCGTTTAAAAGTAAATATATTTCTATGAAATATTGTGCTTAAATATTTTTTTCTGGCAAAATCCATCTCCCATAGACACGTATACAAACAAATAATTTATATACACAGTTATCCGCCAACATGTTACAAAAAATGAGAAATAAAGTGTTGGTGGAGGAAAAGATGTTACTCAACTTTCACCCAAAAAAGCATTCTTTTCATCTTTTTGGTTTTGTCATCTATGACAAGACTATATGAGCTACAAGAACCAGCTGCATCTCAAATTAAAGCTTATTAAATTGTCTACAACTTTTGTTCTCTTGACGTTCCTGTAGGACGTGACATTTTGTCGGTATTCAATTCGAAACACGAAGAAAACCTAAAATTTTAACTTTTTTGAACAAAGGCCAATCTTTGAAAAGCCGTAACTATATAAGCTGTAACTATATAACTTACAAAAACTACTTTGATTTTATATTTTAGAAAATTTTATTTTCTTTAACTAATGTGAAAAAGGTTCTTTCCAACAAACGCATTGTTTAGGAGATATTGTGGAAAACCCGAAAAAAGTCCGAAAAACCGGTTTATTTCGACCGCCATTCAGCGAGCGCAGGTTTCAGAGGGTTGCAAATCTGGATTTTTGATCCCAGTATTGGTCCGAAACTCCCCTCCAAAAATCATTAATACTCCATTTAATGTAAGTTCCGATGTAACATTTGACTGGGCTACTACGAGGTTAACGAATTGTTTATTCGCTAGCCACGAGCCAACTAACTGCCTGGAATTTTCCGTATATACTTCATACTGCACACTGCAGACAATCATTTACCTAGTAGTGACTCCATTTCTAAGACGGCTATAAATACCATGCCATCCATTCACACATGTATTATACTTTATGTTGGGATGACTTGTACTGAGTTCATTAATAATCTCAGCAAAACCTAGAATACAGAAGTTTAGTTCTAACCAAATTATTATTAGTATCATTAAAAATTTAACTAAGACTTTCAGTGTTCGTGGACAGTAGAACATACAGGATCTCTCTGAAACTTGAAAGTAATATTGGAAAATACAGTACTCAGGTCGTTCTTAGCACGTTAAACCGGCTCCGAGAAATACTCAGCACATCAAACTGGCTCTAAGGGCTAATTTAAAATGTTTTAAAACTATCTGTTGTTGGGAAATAAGCTATAACGCAAACATTCATTATTGGTTAGATTAATAAAGTAATACCGTCCTACTTTGAGGGAAAGAAAACACTGTGACAAAAAACAGTTTCCAACAGAAATAATTAAAATATAACCCAAATAGGAAGGAATTATACCTCAAGTCCATGTACTTAAGGTAATTTTGCTTCTGTTTAGAACTTGAGGTATTTTTCTTTTATATCAAGTAAAGAAATGGTAAGGAAACATACCCTAACTCCACATATTCCATAATTGAACCCTTTTTTTAATATTTTTAAAGCTCTTAGGCCTATATAGATTTTACATATTACTTCAACTCATTTATCATATTAGAATATATAAAGCACTTCTTAAAAGTTGTGGTCTATGTCAAAATGCAATTAGATGATTTACTAAAAACTGTGGCTGCTAGAGTTAAGGTTTTCTGGCATATCAGGGCAATAAAGCGATTTCTAAATCCGCGAAGAAGCTGGATCCTAGCTATATTGGCCCTTAAAGAATTATGCTGGGTTTGGCGCCATAAGTGATTATTAGTCATCCAATCTTTTTAATTTCCTTGTAGTGTGCTTGCACGTGTTTATTTGGATATAATTATCAAATTTTTATTGCATAGCCTTAAATAAAAATATTTTGCATTTCTTGTCACATTTCTTCGTACGTGAATATTGGTCTTCTGGCGACCCTGGTAAAAAATATTAAATATTGTACACACACTTATTCTTCTCTAAAGTAAACAAAATTACATTAGCTTTGCATCTCCAAGTATAATTTAAAGACTACGGAATTGCGGATCCTTTCAATAAGAGTGGAAATTATATAAAAGTCAATAATTGCAATTTGAAGATATCCTCCATCCTGGAAATAACGAAATACTGCTCGAGAAGATCAAGATTTGAGTCTATTTTTGGGTCGCCGAAGAGTCTATAATGAAATTTCGTGGGGTTACTAGTCCCTCCGAGCCCTATCAGATATGAAAGCGATATGATGCGCCATGTTTTCTCATGTTGCAGCCACATAATATTATCTTTGGTGGGCTGCGCGACATCTTCTGTTCTTGGACTGCTTTCCTGCTGGGCTTCGCTGGAGAGCTATTGGAGCCACCTCTGGTGAATCCACACTGAACTCATGGGAAGTGCACTTCCAATTTCCTTTTTCCACTGGAAATTTGGTGGCTGGAGTTAAGAGCACCTACGTGCTGATGTCCAGTGTCCAGCCAGGTTTTTGACACTACTATGTAAGCCTTCTTTGAGGTGAAGTATTTCGGTCGGTCGATGTGTGCCAGTTTTGAGCTACCGAGTGTTATTTCTCGCCGTAAGGTGTTTAGTGCCAAATAAAAGCATAGGAAGCATGTATTCTTGCTTTGCTGTTCTAGTGAATTTCTGATAATGTGGCATTCTTCGTTTTGAGTGACGTTTCTTAAAATTATCGTAACCATAACTTTTCAAGATTCAAGTCAAAAGCAAGACTATTAATTAAGACGTAAAGACTTATTTATGCAAGTACATTTTAATAATAGAGTAACAAAACAAATCACTTTCAAGACTTACATAAATTGCAATTTCCACTAAATTTGTAAATTTGTACCTAGCCTCCTCTCCACAAAATTCTTTTAGAATTTGAAGTTCTCCATATTTCACTTGAACTTCTACGCATTGCAGGTATCATGGAGATCAAACCACTTAAATGTGATGACTGCTGGTTCCAATCCTCCGTCATATTGAACTGCTTTACATTATCTGATTATCCGTTTCTGCGTTATTTTCAAACATTTAAAAAATTTGCATTGGCAATTTTCACTCAATTCATGAGTTTTCAATCTCATTTTTTTCAACACAGTGTTCATTCTACGAGTACTAGTCCTCTTCTTGCCATAACTATTTTCTATAATTTAAATCACCTCCTTAATTTTATACAAACCTTGTTTTAGCTAGAAAGAACAGTTTCGTAACTTTTCACACACAAGCAACAGACGTCTGACTAAGGAGAAATAAAATTGTGGATTGCCAAAATCATGCAATAGTGGAATAAATTTTTCTAAAACAATGAAAAAATAATAACACAAATTGCGTGAAGTTGCAGGTGTTCTTATAGATACAGGAAATATATTATTTAATTTGTAGGATCATAGCCCGCTAGTAAGCTCTTACAAGTGGGCTATGATGGGACAAAACACATCCTTTCACTGTTTACATAGTGGTAAGCACGTTCTTTCATTGTACATAAATTAAACATCTGCTTGCAATGGCTGGAATAAGCACGGTTCTTTCTTGCTGTATAAGTGGTTATAAAGACCCTTCAAACAGGAACAGATTTCACTCGTATCTCAATTCGGCTAAAATGGACATAGCACGTTCTTTCCTTGTGGTCTTCAAATGTTTTCCTAGTGTAAAATTTTGAGCTTTATCAAATATGAAGTAATCTCCATTACCGTAATTTTTTTTTTTTTTTTTTTTGCTGAGAGCGGGGAGGCTGTATCGACCATTGCTAATACAATAATTTCAATTTGAATATTTTTTGTATATTCTATTGTACTTTGCGGCGCTACTCACAGAGCACGCTGTCCAATAAAATATTTGGTTATCTTTATTCCTACTGGTTATTCAGAATCAGTAATCGCAGGTCAGAGTAGTGGAGTTGCTCTAGTAGTATTCCAAATAATTTTTCTCCTTATACCCTCTAATTAAATACAACACACTGTATCCTTAAGGAGCTGGACCAATTTATTGTGATGGCTTTTTCATTTGTTAACATTAAAATGAAGCGTTAGGTCTACATATATAAAAAGAGTTGCATGTCCAATTCAAATAATTATAATCATTATATGCACATACTATAAACTTTAAGATTATGTATGTCCCTATATGGGCCTACATTGTGAAAAGTTAAAAGATAAAATTACAATGAAAGCGTTTTACAATAAAATAATTGGGCCTGTAGGCTTACCAAACTTGTTGGACCGTCTATGCAGTGTGTAAAATCCGTAAGAGTTTTATACTATAAATACTATTTAGGTCTACAAATATCCAATTATTAAGTTATTTTAAGTTATGTTGAAGCACTGTTAAAGATGATGTCCTGATCGTTAATGGTGTATAAAAGTCTGATTCAAATTTATAAAAACACAGAAAATAATTTTTTATTAAGTAGTGAGTCTTAAAATGCTTGGTTTGCAGCAATTAAATTGGATTCTTCAGCAGACGCCACAGCTTCTTATGATGGTGTCCATTGTGTTGTATTGTCATATCTATGAAAATGCATTTCGGTAATATTCATATGCCATCTTCAGTTCCTCTGTATGCTGAACTGGAACTTATGTGGATTGACTGTAGTCACTGCAGTTAAATAAAATTCACCCTCTTTGGTAAAATTGAAATTTATCAATGCTCTAGTAGTGTTGTGCAGTGTACATCGTCAACCAGCGGCTTGCCTCAGCCCGATATTCTCCTTAGTAAAAAATGTGACAAAGTAATTCAGACTTATTAGCTAGCCTTCTGCTAGTTTTGCAATTTGTAATTGCATTAGGACTTTTCGTGTAAGCACGCTTACAAGTTTCAGAGTTATAAGCACGTTAAATTATTCCCCGTTGGCCGGAAAAAGGAAATTCTTTTATACGTTGACATGTGATTTTTATTCTGAACGGCTTCGCTCACAGTGGCTACGTCCAGAGCCATGTCTATGAATATATCTTGATGTTTACCTGGCAATGCTGTTCTGCACACGAAGCATAATAGTAATTTTGGTTAATTTTCAATCCGTTTGCCTTGTTGTCTTGATTATTAATTATGCTACACTTAACAGGCTTGTTAATTAAAACCAAAACTGTCTTAAGAATACTGCCGGTTTCATTACGTCTACTTTCAGATAACTTTGGAATGTTCAAGTATGTTCTGCTTTATTTTACTGCATAAATTTGTGTTACACTTACTTGTCAAGTATTAGTTATATAACACACCTTCGGTATTTAATTTACATTTCTCTTTACGTATTGTATTTGCAGTAATTTATTGCGCTATTATGTAAATTAATTCCAATATGCATATTTTCTGGCGCAGTCAATTGTAAGGTTTTTATTGGTGTGTTCCCATAAAACATTTGGCTATCTTTATTTCTAGTGGTTATTCATTGTCTGTTCGTTAGTCAAAATTTCTTTCATTTCAATCAGATTTAGCCAATGTTATCTGAGCTGCCTTGTAATTTCTTATTGCAGTTCTTGCATAAGATGATTTTAAGCACAAGCTCTCGTAATTCTGAAACTGCCATGTTCTTAGCAGGGAATAAACCAACAGCTTTTCTAAAATGCCCAAACGGAAAATAAATAGTAAGCCTGGATAGTTTTAGAGAATGAAATTGCATTGTTTCTAGGAGTACCTACGATAGAATCATTACAATAACAAAGTCTTTCTTGCACATAAATCTCATCTAACTAAACAATTACATATCTTTCCCTGTCACTAAGTTTAGAGCATGCTTCCCATTAGATACTTCCTGTTTTCGTTTTGAACGTTTGGAGACAAATATAACTGTTTAGAAAATCGTTGCAAATATTCTGGTTGTAGCAACTTTATAATATTGTTATTTTTAATGACATTATAACAGGAAAATGATTTCTCATACATTAGAAATGCTATTATGATGGCATCACATGAGTATTTTGGTATATTACTTAACGACAGTGAAATTTGCTCTAGTAAAAACAACAGGCTTGTTTTTACTATGTCATCCATTAAAGTCTTAACTAACCCTTTATAGGTCTGTACCATGCTTGTAATTATAATTACAATAATTAAAATAATTATTTTAGCAAGAACATTAGAATCAGATGTTGCAGAATAATTTACATAGCTTGCATGCATGTTTTCCAGTTGAGACCACCTTTGTAATTTCTTGTGCGGAATTGCCCATTCTAACTGAGATGCACATAATATTTGGTTATTTACACACACTTGCGCAGAATAAATTCTCTTCTACTTCAATACTTACACGCCGCAGCGTAGTGGTTGAGGCGCTGCGCTACAAACCGGAAGGTCGTTGGAGTTTTTCAATTGGCCTAATTCTTCTGGTGGCACTATGGCCCTGGGGTCGACTCAGGCTCTAACAGAAATGAGTACCAGGAGCAATCCTGGGGTAAAGGCGGCCGGTGCGTAAGGCTGACGACCTTACCACCTTCATGTGCCGAATGTCCAAAATCTGGGAGCCTCAACCTCCTGGAACCCTCTGGGCCTCCATGGCCTGTCTAGGGATCACTTTACTTTACTTCAATACTTACATCAATCTGCGGAACACCCACAAAATTTACCAATAAATACCAAACAAACATTTAATTTACATTAGTGGTCCACTGGCAATCAATCTTATGATTGAAAGCATCTAAATTACTTCGTAATTCACCAAATGAATTAATTTGTTCATTTCCAATCATTCAGTGTGTTGCTGGTTCAATCTCTCAATATTCTTCTGCCTTCGAATAGCAGGATCCACTCGTGTCGAGGTACGGGGGTTATTAAAAAGTTCTGCTAAACCTGGAAATATCCTTGGTACATTATCAGGTTTCAACATACATCTGTTTCGGGGATACTGCCGCACATTTCCCTGTTTGTCTACAGAAACCTCCACCAGATTCAAATCTTGTTGTTAAAAGTGTTTTGTACACACTAATGAATGCTTCGTTGGTGTGAAGTTTTTCCTTGGTATAACTTTTAGCTACAAATTTAACTTTTCCTTACCAGTGGGAAACTTGAAAACGGTAACATAACCACTCTCACTAATAGTACTCAGATAATTGCTGTTACAGCCAAAAACACTACACTTAGTAGCCATCTGTAATTAACAAAAAACACATAAAACTATGTTTGTGTGAATGCGAATAGTATATTGCGATACAACTGCTGGAAGCGATGCATACGGATCGAGGAAAGAGTTTGAAAAAACGAGGCGCTCGCGCCGAGTTTTTTCAATTTTCCGAGATCCGTTATGCGCTTACGGCACGAGTATTGCATGCTATCAATATTTATATCAATTTAGGCCTAATTATATTATTGAAGATAGATGATTATTTCAGAAAGTGATTCGCATGTGTTTGTTGTTATGCGAACCGAATAATTGTCCTGGGGCCCTTGTCCATAAAGGCTTGTATTATGATGTGCCGTAAGTAAATTCTTACCGCACGGAAACTCATAACAAAAACTCTTACCGCACATAGCAACAAGATTGCGTATGGGAATGTCAACTTACGATCCACGGCAACAACATTCGTAAGTACCACTAATTAGTTAAGTCGTGCAAAAACAACTTTTAAATCCAGTAAAACAAAATTGATTTTTTCAGAGGTTATGTTACACCAAATCGTTACCTTGTGTTCTCGGTTTCCAATTCTTCTTCAATTATATCTTCTGTTATTTACTCATTGGTTACACAAGAAACTTCGGAGATATTAATTAATATTATCATATTATTATCAGCTGTAAACAGCACAATTTGAAACATTCAAACTCGACAATACACTACCATCTCTCGCAAGCTTAAACCATGCAGGGCGCTATGCGAGAGGGCCAACGACTCGATGTTGCCACGTCTCCTATATAGTCCATGTGCCAGACCCATCGGTCATTATAATTTGGGGGGACTGAATGAAACTTATACCACATGTTCCTGGGGTCATGTGGAGCAAAAAAGTCGGGGGGGGGCCATCATGAGGAGATAGCTTTCAAACATGGCGGCCATTCAAAATGGCGGACGACTGTGAATTATTAAGTTCAAATATCTCGGGACTGGGTTGATCAATCTTGAATTTTGTTTTTTCAAAATGTAGGTTATTCTTCTGGCTACATGTTTGTTTCACATGTATGTGGCCAGAAAACCAGTATTTATTGGTCAAAGCTCTAAAAATCGGAAAAATAGATTTTTTGACATTTACGTTTTGCGGTTTATTACTCTAACCGTTGGGTATATCGAAAAAGTGTCTGAAACAAAAGTTATAGAAACACATCTCACCTTTAAAACGCAAAAATGAAATCGAAGATCGGTTCAATAGAATCCGAGATATCCAGATTCAAAGCGGGCGGAGCGGGGTTGAGCATGTTGACCGAGCGCTCGGTGCAGCCTACCGAGAGGCGAGACTTGGCGTAAAATCCTGCACTTTATTTATTTTCAGCCTCAGTAATTGCTTTATTACTAGATAAATTTACATTTCCTACTAATGTGCACTATTTTTAACATGATTATTAAACACTTACTCATAAATACAATTAACAATTATATCGTTTATCTGGGAAATGGACATCAATAATTACCGACTCATATAATATACTGTCAAGGCTTTTATCTCCGATTTTTAAGATGAATAACTTTGCATAACTAGCTGAACGCTTCAATAAATATTTGTTCCTTTTTGCACAAAAGCTTAAATCCTTCAACTTTTTCCTGGCCAGTTAAAGCATTGATTGTGTCGCAGCCAGACCAGCAATAATACCCAATAAGAGCTGTAAAAAGCTGTTCGCCTAAGGCAGATACTATCTGGGAGACTTGCTTATCTGGTAAAACTGTTTTGTTTGTTTCCCGATACAGAAGTTTTTGCTTTTTATGGTTTTGCAAAAACCTACAGCCAAAACTAATACATCTGTATTGATTGAAAAGCAAAGGAATGATTCAGATGATGTAGCGGCGTTCCATGCATGCAGCATCATTCTGGAATCAGCTTATTCTTGAGTGCAGAACAGCTCAGGAACATTTTTGCTCCTAATATAAATGATCATGAAGCAGATTTCACCAACTGCTACGAAGATTTCTAGGTTTCCAATTATGTTTTCAAATTTCAAATTTTATCATTATATTTTTGCCGTAACTGTTCATTAGAAGCGTCCTCCAACAAACCACTCTGTAGCCACCCTTGATTTCTCTAAATTTGATACCTTCAGCTGTTCCGCTTTTTTCCCGCTCCAAAGATTTGATCGAAACCTCTGGATAATATAATTATGTCAATCCTCCGACCTATATTCAAAACCTGCTTGAGAAAATTCGTTGACAATTCGTAAAACTTTTTTGTTCTCCTTTGATGGACTGAAGCACAGCCATTGAATCAATGATGCAGGCCGAATCTTCTTCCGGCAGACTGGCAGGGGTGGTGTATATTTCCAAAAAAATGGGCAAACACTGATTTGTAGGTTTTCTTCAAAGGCCCATTAACATTCGCCATAGTCCATGGAAACGGCGCCAGAGGATATCTGAACCCTTCCATCGTGTCAAGTTGTTGGTTTTCTGCAATATAGGTCATTTTGCTGAATAGATTTCGATTGCACTGGAGGATTACTTCTTTGTTTCCAACCTTGGTTTTTTGCTCTTCTTTAGTCTACTAATCTTAAGACCCACTTTCTTAATACGTTTATGAAACCCTTCTCCTTTAGCTAGCCGAAACGTGAACTCTTAATAAGCTATTTGCCGTTGTTTTCCGAATCAATGTGATCAGAAGCTGTTGATTCAACAGTAGGCAAATGTACAATATCTTAAGGGTTGGGATCGAAGGGGTTTGTCCACTCGTCTAGAAGGTCAGTGAGAGTTGTCACGTCTTTCTCATCTCTAAGTGTCCTTGGGCTTTGGAGGTCAGGGTGGCACTGATCTAGAATATCTTGATTGCCTTGAATTTTTGCGCTTGATAGAGTGAACTACTCACATTACCTATCATAACACTTTCTTGAATTAACTAAACTAGAAAAGGAGATCCCATATGTTCGATTAGTCCGAAGAAAAACGGAAAGTAGCTCCACTAGGGCGATATATTTCATCCGAAAGGACAACATTGCTTCATTACTTGTAAGAAGATGTATCAAGTAGAGTGCCTTAAACATGTTCATCTTGAAGTACGGAGTTATGGGATGTATAGTTCGTAATTATTGATGTTCACTTCCCAGGTAAATTGTATAATTGTTAATTGTATTTATTAGTAAAATCCGATGCACCGAGAGCTGTGGGTGCAAGGGGTATACCAAAGCAACAGCAGATGAGGAAGAGTGCAATTATAATGACTGATTACAGTGATTCTACTGACGAAGACTTATTTTAAGATTGTTCATAATATTATAGGCTATAAGGCATTTTATAGGCATTTTTATTTCTTAGTTGCTTACGCCCTGTGTTCATTTCAGAAAGTATTGTTAAAAGTCTCTGATACATACCTAAATTGTAATACTTTTTTTTTCCTTTTTTAATTATTTCGACTATTTGAAGTTCATTTAACGATTTCATCTTAAAAATCGAAGATAAAAGCCTTGGCATTATATTATATGAGTCGGTAATTATTGATGTCCATTTCCCAGATAAATGATATAATATTGTTAATTGTATTTATGAGTAAGTGTTTAATAAGCTACGCTCATGCTGTAGCGCGTGAGCCTGGCATGCTTGCGGTCCTGAGTTCAAATCTCGGGGCCGGCGGATGTGTCATTCGTGGTGGACGAAGCCGTGCTTTAGGGGGTTTTTCTCGGGGTTCTCCCGTTTCCCCCTTTCATTCCACCAACACTCTCCACTTCATCTCACCTTTCCCCCTTTTCATCCTCATCCCGTTTCCACTTCTGGCATCGGGTCTGCTTCGGCAGTCAGAGCCCTTTGGGGGCCTCTCCCGTTCTCCCCGCTGCTTGTGGTCAAGAGGTTGTTGGTGGTGTGTGTCACGAACCTGTCGGGGCTCCCGGTTGGAGGTACCGCAGGGGGTGGCGCACACGTGGCTTGGTACTAGGCTTGTTGGATGTAGGGGAGTTCCGTGGGGGCCCACGGGGGGCTTTGCGGGACCGGGGCGGCCTGTGGGCACGAAACTCATCCCATCCCGGAGGTAGGTACAATAAGTCGGTAACGGCTGCGGTGCTTAGGGGCGTTCCCACCCCGCCTCCCCGCCTTAAAGGGCACAAAATAGAATAGAATAGAATAGAAGTGTTTAATAATCATGTTAAAAATAGTGCACATTAGTAGGTAATGTAAATTTATCTAGTAATAAAGCAATTACTGAGGCTGAAAATAAATAAAGCGCAGGATTTTACGCCAAGTCTCGCCTCTCGCTAGACTGCACCAAGCGCTCGGTCAACACGCTCAACCCCGCTCCGCCCGCTTTCAATCTGGATATCTCGGATTCTATTGATCCGATCTTCGATTTCATTTTTGCGTTTTAAAGGTGAGATGTGTTTCTATAACTTTTGTTTCAGACACTTTTTCGATATACCCAACGGTTAGAGTAATAAACCGCAAAACGAAAATGTCAAAAAATCTATTTTTCCGATTTTTAGAGTTTTGACCAATAAATACTGGTTTTTTGGCCACATACACGTGGAACAAACATGTAGCCAGAAGAATAACCTACATTTTTAAGAAACAAAATTCAAGATTGATGAACCCAGTCCCGAGATATTTGAACTTAAAGATTCACAGTCGTCCGCCATTTTGAATGGCCGCCATGTTTGAAAGCTACCTCCTCATGATGGCCCCCCCCGACTTTTTTGCTCCACATGACCCCAGGAACGTGTGGTATAAGTTTCATTCAGTCCCTCCAAATTATAATGACATAGGCAATTTTGGGGGTCTGGCACATGGACTATAAAATCCTGCGCTTTATTTATTTTCAGCCTCAGTAATTGCTTTATTACTAGATAAATTTACATTACCTACTAATGTGCACTATTTTTAACATGATTATTAAACACTTCTATTCTATTCTATTCTATTTTGTGCCCTTTAAGGCGGGGAGGCGGGGTGGGAACGCCCCTAAGCACCGCAGCCGTTACCGACTTATTGTACCTACCTCCGGGATGGGATGAGTTTCGTGCCCACAGGCCGCCCCGGTCCCGCAAAGCCCCCCGTGGGCCCCCACGGAACTCCCCTACATCCAACAAGCCTAGTACCAAGCCACGTGTGCGCCACCCCCTGCGGTACCTCCAACCGGGAGCCCCGACAGGTTCGTGACACACACCACCAACAACCTCTTGACCACAAGCAGCGGGGAGAACGGGAGAGGCCCCCAAAGGGCTCTGACTGCCGAAGCAGACCCGATGCCAGAAGTGGAAACGGGATGAGGATGAAAAGGGGGAAAGGTGAGATGAAGTGGAGAGTGTTGGTGGAATGAAAGGGGGAAACGGGAGAACCCCGAGAAAAACCCCCTAAAGCACGGCTTCGTCCACCACGAATGACACATCCGCCGGCCCCGAGATTTGAACTCAGGACCGCAAGCATGCCAGGCTCACGCGCTACAGCATGAGCGTAGCTTATTAAACACTTACTCATAAATACAATTAACAATATTATATCATTTATCTGGGAAATTTACATCAATAATTACCGACTCATATAATATAATGCCAAGGCTTTTATCTTCGATTTTTAAGATGAAATCGTTAAATGAACTTCAAATAGTCGAAATAATTAAAAAAGGAAAAAAAAAGTATTACAATTTAGGTATGTATCAGAGACTTTTAACAATACTTTCTGAAATGAACACAGGGCGTAAGCAACTAAGAAATAAAAATGCCTATAAAATGCCTTATAGCCTATAATATTATGAACAATCTTAAAATAAGTCTTCGTCAGTAGAATCACTGTAATCAGTCATTATAATTGCACTCTTCCTCATCTGCTGTTGCTTTGGTATACCCCTTGCACCCACAGCTCTCGGTGCATCGGATTTTACTAATAAATACAATTAACAATTATACAATTTACCTGGGAAGTGAACATCAATAATTACGAACTATACATCCCATAACTCCGTACTTCAAGATGAACATGTTTAAGGCACTCTACTTGATACATCTTCTTACAAGTAATGAAGCAATGTTGTCCTTTCGGATGAAATATATCGCCCTAGTGGAGCTACTTTCCGTTTTTCTTCGGACTAATCGAACATATGGGATCTCCTTTTCTAGTTTAGTTAATTCAAGAAAGTGTTATGATAGGTAATGTGAGTAGTTCACTCTATCAAGCGCAAAAATTCAAGGCAATCAAGATATTCTAGATCAGTGCCACCCTGACCTCCAAAGCCCAAGGACACTTAGAGATGAGAAAGACGTGACAACTCTCACTGACCTTCTAGACGAGTGGACAAACCCCTTCGATCCCAACCCTTAAGATATTGTACATTTGCCTACTGTTGAATCAACAGCTTCTGATCACATTGATTCGGAAAACAACGGCAAATAGCTTATTAAGAGTTCACGTTTCGGCTAGCTAAAGGAGAAGGGTTTCATAAACGTATTAAGAAAGTGGGTCTTAAGATTAGTAGACTAAAGAAGAGCAAAAAACCAAGGTTGGAAACAAAGAAGTAATCCTCCAGTGCAATCGAAATCTATTCAGCAAAATGACCTATATTGCAGAAAACCAACAACTTGACACGATGGAAGGGTTCAGATATCCTCTGGCGCCGTTTCCATGGACTATGGCGAATGTTAATGGGCCTTTGAAGAAAACCTACAAATCAGTGTTTGCCCATTTTTTTGGAAATATACACCACCCCTGCCAGTCAGCCGGAAGAAGATTCGGCCTGCATCATTGATTCAATGGCTGTGCTTCAGTCCATCAAAGGAGAACAAAAAAGTTTTACGAATTGTCAACGAATTTTCTCAAGCAGGTTTTGAATATAGGTCGGAGGATTGACATAATTATATTATCCAGAGGTTTCGATCAAATCTTTGGAGCGGGAAAAAAGCGGAACAGCTGAAGGTATCAAATTGAGAGAAATCAAGGGTGGCTACAGAGTGGTTTGTTGGAGGACGCTTCTAATGAACAGTTACGGCAAAAATATAATGATAAAATTTGAAATTTGAAAACATAATTGGAAACCTAGAAATCTTCGTAGCAGTTGGTGAAATCTGCTTCATGATCATTTATATTAGGAGCAAAAATGTTCCTGAGCTGTTCTGCACTCAAGAATAAGCTGATTCCAGAATGATGCTGCATGCATGGAACGCCGCTACATCATCTGAATCATTCCTTTGCTTTTCAGTCAATACAGATGTATTAGTTTTGGCTGTAGGTTTTTGCAAAACCATAAAAAGCAAAAACTTCTGTATCGGGAAACAAACAAAACAGTTTTACCAGATAAGCAAGTCTCCCAGATAGTATCTGCCTTAGGCGAACAGCTTTTTACAGCTCTTATTGGGTATTATTGCTGGTCTGGCAGCGACACAATCAATGCTTTAACTGGCCAGGAAAAAGTTGAAGGATTTAAGCTTTTGTGCAAAAAGGAACAAATATTTATTGAAGCGTTCAGCTAGTTATGCAAAGTTATTCATCTTAAAAATCGGAGATAAAAGCCTTGACAGTATATTATATGAGTCGGTAATTATTGATGTCCATTTCCCAGATAAACGATATAATTGTTAATTGTATTTATGAGTAAGTGTTTAATAATCATGTTAAAAATAGTGCACATTAGTAGGTAATGTAAATTTATCTAGTAATAAAGCAATTACTGAGGCTGTAAATAAATAAAGTGCAGGATTTTACGCCAAGTCTCGCCTCTCGCTAGGCTGCACCGAGCGCTCGGTCAACATGCTCAACCCCGCTCCGCCCGCTTTGAATCTGGATATCTCGGATTCTATTGATCCGATCTTCGATTTCATTTTTGCGTTTTAAAGGTGAGATGTGTTTCTATAACTTTTGTTTCAGACACTTTTTCGATATACCCAACGGTTAGAGTAATAAACCGCAAAACGTAAATGTCAAAAAATCTATTTTTCCGATTTTTAGAGTTTTGACCAATAAATACTGGTTTTCTGGCCACATACATGTGAAACAAACATGTAGCCAGAAGAATAACCTACATTTTGAAAAAACAAAATTCAAGATTGATCAACCCAGTCCCGAGATATTTGAACTTAATGATTCACAGTCGTCCGCCATTTTGAATGGCCGCCATGTTTGAAAGCTACCTCCTCATGATGGCCCCCCCCGACTTTTTTGCTCCACATGACGCCAGGAACATGTGGTATAAGTTTCATTCAGTCCCCCCAAATTATAATGACCGATGGGTCTGGCACATGGACTATTACGCCAAGTCTCGCCTCTCGCTAGACTGCACCAAGCGCTCGGTCAACACGCTCAACCCCGCTCCGCCCGCTTTCAATCTGGATATCTCGGATTCTATTGATCCGATCTTCGATTTCATTTTTGCGTTTTAAAGGTGAGATGTGTTTCTATAACTTTGGTTTCAGACACTTTTTCGATATACCCAACGGTTAGAGTAATAAACCGCAAAACGAAAATGTCAAAAAATCTATTTTTCCGATTTTTAGAGTTTTGACCAATAAATACTGGTTTTTTGGCCACATACATGTGGAACAAACATGTGGCCAGAAGAATAACCTACATTTTTAAAAAACAAAATTCAAGATTGATGAACCCAGTCCCGAGATATTTGAACTTAAAGATTCACAGTCGTCCGCCATTTTGAATGGCCGCCATGTTTGAAAGCTACCTCCTCATGATGGCCCCCCTCCGACTTTTTTGCTCCACATGACCCCAGGAACGTGTGGTATAAGTTTCATTCAGTCCCCCCAAATTATAATGACATAGTCAATTTTGGGGGTCTGGCACATGGACTAATATTCCAGGCTGTTTGAATGAAACCAAACCTCTGACCATATGGCCGAGTGCACCAACCTCGGTATTCAGAATACTGCGGTAAAGTTACTTAGTTTACCCCGGTAAAGTCATACTTTCGTTGCACCGTGCTCGGTTTCGACATTTACCGCGGTAAGACGCAAACCGGCCGTGAAGGAGCTGTAAAGTCCGGTTGTAAAGAGCTGTAAAAACAGCGGTTTTCTTTCCAAGATGGAGATCAGCGTAATGTATCATATTTACGATATCTAGGCCAAAAGCTAATTGAACATAAAGAGTAATGAGAGGCAGGTGGGGTCTATTTCAAGAATGAACGATGGTGCATATCTTTGCAAATACTGTGCTGTAACATCGATTGAAATGACCTTCCTTTCTTACCTCAACCAAACCAGGTCCATCGAGTAGGCTAGTGGGCGTAACCACGATTAGTACGATTAGTACAGTATTTATTCAAAGTTTGAATTCAGACGACATATATACGCAATATAATATTCCATTTTATCCTTATGAACATTCATTACTGAACAATAAGGCAACTAATAAATGAAATATGCCTAGGCCAAATTTAAGTGAATGGCTGCATGCATCACGATATAGCCTGTGTATCGGTATATAGGGTATGTAATCAATTTATCATACCTGCACGTACACGAACATAATTATAACAGCCCTTTCATGGCTATGCACATGATTTTTCACCTAAAATTTCTACTAGTCGTACGGTAATAAAAGCAAGGCTATGTCGAACTCAGAGCAGAGATTTCGTGGTGTTGCTTTGCCTTAGATTGCACACGTGTGAGAATTATTCTTTAAAACATCAATGTTATTTTATTGAAATGTACAGACAGGTTGGATCTATTTGAAGAATGAACGATGGTATATATATTTGCAAATACTGTGCTGCAACATCGATTGAAATGACCTTCCTTTCTCATCTCAACCAAACCAGTAGTAGCATAGGCGAAACCAACTCATTTCACGATTGGTACAGTATCTATGGTGCTTGAATTCAAAGTAAGAGTTCAGACGACATATATACGCAATATAATATTCCCTTTTATCCTTATGAACATCTTTTTATTGAATAATAGGCAACAAATAAATTGAATTTGGAAAACCAATAGCCTAGGGGAGCCACCGTGACTGGCAGACGTGCAGAGAGAGAGAGAGAGAGAGAGAGAGAGAGAGAGAGAGAGAGAGAGAGAGAGAGAGAGAGAGAACCTAGTGGCCATGGAAGAAACCATCAACGAGAATTGGAGTCGGAGCAGAGTAACCGCAATATTTCCAAGCATTAGCAAACCGCGGTATTTTAGCAATGGTGCACAGAGATTTTGAGAATACCCCGGTATTACGTTTACCGCGGTAACGAAACGGCTGAGAAAACCGGAGAATGGTGCACTCGGCCATTAAACTTTATCTTCAAACTGTTCACTGTTGCTGGAAATACTTTAATGTTTGCATTAAATTTAGTTTAGATTTTAAATAGGCAGTTAATTTTCCACAATATAATATATTATGCTATTATGCTTTATTTTTTTTTAAATTATGCCTTAATTTTGTGCTTTTAAAACCTATTTTATCAAGACCCCTATTCCCACAAAATCATGTTTTTGGTACTAACCACATGTCTGAGCCCTGTTATGCTCCCATTGAAACATGTACTCCTTCATTGTGGCAACTGCACATTGTGCGCGATGCCTAAATTATTATTATAGAGGTCTTTTGGCTATCCAGCGAACACAGTAACATCATATGATTTCTATAGAGGCTTTATAAATCCGCTAAAATATAGAAGAAAATGATTTTCAGTAGTCAGCTGATGCATGTCAATCATCTACATTGTATCTTCTATTCTATTCTATTTTGTGCCCCTTAAGGCGGGGAGGCGGGGTGGGAACGCCCCTAAGCACCGCAGCCGTTGCCGACTTATTGTACCTACCTCCGGGATGGGATGAGTTGCGTGCCCACAGGCTGCCCCGGATCCGCAAAGCCCCCCGTGGGCCCCCACGGAACTCCCCTACATCCAACATGCCTAGTACCATTACACGTGTGCGCCACCCCCTGCGGTACCTCCAACCGGGAGCCCCGACAGGTTCGTGACACACACCACCAACAACCTCTTGACCACAAGCAGCGGGGAGAACGGGAGAGGCCCCCAAAGGGCTCTGACTGCCGAAGCAGACCAGATGCCAGAAATGGAAACGGGATGAGGATGAAAAGGGGGAAAGGTGAGATGAAGTGGAGAGTGTTGGTGGAATGAAAGGGGGAAACGAGAGAACCCCGAGAAAAACCCCCCAAAGCACGGCTTCGTCCACCACGAATGACACACCCGCCGGCCCCGAGATTTGAACTCAGGACCGCAAGCATGCCAGGCTCACGCGCTACAGCATGAGCCACCGCGCCGGCTACATTGTATCTTACAAAGCGACTTGAGTGACTCATTTGGGCTTCTGCGGTAGAACATTACTGTAAAGATCCAATGCATGACTTGGGACATATCATTAAAACAAGTGTCGTACATTCATAATAATAATACTATCAAACTCTACAGTATTGGAGATTGTTAACACAATAGAATTAATTAATTTTATGCGAATGTGCTTGCATACGTGTAAAGCACGGACTTATAATACATATTCATGTGGAACAGTTTCCCGTGTATCACCTGAAATCAGAGGAAGCGGTATGCGAGCTACATAAAACATCCATAAACCATTTTATTATTCCGCCACCAATATGCAAATCGGGGCAACCCCGGTACTGTAACAGCAATGCAGGATATGCAAAGTAACGTCATCTATGGTGAACTCGAAACAACGACGATAGACGTGACGATATCAGTGAACACACAACGCTTCCCAATCACCACCTGGGGATTCTATAATTGCTTTAGTAATTTAAAAATCATTAAAATAATTCTTCAAGTTGTTTTAATGGATCTGTAAGTGTGTAACCTCACAGATGTAATCACTGGAAACTTCTCTTTTACTTTTCGAACGTACGCTCATGTTATCTGATACCGACCGCTAAATAAGACATGCTCTACACAAAGTAATATCGGGATATGCTGTTGTGATACTGTCAATGAAACGTCCGTGCGAAAATTCTGATTAAAGTCAACTCTCACAACCTTTAATCTAATAAGCGTATTGGGCATAATGACAGTAAAAATTTAAGAAGTCGGGTAGACTGTTTCGGGACGCAGCCACAGGTCTTGTGCGTTTTGTTTTGATTTCCTATTTTCAATAATTAGAAAAGTCAGTTTGCATACTTGCAGTAATTGTTGAAAGTTTATAGACGACGATGATATTATAATAGAATTTTATAGGTATCCCACAGGTAAATATCATTAAAAAAAATTAAACAAGCTATTAAGGAGCCAATCTTCATATTGAACAGGACGCAATTTCAATGAACCCCCAGGGTTCAACATTAAGATATCAACTGAAAAGACATAAACCAGACATGCGAATTGGACCGGTAGTAAATTTTAGAAGCGCTCCTACATATAAGATTGCTAAAATATTTAGAAATATACTAAGGAATAAAATAGAACTAAAAATAAAATTTGCAATAAAATATTATTATGAGGCAGCAGAGAATTTAAAACAGATGCATTTCAACAACGAAACCAAAATGACGTGATAACTCAACATAAAAATGTATACACCAATAGGCCTATACCTGTAAAAGCTTCAATAGAATGTAAAGAAGAAGAACTGAGGAACACTGGAGAAAATTATAAACACATACAACAAATAAAAAAGTTATTGAAAAGCATGTTAGATTAAAACTACTTTAAATTCAACAAGAAATATTACAAACAGAACAAAGGCCTAGCCATGAGATCGCCAATATCAGACATTATACTGAAATATACCTATAAAAAATCGAGAAAAAATACATCCAAAACATAATAAGGTACACTGCATAATAAAATTAGGTAAATTGATATAGCAAAGTGCCAGAATGCTTTTTTTAATCAGTGATAATTGCAATTATGATAGGCCCTTGCAGAAAAGAATTCTTTTTGTAATAGATCTCATTGTTAAACTCCAGATCGATTCGTTAAGCAGGGCTTACGGAAGAACAAAGGTCTAAAGTTTGTTTCATAACCTTAATATATATTCTATTACACTCATATAAGAAATTCTTAAAATATGTCAACATTTCACAAAATGCACTGGCAATAATATTGATGAAGTAATAGGCCTATGAATGGCTGAAATGTTTGTTTCAAGTTTAAAGCAGCCGTATAGGTTATGAATGAATAAAAAGGTCAATCTGAATCTATCTGTAAGGAATCACATTAGGTATATTGCTGTACAACAGCAAATAAGATAAATATTCACATTAAAATTGTGGTGGTGGAGACCCGTGTAATATATTTTATACCCAGAGGAAACAGCGTAAAACAGGAATATAGCATACGTGAACTTTGTAAAGAAAGAATTTTCATAGAGTAACAACAATTTTATTGCACATAAACAGATCCATCATATGAATTTTGGAGTAGCACAGCCCAACAAGAATAAAACGGGCAAATCACTATAAATGAAGACAAAGAACAAAAGCGACATTTAAATTTAAATTTATCAGAAAACGTACATAAATTACTGTAATAGAATTCGGGGTTATTCCATCTCGGCAATGAAAATATGAAAGTAACTAGATACAGTATAACGAAAAGACAGCAAAACTGACGAAAAGAAAACTGGTGGGTAAAAGATAAGCTTAACTAAGTAAAACGCATAAATATAACCGATTAATATAACAAAGAAAGGACCCACCAGTGAATGAAGTTAAAACATTAAAATAAAGAGAGCATACCTGCAAAGGCAAAACTGAGTTAGGAGGGCCAACTAGGCCTTCTCAAAAAATAGATGTTTACATGTTGGAATTCAACCGCTGACTGTCCCGAGACGGGGCCCGAGAGGAGAGTACAATATCCACACGCGATTACAAATAGAACGCGGCCTATGGAAAGAAGAAAACTAAACACGTGAGCAAGAGAAAAGAACAAAACCAAACAAATATTAGTTACTGAAAAGACGCCGAGGTGGTACGTCAGACAATGTATGCACCTGAAAAACACACAAATGGTAAATTAAAGGGCCGAGCACTAGAGTGGTTGGCAGATTAAACACCTAACTGAAATATCCACCATGTCCATATTAAGGTGAAAAATAGCTTAGCATTGCAGATCAGCAATACATAGTCTCTTTGCCATCTCAACTGCTTTTAAAATATAATCCCCCATTGAATAAATTGTTAGTACGTAGTCTTGAATAATGACGGAGTCCTGAATTACATCACTTGAAGTAAGGTTTACATTTTAATGTGTCATATTATAAGGTGTTTTTGATAACAACAGACAGTCCTTTGCCGAAAATTTGCTGTAGTTCCATATTCCATAGGTTGTGTTCCTGGTAAGTAAATAACATAGTTCTGCATGATTAGCCAGAATGCAGATGAATTAAGAATATGATTATATCATCATAGTGGTATGAAGCAGAAGCATTTCCCATAGTGACATCGGACCTGTCAATTATGTTTCAGGTCAAATTTTGGAGAATTGTAGGCGTCCCTGCATACATCACCCAGGAAGGCAGATATCATAGATGGTGGTGGCCAGAATAGCAGCAAAATTAAGGCAGCTTGGTAGTTCAGAGCATATTTACTTATGATGAGCTGAAGAGGAGTGCGTCCCACAAACATGATAACTAGGGGCCGTATTTTTTGGTAACAACGATAAGCGCGAAATTTTATAAAACAACTTCCCTTAGCTATATTTAGCATTTATATGCTTAAAATACCAATATGAACCAAATTGAATACACGACATATCGCGAAATTTACTCGATTCCGCGAAATGTGTCTATAAGCGCGAAATATGCCCCTTCTGTCCGTAAAGTGAGAAAATAACATGAAAATGTGCCTTAAAATCACAATATTGTGTTATGGTGTCTTGTATTTTTAATTTCTTAGCAGCATGCCTTTTTTCTGCTGTTTCTGTGGCTGTCGAAGATTTACCGATATATCGATATTTGTGATCGATTACAAAGATTGCAGAATTTACGCAAAGATTGTCTGCGATCTGGTCTGTACTTTTCTGTACACTCCTTTCCTTCTATGTCTTTGCCAAGTTAGCGATGCCTATGATCGATTACAGCAGAAGAGCGTAGAATGTTTGTTACTTGTATTGAACAGATTTCGCCTTTTATCCACAGTAGTACGGTTGGCACTTCTGTTTGCAAATGGCTATCTGATGGTGTTTAGTAGAAATTACGCTAATATTTCTCGTCATTATTTTTGAAAATTAACTCTAATCATGCCTGAATCGAAAGTTACTTCAGTTCGTACAAGGGAAGAAGAATGTGGAAATGGGGGGGGGGGGGGTATTAGTTCATGTAAATAAAGAACCAAAGTTTATCATTGCACAATGTTCCCAATGTAGTATAAGTAATTTATTTCACGAAATACCCACCCAAATAGAAGGAAGTTAACACCGAAATCAGCCATTTTATTTCACCAATAAATCAGGGCCCTAATGATAACACCATCAGACTAAAACGGCAAAGAAAAAACATTTTAAAACCAGGTACTTACAAATTCATGCTTTTTATAAAGTCTTGAACGTAACAAAATTTTAATTTAGAATTTGAACAAATTAGCTTGTCTGAAGAGACAACTTTTTAATTTAGAACCATAAAAATTTAAGAAAATTAATCACAATGTAGGCACTGTTATAAATATTACATGGTAGGCCTATACGATTATTTATTTAAAAATACTTTACATTTAATTATTTGGAGTAAAGAAATACAATATTGTATTATGTGCATTACAATTTGAAAGAGAAGACATTTAGAATTTAGTTCAAACAAATTTTGTTTTAAGTTAATTACCAGCAAAATATTCCAAAACAACATTATTATAAGAATAATATAAAAGGTGAGGTGATTTGAGAGGAAAGAGAAAAGATATGAAAAGGAGGAGGTGGGATCCGGACCCAAAGACAATGAAAATGATGAGAAGAAGGTGAATAGGTTGATACAGAATTTTTTTGCCGTGATATATCTTCTTGAACATCCTGTACTTATCCACAACAGACACAGCTCCAAGTCGATATGACTAGCCATCTCGAGAACAGTAGATCTCCTTCGAAGAAGAGACTTGACACATTGGTCTGAAACCGTAAAAAACAATACCTCCCCACAAAGGGAGAAAGCGAAAACAATGTTTATGCCCCGGAACTACAACACGCAAAATGCTTTGTAATCCATCATAATTCAAATATAGAGAGATTTTATATTATTCATGTATTTATTTTAATAACTAGGCCTATATCCTTTCTATAGCTATCTTTCTTCATAAATACTATAATCCTATTTTTGTTCTAGACATTAAAAACCACTAAAGGCATAGCAATCAAATACATGCCCAAATTATCAAAGGAAATTACTAACAAAATATTTTACGACGCTAACACTCTGATTAGGCATAAACATTCCCTTTCTTCCTTTATTGAGGTTTTGACACAAAAGATTATTATTCGAGAAATAAAAATCATGCTAACCATATGGTAAAAAAAACGGATTTCAGTCTTTGGTTGATTAAAATTACCGCAAAAGGAATTTAATTATTTTAAAAAACTTAAAATTCTCGCAGGATTTACGTTTGGATTTTTAATTTTTATTTTTACATTACAAAAAACCGTCTCGAATAAACCTATCTTGAGAGCAGGAAACTTAAATATGCTTCCAATATTTACAGTGTATTTTAGTTGTACTAATGATTATTTTATTTTCAGAAAGAAAAGGAAAATCAAAGGAACTGCAGGTATGCTTAGAAGAAGAAAAACAAACAAACAAAAACAGAGAGAACCGAGTGAAATGACCAAGAAAAGAAGCACTGCACGGACAAATGTGAATAATTCATAATAATGACAAACCTAATTGTAATTGATAAAAGAGAATAAATTGGACAGTAAAGAAAAAATCGGAATGGCTTTAATCAAAGAGAGCATGCTAATTTAGTGTATGAATCCCAAAAGAAACATATCGTGGAACAAGTACGAATAAGCTAAGTAGGCCTACAAGAAAAACCTGAAAAATATTCACAACCTACATAACTCGAATGTGAAATTTTCAAACCATACAATTAGAACCAAATTTAAAATGCATTTATAACTCGCATATTCATACTTGACATGATGTTAGGACAACAAAAATGCTGAATGACATATAAAAATAACCTGACAGAAAATATAGGCTAAGATCAAAAGCGATGTGACCAAGAAAAGTTTACCAAATCCCCACGATGACAGGTTAGCTTAACAAACCACAATGATCAGACTAGAAATAATAAAACTCGCCATTCGGGCAATACGCATCCAGAAAAAAAAAACACGACGGCTAAACAAAGAAGCTCGACGGCTAATCAATGAAGCTCGACATTCAGATCCATCCAGAGACTAACTCGGAAGAATGTCGACAACGACAGCTATCCACAGCAGCTCGAAGGCTAATCAAAGCAGCTCGACGTCCGGACATACAAAATCCAGAGCAATATCACGGACAAATAGCCTCAAAAGCCGACCAAAAAACATCAGAACTATGCCGATGAGGCAAGGTTATGAGCATGTTAAACCCGGACAAATATATATACACAGACTATCAAGACTATTCTGCCAAATAGAACCAACCGAAGGGACGGCACAAAACTTGCAGAAATACTCTAGTGAGACTGACCCACACGACGGCCCCCTTTACCTTACATCACGGACGCAATATTCCGCCCGGATGCAGAGAGCAAGAATAGAAAGAAGCACAGTCCTATACAAAATACAAAACCTACGCGGTACAAATTCTGTATGATAAAGATTGAAGGTCAACAGAAAACCCACGGATTTTATTCAATAATAATCATGAAAACACCATAAGCTAACCAGGAAGGGCATCAGGAACAAAACAAAGCCGAGACACACGACTCTGTGGAGTTCGGACGGATCACAAGCTAACAATTCGGTCAGAGTTATAAATAGATGTAGCCATCAAGTAATGAAAATAACTCCACAATACATCATGCCGCAATACGTGAAAAGATCTAGTATATTAATCCATACTTTAAATTGTTGTAATTTTGAAAATCAAGCCTAAACTAACACGAAAAAATAACGAAATACAATTGCTATCTGCTAATACATCTGAAAGGTAGAACGGAACTTTGAAAGCTAAAGGCTAGACTGAGATTAGAAATAGATTGCATAAAATTTGAAAAACGTAGGCAGAGTGCGATCCGCTACCACTTCTGTGGCGGTGCAGACCCGTGTAATATATATTATACCCAGACGAAACAGCGTAAAACAGGAATATAGCATACGTGAACTTTGTAAAGAAAAAATTAGCATAGAGTAACAACAATTTTATTGCACATAAATAGATCCATCATATGAATTTTGGAGTAACACAGCCCAACAAGAATAAAACGGGTAAATCACCATAAATGAGCATAAAGAACAAAAGCGACATTTAAATTTAAATTTATCAGAAAAAGTACACAAATTACTGTAATAGGATTCGGGATTATTCCATCTCGGCAACGAAAATATGAAAGTAACTAGATATAACGAAAAGACAGCAAAATTAACAACAACAAAAAACTGGTGGGTAAAATATAAGTTTAACTAAATAAAACACAGAAATATAACCGATTAATATAACAAAGAAAAGACCCACCAGGGAATAATATATAAAGTGAAGTTAAAGCATTAAAATAAAGGAAGCATACATGCAATGGCAAAACGGAGCTAGGAGGGCCAACTAGGCCTGCTCAAAGAATAGATGTTTTCATGTTGGAATTCAACAGCAGACTGACTCGGCCCAGACGGGGCCCGAGAGGAGAGTACAATATCCACAAGCGATTACAAATAGAACGCGGCATATGAAAAGAAGAAAATAAAACACGCGAGCAAGAGAAAAGAACAAAACCAAACAATTATTAGTTACTGAAAAGACGCCGAGATGATATGACAGACAATGTAAGTACCTGAAAAACACACAAATGGTAAATGGTAACCACTAGAGTGGTTGGCACAATATATACCTCTAAACATATAAAAAATATATAAGGCGTAAGTCTCTGGCACCACGGCATGGCGCGTCCTCAGGTTGCGGATAGAGGATACGGCCTCCAGATCTGGAGGGTAGCTGCGAATATGTTGAATAAGCAGTCAAGGACAGAGGACATGAGGTGGTTTTCCAGCTTGGGGTTTGGCGTAAGGTTAACAACCTCTCCCAGTAAAAAGCATTGTTAAGTAACGCTGCCTGATTTATGGATCCTATCAGTGTAAAATTTTCCAAAGGTAAAATAGTCCCTCGTTCGGATATCCGGGTAGGGACTACACTGAGGGAGTCTAAAAATCGTAAAAACTATAGATTGGGAACGTGGAACGTTTTGAGCTTATATAGGCCTGGGGCGCTTAAATCGGTAACTAGAGAATTAGATAAATACAGGTTAGATGTAGTAATAGTACAGGAAGTTAGATGGGAGGGTGATGGTTCAATGCAGATAGACGCGTATACCTTTTTCACCGGGAAAGGCAATGATAACCATCAATTAGGGACCGGGTTCTTCATACATTGGAGAATTAATTCAGCCATTAAGAAAGTAGAGTTTATTACTGATAGACTTTCTTATGTTATTCTAAGAGGTCGGTGGTGTGACTTCATAGTTATGAATGCCCATGCACAATAGAGGATAAACAAGATGATGACAAGGGCAGTTTCTATAAGGAAATAGAACGAACATTTGATCAGTTTCCGGCATATCACATGAAAATTATGCTAGAAGATTTCAATGCGAAAGTAGGAAGGGAGGATATTTTCAAGCCCACGATTGGGAACGAAAGTCTCCACTTGCAAAGCAATGACAATGGGGTTAGTCTAGTTAATTTTGTATTCCGAATGACAATACAGTCAAACATCTCAGCAATACTAAACGAGAAACCTCTAGAACCATTTCTTTACCCTGACTCTGCTATAGGTTTTATTTAGACACATTTTGATCAGCCTAAATAACTTCTTTATTATCCCGAACTCAATGAGGATATTGTACAATTTATCTCGTCTAACTGAATCATATGCTTTTTTAAAATTTATGTATAGCTGGTGAACAGACTTAATATATTCCCACTTTTTCTCCAAGATTTGGCGAATACAAAATATTTGATCAATGGTTGATTTATTTCGCCTAAACCCACATTGGTGATCTTCAATTATTTCGTCCGCATATGGGGTTAATCTTGACAGTAGTATATTAGATAGAATTTTCTATGATGTTGATAAGAGAGAAATTCCTCAGTAGTAATTTCATTGGGCCCTATCTCCCTTTTTATGGATCGGTATAATGATGGGTTCTTTCCATTCCTTTGGGAATTCCTAATCATAAGAATAAGTTTATGGATTTCTGAGTTTAATCTATCCCCACCTGCCTTAATTAATTCTGCTGGGATTTGGTCAACACCTGGAGATTTGTATGTATTTAGTTTACCTATAGCTGGGTCTACTTCTGTTAGAGTTGCTTCAGCAACCAGTGGCTCTTGCTACACTTTTAACATCTCCATGTACATTTAATAATTGATTAAAGAAAATTCTCCACCTATCCAAAATATTGTTCGAAGCTGCGAATATAATGCCATCATTGTCCTTAATTATGTTTATTCTAGGTTGTAAACTTTCTTGAAATCGCTTATTCCTTTGTAGAGATCCCTAAAATTTCTATCTTTAATATTTTCCTCTAATTCAATTACTTTGTCTTTGACTTTTCTTCTTTCCTTTGTTTTGATGGTTCTAGAGGTTTCTCGTTTACCATTGCTGAGATTTTTGACTGTAGTGTCATTCGGAATGTGCAACCACTTTAGTGTGTCCTGCTTTCTTGCATTTACTAATTCATGCTGTCATCATCGAACCACGGTTTATTTCATTTCAGTTCAAGCGGAGCTATTTTTTCTTTTGCGGATACATTAATATGGTCTTTAATGCATTCCCAGGTTTTATCGATATGCATATCATCCCTAGCTTCTTGATTAGCAGTGTTTTCTAGGATTGCAAATCTATTTGAAACCTCGACTTGGTAAGCATCCCTACTTTCATCTTCATCTAGCTTTTTTCAGATTGAATCTCTCTATATTGAAATTTTGCCTATTTCCTTTGTTTAATGCAAGCTTCTCCCGAACAGCCGCAACTACCAGATAGTGATCCGGATTGCAGTTGCAATCCTAAAGGTTCGAACGTGATCACATTTTGGTTTCGTTGTTGATATTCATCTGTTTTAAATTATCTGCTGCCTCATAATAATATTTTATTGCAAATTTGATTTTTAGTTCTATTTTATTCCTTGGAATATTTCCAAATATTTTAGCCGTCTTATATGTAGGAGCGCTTCTAAAATTTACTACCGGTCCAATTCGCATGTGTGGTTTATGTCTTTTCAATTGAGATCTTAATGTTGAAGCCTGGGGGATCATTGAAATTGCGTCTTGTTCAAAATGATGATTGACTCCTTAAATGCTTTTTAAATTTGTTTATGATATTTATCTTTGTGATCCCTATCATATTCTAATATCATCGTCGTCTATAAACTTTTTTGTTTTTCTATATACTTGTCTCGGTTGACTATGCTCAAAGTATTTCCCTTGTCTGCTTTTATGTTTATTACGTTATTTTCTTTCAGCTGTTGCTTTATTTGTTTAATTATTTTTAGATTGGTTGCGTTTGGTGGGTTATTTTATTTTTGGTTGGTTAGATACACTTTTTTCTACTGCTTTTCATAATTGTTTTCGTATTTGTAATTGTATATTGATTCTTTTATTGTTTCAACAAGAAGAAAGTAGTGGCAACTATTTAGCGATAATAGGGGTTATATATAACTATTGAAGTAGAGCACTACGAAATAACTGGTTTCAGATTATGGTCCAAAGGGGAAAAAATGACGTGTGAAATAGTAATATTGTTACCTCTTGCCACATTGTTTGGAATTAGAAATTTTATTTGAGAGAAATGTAAGAAATGTATTCTGCCTCAGACCAAAGCTGGAGCCTGTATTCCACTGTGACCTTAGCCGCTAAAATTACCTCATAATTGTAGCAGCAGAATTTGTATAGACACCTTGAAAACTTCAGCCGTTGTAAATATTTTTGGTTCAGTTAATAAATTAAATTGATTCCTTCGCGTCTTCTATTCATGACCTTCTGACATATAAGTGTTTTATTTTTTTTGGACCCTATACAACTATATCTGAAGATAGCAAAATAATTACAAAATTTACGGTTGTTTGGCAAATGCTAGGTTTGTGGTTACAATTTGCTCATTGAAAATGGAAACGTTTTTAAAATCAAGCTTAAAAGTTCTTTTTGTTAGCCTTTTGGAGATCTTTGTTTAGACGTTTGGACAAATATATTAGTTTGAATTCAGTGATTTTGATTTTCAGAGAAAATGCCTTTCTTGAAGAAAAAAAAAACACGTAAAAATAATTTTAATGATAGACCAACTTTGTTTGAAAACTTGTAATGTATCACACAAGAGGCTTTTTATAATATGATTATAATAATATGACTGCCTGGTGTGTGATCAGCGCAATGCAGCCCTTCATCTCAAGCAACATGCACATGCATAGACTACTTAATGAACAGAGGAATTTAGGAACGGGGTTAAGTATATTCCATCTAACATTATGTTTATATTTTACAGTGTATATTTTGTACATGTATTTATTGCCTGATTTCATACTTATGATGTCATATTCGCTTAATGAGCCCATTATTTCTACACAAAAATCCTGACTTGTAAATATATAAACAATATACTACTAAAATATTATTTTAAATACTGTTAAAATGCTTCTAGATGACTAATGATTTCAAATTAAGAATTATTCAAAGAAAGGTTTCTGAATAATCAAATCTCTTTCCAAATAGGATACTCGACAGATATCGTACAAGCGTACTTCATGAGGACCTCCTTTCTTAAAAAATTAGCACAATAATTGTAGATCGGCTATTATCTTAAATCGTTCAGGAAATGCTGCATTAAACTTAATATACAGTTTTAGTAAGTACACCATTGCTGAAATAGCTTACACCTTATAGAATTAAAAACTTTTTATTCAATCATAGTAGAATCATCGAGTATTAATTCATTCATAGTCATTAAAACTTCAGATTCTGTATAAGAAAGAACGGCCATCATTTTAGCCTATTGTAAAAATTGATGTACTCACCTCAGTCAATTAAAAAGAAATTCATCCTTAAAATTTGTCTCACACATGAGTAAAAATGGATATCCATTATTTATTAGTTGCATATTATTAGTATCTTATTCTTTATTCATAATATAGGTCACATATGCCAATTCATCCTTCATCATATTTAAGCAGCTTTGACTTTTCATTTGACTCTGAAATTATCTGGTTAACAAAATAGTTTTTAAAATCTGTTATATTATTTAATATTCATATTTGTATGGACTTGAAAAAGAAAGCAATACGTGAAAAATTGATTTATTTCCTCGTTGTAAATGTTTTCAACGATTTACTTTGTCTCATGATCCTATTATACTTTCAGAAAACAACAGTACGTTCATACTAAGTTTGTATACCATAGCCTAAAAATTTCACCATAAGTCACTTTACTTGCTATCCAGTCGTGTTTTCGTGCAGTATCATATTCCTGCTCTTGAACAGGATTTGAAAGAACCCAAGTTCAAACGAAGATATCAGTCGTGTAATGGACACTTTTGTGCACAGAAGAACAATGAGTTGGAGCCTTACAAGTGCGATATAATTTCCCTGGTTCTGTTTGTAACTCGATGAAACATCTTTGTATGAATAAAAACATCGTCTCAGACGGGTCATAGGATATCCTTGCCTCAATGTGGGTAGTGATTTCATTTAGGTAGAACAATAACAGTAGAAACGGTCAATGTGATACTAGTGCAACGTCTACAGTACGTTAAGTTTGTGGTGGTCGTATAATAATACTACGCCTAAGTATAATATTACGATAATAATAATAATAATAATAATAATAACAACAATTCCAAATTCTGTTTATGCTCTTTCTCTTGCATTCATTTTCTCTATGCATTTAAACAGCTTAAAAGTAAAATAGACATAAGTAAAATAGACATAAGTAAAATATATATTATAAACAGTGAAATATTTTGAAATAATGTTGTTTTTATTTATTTTATTTCTTGAGGGCAGACTTTCTATTCAATTACCTTTGGAATATGTGTGTCATATCCTAGTAGGTTTCCATACATTCGGGAGCAAGAAATGTGTAAAGATGTTAAAATTAATTACTGTATTGGGATATAGCTTATCAAAACCTATAAAAATTGAATTTTTCCGCAAGTTTGTTATTTCTCATTCAGTCATAACATTTATATGCCAAATAGACAATTGGAATGAAAAGGCACAACCAATATTCCATTTTTATCGCAAGTATATAATATCTGCATGATGTTATGCATTATTAATGGCAACAATTTTTTCCTTTTAACTATAATAATTTTGTGTATATGAAGTTCAGCAAAATTAAAACTATATATTTATATATATATAAGTGGTATACATTTCAGTTAAATACAAATCAAACATATAATAAATACGTGTCTTCAGAAGCCCGACATATACATAGGTTATGCGTAATTTTTACTTCAAGAGTTTCAGAGTACCAGAATATTAGGGATAATATGGTCATCAAGTCGTTTAGGATTGATGCAAGGGATTATCAATGCCCAGCACTATTTAATGATGTTTTAGGATATGAATACAAAATGGGACGTAAAAATTCGAGCCAAAATAGTAAAGCTACTTCTGAAAATATCACTAAAAATATATTTTTAAAATTATTTTTGATAGTTTAAGTTCAAAATTTATCAGTTACAATGTGTACAAAATAGGATAACCAAACTCTGCGATTCTACATTCTAAAGAACAGCAGCCAACGAATGAACTACAATCCCTACTGCTGCGACATCTACTTAATTAATTGGTAGATGTCAGGATTAGGGAGATGTTTCTAGCATGCCGACTCCCCTGGTCATTATAGTTGACTTTCTTGAGCGAACGCTGTCCTTCATTATCGAGACATATCGTGAGTTAATATCTAAGAAAAATCCGAGGAGAAACCGTTAATCAAGCAATAGCCATCGTATCCGAATTCAAAGGCTGACCACTAGACCATTCAGATGATGTGAAAATTTGGATGCAACGGATACAATGACTTTTTTTCTATTTTCCTTGTGTGTTCCTTAAATACGAATGTAGAATACTTGCATAAGATACCACTTAGTTATTAATATATCTAGAACTAAATGTTATTCATACATTCTAATTCCCTCAATAATTTCACATGGTTCAGTAATATGAGATTAGAAGAGGGGACAAATTCAACATTTTCAGTGGTAACCATTGATTTCCACCTAAAGTGGAAAGGACTCATGGTTGGGGCTAATAAATATGTGTATTTATATACACAGAGTGCTTCAAAAAATGTATACACATTTTGAAGTGTCATAGAAAATCTATTTTCCGTTCTAAGAGGTTAAATTTATGGAAATGGAAAGCTTAAAGTCCAATTGGAAAAATAAATGACTTTCTGATGAAATGTGATTAATGTTCAAAATGGTGGCCTTCAGTATCCATACATTTCTGAATATGAGTCACCACTGATTCCGTACATCATACCAAAGTGACCAATGAGATTTCTGCGCACACCGCTTGAATCTCATTCCAAAGTGTGTTTAGGTTACGTGGCTTACGTTTGTACACCTCATCTTTTACTGTGTCCCATAAGAAGAAATCCAGCGCCTTAATGTCAGGAAAGCGTGCAGGAATCTCGATTAGCCCTGCGTCCTATCCACTGGCCTGGCAAATTTTGATCCAGGTATGCTCGTACGTCCCTATGATAGTGCGGCGGCATGCCATTTTGTTGGAAATAAAACTTATCATTACCGTGTAATGCACGAAAGGCAGGGAATATGGAATCAGCAAGCATTGTTAGATACTTTTCATTGTTGGATGATTATTGACACGATTGTTGGACGATTGTTTAAACTATTCTGCTGCCACCTGTTGAAGAAATATAAAATTACTTTTTCCCAGAAATTTAACCTTGTAGAACGGGAAATAAATTTTCTATGACAGTTGAAAGTGTGTATACCTTTTTTGAAACACTCTGTATTATGTATATATACTGATTCTATACTTTTTTACGGGTATGAATATTCCAGAATGAAATGTGACATAATAGACTATCGTTATTGTGGGTTAGGGCAGCTAATCAGTTTCTAATAAACATATTGGCCAATCTCCTGTATTCCTGCAAACCAGAACTCAACGAGCATAAGTTCTTCCTTCCCCTGCATTATGAATTTCCCAAATTTCACTTTTGCCAATTCTCACAGAAACCCTTTTTCAAAATTAATTCTGATTTGCATTTCTGTAAAACACGGATAAAAAGAGCATTATTTTCTATCCCCTCTTTGAATCTTCTCTTTATTACCTTTTCTCTAAAAATATTTAACGACACAGAAATCAGAAATTTGATTTAAGAGAAGTTTAAATTTTTTTTAGACTTACCGTATTTTAACAAAGTAGGCCCTGAACATGTCTATCAACATTAATAAATTTGTAATACCACTCGACTTGAGCCTGTGAACTATGCATGCTTGTTTGTATGTATGTATGTATGTATGTATGTATATATGTGTGTATGTATGTATGTATGTATGTATGTATGTATGTATGTATGTATGTATGTATGTATGTATGTATGTATTTTTTTTTTTATTAGCATAGTCCACATGCCCCATTACAGAGTAATAATACATGTGTTTTTGTACATTATTTACAGTTGTTCTTATAGCTAATTTCAGTTTTGTTTTTACTTTGTTATACTTGTTAATTTGTATAACATTATTTGTCTATCTGATTATTCTATGTTAAAGATATTTTGAAATATTTACAATTGACTATCATACTATGTACTATACAATATTTATCATATGAGTGTATTACTTTCTAAGAATATTTATTAAATATTTACAATTGGCAATTAACTATAGCTTCCCTTATTGTATCTCAGTTTACACTATTTCCTACTTCCTATTATTTGTTTTGTTTCTATTTGTGTTACTAATCTCTTTCCTATATTACGTTATATCCTAGTTAGTAATTATATATTTATATTTACAAAGTTTCAAAGTTTATACTCTTAACAAAATTATTGAATGCTTGGAGGTGCTTTCGTATAAGTCTCTCACTTGTCACAGGCCACTTGTCCCCTCTTCTTCTTATTTCTTCTACCAGTCCTGCCTTTTGAGTTTTTACACTGGAACATTCATATATTAGGTGATTCACAGTTATGTATATATGTTTGTATTCGTGTACTGTAAGTAGTATATGTATGTATGCATATGTTTATGTATGCATTTAAGTATTTATTATTTATTTTCTATGTAAGTTACTGTAGATATAACCCATAGGCAATCTAGCGACTGATGTCTATTTTAGGGAAATCTGTCTGGAGGAAGCGCTGACAATACTAAAATCTATTATTTTTGCTACAGATGAGTGTAGTCATTTGTAATGACGTATTTGATAAGGATTCTGGGGAATAAAATTTTGTATGAAACAATTTACCTGGTAGCCATCTAAGAGGTGACACTGAAATCCAATTATGTGGAGTTGAAAGTGTACAGGGGGATGAAGAAGAGGAAGGAGAAGGAGAAGGAGAAGAAATAAATAAAGGAAAAATAGTCATGGTGGTAGTAATAAACAGAACAGCAGACAAAGAAAATGAGATATACCACTGGGAGATAGAAAATTTTACGGTAAGTGGCAAGTCTGGGATGCAAATCATGTGTGCCTAATAACCTCAGCCCAACAGAAACATTTTTCATATTTTTATGATGAAATTATTGAATTGTTTGTCACACCAACCAGTAACAACAGCAAAGCATAACAAACTAGGTATGGGTACAAAATCTGGACAGGCGCCACTATAGACGGATCCATATCAGGAGGCTTCTGCAACCTTGACTTTTTGTTACAAGGAAAGGGTTTGGGACCAAGTGTGATCCTAAGATGTGCAGGTACTCTTTTAAGTACAGGGCAGCGACCGTTTCATTCATTCTTTGATAATTTCTTTGCTTCCATACCACTAATTTCTACCTTAAATGAGTAAGGAACTCGAAGAACAGGGAGAGAAATTCAGACATGCAAATATCCCTAGAAGAAATAAATGAAATAAAGAAATCAGCTCATGACACCCTACCGAAGTGTCCAAAGAGCAACATTCATGAATATAACTTGAACGTGGGTGTGACAAAAACCTAAGTCTGTACTATAGATCATCAATGAGAGGCAAGAAATGGTACTTCAGTCTTCATATTGCACTGACGTGGCTAAGCAGAATGCGTGACAGGTTCATTTCTTTCAAGGAAATGAGAAACTTGACCTCTCATCGTTTCAGAGTCATAGGCCCTGTACCTCTGTATGTCTTGGAATCCAATACTACGACTTCAAAATCGAAGGGAAGACAATCGAAATCTCACCATCAAAACTCTCGTTTTGATCAAGATTGTGGTGCTTCAAGATAAAGAAACACACTGTAGGCAATGCTACACAATGACAACAAGATTGCAAAAATATGAAACATTTGATTTTGTTTCATGTTATTTTTTCAGTTCAATATAGTTATGACATTTTTATTGCTATTACATCCTAAAATTCACTAGAATTAATTTATACTGAATAGACTGTAAATGGCATTTGTAATGAAGGTACATAGGTCTTTTACAAATAGGTCAACCCATTTCTTCAAATGTACACAAATTGAAAATAATAAATATAACTTCATTTTTTTTCTTTCATCTAAGTTCCATTTGCCTGTAAGATACAGAATACAAAGACAAAAATTGATACAGACAATACCTTTTGTTTGTTAGTAATATCAAATCAATAAGAGGTCATTTTGTGTCGTATAAATGATGGCGTAAAATTAATATCGATCCCTTCAATGCCGGTATCGTTATTTCTCTTAAGAAGTACAAGGTGAAATTATATTCACAGCAGAAGTTGGCAAAAAAGTTTGGAATGGTGCCTCTTTCCCTGTCATGAGTCCAGTCACTTGGATTGAGGAAATCCCGTACACTGACTTGAAGTAGTCTTCGGTTGGAACATATGTCCGCGTTATTCATTGATGACTTCCTGAGGTTGATGTTCCTCAGCTACAAATATGACTGTCTGGTGGAGGATTATAACATTTTTTGATGTATTCGATCAATTGTTATGCTGTCTATTCTTCGAATACTCCCTTCTTTGTCAAGACAGGTAACTTACTCATGGACTTCATAACATTTGTCTATGAAAGCGTTGGCTATAATGGTGTCTATAATGGTGCCTAGCATTCTGGAGAAGTTCACTACGGAGAAATTGAGCAAGGATTTCTTTCTCACTGCAATATCTCCAGTGGTTTCCATCTTCACTATGTCCGTGAAGAGCTTTGACAGGAGCTAGGTTACCTTGAATTTTCAATGCTTCTCACCATTCTGAACTAGGGAGTCCATCCTGGGTTATTATCCATTTGTTTGCAAGAGGACATTCTCCATATAAAATTACACCTCTTCCATGCAAGTGGAGTTTCACCACTTCTTGTATTTTCATATTCTTGGCAGTTTTCTTATATCCTGTACTTTCTTAGGGAAACTTTCCTCGATGTTATCAGAAAATCCCAACGACGAGAGGGATTTAATTCTCTCAAGTTCCAAGTCTTACATCGAAGAGAGATATTCATTTCTAGATTTTTTAAAATATGACATACATTTACATGTTTTAAATGAGATTCCCAAGCAGCTTTGAAGGCACTCAAACCTTTCCCTTTTGGAAGAGTACAGCATTGAATCTGGAGTATCTGAAAGAAGGTGAAGTATTTAACTGATCTTCTAATAAGCAAGTCAAGATTAAATAGGAAATACAGAGAAATTTGAGCAGTATTAGCATTTATGAAGGGTAAATGATCGAAGGTCAAATAAACTGGTTGGTAATAGTGAACTTTTGTTCAGGGTTAAGAGGAGAGCTGCTTTCTAGTTGGTCGGGGTTGTTCTTAAGATTAGCTATCAGTTTTCCTTCGCCCAAAATTAAGGTGTCGTTGATGTCAAAACTAAGACAATGTACATTCTCACCATAGGCAATAGAATGGATTATGAATTCTTCGTCAGTAAATTTCGTTGATGGCTGGAGTTTGCCTTTAACAATATTAGTTTTAAAGGATTCAATGACAGACCAATCTCTTTAAATCTCTTTTTTCCACTGCAGTAAGGGTAGCTGCATATTCCTTGTTACTGTCATTGATCTCAGCACCATCAGCAAGTGCCATGTAAGCTAAATTAGTTAAATTAATTACAAAGGTGTTACAGTATGGAATTTTCTGAAAGTTCTTTCAGTACAAAATTGATAGCTAAATTGCAAAGGGCAGGTGCATCACTCCTCTTTTCGAGAATATGGGTTCTGTCTTTTCCAACAGTTATTATTATGTTGCACAACGAGAATGATTTGTTTTAGTTTGTGAGGGATATCACATTTTCCCAAAGTTTTTAAATCTAATTGTGGTCAACATTATCACAGGCTTTAGTAATATCCAGGACTGCAATTATCAGGTACACTGTCATCACCCCTTTGTGGATCAGTATAGTTCTTGCAGTTTTAAGACATGGGGGAACATTACTCATTTGAGACATGCGTGAGTACATTACAGACAAAATTAAATTAATTGTATCGTTCTTTACAGCACGCATTAAAACCCTATCAGGGCCTGGAGCTGTTTCTTTTTATAGACGTCATGCCTAAATAGACAAGTAATAAAAGGAAAAACTTCTAAGGAAGGAAAAAATTCATTCAGCCCTATTTGAATTACTACACCTAACATTATAAGATACGATAACAGAATAATTTCAACTATGGGAGAAAGTTTGTGCAACATATATTGCGCTATTTGTTTTGTCGTATTGTGTCTTCCTATCCCTATGAAAAATTTCCCTAACCCTCCATATTATTATTGTCACAACCGAAGAATGGTTTTATTGCATAAGAACACATAATAGGTCTATTTATTAAATTATATATAATATATAATCAACCTCAAAGAGCAAAGCTCATGGTAGGAGTGATATAATATATTCATTAGTTGAAAGGAAAAATATTACATACTACAATATTTATATATTTATATTTAAGCCTATAAAAAGAATTTACTAGCGAAAAGCATAACTACATCCCAGAAAAAACACACATCAAATATACTCATAAATTTTCAAATTAACAGATAAATTTTAGCGACTTTAGAGAAATATATTACATCTATCACATTGGTTAAAGTAAAATCTAAAAAACATGATAATGCTTTGGTTTAACATTTCTAATTGATTGTTGCAACTCGTCAACAGCAAACTCCACATCCAATGTCGAACGAATGTTCCTTGAGATACCCGATACCAATCCTGAAAGGTCCCGTCTATATCCGTCCCAATCACTTTTCCTCGGGTCTCTATATGTCATGGTTGAGTGACTTGAGCTTTGATTTCAAAGCATATGCATCTATAATCAGAAGAAGTAATTTCTGATGATACATGTCATCCTGAAACTAGGTTCTCAATCATATTGGTCCCTAGCGTTATATCAATCACTTCCTCCCTTCGTGATGTCACGAAGGTTGGTTCATTACCTTTATTGAGAATATTGAGGTTTGTACTCACCAAAAATTCCGTAAGCTTTTCGCCTCTCGGATTGATGTCGGTACTCCCCCACAGTGTGTGGTGTGCGTTGGCATCAGTCCCCATGATGATCTCCTTGCCAGTTTCGGTGCAGTGAGTGACGAGATCCCTCACTGTCCCAGACGGCGGCTCGGTGTCTTCATAAGGGAGATATACAGATGAGATCATTAATGTCCTCTTTCTGTCAGCTTCCCCTACTGATGTTTCAATTGTCGTTACATCCCTAGAACAGAACTTGATTTGAAGTAGTGCATTTATCCAATTCTTCGCATAAATACAAGATCTCGGATTTTCATTACTAGGTCTATACAAAGAGCCCTTAGTACAGCTGATCCCTCTAATTGAACCTTTGTGAAGCCAAGGTTCTTGAATGAGGACTATATCGATATTTGTTTCTGCAAGCCTCTTGCTTAGAATAGCTGATGCTGCCTTACAATGCTGCAAGTTGATCTGAATTATTCTCATATTTATATTCAATCCTCAGCTCTTACCTTAAGCAGTTTCAGGTGCAGATCCTCCGGAGTCCCCTGTCTCCATGGTCTCCGGTTCATCGCCTTCCTTATCAGCTGCCTTTGTTTCCTTTTCTTGATCCGTCTTCATCTCTGGACCAGACAGGATCTTAAAAAGGCCCTCGTCTACACCAGTGTAGACGGTCATTCCATTTTTGATGATGGTTTTTGCAGACTCCTGGTCTACCATCAAGATGATGCGTTGCCCATTTGAGTCTGCTTGTTTATTCACTACTTTCCAGTGCTCAGTGTTTAGGTCCTTGTTAAGTCGCTTAATACGTTTCAGTAGTACTTTCGGATCAACGGTCGTCAAGTCCCGTGTCTTCAAGGCCACCTTAACTGGCTTGGGTAGGTCCTTAGGATCAATGACCTTAAGGACATAATCTTCTTTTATTTTAGCTTCGTCAATATTTGTCTGGAGCCACTCACAAGTTCTCTGATCATCACAATAGTAGATCAGAGCTCCATCTTGAAGAGAGAAAGACCTCGCCCATTGGCGCCTCATCTAGCTTCCTCACAATCTCTGCTTGTATCGATCTGATGTCTTCTTCCATCAGCTTTTTCTCAGGATGTGAGTCCCTGATTATTGCCATTTTAAAAGGGGCCAAGACTTCCCTGTATGAGACACCTGGTTCAGTTCCCCTGGGTCTTTTAACAGGTCTAGCCTTGACCGAGGGAGGAGTATCACCACTGATCCTGGTTCTTTTAGGAGTCCCTGGCTCAGTAATGATTCCCTCCCTACCAGTTAGTGGGGTCGGATTACTCCTAGCGCCCTCTCTTTCCCTTGCTTTCTTCATTCTTCTTCTAGCTGCACCTGATAGCTTCTTAGTGTTCAAGTGCAGCCTGTTAATATTGGAGGCAGTAACTCCCATTTCTTTGTCAAGTGACAGATTTGTCTCAACTGGAGATTCTCTGTCACTGCATCTACTTTGTCAGGTGACAGATTTCTCTCAACTGGAGAGTCTCTATCACCCGCCTTAGGGTTTGGTTTGATATTTTGGTCCATTTTTGTCCCACGAGTACCGGAGATTTCAACAGTCACCCAGCACAGAGCCCCGAGTATACTGGGAAGGCTAAATACTTCAGGGTGTCGCCTGGTGCCCTGAAGAGATCGTTCGCAACACTGCATCTTTCACCACCACAGTACCATTCATCCCTTGGCACGATGCATTCACACCTTGGATTGGGTGGACCAGAGCCCTCTAATGGTCCTCCAACTGGGAGTCCCGCAGGTTCTCCAACTGGGAGTCCCTAGGGATGGATTTTCTGGCGAGCCACTTCTTGGTCTGGTATCTCCACCCTGACCTCCCTGGCATGAGTGCCTCTACCAGTACAGCTCAGAGTATCGTTGATACACGCAGCCCCCCCCCCACCAACGTCTAGGTCTTGTGACTTCTAGGGGGGATCTTCGCGTGTAATTAAGATGGTGTTGGATTTATTAAGTTTATGTTTGATAGAATGTAAATGACTGAATATAGCTGCATTTGTAGAAACAGAAATTGGATTGAGTCCAGAAATATTGAATATGTCATTATTATGGGTTCTAAAGGTAATATGGAACAAAAATTTAATCACTCAATTTTGTATTAATCCAAGCTCATGAAATGGATGTTTCCTGCAATTATACCACCATAATTATGATGTTCATGCCCTGTGGATTAAAGTTAAATATACCATTTTAAGAAGTTGACTGGCCATTCCTGAAAGACGAAGTCTGTTAAATACACCGACTACTGTGAGTATTTACTTCCTAATTACGTTAATTTGAGGTTCTCAAGAAAGGATACTGTAAATATTTAATCCTAAAAAATAAATAAATTCAACTCTCTCCATTGACTTATTGTTTATGTTTAACTTTATATTGGTTTGAAGTTTGTTGAAGCTTATCTCTATTTATTGTGGTTAAAACAATAAATTAAGTCATTCACGTCATGTTGCATTTCATATTCTATGTTTTTTTAATTCGTACAGTATAGCAAATAATTGTGTCATCGGGAAACAATAGCTATTTATGTGTTAAGTACGCAAAATAAGGCTTTAGCGGACGAATATTGAATGAGTTCGCTAAAGTTTTTGCATACGTGGTGTACACAGTAATTTTTTTGGTAAGACTTCTATAATTTTACTACTAGTGGGCTCAGTTTTCCAGTCATTTTAATAATTGTGATTAAAGAAAGCAAAGATAATGGCGATTGTTTCAGTAGTGCATGTTTATAAACTTCGCTTGCTGTGGAATGTATCTTTTCCTTAAAAAGAAACTTTTGAATACATCGCTTAGATAATAATTTGCAATAATTAAACTAAATATGTTTACATAAATTGAAACTACGCGTCCATTTTATAATATTTTCTGTAACAAAACTTAGGCTATTAAGCCTTGTTAATAGAAGCAATCGTTCAAGAGACTCATGTGATTTTTGCCAAAACCGGTAAGGTTTGCAGGTCTATAACTAGAGTCTTTGTTATTTCATCTCTTTGAAATAGGCACCCTTGCAATTTTACATTTAGAAGATACAGTTGCCAAACTTAAAGAGAGATTTAAAAATTGGACAGTTTAAGGAGTTAGCCAAATTCATCTGTCTTTAATACGTTTATTAGAAAGCAATTTGTACGGTTCCCATAGTGTTTTATTTCACTTATTTTCAGAATTTCTTATTAATTTCTAGGAGTAAGAAATAGGCCTAAACTTCCAATTGGAATGTTGCTGTATGAAGGTCAATAATCATTATTTCTGGTATATATTTTTTGCCAAATTTTGAGCAACATTCGCAAAATAAGTGTTTAGGTTTAGCGAGATTTCTATTAGGTTCTTGACAGATTTATTATCTACCACTAGTTCGGCTGGAATATACAGTAATTCAATAACAATTTCCCATGAATTTCGTGTACTTATTCGAAAATATTTTCGTGTAATATTCTTGATTTAATTCCCTCTTCTTTTAGTAACTAAATTAACAAGCCGTTTGTAATCTATTCATGTATGTAAGCTCACAGAGCTTAGAGCCTACTATTCATAACTTCAAAGCAAATATAAAGCAATATAATGTTAATACAAGTCGCTAGATGGCACTAATGCAAATCAGAGAAACCATAATTCTTGACACGCTTATACTTCTTTATTTTCATTTAAATAAAGAAAATAACTGTTGTACGAGCTATTATACTATGTTAAGAATGTTTCCCAAACATTTATGTTCACTACTATTAGCTGTTATCAATAAATGCAATACTAATGCTAATTAGTTATAGAAAGCTACTTTATCGACATCGATCAGATATCGATTGTCGATCAGGCAGCCAATAGTTCTTACTTGACTTTATGGCCAGAGTAGCGTAGAGCACTCAGAGCGTGATATCGATAACTTTCACTTGCCTTTAAGGACAGCGTAGTGAATAGTTAAATTACTTCCCATAAGAGATTTATTAATTTCTCTATATTTACTTATTGCTTAATAAAACAAATTCTCACAGCTAATTTTTATGTGTTCCATAAAGATTACAACACATTACTTTGTCTAATAATGACCTGATTTAGGATGGAAGCATCTAGAATGTTCAAGAATGGCTTTCCATCGAATTTATGAAAACGACCTACTGTAAGATGATTATGTGAACGCATTTTGTAGCCGTTAGACTTTATTCACTTCTTCATCAACCTTCGCGTCGTAAGGGCACAGCCCAAATTTAGCAAGCAGACCACAAATCTGCATATATAGCAGTACAGTTACACTATAGCATCTACGAAACTACAGCATGGGAACAACGCAGATACTCTTCACATAGCCAGTTTAGAGACTGGAATCGTAGCAGTCCGGGAACATCGTGGAGCGTAGTTGCAGCCAATGGATGACTCACTACTGGCCACCGTCCAGGATGATTTACCTTTGAATCTACAGTAACCGCATCTTGTATCTACAGCAACAGTAACTGTACTTCTCCTCTAGTTAGCCATAGTCCGGCTATTGCATTCACATTTTCATCAATGATGTTGCACTAAAAAGTTAAGTACTACAAATTCAAAGAATTTTAAATCTCACAAAGACCAAGAAATGGTCTAGCAATCTTGTTTGTATTCTAGTATTTCAGTGTTTATCACTATTAAGGAATTTTTGGCAAACTTGCAGCTCCTCTTTTCCCTACTAGCAGTATAAATAAACTGCAGTAGTATTTTTTAGCAAAATACAGCTCAACCCAACTACACTGAAAGTTGTAAATTGTTAAACATTTAATAAAGTTACTATAGTTACTTGTTGTAGGAAACAGAATAGTATCTTCTAGTGAAATATAAACCTTGTATCATTTCCTGAACTTTTCAAGTGAAAGAAAAGAAGCAGAAGACTACTCAGACTACTAGAGCAGAAGAATAAAGTAATAATTCAATCTCTCCTGCTTCCTATATCAGCCCTATACTTCAAATAACATATTGCTGGTCCTCTACAAGCCTGAATCCCACATTTGGTCCTCGGAAAATCCTATTACCAAATTCTGTTAGGCACACCAGCCTACAATGTATACTCTGAATAATGTAATGACTTGGTTTTCTTTACTATTGGTCTTCACTATGAATCAGTTCCATGAGTTCAAAAATTATCCAATTACAAGAAGAACGAAATGTCTTTTTAGAATAGGATCTTCGTTTATGGAAAGTGTAAGAGACAACTCCGCTTTCTATATAGTGTAAAAATTCATTATAATAAATACCTGGATCTTGAGATGACTATACAAAAGTAATGTTTATATAATAATATAGATTATTTTCATCAACATTTTTTACAATCTCTAAATTATCTGAATCTTGTTTAAATTTGGTTACTTGAGAGACAAGATTAAGAATTATTATATTGTGTTCACTATAGTTTGACTTTATATGAGCTATTTTTAGTATCAAGTTATTTATATGGAATTGTGTGCAATGTAATGAGGGTGGTCATAAAACCTTTCTTCACCAGGTCGTAACTAATTTTCTGAAATTACAATAACTTCTGGAGAATTTAATCTATTTGCGATAATTTCTAAATCCTTATAACTTATTACTCAAACTTCTTGCACTAGTACAGCATAACGAAAAAATATCGTGGGAATAAAGTTATTTAAATATTAATTAATAACGTCAAAATATTGTTCCATAACTAGATCAAAGAGTTGCCAGTTCAATGGATTTTCAATTACACTTCCTCCAAATTTACATCATCAAATTATTTTATAACATTTTCATGTGATGCTTCCTCTATCCTCACAAAAATCTTACAGTCTCTGCTCCATAAATTTTTTAATCCTTTATTCCTAAGATCTTTGTCTTTCCTTAAGATACCTTTTGTCCTAGAAGTAAGATGGTCATTGTTCAAAATAGGCTTATCAGGTGAAGGGGTACCAATAGATGATTTTAGTAGTTTTTTGTTTCATTTGACAATCATTATTTCTCCTTTCTGCCATCTGTTGATAAATCTTACAATGATAGACTTACGAAGAGATTTATTGCTAGAAGGCAGTAGATGAGCTATATCTCTATTATTGATGTCGCATGCCAAAGCTTTACCAATGCCGCAAACTAGATCATAAACGTTATCTTTGTGGTAGTTCCGTGATTCCATGAATTTCAATAATATTTCTTCTCGAATATTGATTTATTTCTTCCTCTTCATACTCGAAGTTTGAATGAATTTTCTTCAGCTGTTCTTGGAGACCACTAATCATTTGATCATATTTTCTTAACTCGGATCTCAAGTCATCATTCACTTTAGTGTTGAAGTCGAGTTATGATTTTGAATTGATTTATATAGTTCCGTTCTGAGATTCTGGTTTCCTAATTCCTATGTTTTATAAATATTATTGTTTTAGAAAATCAAATGCAATCAGTCCAAGATACACAATCTAACACTGACCGTGAACTAAACACTTACAATGCTATATAGATCTTTTTAGATCATTGTACTGCATTAAATGTAACAAACACATGTTCAGATGAAGATACCATGAATTATATTCTCACTGTTATAGTGGCAGGGATGGATACCTTTATACCCACAATGACAGCTCTGTTGTAAGATTGTAACACCATTTAGAGACGAAAAGTAGAGAGGTGCAGATTGATGAAGTGATTATGTCTGCACTGGGACTGTTCGCACGGGAAGTGATATACTGGCCCAGCCTCCCCCGAGCTAGTCTACCCCTACCTCACACGATATGCCAGTGGTGGATAATATACTGCACGACTTTTACTTCAAGTTTACGACGTACAGATCCTTATCTGTGACATGTTATTAGACGTCAATAGATAGGAGTTTAAACCTGAGAAGCTGTGGTCTCTGTAATGCCGATGGCTTCCCCATCCGTCTAGGTCTTACACTTATTGGAATCAATTCACTGGATTATTGCTGCGATATTCGATACTCATATATGTAATTCGATAATTTATTGTAATTAGTAATTAGTAAACAGGCTACGGTACGCGTTAAATCATATCTCTGATCAGTGTATGAGGTAGAATGCTGTTTTTGCTTATTAAGCTACATAAGCTCCTCCACTACTTTTATACCGGAACTGCTTTAAAGTTTTCTGCAAGCAAACCTCCAGCAACTGATTTCTTTTTACGATTTTATTTTTCACCCATGTCTTATTCAAGCTATCTTGGTGAAAACTTGAGTTTCCTATACTCAATGTCGGTAATTTGTCGCACCATTTACCGCACTGCCACAATAGTTACCGCACAGGTGCATCATTATGGCCTGTAACTTTTCATAGTTTATTATTGAAGAAATTTGGATAAATTAGGAAATTCGAAATGATTTAATTATGATTATTAAGCAAAACGTTGGAAATAATAATAGGGTAGGGCCTATATACATTGAGAAATAATCATCAACATTCTAAATATTTAATTTAATACAATTAACACGGTCACTTAATACAGAGAAATTATCATCAATTTGGTATCTCAATTAATTAATACTATTTAAAATATTATTTTAAGTCAATAGGTATACTTAAACTAACTTCCCTCGAAGCTCCTATTTTTACAACTTTTAAATATAATTTGATGTTTCACTGTACTAGGACGAAGATAATAAACACTAACTCAATAATTTTAAAGCCAATGAAACACTGGTAAGCAAAATGATACTCAATTGGACCATTAATTACATTGAGAATCACAAAGCAATATCCGGATGGGACGTAATAATCTTCGAGTTACAAATATTTAGCCGGGATATTCAGAACCTGCCTGTTGTTGGGGAAACACGACGGAGGGCCTCCTCGTAAGACAACTAACGTGACTTCCCTATTGAACAAATCTATATCGGCCATTCGTTACTGCAGATTATAACGTATTTCATCTCGCATACGTAAATAAATCATAATTGTATGTAGGCTGACTTAGACTATATTTGTGATACAGAACCATTATTAACTTATATACTGGGAAGGGTTTCGAGACCTAGGAAAATTCCGATAAATGGTTTTCGCATATGACAGAACTTGAAACCCATCTCTTCTAGGCCTATATTCCACTGATTATAACTACCTTCAGTACAAAGTTCGTGGTCTCATGGGTAAATATTATTTTGACAACAATAAAGAACTAAACAAAATCACAATTACCTACAGTATGGAGCGAGCATCAAGAATGCATGTCTCAATCAATGCTAGAACCATAACATTGTTCCCCTTTCTTCAGGTCCCCTATGCTAACTCCTGAACTCTGTCTTAATGTGATTTGCAATACCTAAGTTCAACTATAATTCTCTTTACGTGATCATTTCTTCCGCACCTTTATAATAGAGCCAGATAGAATAGGTGGCTTTCTGATTGTGTATAAAGGTTTTCCATTCCACTGTTTTCCTAACTGTTTATGTTCCGTGTACCTGAACCCCGCCCACTCTTCTACCTCTCCTTGTATGATCGTCAGTTATTTCCAAGTCAAGCGATGTTGTGGTTATTGTACAGGTTACAATCGAACACTCCAGAAAGAGGCCTCCACAAAGGAAATAGGCAGGGAAACATTATTGAAAGAGGTGTCATGAATTTAGATAGCCCAGTTGTAGTTTGTAGTAACAGTTTTAACGTAAAAAGCAACATTGAGGAGGAGTTATGAAATAATTTGTGTGAGGTACACACATTGGTTTTACAATCTGACTTAATGGGCCAATTACATTTTGTTTCACAATTTATAATACAGTGATTTTATAGTAAATAAGATTGTAATACACGAAAGACAATTCGGTATCAAATGTAGATTATAGTAAGAATATTATTAATACAAATTACTATCCGTTTATTTTTAAATTCAAATAAAAGATATGAAAATTAATTGATGAATTGTTATATTTATTGAATGTTGCGCTTGGCCGACAAGTAGCTTAAGTTTATGAAAACGACGCAAGTAAATAAGTTTATTTATATTATTTTAACTTAATTATCATATTATTAATATATCAGTTAGTCGGCTGCAGTGGTCTAGAGGTAGCGTGCCCGCCTCTAGATCCGAAGGTCGCGGGATCAAACCCGGCCGCAGTCGATGGGTCTTTTCAGGACGTAAAAATCCTGGGCCTCCGGGAGGGACTTTAAGTTTGGGGGCTCGTGTCGTAGATTTACGGCACGTAAAAGAACTCCAAGCCTATATTAGAGCTTCTGGACAAAATTTCTCGGCCCGTTCACGTCCAAGTAATACCTTAGTTTCCGGAGGGGGGTTAAGGATCGATGGGCTTACCACCTGTCCCTCTGTCCTCTCTAGAAAAATAAGCGTAACAAAAATTCACATCGGTAAACAGAAACCTCCACCTGGAGGCCCTTTGCCCCAACATGGGGGCATAGGATTCGAGAGAGAGAGAGAGAGAGAGAGAGAGAGAGAGAGAGAGAGAGAGAGAGAGAGAGAGAGAGAGAGAGAGAATATATCAGTTAAATTAATAGGCCTACTTTGAAATATTTTGTTCAATTGAAAATAATGTTACTTAAAAAATAACAATACTATACAGCCCTAAACTTTCTTGTCGTACTTAAAGCTACTGTGGCACGCAGACGCAGTATAAAGGGAATGGTAAGAGGGGTAATCAGTGGAATGAGTTGTAACGAGAAACCTGCCTATTCTTTCGCCTTAGCTTCCTTTAATAATACAATTATTTGACTTCCTTTTAAATTCAGCATTATAGACCATGAGGTTTTCAAATAAACTTATATTACAAGAACCATGAATTAGGCTAAATTAAAATATCAGTGAAATACTAGAACTGTTGTTGGATGTTCAATACCCATTGCTTTGAATAAAATGGAATGATTAGTTTTCATTTTAGTTCTTTCATAACTGAGTGAGGTTGCGGATTGCTGTTGAGAGGCAATCTGAGCGTAGAATTTTTAGGCGTTTTTCCTACAAAAATGGGGAATGCTGAACTGAAATTTACTCTTCATATACTCTGAATTTCCCTGTTTTCTCTATACTTGCGTTATTCTACGAGGAGGTTGTCCGTTGAGATGGTCCCTCATCAGAGAGTTCCTCATGTCCTTTCTTTTGTTGAGCCAGAACATAGTTATTCCCCTACCGGCATTGAAACACAACACATTTTGACAAAAGAGTTAAAACCGGTTAAGAAAGAACAAAGAGAAAAGTAATAAGATAACCTTTTCTTAATGAATACAACGTTGATGAACTATTAAATTCCGTTGATTTATACTGGTATTAACTCTTTAACTATTGATGTCCATCTGTTTTCTATTGTTGATGTGTTATGGCTATTGTTGATTTCAAATGATTATGATATCGATGAAATATTGGCTATAAATCATGGTAAGAAAAAACAAATTCGGCATTTGCCTTCATGCTTGGGGAAACAATGAAGAATACCAAGTCAAATTGGCCGGCGAACGAAGTTTGAACCCGAGACCTTCCGAATGGGAGTTCAAGACGTCACCATTTTGGCCACCGCACTCAATGTTGAACTTCATAGTTTAGTTAAAGGTGCTATGAAGAGATGAAGGAAAAAATTAAACCCCAAACTTAACTTATGTATTAATCTGGGTTCTATCGTACGCTCCACTTTTCAGAACGAAAAAAAAAATTACACTTTATAAAATATTGCCTGGCAAAATGTTGAAATCATTTATGATGTTACATTATACTAAAATTAAGACTTGTCGAATTTTAAATAGGCCCTTGAATTTCAGCATTAGTCACAGTGTAGTATCTTCAGATACCCTAACAAGAATTACGGTCATTAGAGTGATGCGATATTAAGAATAATTCAGTTATTATTTATGAGTTCCACGAAATTAAAGGACAGTATTCTTATTATTTTGTGCACTGTAAATAATTCTATATGAAATAATATTCCAGAACTATGTGCCGCACTGACCGTTTGGAACCTGAGGTGCCCTAATTGCTTGCTTATGCTTTTGGAATATCCACGCTCCGCTCCTTGAACCAATTGAGTATCCGCGCCAAAACATAGTACAATTCTACGTATACAGTCGAACTGAACCCCATGGTAAACTTTTCTTCATACAGAGAAGACATATGTTTATTATATCGATTACTTCCCAGGAATAATCATTTTCATTGGTTTGAAATCAAAGCTCTCTACCCATACATTTATTTATTATCATTTACATTATCGCGGTGGTTGAATTTTAACACTGAATTTATTATCTGGGCCCTGTATACTTTTATTCGCATTAGATTCTGTTATCTGTTGTTTCCATTAGAAAATATAAATGATTTACGGTGAGGTACCACTTCTAAGGGTCAAGATCGTGCCGTGCCGATCATGGATCTCACTTGTTTCTCTCTCTTTCTCCTATCATTGCATACGATCTTTCGAATTGCTAGGGTAGAAATGAGTCCTCACTTCATGAGCCGCCTAAGTCCGTATATCATTACTTCTAATATATTAACACAAAATAGCACTATATTTAACTGACGTCTCTAAAAATAGCGAGAATATTCATATATAAATTAATCCTAGTCATGTTTCATAACTTACTTTTTCTTTTGAGACTGTACCCTCTATTAATTTTATAATTGTAATTATGTGTCTAATATAAATATGCAAAGAAGATGTTTTATTTAATCAAATATGAATGTTTGTATATAAATGTATAGGCGAATATACGTATGACAAAAAAAAACACGTGTTTTGTATTAAGGAAACAAGGTAGCCTGAGCTCTATCCTCCTGCTTTTGATGCCCTATATAATGAATTTGTAACAACTTTGCAAGAAGTAGGATATAAACTTCCTGGTCCGGAGCATCCAGCTAGAAGATACTTTTAAATGAGAAAACGGAAGAAAATATTTACAACTAACAACCGGAAGTACACGGAGAGTACAAATCCAGAGAGGAGTTCCAAAAGGGACAGACAGAAAAGGCATGAAAAATATAACTTGATCTTCTGCAGTACCTGTATTATAACGAACGTAAAAAGAGTGTCCACATTATTTTGAATACTGATCACAATGGGGGTCCTTGTACCGTACCTATTGATGTTTTGACAGATTCTATGAACTTAAAATGGGGAAGTGAAAATACTGCAATTTTACATAATTAGCCTACACATATTCTACTTGTGGACAAGATGGCATTGATCAATCATTTGGTATTCCAGTTGACGATATAAGAAAAGCTTTAAACTCTATGAAATCGGATACAGCTGCAGGTCCAGATAACATTTTAGTAAGGAAGTTAAAACTTGCAGACTGTTCTACTGTATACATTTCATGTTGTTCCTGATGCCATGAGAGAAGCAAAGTCTGTCCTTATTTATAAGGGGAAAGGAGACAGAAACCTTCCTTCAAACAGGAGGCCTATATCTGTCTGTTTGTAATTATTAGGCATCTTATTAAAAAAGTTCTTGATGCTAGGATTTATGAATCAACCAGGTACTTATATTAATATATTATCTTTGGTGAATGGATGTTTACAAAAGGCGAAGAAGAATAAGGAAGATCTAGTCGTGGTAATGTTAGATGTGACACAAGCTTTTGATACAGTTGGCCGTGCTCATTTAGAAAAAAGTTCTTGACAGTCAACAATTTACAAAGTGTTACGTGTGTAACTTATGGAACTATGGAGCAGTGTATTTGGAATTAATTGAAGCTGTATTTAAAGCTGGATCTAATGTTAATTGATTTATTTTAGTTTTTCATTGCAGATTTCCACTTGTTACGTCTTGAAATTTGAATTATTTTGTGCTGCGCTGCTGTAGGTCGTTGTCCTTACTTGAGCGACATAGGCCTACATACTGTATGTGTTATACGAGTTAACTTGGGAGCGTCTTAAAAATCCGGTTATCATTCGATTTGGAGATTTCGTCTGAATGGGGTACGACTTAGGAAGTATAACTCTCGCAGCTCGGAAATGAGGATGATTCTTCTTGACTCAAAGTGAAGTGAGCGAAACTAATTTGGTATAAATTAACTTGTAATTTTGTCTATTTTCTTTGTTATTATTTTTTTAAATATAAATTTGTAAGTAATATTTGTTTTTGCTCACTTCATCTTCGAGATTTAGGAAATTAAAATTTTCTGGTTTAGAATATTCTTCTTCAAAATGATTTCTATCCTCATACTCGTCCTGCCGTGTAACGTGTGTGTGGGTGTATGTATTAACTTATTTTGCTCCTGTCGAATCTTTACCTGCTTTAAAACGAATCATTTCTATCAGATGGTTAATTATTAATTATTACAAGTCGCAGTTAATAAAGATTAAACATTTTCAAGTTTCTAATTAATGAAATGTAATTTTCCTTATCTTTACCGGTAACTAATATGGCGTTCGAGCCGTTGCAATGCATTAGAATGTGTTACGTCAGCTTTCATATCTTTAACCATTTGTGCATTACTAATGTTTTTTCGCGGTCCATTCTATATAGAATTTGCTTGGCATTTATATTTTTAATTTTTATACAACAGAATGGATTTATATTTCCATGTTAAATTTTGAATGTTTAAATCTGATTGGACAGATTAATTAGATGAATGATGTTACACGAGAAATTTATGTTGGCTAGGCGTTTTCTGTCTCGCCATTTTGTCAGATTCAAATGTTTAGCCCAAGTTAAAATTTCTGTCATAAAAGTGCCTGACAACCCAAAGAATTAATATATCATAACAATTAAACATTTTTAGATGAAAGTTCATTAAATTTCTTGCTTCATTCGAAAGCGAATATACATAGTTGCAGATATATTCTGTGATTAAATATTTCCATGTAGGCAGTTTATATTACAAATATAACTACTGTTTTTCCATTATTCTGCATTCAATTTCATGCCTTTTTTGCATTATTGGTATAGTTCATCTTCTTGTTATCTTTTCGCTTTCCAACTGAACAAGTTCTTTGTTATCAGAAACTAATAAACAAAAGAAATCTTCTAATATTATTTATAATCAGAATTATAGAATTAAACATTTCAAAAGAATGTTGTTTAATTAATTTCTAATAATTTCAATAAAATTATATATTGTTTGAATATGGGATATTTATCTTATATATGTAGCATTCGAACCGCGTAGCATTCTTCCCGTCTTTTCTGGTTTGGATGGTAGTTTGCTGATATTTATTTTTATGAAGGATTTCGATACTATGTTTCGCCACTCATCTGTTGACCTGTGTGACGTAAATAAACAGTAGCGAGCTAAACCTATACCCCCAACACAAGCAATTAATAAAACCTTTATCAAGCAGAAACAACTCAAGAATTTACTCAATGGGAAATAAGTCTAATTGAATAGAACTTAAGAGGGGAGTCTTTCCCCACTGTCCCCTACCCTATTTAATCTGTCAATTCTTTAAGAGGTAACAGAGATACAGATTACTGATTCTTATGGTTACAAAATAACTCCTGCATTAAAAAAAGTTTCGTTATGTGCATTTGCTGACGATCTAGTTATTATCAGCAACTCCCAGGCCTGAGCTCATGACCATGCAATGATGGTAATATCGTTGCAACTTAAAGTAGGACTACAAATAAATTGTCATAAAACTGGAGCTAATAATATTAGGTATGAGACACTGTTGAAAGGAGACCTATATCTGCTTGGTGATATGTCTATTGAGGCAATTGATGCTATTAATTATTTAGGTGTCACTTTTCAAGAAGAAGTAAAATTTAGTTTACAAAGAGTTATAGTATCTCTTAGAAATGATCTTGAGAATCTGCACCAGTTATCTTCTTACTATTTCACAAAGCATTGGCCTTGAATACTACAAAATTTCTACCGGTACAATAAAACCCAAAGTAAATTTTAATGAACACCTATATGAATCATATGAAAATGGTAAAGACAATCTGGAAAACAAATTATATCACATGGCACAATTTATTTGAAGAAAAATGTGACAGAAAGCGCAAGGAAAGGAATGAACGCTATTCATGAAAGGGCATTTAATCTCCTGCACGCTCATGTTCAAGAGACTGAAAGGGACAGGCTTAAGAAAAAATGAAAAAAAAAATCTGACCCTTTAATAGAGGCAGAAGTATTCTTTAAAATGTTATTTGTTTATTCTAAAATCATGACACTGACACTGCTAATCACAGCCAATTTGTTTCTTGCATCTGCTCAATATAAAGTAAGGTGTTCAGCAATAACAGAGTTTGTGTAAAGTTTTGGAATGGGGTAGTGTGTTTGACTGATTTCATATTCCTTCTTATACGCTGCTGGTCTAAATCGAAAGTGAGGCAGAGGCTAAAAGTTAAATAGTGCTAGTGAACACATTATTGCATCTTGCAATAGCATAATATTATATTTTAACCTAGGAAGTATACGACTTTGAGGTTGGTGGTGGAGCTTGAGTATCCATAAGATCCTGAGAGCTATGCTGACGGTAGATTAGCTGCTGGTAGGGCCTACCATGTCGGATAGTTCAAAGGTAAAAAGGGAAAGAATTGGAATGTACGAATGTTGTAGGATGCAGGAATTCTGAAATAAGTTCCTCTACGAAGTAGAAATTCTTGGAATTTTATTATTGAACATGATAATATAGTGAGATTACTAAAATTTGTTGCGACCCAATGTACCACTAAGGCATTAAATGAACTGATTGATTTTTCACTATCTCTACCCGTAGGTAGAGGAAGTACGCTATTGTGATCGGAGCTGAAATTAGATTTCGAATGTTCAGCATAAATAATATTTTGATATCCCCTGAATACAAAACTATTTGTTTCATGAAAATGTCTGTGTGTGTATGTGTGTACAAAGAGCAAAAAATCTAACTTAACAAAGGTTTCTGTTAGTTACATATCATGTGGGAATGAGTCCTGATGAATAACAACGATTCATCTTCTACCTAATAGAAGATTCTGATATTAAGGAATAGAATTAGACTAGCCTATCTGAGATCTGAGGGAATCACGAAAAGAGAATAATTAGTGTAATAGGAAAGCGTATGAGGCACAATATAACCTTTTAACAGTAACCAGAGAAATTTATAGTTTTTCGGAGTGAAGGGTGAAACGGACTGAGTATAATACGAGCTAATTGAACGCCAATTAGGGAGTCGATCTTGAAGGGGGGTCTGCCGCACGTGCGGCAGGTTCATAGGAATTTTGCGGTAACATAGACATGTCTGAATGTAGAAAACACTGTTAAATATCACTGGTGAAAACATGTTTTATATACACAAATGTTTCGAAATACGACATGATCTCGCGCTAACCTTTTAAGAAAGAGAAAGAGAAAGAGAGAGAGAGAGAGAGAGAGAGAGAGAGAGAGAGAGAGAGAGAGAGTAAGAACATGCACATTTTGTAAGCAACAACAATTTACGATTTCCTTCGATCTATATTTCATCTGCGTATTACTTCTGCCAGGTCTCAGCAGGATATTGACAAAATAATGAAACGTTTTTCGAAATTAATGAAAAATGTATTTAAATTGCTTTCACAACAATTAGCCTTTAAACGATGTTGTTGTGATAGTTCGCGCAATGTATTATTCAGGTCGTGTAGTTCAGAGCCGTATTTCTTTGTCGTCCTGGTGAAAGTGGATAAAATAGCTTATTACATTTGGAACGGGAAACATATTGATAACCGTTTTCAATAGACGAAAATGTTATATCGTAGACATTGCTTATTTTCCAGATGTAAATTTACTTTTTGGATATTACTATTGTAATAGTAATAGTCTAATACTATTGTAATAGTCTTGATGTTTCTGTGATTATTTCGTCCTGTAACGTTATTTGATGTAATTTACAAATGTTTTTAAAGTAAAAAAAAAATTAACAAAGATTATAATTTCATTTTCTTGTAAGAAATCTGTATTATATTAAAACATTGTACAACTTACTGGCCATTTTTATCGAGAAAGATGAACTTGTTATACACGAATATACACGTAATTACAATTATACATACAAATGTACGAAATATAATTATAATGCCCATCCAAATGAACAAAATTTGTTTTTCGGAATGTTAAGAGATATTGTAAGATTCTTAAGAACAAAGACTTTGATATATAAATGTAATATACCACAAAACAATAGAAATGTGAAAATTATTTACTTAGAAAGTTAATAACTTATGAAAGTTTAATAAATAATAATTGTACAAAAGGAACCACCTTTTTTAAAATTCAAAATACTTCAAAATGTCTTTTAATGAAATAATTGGAAAGAACTCACTCCTCATGTAGTTCCGTGCAAATATCTACTAAGCTAGTAGTGTAGTATTTTTGTTAAGATAATTTACTAGATTTTTCTTCTACGAACGAACGATCCCATGGTGATCCCTCAATAGGATATTCTCAGCGAATTTGTTTCCGGGATGAGCCAGGCCCATACTTAACACCTAAGACACAGACACCCAATCCTGAACTCGGGAAAGGGATTTTCCCCAACCCGGCCGGGAAACGAATGCGGACCAGAGCACCAAAAAGGCAGGCGCGCTCCGACTCGCCCATGGCGGTGTACAGGAGGTCTAACGGTTGTTCCTATCCCAATATGTAATGGATCTGAACGGTGGTTTGCATAGGGGAGAGAAGAAAAAAGTTCATCTGGTTGAATACTGTGAATGTGTCTTGCCTTTCTGTACAAGGATAATATGTCAATACTGGCAACTTTACCGTTAAACTATTTTTTATTTACTTCCTCTGCCCGTAACATAGGCCTAGGTATTATAGGTAGAGAAAGTATTGTTTTCGTCCCCGAAATTAAAAGTTGAGTTTTTAAGGCTTCCTCCAAAACGGAAAATCATATGAAAACACAATTTTGTATTTGAGTTAGGTACCTCCTGAAGATGTGATCGGAAAATTGGCGACAAATTTCTCTATTTTTAAGGGGACTTTACATGTAGAAATTTTCGTTTTTAGTGATTTTCTCGAAAACGGGTCTAACGATTTTCATTAAATTTTGCACATCGGTTGCTTATATCAAGAGCTAGAACTTTTATTTGAATTTTTTTCGAACAAATTCTCTGAAGGGTAGTTATAAGCCAACCAAGGTGAATATGCGCTCTTTGTAATACGGCCTCTTGTAACGGAAAATCGTACAAAGGCAAAATTTTCTATTTGGGTTAGGTAGCTTCTGAGGCTGTGAAACGAAGATTGGCGACAACCTTCTCTTGTATTTATGGGGACTTTATATGAAGAAAATTTTGTTTTTTGCTATTTTCTCAAAAACAGCTCTAACGATGTCCTTTAAGTTTTGTACATGGAGTGCTTATGCCAAGAGCTAAAACTTTTATTTGACATTTTTTTTTCCAAAAAAACTCTCTGAAGGGTGGTTGTAAGCTACCCACTGTTTATAGAAACTGTCTTGCCTGGTGAACAACTCAATATGCGAACATTCACGGCCTCTTATTCTATATAAGCACGTGGAGTGAGAAATATGTATTATTGACCATGCTTACAGTAAAGAAAATATGTAAGGGGAATATTCGATAAATTTCGGAAATTATTCTTAACGGCGGAAAGTTTAATAAGCGTTTGCAGTCACTTGTTATTAATTCTTCCCCCCCCCCCCATAGCATGCGTTTTTAGCACCGGCGACTCGAGAATTACACTGCCTGTCCTATGCTTTATTTTAACACGGAGTTCAGCGTATTACTCAATTGCCTAATTTCTCCAGTAGAGGCGACACAGTCCGCACCCAGGTTGCATGAAATTCCAGCATACTTCAGTTTCCAAGTTTATACTTCAGAGGGTGGCTTTTAGTCGCAACATTCAGAGAAGGGGCTAGAAGGTATTTATAGCAAAATTAGCGGGCATAATTAAAATATAAGTCCCTCCTTAAGCTCCGCTTATTCGATATTCACATTTGCACGGACTGTGTTGTATTTTGTTTCTGAGCGAAGCAGGGTGACCAACTTTCCTTGTATATTGTCGTAAGTACCAACCTTGTACCAACCTTGTACCAACTGTCCTTGTATATTGTCGCAAGTGCCTTGTACCCACCTCTGCATATAGCCTAAATAATGCATAACAGTTACTACATAGTTAAGTGCGCTTCGCTACGGCTACCGCCTCCGCTTCGCGCACTTGTATTTTCGAATAATGTACGATACACTGTTTGTAGGTTTCGAAAATGTGCCGTATTATATCTCCCGCGAGGTTTGTCAGCCTGTCACCGCTCGTCTAGTGGCATGACGTCACACCTCCAATGTTCACTTAATACGAAGACAGAAGAATTCTCCAGATCGTGGTATAAAAGAAACTGCATCGGTGAGGGTGCGGCGGGCGGGACCGATTCATCCCAATGTGCGACTTATATTTGAGTTTTCCCAGTTAGCGTAAAATTGTGTCTTTCGATTCTGTACAAGGATATGTGAATACTGCTAACTTTTATTTGGGCAGAGGAAGTTATGTGACTTTCACATTAGATTTTTATCATACATCTCATCGCATGCTTGAACCGCCGTTAAGAGTGTATTGATATATAAATATAATACATAATTATGAATTATTTTCTTGGAATAGTATTTTTAACTTTTTCAGTTTGTGAAGAGGTTTTAGGTTTATCTATTTTGGTTTGAATAATTCGTTGTCATGGGAAGTATTATTTTCAAAGTTATAATTTATTGTGATGTTGCATTCTTTACAAAGTTGGAGTGGAATTTTAAATCTGCTTAAAAGGCTTGTTAATGTTATTAAGTGTATTCTTTTAGTAGAAGCATTGACACTTTTAATACTATTGGCTTTTGCGAGTATCATTCATCATGTTAACTTCTACATTTTCCTTCTCTTTCTTTTTATCTCATTTTAATTTATTTTATTACTAAGTTATTATTATTATTATATTTTAATTATTATCATCATCATGTTTCTCATTTTTGGAAGTTTTTTGCCTATTTTAAAATTGTGTTTTCAAACGGCACAGTATGCTGCTGCACTCATTTTGGATCAGTTTTTCTGTGGTATAGATTAAATAAATGAATAAAGATATTTTATAGACATATATGCATTCATAAACCACAGATTATTAGGCGGAGTGAATAAAAGAGAGTAAATGCTGTTACTGAAAAATATTATGTAAATACTAGCATTTTAGTGAATAAAATATATGTCAGTAAATACTGTTGCTTACTAGTAATCAGTACATACTAAATCAAGTATACCTACTGCAAAATATGTTAATAATAACAAGTATTTACTTATCAATACCAGTAAATTCTGTGAAATTTTTAAGTGTGGTATAGACCTTGCTTAAGATTGTAGTGCCTTATCCGAAATTCTTACTTTTATAAGAATTAAGAAGTCAAAAGTGTACAGAGAGCGAATGGAGGCTCAAGAAGATGATTAGTACAATTTATTTAGATTAAAAAAGGAAAGTATGGAGTGGCACACTTCACATTTCATGGGTGAAAATATTGATACACATAGCAAACAGGCAGAAGGTATACATTTTTCATTTTTAAGTGATCCAGGCTATCAGAGTCAGAATTCATAGCGCATAATATGATTGAAAAAATTTTATGTGTAATATTACTTAAACAAATTAACAATTTTCTTTTGTTGTTTCTATTTAATCAGCATGGCCAATCTTGTGTAGTATTGAGGTTATGTAATATTGAGGTTATATATTTTATTTTGTTTTATTTTAAACTAGCAGGTGTCCTTGTCTTCGCCCACATTTATTAATGTAATTGCTAGATTTTTAATAATATACTTAATATGGACAAAATTAAAACTTGATTTATTAAAACCTACACCGTTTTTTTATAAAAGTGGCATTAATTACCTAATTTTATTATTAATTATTATGTCAGATGTAGTAAATAAATAATTAAAACTACTAAATGAATTAAGTGCTGCCATGTGGGCATACAGATTACGCTTAAATGCAAATCATTCATAAACAATTAAAATATTAATGATTTTAAAAACATCCAACTTCGGGGTGCATTCTACGATTAGAGTGCACCGTCCGGAAAGAAATGACTTCAGATTCTAATTCCAGGCTCAATCCCCCCCCCCCCGCATAGTGAGTTTCGTCCAAATCGAGCAAGGTTTCCCATTTATACCTATTTTCATGATCTCTCTTCCGTCCACCTATGTTAAAAATTTCAGATCTCTTCGAGTTGAAAAGTTATAAACAAATAAATCAAGTAGAGCGGGCTAACAAAATCAAATCAATCGACATCTCCATGCATTATGTTGAAAAAATATCTTTCCACGATGCCCTTCTTCCCCAGTTGCTATGACAAAAGAGGAAGAATATTTATTAATTTTACAATTGAAAAGTAGCCTATTGTTAAAATCTGGTGCTGCAATAGTGAAAAAGTAATGTTTTCTGATAGATTTTTGGGGAGCTCATAATTCGCAAACGAAAGCAAAAATTGAAAATTCGGCTTCAAGATGAATTCAGACATCCTTTAGTCCACCTATGTAAAAAAAAATTAGATCTCTGCGTGCCCTAGGTTTGGCTGGGTATCGCACTCAGACACAGACAGATAGAAAGACAAACACTTCCTCTTATTATATAGATATCAAGGCCTACTTTAAGTAATCATGTAGTTTGCAAAGCTAAGCAGGTAGTAACTACTAATGTTCATCCAGTATTAACTTATAAGAACTAGTATAAGGTTATTCACTAAAAATTAAGTAAATCTGGTACTTGTAAGTAACTACTGAAGTAATTACTAGTACTAGTACATACTAGTAACAGTAACTACTTAATTTTTATTCATTCCACCCATTGTCTCTGTTGCACAATATTGGAGAACATTATAGGAGAAAATCCTAGTGTCGGAGGAATTTTTCTCCTATAATATGCTCATGCAATGTCCAAAAGACAATAATCTGTGGTTCATAAATACATATACCGTATTTACGGACCATAATACGAACTTTTTTACTTTGAAAACAGAGCCTTGAAAGTTGGGTGCGTCTAATGGTCCGAAGTAGACTAAAAAAAAAAAAAAAAAAAAATTATGGTAAGTATTGCTGAAATACCATAGTTATACACAAGTTGTTGTAAACGATAAGACAGTTACAAATTTTAGCACAGACTGTGCATCAGTACACTTCTCACAATCATAAAATGAGGTAGCTGGAAGCCAGGTATACAATGCGAAAATAAATGAATATTGAGTTCTTTTATACTAAAGGAGTTGTCTCCGCTGGGTGGTTTAAATGAAGGCAATGACCTTTAAACAGCCTTGTCCCGTTACATTTACCGTAAGCTGAATTGAGGGTTAGAGGATGTAAAAGTATTTCAGTCTTTCAGTTCAGTTGTTAAAATTTACGCGATGCCACCTGTACAGAAGAGATTTTCGTAAAACGCAGGCTTAAGTTAGAAGTGATTTACACTGATTTCATTGTACAAGGTTATAATTTGATTATGCAATAAAGTATATTGTTCCCTTAAAAATATTTTGTTTAGAATCACATTAAATTTATTTTCCTTTAAATTTCCATCCTATAATTAAGGTGTGTCTTATGGTCCGAAGCGTCTTATAGTCAGTAAACTGCGGTATATCCATCTTGAATGTTAATGTATTAATCAGTAGAAGCCCGGTCACAAAAGTCACTAATTATTGTGCCTCACAGACTGCATATGACATAAATTGTCTGTCAGTGAGGTAGACCATTAAGAGCAATTAATCATAGGAGAGAGGTTCCATCTGACCACGTGAAATGAACTCTGACATAGCTCATGAGCAGTGGCACGGATAGCCAAAGTCCTGGGTTCAAATTCCAGTCTCAGTGGAATTTTTATATTATAATATTTTCATATTTTATAAAATGCATTAGTTAAATAATTAATTAATAAACTAATGCATTTATATAAGGCATAATCATGTTCAGATTACATTCTTCTGGACCTAAGTTAAATGACAACGCAGGCAATAAAATAATTGAATTTATTTATTTACGGATTTCTTTGACTTGGTTGCGATTTACTTACATTTCCATTTAGAATTTATAATTTTACATGATACACTCCCGAGTAAACCACTGCTTGTGGTCGGGAAAATAGTTAGCATTAACATGTTTAAACATTAAATATAAAAATTGTTATTTTCATATTTTGTATTTATTTATGATACGTTTATTCTATTTTTGTTTCATTTTGTGGAGTATCTTATGAAATTGTAATAATTTTATGTGCTTTCTTTTAAATATATTTTTATTTGATGATGATAATTTTTTTTTTTTTTAGTGAAGCAAGTATATAACCTCGGACTGGGATTAGAACTATATATCACTCCCCAGATAGTTAATTTAAAAAAAACCACTGACATGAACTAAAGTAATGTGAATTACTATTATACTTAGATCGACTGATTATACTGATAACATTAGCAATTGCCGAACTGTAACGGAATTCGTATTGCGCTGATCATTGGTACTGGTCGACCCAGCAGTAAAATAATCAGGAATCTTAGTGAAAATCGCTCTATTTTCAATCTAAGTGACATACGGGGCATACTCAGGTCCTCATTAAAGAAAATGAAATAATCTTCTTCGTGTTACTATTCAGAAATTTAATAGAGATGGTAGTGACTGGACCTCACAATTCCAATTCATACGATGGTTTGGAAAAAATATGGTACTAACTGCACCCGATGAATTAATTTCATTTCATTTCATTTAGGTGTCTCAGATAATGTATTGCATTCTATGTAAATAAATAAATTAATAAAGCGTTAGACGTAAAAATGACAGGAAGATCGAGATATCAACGAGAAGCCAATGATAGAATATTGATCTTGGATGTAAGAAATAGGAAAGACTTACAAAAACTGATACAATTTTCTGTGACTTCAAACAGAATTTGATGGCTTCGATTTTTGAGTGATGGCTAGAAGCCGAGACAAATTCACTAAAAGAGGAAAGCTTTTGGCCGCAGAGATGGCAGGGCCAACATTCTTTACTATTTAAAAATGACTCATTTCATAACCCGCAAAACCATGATCACTAAATAGCGTCCAGAAAGCTTCAGACATCTTGTTTGAACTAGACCCGCAAATTATTATTATTTGTTACCATTGCCTTTACATCTGAAATATTGCCCGAGATAATGGAGAAAATTTAATGTACTTTTTTAACATCACTTTTAGTCTTTCTTAAATACCTAGCAAATTTAGTTTTAAATTGTAATTGAGAAATTCATTGTGGTTATAAATTTGATCTGACCAAATCATTGCATGAGCAAATTCTGTTCCTTCTTCCGCAAATTGTACGTAAGAAGGTTAACTCCTCTAAGGCCGGGTTTCCGAAACGTAAGATATCTACTAGATGGCATTATTCAATCCGTAAGCGTTTCTGAAACGTTCGATGGCGGCTAATCGTTCGATAAAACGCCCGACAAACTATCGCACCACAAATCACTAGATATCTGGCGAAACGGTAGATAAACACGCAACATGGCGGAAATGCGAAACATTTATGTTGATGTATGTTTCGTTATTATGTTAGCATTTTATCTTACATTATGTTACTAGCTTGTTATGGTATTAAACTGAAAAGTAGTAAGTAGTAGTTATTAATTTGTGTGAAATAATTCATAATACTGTACTAGAAAAATTGTATATTATCGGTTAGATGATCTTTGTTGAATGAATGAATGAAGTGCTTTTATTGTTAACAAGAAAAACTATCTTTTTACATTATTCGTTGCATGAGCCCTTAGGCTGTCCATGCTTTAACTGTGCACAAGCAAAAATGTACCCTAAAAGTAAAAGAAAAAACACACAAACAGTTAAAAACTAGTAAATATACAAACAAAACACCACACACACACACACACACACACACTCCCCACCAAAAAATAGCACATACACCAGCAATACCCTTAAACACATCAACCAAATATATCACATACACCAGCAATACCCTTAAACACATCAACCAAATATATTTTACATATTATTCTATATACAGCCGTCTACCCCATCGGAGTGCCCCCCTTACTCCCTCGGTCCCACTCCCTCGGCCAGTTCCATCCTAAGCTGCCTCACTTTGGACATAAATTTCCCCACCCCCAAAAAATCTAGTGTTAAGTAGCAGATCGTATGTGAACATCTGACCCCTACAAGAAGCAGTGAAAGACTCTGGTAGATGCCGTTGCCTCAGTGTTTCCGTGATTGTACACTCTGCCAAAATATGGTGTGAAGATTCTCCTGCCCCACAAAGCGGGCATATTCTCTCCCCCTCCTCATTTGTAATTCTAATTGCCCGCCAAGCTCCTAGACGGAACCAGGCTAAACCAAATCTTTCCTCTTTTTTTGCCCCATACAAGTAAGTCTCTGTTCCCCAATTTGTCTTGGTTAACGTTTGGATCTCCAGAGTGACTTTATTCCTGCATTCCGCTAATGACACTTGTTTGTCAATATCTCTCAAACGCTTCTGAACTTTCCGCCATGCATTGCGCCTATTCCTAAACCCCCTCTCAATAATGAACCCCATTCCTATTTCCTCTAATCCCCTATGTAATCTACCCGCCCATGATACTTGGTCTCTCCAAGCTAATTGTTCTCTGCAACACATCGCCCTAATAATAATTAAGGAATCGCACACAATGTGCATTATCTTAAACTAAGACTTAACCTACCCAGTCCTGAACCCGAGGAGGGGATCTTTCACTTCTGAAAAATCCCCGACCCGGCCGGGAATCGAACCCGGGCCGCCGGAGTGGAAGGCAGGCGTGCTACCGACTCACCCACGGTGGCGGACACATCGCCCTAATAAGGGATTGATCTCCATGGAGAATCCGCAAGTAATACTTTACAGCCTTTATTTTACACTCAATTGAGTCATTGGCGTCCAAATTCTCTTAGAACTCCGCAGTTGGCCGTCCCTCTACCCACCCCCGCTATCCCTTTCAGAAAGTTGCTTTGTACCTGATTAAGTTTTTCCGTTCTCCCCCACCCCCAAATTTCTGCCCCATACGTAATTGTCGATCTAACTACTGCGTTGTACACTGTGTCTAACAATTTCAGCGAGACCTCGGGAATCTTGTTACGTATCTTCAGTGTTTCCGTCACTTTCGTAATAGCTCTGTGTTTAGTTATGTCTATATGTTTGTTCCATTTGCCATTCATAGCCATTGTTACCCCTAAGTAAACAAAATTATTCACGTTATTTAATTCTTTCCCATCATATGTCCATCTTTCGCTTTTCCCGCAAACACTCCCGTTCTTAAATGTCATAGTTTTAGTTTTTTCGGCATTTACCACCATCCCCCATTCTCTGGATAGCCTAGGCTATTAATGTATCCATCGTTTATTTGTATTAATTTCATTTTCTGTTGTAAGTTAATACTTTCAGGAAAACATCGCGAATATTAATTCACATCATATTTTCTTGCTGGTCATCTTCAATGCCAGATCATATAAGGCCTAGGTCTATACAGAAGAAAATATTCCCTGAAAGAATTACAGCAATCCTTTCAAGAAGTAGCCTACGATGATATTCAGATTCGGAAAAAATGTAGCTTAAGTATATTAATTTTATTTTCTGATGCAACACTTTATGAAGAAAATATTGCCTTTTACCAGCACAAATATTAATACATAATCATCATCTTTCTCGTCATCTTCATCCTGAGGCAATAATTAGGCCTAGAGATGTGTAAAGCAAAAGTATTCCCTGAAAGAATTAGATTTTTGACGATATTGAGTTTCGGAAAGAATCAGGCTGTCAAAGCAATGACCTATGGATAGATAGGCCATCATATTAAATAAGGAACAACTGCAAGCATGCCTTTTTCAGCGTTAAATAGCCCATCATTAGAAATGAGAACAAATCGCAGCATTCCTTTCTCAGTGGTAAATCAGCTATAACTTAATTAATGTGTTACGTTTTATGCATTACGTTGTCAGATTGTAATGGGTGACATTTTCGCTAATGCACAAGTCTAGAAGTCGAAATTGCCGAAGTTTCTCTCATATTTTACATTCGTTTTACCAGAGAAACAGCTGACAAGAAAAAAGCAGACAGAAAATTCAGCCATTTTGAATACATAGCAAGAAGCGCTCCGATTGGTTGCTACTCAATCACGGCCAATTTGATATTACAGTAAGCACCGTGTCTCCATCTATTGACAAAGTGCTCAACTCATTTATCTGGCATTAGCTATTTACTGAGCAAATTCGCTTTCGGAAATGGGAAGGTGTTTATCGAGTCTATAAATGTATAGAACCATTACCTGTCTAGAAGATATCTGGAGCTTTTATGCAACCGGGCCTAAGTAGAGTACCAAGCATATCTGTCATAAGCTATTTTCTGCAGCGCTCCCATCCGTCCGGAATTTATCTGATGTAAATTAAAAGTAAAAATTAGCTGAAGAAGGTATAGGCAATACACTTTAATATTAATTGCATGGCAAGAAATAAAATTTCACTTAATGAACCAAGACACTTATTCGGTAGATATAATGCCCTAATTGAAGATCGTTTTGACAAAACTCAACATCTCCATTTTTGCCAAATTAGTTTTTTAATGGTATTCGGTGTTTTGATATGAGATCTTTAAGATGGTGAAAAAAGAACTTAAGAGGTTTCTATCTTCTGTATGTTAATAAAAACTAAAGAAACCTTCTCCTGAATAATTTATGTTTTGGCACATGTTGATTTTTGTAAAAACCGTCCTCAATTTAGAATAATTCTGAAGAATGGGGAATTCCAAAATTGAATAAATGCTCATTGAAATTAGACATGTTCACAAATATCAAGTTTATTTAACTATATTTTTAGTAATTTAATTCTTTACATAATTCTATCTTTCATATGTTTTTAGATTTTAGTAACCATAATGATAAAAATAATAATTATTATTTATTTGATATGACAGAGTTAAGGCATTGAAGTCTTCTCTTACACTCATCCAGAGTAAAAAAAAAGGGAAAAATACATTTATAGCTCTACAATTAATAAGAATGCAATTGACATGTACGTACGGTTAATTAAGTATACGTTAAATGAAACTGGTTTACAAAAAAAGGTACACAATTATATAGTGCGATCAGCGTATAACTGGCTAACCGGCTAACGCGCGGCGTGCTCGCCCGAAGGCAAAACACTGCGGCAGAAAGCAGAACCGATCCCACTGTATTAATAAGTTGCCGAAAAAAAAAGTTACTATAATATTATAATACACAAGACAATTTATGAAGAATGCTATATTACTTACGGATTATTGTTTGTGGTTTAGCTAGGTTTAAATGCGATCGCGAACAACAGGATACCTTATGACATTGCAGGGAAGAAATTTCCAGTAACGTGCGGAAATTACAGAAAATGGCCGAAAATAGATGTTCTCTTGATAAGTATAGAGAGCTGACAATCGTGTTATGATCGGATATTTAGAGTGTGGTGTGCAGATAGCCTAAGAACTGAATACAATTAGCTAGGTAATACCGAGTTGAGAATTGGCGGATTTGAAAATGGAGTAACGGAAGTTAACTAATTCAAAATACTATGTGAATGGGAGCCAATATGAAATCCTGACTCCGAAGTTACGACTCTGATAAATGGCACTTCTTCTGGTCCAGCTTAGTTTTAAAAAAATGTGTTAGTATTATATCTATAACTTGCTGTAATTTATAATTTATTACGAACTAATTTAGTTTAATTTTAGTGATGAATTTTCAAGATCGCTGTATCATATCCGATGCACATTAACGATACTAAAGTGTTTAAATAACTTCTCAGTTCAATAGTTAGCTAGTTTTAAAGGCAAGTTTTAGTTATTCTTCTAAACAATAATATAAATTAATTAATTTCTGATTTCTGAAATGATACATTTATGTTTTGATAGAATCCATAAGTGCGGAAATTCAAATTCCCAAAGATTCAGCAGGTTTCTATTTTCATATATTGTGCATCAGGATACTGTGAATCTAAAAAAAAAGTACTTAGCCTACAGACGCAATGGGTCGTGCATCATCCAAGTGCATTTTTTCCCCTGGGATCCGTGGGAATGATGTAAGTGGTCTTATTTATAGTAAGGAAAAATGAAAAGAAAATGAAGAGGATTAAAGGTCATATAAGGGTATGGATAGTCCATAACTATTTGTTATATATTCCAAAAGTACTTTAAAACAATAAAAAATGAAAAAATACAAATAATTACATATTTTTGAACATATAAGGTACATATACACATATACTTGTGTTACTGATCGGTCTTGTATAAATGAAGTTTTCTATTTTATTGACTGGTTTTGTTATTAATATAGGTTCGTCTTATTTATAAATAAGTAAACTTACATTGCATGTAAATACATTTATGGTATGTTGTAACAGACGAACATCCTCAGTGTTAATTGTTTGATGAAAATAAACGGCTAGTCAACGGCAGCCAGTAAAATAATTAATCAATATTTCAAGGGGGCATTGACAATTGAAAGTTGTGAAGCGCTGTCCTAGTCTCACATGGGGATCTATCCCGCTCTTGCACAAAGCTACCTTGACCTCCTACACGACATGTGTAATACTTGAAGCTTGTGCCTTAATTGTAGCTAGTCTCATGACGTGACGGCCGGACAAAGTAACATCTTAATGCTCTCACTGCAATAAATCAGTTGTATTATACAGGAATTAACATTTCCTCGGTCATAGACACATTGATTGGTATCTCAATAGAAATGCGCTTTGATTATACCTAGCCTATCCACACAGACGTTTTTAAAGCCAGTAATTTGAATTTCAAGTTATGGCGTAAGGAGTTTTAAATTGATGTATGAGATGCTATTACACGTAGCGTTCCTTTTACTTTCGTGGAACACCATGAGCGATATTTTTGTAGAAACATTTATCAAATCAGCTTCGGCCTGAACTCCCGCTTAAAGCTTGGAATACCGTGCACTATCCTACAAAACTTTTCAACATAAAATTTATGTGAATTTACCAACTTAAAGCATTGGTTTAAGTCCTTGCTTCGTGTCTTGCAAATATCTACCATCATTATTAATTCAGTTTAGCAGATTAGTCGATTGATAACTGGTGTAATGGCTAGGTTTGTATATGAGATATGATTGTTGTTAGTAACAGCCAGAGTAGATGTAATTTTAAACGCGTAAGAATGTGCACGATCCCTTACACCAGGCCTGTCCAACCCGCGGCCCTCGGGCCGCATGCGGCCCGCTCTCACAGTTTTGTGGCCCGAGGACAAATAACAAAGAAATTAGAAGATATGGTTGGAAAATGCAGCTACTTTTCACTATGCGTGGATGACGGTGTCGACCAGACCGACACCAGTCAACTCTTGATTTTCACACGAATGATCAACAATGAATTTTCAACACAAGAAGAAATTCTTGAATTATGTTATTTACGTGGATAACCAAGGGTGAAGATATATTTAAACCAGTAAATGAAACGGTGGAAAAGACTGGTAGGATTAATTAGGAAAGCTCGGGTACGTTTCCTCATGTTCCATTGCAAAATTCACCAAGAGGCGTTGTGTGGGAAGTCAGTGAAACAAAGCGATGCAATGAATATAGTGGTTACAGTTTCCAACAAGATACGTGGTGGCACTAAGACACAACTTCACTGCAGATTCCGGGAATTTTTGGATGAGAGATCTATCACTCCACTCAAATGTACGCTGGCTGAGTGCAGGTAGTGAAAATCTTATTCGACGGGTTGAAGATCCAGACTTTCTAAGGCAGCTTGCTTTCATGACTGACCTGACACAATACTTGAATGAGTTGAACCAGAGACTTCAGGGCAAAAATCAAAGTGTTTGAGGGTTAGAGGTCATGTTAATGGTTTTAAAATTTCTTAAATCAACCTTATCAAGAAATGATTTAACACACTTTCCATGTTGTCAAGAGCTGTCAGAAGAAATTGAAGATGGTAATTTTTTTTAGTTTTGTGAAAATATTGAAGTTATTATTGAAGAATTCAATGAAAGATTTTCTGACTTTGAAAATATTAAAGGTAAACTGCTGCTTTTTAATGACCCTTTGAATATGGATATTGAGAATCAGCCATCCATGTATCAACTGGAGCTCTGCGATCTTCAGGCTGATCCTTTTCTTCAAACCAGGTCTGAGAGAGGACTCAACTTTTTCAGAGGGCAGGTTTCTTCAGCTTAGAGATTTTGGTTTGCAGCTTTCCTCAATGTTTGGAAGCACTTATGTGAGAGTGCTTTCTCCAACTCGAAATTCATAAAAAATAAATATAGGAACTGTCTCACTGATGATTCCTTGTTACACCTACTAAGACTGGCAGTTACTAACATAGAAGAGGACATCCATACTTTAGCGAAGCAGTCTGAAAATCCTCAGTGCTCACATTAAATTCTAATTTCGGCCTACTGGTAATGAATCATATTTCAACAATTTGGTCTGCTGTACTTTACTGTTATATTTATGGGAGTGAAGCTTTTACTGTTTGGCCCTCAGCATCAATTGTCGAAACATTTTGGCCCCCAGTACTTATGAAGTTGGACAGGCCTGCCTTACACAGAGAAAAATAACTTGATAAGACTAGGATGAACGTCAATGAAGATACGTGCTGTGTTAACTTGTAAAGGTCAATGAACTGAATCCATCGGAATATTCGTATCGAATAGCATTGCTGTCCATCACTGTTGCGTAGGGGATGCGTTTGCTTTCCTCACGCAGCGGTCCTGGGTTCAATTCCTGGTCGGAACAAGTTTCCTAACTGGTGGGTTTCCGGGGTTTTCCTCAACCTGTGAAAAAAATGTCGGGAAACTCATGGATATCATCTGGCCGTCATTACCACACGCGCCTTCTTCAGCATGAGTGTGTTGTGTGACTGGTGTATTTCGTCCTATGTGCTCGTGTTGTCTCGAATGTGGCCCCCCGGCGATGGGTTGATCACTCATCTAGGGAGACCCTCCATGTCCTTGTCTGATCAAAATATTACATATGTGACCCATAGAAACTTTCTCTCCTGCAAGTCCCAAGCACCGTGGGCCGCATAAACTTCCCTAGAATGGGGTATATAAAACTCAGAGAAAGAGGAAGAATGTCATTATTAATGCATTGATTGTCATGAAAAGATTCGAGTGTCATCAGTTGTTACCATCGTCTACCTTTGTGAAATGTTTATGTTTCTGTATTTGTTAATTAATATATAAGAACACCTTTCATCGTTAGCTTTCTTATACAGTTCAAACCTTAAACTAATTTAAAGTGGTCTGTGATTGTCATGTAACTACGAATGTCTTACTATGTGCTACTTAGGCCTGTAACTGGCGTGCCGGAATTTTGTCCCTCGGGTCATTTACACAGGCCAATCTGCAATTCTGGCACTTATAACCGCACCGTCCTAAGCCGGGATCGAACCCGAATTTGGAACTCAAGGTCAGTGCCTTAAGTTAAAAGCAAACCAACAGTATGGTTTGTGGTGTGGTTTGTGTATGCGTTTATGTATAGGCCTATAGTGATTAGTGTTTGGGGTCGTAAAGTCAGTGTGTCTTAACGTGGTGTGTGGATTAAAGTATGTGGTGTGCTTATGTGATTGTATTGTATGTGTTTTGTGCATTTAGTTAGACATTTCAGTGAAGTCCTAGATTGTTCTTACAAGATCTGAAATTCGGCTCTGTTTTTAAAGACATGATCCAGTTTTTAAACCATGAATGATCCAGGTAATGAACTCAGGAGGTACAATGGGTTTGATGCATACGGATCCTAACTTTGGCAGTCATTTAACGTGTAATTTGTCTATGAAGAAATGCCTTGACATATGAGGAGGAATCTATAAAACAAATATTGGACGCTTCGATTTGGAAAGGTGGTGAAGGTAAAGATAACTTTAAGGCTACATAACAGCATAATTTATATTAAAGTATTCACTAAAATATAAAAACACCAGATCTTTTACCATACGTACACAACTCAATAAATAAATGGTAATATTTTAATTGCGTTATCATTTGATCAGGTGATAGTAACACAATACGTAGAATTATTTGTATAACCAATCATCATTGGAATATAAAAATGGGGGCTGAAAATAAAAATAAATATTTGACAAATGACATTATGCTGTATGGAGCAGGAACGTGGACTTTGAATAGCATACATGTGGAAAAATTAACAACAGAGATGAACTCTTATAGAAGATTGACTAGAATACCACGACGAGAAAGAATGCGGAATTATGTGATTCAGCTAAATATGGAAACAGAACGAACAGTAGGCGCTAGTTGAACCAAGGAACTAACATGGTATGGACATGTGAGAAGAATGGGAAGTGACCAGGATTCCAAAAATCAATCAGGAATAGGAAATTGAGGGTCGCAGAAGAAGAGGACGAGCATTGACTACATGGAAAGGCAATGTATAGCCTACTCTTCAATGGAGAAGTTTAGCCCTTCATCAGCAAATTCGGAAAATCGGATTTCAAGGAGAGTGGATATACAGAATGATGATAATTGAATAAACTTTTTATGCGCGTGCAATAGAATTGTATGGTCACAGGGGAAAACTTTCATGAGGAGTATGCTTTGAAAGAAAACAAAACTAATATAAGATATATTAATAAGGATTCAGTATACCCTGCGAATATTTGATATTGGCACTTCCATCGGTTCGTGAACATTTCAAGGGTTTGTTTCATTGCCATATAGTATTCTACAGACCTGTAAAGGAATAGACTAAAAATACTCTCGGTATCAGTCAGTCATTAGGCTACCAATGAAATTACATGGAACCTGAAATCAATATTCCTATTTTCACACGAAACCAGTTTAGGCTTGATTAATTTTTTGTGGTTCTTTAAAAGTGGTTTCACATGCGTAAATATCGAAAGGGTTGTACATGCGTCTCTACAATATATTATTCTCATTCAAGAGTGTCTGATTCCGCCACATTCTGTTAATGGAAAACAGATATGGCACTGAGAACGTCAAAACAAATGAGCAAATTTCAAATAAATGTATTGAGATCAAGGTTTAGAAATAGGCTGCATTAACTTGTCTTTCAAGTAAGATTCTAGGTAAGATTTACTGCAAAATCTGTTATTTGTCACGAAAATGTCTCCAATGGTTTTGCTTTAAATTTGTCCCAACAATTGCTTATATGTAAAATATTACTTGGAAGGGTCCGACACAGCATTCAGGCTTCTAGATTAAATGCCAATATTTATGGTGAAAAATAAATAGAGGCATCTGCTAATTGACGTTCGTTTGCCCTAGGTAATTGTTTAATCCGAAAAATATAGGCTATTTTAAAAGCAACGACAGGCTCAATCATTCTATTTTATTTTCTCGTTGATTGCTTTGCTACACGTCGCTTCTCATTTCATATTAAATTACAATATTTTTACTACAACATGGTTCCTCTCTCATCCGTTTTGATTAATTTTCATCAGAAGTTTTCTTATTTGGATTCTCCATATTTGCACTTTTACTAACTTCACCCAAGTTAGCGATGCTCTTCTTACCCAGTACACTATGGAAACAAAGCAAGAATGCCGCCTTCAATTTATTTCACAATTGAATACGGTTTACACGGAAACACCAAGTCAAATATTGTATTGGATTTCAATAAAATGAATTATAATATTGCACATGGTCTATTCATGATATTGCTTTTTAACTTTAAGACAGAGAATTAAGATGCAATAAACATTTACAAACAGACGATTCTGAAAACACGTGGAAATATGTAAAGATTGGAATGAGAGGTGAAAGTATGTTTGCGCTCCTCTACACCCGCTGGACATAGCCTATTCAAGGCGGCCGGTTTGTGGTTTTGCAGTGCAGCTACTGTGCGCATTGACACACGTTTTCTCTGTGACACCTTTATGTAACCCACCTTACACAAGAAATAATACCCACAATTCCAAGAAAAAATTAGGTTCTTCAGTAAAGCTTACGCCATCGTGGCCATTCTGCATTACTCATACATATTTCTACTAACTTCAGAGAAGAGAAACTTTGTGTCCTTCAAATATCTAAATTTTACTTACTATTTCTTTCTAATGTAATACGGAAACTAATTTATTAATTGCATCTGTGATACTATAAGCATATCTGTTTTTTTACTTAACTATTGCTATATCATGTCTAATGCATTTTATATATTTTTAATATTTAAAAAATGTTCCATCTTCTCTCCTTTTTTCACTTTTCAGCACAAGAACCTTTACAGATTTGAAATTTAAATGAAGAATTATGAAGATCAGAGGGGATTTGGAATTGACATTCACGTATATGTGCATACTGTAAGACCCGGAAGGGAGGCATCACGCCTTTTCTATTTGGGTGATATATTATAAAGTAAAATAGGGATGATCATGTTTCCGTGAATTTAGGGACGGTAGGGCCCTTTTTTGGCTTCTGTTACCTATTTTAATGTTTAATTCCTTTCTTCCTGTTTTGGATCGTTATGGCTTTTTCCTGTGAATATCTACACATTTTAAAAAGCGCATAAGGAATTTCAATATATGAGAGTGGTAATGAAATGACACAATCACATCAAAAAAATATTTATGGAGGATCTTGTTCCCTATAAATGCAGGTATTTATTTTCAAGCAGTAGAAAACTTACCTCATTGAATGATTCAATTAAGCTCTTTAAGTAGCAAAACCTACGGGAGGAATGCAGAGTACGCCGGACATAATGAATGCCATGATAATGTAACTAAACTGATAAAAGTCCTTCCGAAATACTTGTTTTAATGAAAAACATTCTCTCTGACAGACGGCTGACTATACAGTTCCTTTAAAAAGACATCTTATTGTTGTTTGTAATCAAGACTGCATGTGTTAAATAAATTATTATGTATCTTAGATGATTATTTTCATTAATAAAGAGTAGAATTACTCTTTGTTTTGACTTTTAATAAGTGCACATTTAAATCATGTTATTAACTTCGGCATTGAAGCGACCTTTTGCCTGCCTATTTTAACCAAAATAAATGCCTGAACTTCCGGGCTTTAATCATTACCTTTCTGTATGAATGTTCAGCAGCAAAGAACTCTTTTCAGTAGAACGAAACAAAACTATTTTACTAATAAGATGAAACCAATGTAGGTTTATGTAACTTATTCAATATAAAAACATAGAAACAGTTTCACATGTTATGAATTATTTTCTTGAGATGCCAATATTTTATCAATAATTTGGTTAATTTTATCCTCATGCCATTATGAATACTATCAATTGTGATGTTTCCTGCCTCGTTTCCATTTTTATGAGCATTTTGGGATGTGAGTTTCCAGCCTCATTTTCTAGTCTTGCGGGTTGTACAAAATTGTTGTAATCAGGCAATAAAGCAAGAATGGGACATCCCACGTATTTCTGGATTGTTTTCCAGCAGGATCTTGTAGCTTTTTCTATGTACTGTTTAGTATCATCAACTACCCGACCCGTTGGCAATGTTAGCAATGGCACTTTGTTTTCCATTAAGGTTATCCCTTTATATGATATTGTGTCCATGAGCCCCACTTAATTGTACAAAGGACACTAATAATAATCTTATGTTCCTGAAGAATAAAGCAATCATGACTAAAATAGAGAAAAGTGAGAAATAAGAAATATCAGTTGGAAATTATGTGAATGCACTTATAGTAATCTATATTATAATTTATAAGATTTGTTTCCTCTCTTCCAGCTTTGACTAAACGGAGACTTTTACAGCTGTGTGTTTCTTGTATTCTTTTTTTCAGAAGTTAACCTTTTCGCTGCTACTGCTGCATAAATTCGTCACCTCAAAAATTAGTTTAAATGCAGAAGTATAAGATTAGTAGAGCAATAGTCTATAAAATGTTTGATGAGAGGATCTTATTCTTTTGTTACACTAAATTGGCAAACAAGAAAACCAGATATTCCACTGAAATTTTCCTTAATAATTTCAAACTTAGTGCACCCTGATCGTTTCACTTGGTGATTATTAAGTGCCAGTATGGTACCGTACTTTTTTAGATTGTGTGGGGGACGGAAAAATATCTGTCCGTCTGTCCGTCCGTGTGTCTGTAATACGCGTGATAACTCAAATACGCTTTATCTGATTTTACTGAAACTTGGTATACGCCTTTATAATGTCCATAGAAAACGGCCTGTTGATATTGGACTAAATCGGTTGACCGGTACCGGAGTAAAACCCAATTTAGTGTGTATTTTAAAGACGCGATAACTCAAATAACCTTTATCGGATTTACTTGAAACTTGGCATACACATTTATACTATAACAATTTAATAATTATATATTAATATTGGATCAAATTGGTTGGCCGGTACCGGAATAATGCCCAATTTATTGCCATTTAATGGTAATATATAAGAAAGGCGCGATAACTCAACTACGCTTTATCAGATTTTCATGAAACTTGGTATACGCTTTTATAATGTACATGACAAGAAGGCTATTTATTTTGGACTAAATCGGTTGACCGGTACTAGAGTAAAAACTAATTAAAAGTAATATGTTTTTTAAAAGTCATGTCTATACTACAATACCGAATTTCTAATCATTGACGGCTTTGAATCCAGTCAGATGTTTGTTTATTTCTTTGATACAATTGAAATTGAGTACTACATGAATACTGTTATATGCAGAAGGTATATTACTGTCAAATAATTAGCGGAGTTCTTAGCCACTGAATTTTGTGAAATGTTGACATATTTTGAGAATAAAATTCCAAGTTGCAATACATTTAGATTTGACAAATAAGCCTATTTTCACATATGCTTATCAAGATAGACCGTTAAACTGAGCGAGGTGGCCGAAATAGTAACGTTTTGTACTCCTGTTCTAAAGGTCCCTGGTTGAAATCCCGGAGCCGGCCAATGTGTCATGTTTTTTTTTTTCTTATGTGAGTGTACGATTGTCAAGATATCACAAATCTGTAGTTCTTCTGATGCTGTACGATTTTAATCCGATTAAAAATATATTTTCTGCATATCATAATTGCAATTATAATTGATTCAACACAAGCATTCTGCCCCCTTGTTACAACAGTTTACCTGATTTTATTTATAGCGTATTGATTAAAAAATTGTTTCAGAACAATATCACACACTTTTGTACCTGAAATAATTCCTCTGACTATGAGTTTCTTTTTTGAGTTGTGAAAATGCAAGATTTCGCTTTATAACTACGGTACCAGTGTACATGAGTTATTATTATTATTTAAAAATATTATTTCTGTTGTCATTAACTGTTCTACTGAGAAAAAATCGTCTCAATATGTGCATGAGGCATCAATCGAAAGACGTTTCCACTCCTGTTTAATAAAATGAATGAAATTTAAAAATGTTTTCCTTACAAGATAAGCGAGCATTTTCGTTTCAATATCTCGAATTTGTAATAATAATTAAAGCCCCATAGATATATGTTTAGGCCTATGGGGATTGCTATAAAATCGATCATTATTAAAATATTATATAATCCAAAATGCTTGGAAGCTATTTCTAAGCATTACGAATGCTAATAAACCTAAAGATAAGGTAAAATAACGCGAAATCTTACAATAACTTGAATTTGTAAAAACTTTTAATTCATGTAAATGTCAGCGCGAAATCACAATTTTTGGTTACTTTCATTTTCAGAGTTTTAAAATATTTTCCGCCACCATGGTTCAACAGTATTGGTTTCCGAAATGAAAACTATTTCGCTCTTTTTTTTTTTTTAATACTTATATTTATTTTATTATTTACCATGAAAATTACAAATTACAAATTAGAAAATACAAATTAATACAAAATTATTACAAATACAAATAACTCCACTTCCTCCAGCATCATTGTGATCATGTGAAGTGTGTCTTTCTTCTGGTAACTTCCACTACAGAGTGAGTTAGAATAGGCATGTAGTTTTCTTTGATGAAATTGTACTTATTATCGTTACTTGACGTGATAAAAAAAATTCTGGACCAAGTTCATTTGATAAACGATGTTTGTGTAATGATAATAACAGGCTCTCCACTTTCTTACCATCAATAAAAAAAAAAAAAAACTCTTATCTAACATAAGTTCAACATTTTCCCTCCAGATTTGATTTACATTCAAGGAAATGTCTTCTCATGCCATAAAATCTTCAAAAACATAATATCATCCGAAAATCCATAAAACGCATCCTTGTATCGCCAAAGGTTATATGTAGTGTCACTTCTTTAATTAATAAATCAATTTAAAAATAGCGGGAAATTATTACAAAATAACACAATAGTACTTTATGCAACAATCTTAAAATGGCATGTATCGAGACACGAGTATGTTTATGAAATGAGCAACGCGAGTTTCATGATTTTCATAGGAGTATCTTAAGTTATATGCAAGTTGCATACGACTGTTTCTGTTCGACCATAATGGTGTACCTGACCTTACAAAGGGGCTAACCGCCAAATGAAATATATATATATTTTTTTACTATACAATAGTGGTATATGGCATCCTGCATTGCCCTACAAAAGCGCTAAATGAAATTCATAATAGTGTGGTTGCAAAGTTGCTTTAGAGAGAGCACCGCAGGTAAGGACCAATGCTATTTCTTTACAAGCATTGTTGATTATCTCAGAAACCTAATTTTGCCACTTAGCCCCTTTGTAAGGTAAGGTACACAATTATTCTGAATGTTTAAATTTTGAGATTTTATGTTCACCCTAAAAGACGTCAACGAGCCCGCCACAACCTTCGTATGAAGATAGTTGACGTAGTTCATGTCTTCTATGAGAGGTGGCAGCTTACGGCGTCAGTAAAATCGAAGCTTCCTTTTGCTGTTTTCTTCAAACCAATGGATTTTCACAGCACATGTATTCATTTTAGTATGGTATTAAAATTAACACGAACAGAATTCATTTTATTTTAAATATAGACCACTTATTATGCAGATTTCAGTTGCTACTCTCAAGGACTCAAGATCGATAATAATCGATACCAAACTCCACTCCAAAGGAGACGAAATAACTTTCCCATGGCATGAAGCTTACAATAGAATGCAACTAAAGCTGTAAATCTGCCTTCAGATCCTCATGACTTTCTGATCCTTACTAAAATGGCGTTTGGAAAAAGAGAAGTGCTGTGCATCGATGAGTTATACAGACAACTTGTAAAAACCCATGGACGTGCAGCATTCAATCCACGAGCAGAATGGCCCAACAGTTATTTTCACACCTATTTTCCATAATGCCAAAATCGTGCTCCGAGTAGCATCCCTAAATGCTATGAGAAGCAAATCTGCCCTTCAGCAGTTGAGGAAGCTAGCTGAGGAAATGAATGTGGATATTCCTCGACTTCAGGAACCATACTCGATAGTGGGTAAAATTCCACACATGCCAATGACTCCAATAATCGTGTCTACAGGAAATGCCCCTATGTCGGCAATAATAGCCTTCAAAAGGGACGTTACTGTGACAAAAGATTCTATGAAATACGAATCTAGTACGAATCCTTAGGATTTTATTTTCGTTAGATAATCCATAATTCAATGATTTCATTCAATGCCTATATCTCGGATTTTCTCTTTCATTTCTGTAGGATCGACCCTTTGTTCCTCAAGATATTGCTTCATCTAATTCTGAGAACTGATAAAATATATGTAAGATATCTATTCATGTTATACTCCATATTTGTTTACACAAATTATCAAAGAAAGCTTCCTCAACAATTTACTCAATCTTCTCTAGACATGTAAACTTTCCTAAGGAAATCAGCAGTCTTCAATCATAGAGTATGATTCTCCGTCTGCAGACCTTACAGGAAAAATCGAAGAAAGTGAATTCAGTATTTACCACCACCACTACGTTTTGAGTGGGAAGAAGTACTGCCATAAGATTATTTCACCAAATACTAATCTACTAATCTTTTAAACATTTTGGCAGAACGTTTACACAAAAGGTATATTAGAGGCACAGTAATGGGATCTAGAGAACTATGGGCATACAGAATCAGAAATATACATTTCTAGCTGTCACATGTACCATGTCAAGAAAGAGTCCTAAGAATTAAAATGTATCCTGCAAACAAATTAAGAGTTATTTCTATTGGCGACAAAATGTCTAGAGATAGATATACGCTGATAAAAATGTAGCTAAGAGATTATTCGAAAGATCCTTATGACGGTACAGTGCAAAGACGATACCACTTTTATGAGATAAAGCAACTTCGCCCTCATATTAAATTCCATCATCACAACCGACAACAAAGTGGGATGGAATGTTAGGCTGTAAACATATTTCTGTCTGAACGAGACGTGCAACATGAGAGACTTACCTGTGCATTCAAGAAAATATGCAATGTTTAAGATTATGAGATTATTTCTCATTAGAGGGTTAGATGTTTGCGACTCTATGAAGTGAACTATACCAAACTCCATGGTGCTACATCTCTTTGAGGGACTAGGGCTTCCATCCGAGCGCTGCGTCATCTACCGTAGGCAGATGGCAGAATTCGGGGCTTCCAAAGCCGTTATTGATGGCTCACTGAACCGGAGCCACTACTTCTTTATCAAGTAGCTCCTCAATTCAGGTCACGAGGCTTGTGACCTTATCACATGCACATTCAGCACCATATTTCTTTCTAAATAAAATCTGATTAAAAAGAACAACATTTTGTCCTATTGTAATGATTTTTTGCATAATCCAGTAGTTTGTAAATCTCACGGGTATGTAGGCATGGGTTTGACCCCCGGTACAGTCTCCGATTATTCTGAGGTCGGGAGATCTGGAAAGTGTGCACTCCTCCCCGTGAGAACAACTGAGGAGTCGGTTTATAAAGAAACAGCGACATGAGACAAGAAGATCATAAACAATAATGACCATATGTGTCGTCATGTTGACCACTTTCCCCAAATCCTGTTTTCTGCCAGTGCTGTTTTGAAAGGTTGATGTAGGCCTAAATGTGACAGCGGTCTCAAAATGGGATGTAATGCCAAGATTATTAGTTAGTATTATACTGAAAGGTTACCTTAAATAATTATTAAATTAACCATACAAAAAACTTGAACCTGTGGCCACTAAAACCTAATGTCTCCTATAAGATACACTATTTTCTTGCTGAATGATAGAACCAAAGTTTTTATTTTTATTTTTGGAGCTCTACAAGCTATTCTGAAGTAAAATAAGTAAGAATTAAAAGAAAATCCAAAGTTCCACTCAGGTCAAGTGGATAATCAAAATCTAGGTTCGAAATAACAGCATCTTTTGCCAACTCATCGCCTCTTTCGTTCCCTCATTTTCCTCTTTATCTTTCCTGCAAGTTATGTATACAGAAACTGTGTTTGTCCCAATAATTAAACTAATTGTGGATTGTACTCTCACAGAATGTATATAAAACTTAAACTGGATGGACAATCTGAGAAAGGCTCACCGCCGGATATTAATTTTGAGATAGTCAAAACAAAATGGTTCTACAATCTTATTTTTGACTTTTTATACTTTCTGCCTGTAAGATGAGCTAAGATTCCTAAAACCTTGTCCCTGTATTTTATGTAACCTACAATATTCACTCTTCCATCATTTTAATGGCTAGACAATGGCATTGACATAATCCACTGTTGCACAATACAAATGAGTTAACTACAAAGAAAACTATTTATAATAGACGGTAGTGAGTCTGCTACCTGGCACGATACGCTAACTCAACCATTTCGTAAAGGTTCTTCAACATTTCTTGTACACATCTCATTACGGCGTTTGATGAGTTCTTTTCGGTGGCCAATGGCGGGTTAGCTGTGTCATCTTGCCGCGGTGGTCTCCTCATCCTCTCAAGAGATGAAGAGTTTACTCGCAGGTAGGTCTGTGCGGCTCGTGTGTGCAGGAACAATACAGTTCCACTCATGAGGCCTGCAACGTGTTCGTCACCATTACCATCAGTATCATCGACATCATTCATAACTAAAGAAACGATTTTCATGCAAATGCATGTTTTTATAAAAGCTTGTTATAGTTCTCAAACTTCCTAAATATATATTTCATGGCTTACTGAATCCAAATAAGTATACTTTTTCCATGCATATTTGAATGCCTTTTCCTATGGACAAACGTAATTCTAGTTTTGGGGATTTTAGGTTTAATAAAGCATATTTTGAAGTTTATGATGCATTTTACGTTCATTTCTCTAGTGTGAATGCATATGCTATATTAAACACAATAATTCTGAATTTATGAATACTATTTAATTTACATTAAGACAAACTTTGAAAAATTGTCTGCTGCAATAACTAAGTTGGAGGCATTGCTCCTATCATTGGCTGATTCCATAGTGGCTTTTGAAGACATTCAAAATTATTTATGAAATGCATATGGAGATGTTTAGTTCCAGAGTGGGTTCGGCCAGGTGAGGGGCTTAAGCTACCACGTGCCCCCAATCCTCTCTTGGAAAATAAGCCCCACCATAGGGGTCAACAGAAAAATCAATCCGTCAATCAATATGGTGATGTGGCTATGACAGCTAAAGGTAAACTGGACAAAGTTATCAATGGAAATCCTGAATGTGGATTTATGTGTTAAAAAAATGCTGTGAAAATGTTGAAGACAAAACAATTCGCCTCACTTTTTCTCAAATGATATCCATATAAGTTAGTTCCGGTCACTTCTTGTGATGGTAGAAACGTCATTTTCTAAGAACAAAAATACGTTGACAGATAAACACAGGAGCCTACCTATTGAAAATTTAGTAAGACTAATAGTAGGCTCATTGTGCTCTTAGAAATGAAATGTAATAAGTTTGAATTTTGACAGTACATATTTGCAGTGTATTTCTCTTTACGTGCATAGGCCCTTTTCAACATTTAATAGGCCCTAATGCTTGAATGCATGCTTATTTTAAGATTTGATAGTCCATGGATATCGTGTCTTTATTCGTATCTAGTAACTCATTGTCCTATTTTATTATCATTATCTTAAGTTCAAAAAAACGGTTCAAAACTTTACTCACGTTCTCATATTAACTATTTTGTTTAAGGAGGTTTGGCGATCGGATTGTAAATATATTATTAATATTCTTCTTACAGTGTCACATTAATTGAGGAAATAATTTACTACATTACCTCTTTTAGATTTCTTACGCCAACAAATGAAGTTATAAACGATCGTGTAATTGAATAGACGTAGGCTACAATAATTCTGAATTTTACCTGTACTTAACAAGGTCTAAGAGGAAGTATTGTATTCTACCCTGAAAATCGATGTCGAGTTTTTAAAATTAATCCACGTTTTGAGATCCCCACAATCAAAAAACTTTTCGTGAAACACTCACATGATTTCATCTACCCTTCAAATTAAAAAATACACTTAACGGCTGTGCTGCAGAAGTGTGCATTGAGTTATATATTCCTCATTCAAAGAACCATTATTCGACAAGCAAAATTTAAAACCTGAGCTTTTGACTGGGATGAGTGATCGAATAGCTTATTACGCTAGATAATTTATTGAGTAAAAATTAATTTTTCAAATAAAATTTGTAGCCCTTAGTAGCAACTCGTTTAGAAAATTTAAGTAAAATTATTTTAGCCGTTTCCGAGAAAATAGCTGAAAATAAAAATTATCTTCTAGAAAAGTGGTAGGAAAAAATAATATATATTTATAGCCACGTGCCGTGGCGCACCCCAAGGCTACCTCAAACGTAATTTTATGTAGTAGTCTTACACATACATAACTTTCTCTATCCTAAGCATGGACATTCATTCCTTCATTCGTTGATTCATTCATTTGTTTAATGTTTTTTTGGCTCTTATAATCCTATTTGCTGTCATCATGCATAAGCTGTTATATGTGCCAATATTATTTCAAAATTTTATGATTGTATCTGTCCTTATAGTGTGTCAAAAATGATATAATGTGAGGATAATATACAACATTCGCTTACAATAAAAAAACAAAATCATTCTAAAGTACAGCCAATGGAGATACGACAAAAAGTCATTGGATTTGTAAATCTATCAAAATCCGCTGCTGCTGGTGCAATCGGTTTTCTTATACTTCTTACCTTTTATACTACTATAAGCCACTAAAGAAGGTGTACCAGACCTTCAAGTTTCGTCCGTCATTTTGCTTATTTTTCGGGGTTAAAGTTAAAAATTTGATAGTTTTGGAATATTTGATTGCAAACTACAAACTATAAGTATGCCAAGTTTCAAGTTTCTGGCTCATCTGGAAGTGGGCAAACAATTATGTCAATGAGTGAGTTAGCCACGCGGCGTTGTAGTATGTGATATTTTTAAACTGTTATTGAGCCTTTCTCCGGTACACGTTCAACGATTTGGTCCAAAATCAATAGAATACGTCCTATGGAAGTTATAAATACATATACCAAGTTTCTTAGAAATCTGTGTAAGCGTATTCGAGTTCTTGCGCATACAGACTCACAGACAGACAGATGGATAGACATTTTCCCATTCACCATGTAATATTTGAAAGTACCATTCTGACACTTAATAATAATCATAATAATAAAAATGCCATAATAATAAGCTAAAATTACTGCTATCCTGTAAACTGCAATGATACAGCAGGCTTCCTTCCGAGTCCTCACGCAACGATGTTCTAACACAAAGATTTTCGCTCTTTCGTCTGCGAGTAAATATTTCTTGACGAGTATCCTACCTTCTGAATGTTGTAGCCCAGATTTTGTGGAAAGATAAAGATGATGATGATGATGATGATGATGATGATGATGGAAAGTCTCGCGTGAACGCACTTCACCTTTGTATAAGTATTCGGTAAACTTTTGCGTCCTCAACCATTTCATCACCACTCCAAGTGAATATCTAGTCGTCACCGGGATCCCTAGTTGGAAGTCAGAATCTATGCTTTAGCGTCAATCACTAGGTCTTCATGGAGCCACAAGTCGTTTCTAGGTGTGCTGACCTAATTGGTCCTCCTAATACGTTATGTCTTGTGTCATTAGTAATTAATACTGAGTTTGTTTTTATCTTTTGTTTATATAAATAACTTAGTGAACCGATCGAGGTGACCGAGATGGTAACAAGTAGGACTCTCATCCGGGAGGGCCCAGGTTCAGATCCTGTGGTCAGCCAATTTGACTTGGTTTTTTTTCTGTTTTCTCCAGCCGCAAACGCAAATGCCAAACTGGATTTCTACTTACCATGATTGCTCCTCACTATTTCATCCAGTATCATATTCATTTCAATTAATATCACTTGCAACTTACTGGCGCCATTAAATACACCAACAGTATAATGTCGAGTATCAATAGTTGCATGGCCTACTGGTAACACACATAACCTGAATTCCTGATATGGCCTCGATGATTAATGGAGTATAAACAAAGCTGAATTATATATATATATATATATATATAGACGCTCGCATCAGGATCCGCAATACCCTTTTCTTTAAGGCCAGCCTCAATTCGAATGTCAAATATGGATTCTGCAGTTCAGCCGATTATTTTATGATAGAATTTAGAATGTGATGTAAACAGAAAGTCGTGTGATTGCATCAAATAAAATTTATTAGATGGACCTATATAGGCTGCTACAAATGTTCTCGTATTTGGTTTAATATGTGCATTATGTCCCTGGTATATTTCTTAACAATTAATCGTGACTTTCTCGTTACTATGGATTCATAAACAAAATATCGTTGTTTAATTCCAGAATGGTAGGCCTACTTTCTAAAATTGTATGGTGCACGGGAAAAATGTATGTCCGTGTGCTGTACGCGCGATAACTTGAATACTTTATTAGATTTTCCTAAGACTTAGTACACGCAATTATAACGTCTATGGGACGAAGGTTATAAATTTTGGACCAAATCGGTTGACCGGTACCAGAGTAACGGTTTCAAAATAGCAATTAATCACGCATTGCGAATTCATTCACTGACATAATTGTTTGGCCACTTCCAGACGAGTTAAAAACTTGAAATTTAGCATGTTTATAGCTTATAGTCTTTAATTACAATTTATTATGAGGTAAGATTAGCTTTAATTTTAATTTCTTTTATTTTTATGGTTGGTGGATGTAATTTTATGATAATTTGAGTGGTAGTGTCATTGGCAATAGTTTGATTCGTTTCTTTATTAGCGGAAACAAACCGTACTCTTTTTTACTTTACTGGAAATATTCCTAAAATTTCAGAATTTTAAATTTCTTATCCCGAAAAACATTTAAAAAGCGGACAGACTTTAAGGTCTGTCCAGACCTCCTTTGGAGGCTTATACAGGGCTTTCCCCGTACCGAAACATCGCTTCTTAGAACGTGGATAAAATCTTACCTTTCAAAAGATTCTGAAAATGTCGTCCTCGCTCATGTAAACAGGCATTATATCGGGAATACATATTTTTGTTGACTCGATTAGATACCGAAATGAATTTTGATCTCATTTTTTCATCACCTGACGGAAGGAGAGAAATCGTTGGGGGGTTTCAACCAGATTCATTCACTGCTCATACAGAATAAGTTTAGGGAGGTCTATCAAGATTAGTGCTGCTGTGTGGCCAGATCTAACCGTTGAGCTGAGTTTGAAAAGGTGGGGCTATTTAGCCCTAGCACTGCGACCTCCTACAGATCTATTATGCGTCACCATCTTGTTGCTATCAATTAAGTAGCCCATTGTTCGTAATGAACTTAATGAGACTACGAACTGAGGCTTGTGATAGTTCATCTATCTTTGGAAAGAGATTACCAAAACAGTCTGCTCTAGATTGAGGAAGAACCGGGCAGTCACATAACAGATGAACAACTGACTCATCTACTTGGTTCATTATGCAATCCCATCCTATAAAGATTGTACTTGAGGGCACAGTGTCGAGCAATGAATCCTTTTACCCATGAGAGTTTCTTCCTACTGAGTTTTAGCAGTACTTTGCCCTGCTTTTATTCAGGTCTGCAATGAGCGCCTTTGAGTGTCTGCATCCTTCTACGGAGTTCCAGGGTTTTCGGTGCTCCTGTTCAGCCCAGTTGATAAGAGTCTGTCTTACTGGTCTCTATGATACTCCCAGCACAGATCTGACGGTACGTGATTTGTATTTGTGGGAAAACGTGAAACACAAATCCTCGCACACTGGAATAACTAAAGGAAAACATTAGAACTCACGCGAGCGGTAAACTTTTTATTCAAACGCCTTGTAGTAGCTGAACGGTAAGTTGTATGAAACACCGATTCCACCAGCAGAAACGGACTTTGAGAGATCTATAAGTTTGGTCCTAAGAGCTTTTGTCTTATCTCCATCGGTTATACCATATATAGAGTTAGATCTTTTAATTGTAAGTAAAGTTTTCTATATTTCCCTCACATTATGTAAGATCCGACGTATTTATAGGACAACTATAATCTTAAAATTTGGCACGTACAACTGCTATAAGCGTGCAAAATTTGTTAAGCTGTTCAAAAAGTATGGAAAAACTGATTGGATATCCGTGACGTCATTCACATCTACTACAGTCTAACCATCCACTCAGTAGCATAGTTGTTTATTAAGTGCCAGTGTGGTACTTTATGAGATTGTGTGGTGGACGAAAAAATGTCTGTCCGTCTGTCTGTCCGTCTGTCCGTGTGTCTGTACGCACCATAACTCAAATACGCTTTTTCGGATTTTCATGAAATTTTGAAAACACATTTATAATGTCCATGGGAAGATCCCTATTGATATTGAACAAAATCGGTTCACCGGTACCGGAGTAATGCCCAATTTAGTGCCTATTTTAATAGATTATGGCGCCTTTCTAATAGAAAGGCGCCATCACTCAAATACGCTGTATCGGATTTCCATGATACTTGGTATACCCATTTATGACGTCCATGAGAAGTGCCCTATTGAATTTGAACCTAATCTGTTGACCGGTACCGGAGTAAACCCCAATTTAGTGTCTACTTTAAAGGCGCAATAACTCAAATATGCTTTATCGGATATTTATGAAACTTCGTATACGCATTTATAATGTCCATGGGAAGACGTTTATTGATATTGGACCAAATCGGTTGGCCAGTACCGGAATAATGCCCAATTTAGTGTTTTTATGTTAATATATAAGAAGTCGCGATAACTCAAATATGCTTTATTGGATTTTCCTGAAATTTTGTATACACATTTATAATGTACGTGGAAAGAGGTCTACTGATATTGGACCAAATCGGTAGACCGGTACCGGAGTAAAACCCAATTTAGTGTATATTTTAAAGACGCGGTAACTCAAATACGCTTTACCGGATTTTTATGAAACTTGGTAGGGCCTATAGGCCTACACATTTAAAATGTCCATGGGAAGACATCTATTCATAATGGATAAAAGCGGTTGACCTGTTTCGGAGTGATGCTCAATTTAGTGCCTATTTTATGGTAATATACGTATTCGAAAGAATTTATAAAAAAAATGAAAATCAGTTATCTTGACAACATAGCCTATTGTTTTACTGTGATCTTGTAAGGCCTTGGAAATTAAAATACAGGTAGCTATGACAAAAAAACATATTGATTTACATGCGCTTATCCAACTAGACCGTTAAAATGACCCAGGTGGCCGAGATGGTTGACCTTTCTTCTTCCGTAAGCCCTGCTTAATGAATAAATCTGGAGCTTAACTTGGAAATCAATTTAAAAAAAAAAACATATTCTGCATATCATAATTGCAGTCATAACTGATTAAACCAAAACATACTGGCACTTTGTTACATCAGTTTACCTGATTTTATTTACTTCTATAAGAGCTAGAAACTTAAAATTTCGGAACCCTATAACATATAGGCTACAGTCGCTGAAAACATTCCAAAAAGTTCCAATTTAGATTTTTTCACTCCAAAACAAACTTTGAACTTTTTGAACTTTTTTACTGCGTATTTATATATATAAGCATTTGTTTGGTTATGTTTGTATCTCAATTTCTATGTTCTATATTGACGATTATTACAGGCTACTTTCGAGTACTATAGTGCCACTGAACGAAAGTTCCAGGACAAATTTAGGTTGCCAGCGGAGCCTGAAGGGCAAAGGGATAGTGTTATTCTTCGACAGAAGACTTTAATAACATTCTTTATTAAGTTATTAAATCATTTTTTATTAAATTATAACATCTCACCATATATAATATTCTTTAGAGCAGGAAGTGAGAATTTCTGTATAACGATAGCGCTTCGAAGGAGGAACTGAGGCCTCTAGCCTAGTCCCATTACATAACTAAATCCAAAGTCTACAATGTCTAATGCCTAATTGCCTACACTGTCTAATACCTAATTTCCTAGAATGTCTAATGCCTTATTTCCTACAATGCCTAATTGCCTAAAATGTCTAATGCGTGTCCATGGCACCATCCTATGCTGTCTGCTGAATGCATTTTGATTTCCTCGATAATACTTAGGCATTCACTTCGTAAGGACAAGCACCCTGCACAATTTCTTGAAGTAAGATTCTGAGGGAAGTGGGAGCAAATCTAGTTTCAGCAATATCGTTACCCTTTAGGAGATCTAATTTTCAGTAACATACGTTCCAATATGATTTCGTTTGAATATCTCATTCCCTTGGTGCTTGGCATGTTGCATTTTTTATCATAGCAATCTACGATAATCTTGTATATTTTACTCAGATGCTGCGTCCGTTTTCCATAAATTTCACATTCTTTCTTAGCAAGCTTCTTCAATACAAGAATTTTTTGCTTTTATGCACAGCAATTCAGTTTGGTAAAGTCGCAAAGTATCGGGATCCAAATTTAAGCCAAGATTCTCTTCATAAAACACCTATTATTATCACAAGTATTTTATTATAAATCGTTCTGTGGAGAGGAGATGTTATCTGGACGAATCGTTTAGCCTAGCCCACCCGCCCTTTCTTTTATACCACAATCTAGCGAAAATTAGCGAAATTACCAACATATCTACTTCGCCGAATGGTGAGGTAACTCGTGATTGGACGTTAAAATTGGGACGCCACACCACCAGGACAACTAGAATTGGTATGATACATTTACGAAACGGAAAACTTCAGTATACTCTACTAAACCAATATCACTGTTCATAGCCTAACCGAATCATTCACTAGCACAAATATCAGAGCTCACCTGCAATGGGAACCTTTCTGTCAGCGACTCCCGATAGGTGGCAGCAGGGTCAAAAGAGGTCCAAGCATGTCGTCTGCTGTCCATTGAACATAATGGAACAGACTATTTAAACATCAATCAGAATGCCAGAAAACATGTTGTGGTGATCCTCTGTGTAATACAGAGGTGAACACATATGCTTTACGAAATATATGGTTATAAAATATAAGGAAGATTAAACGGATGCTAATAGTTAATAATAGTCTATGATTTCCTTCAAATCTCCTCGCTCAACACTTTCAAATCCTCAGAATTGACTCACTATCTTAATCATTTTCACAAAGAATAAAACTTAACAAGAAGTAGTATTCTCATTATCTACAACAGAAGGCCATGTTTCAAATATCTTCATCAAATGGACAAGATTCACTTATGTTCTGTTGCTTTAAACAGAAAGTTCGCCCAGCAGGAAATTCAACCATTTATTCTCTTTCAAACTATGATACAAAATTACTTCTATGGACAGTATTTGATAAATACAACTTACTTAATTTATCAACTTAATAACAAAAATTCACATATTTCTGTTTCACATTTTTTATAATTTGTATAATAAAATTATTAATATTTTGTTTAAATTCGTAAGTTTTTTCATTGCATACATTAAAACAAATCGTAAAATTGAAACAATTTCAAAACTGAATTATTCTTACCGACATTGGTTGTTCTTGTAAATTGAAGATTAAAAGAAAATATATATATATATATATTTTAAAGAAGACGTCAAAGCATATTTTTCCTTTCTATACTGGCAATTGGCACTGGCTATTATTTCCCTCTAAATACAAAAAATAAAAAGATAAATAAATCAACTACACTGTTATTATATACAACTCACTTTTATAATGCACATTAATGATATTAAAACACTATATTAGAACTGGAATTACCGATGCACGTAGATATTTTAACTCGAATCGAAGAGAACATAGCATTTTGAATTATTAGCATATGAGAACCCAATACAATGAATAACAATTCCCTGCGAGCCATAATTCTGAAACTTATGCAATATAATTCAAAAACAAAAAGTATGAACCTATATTATGGATGGGCGATGACGTTAAAAATATTACGCATTTAGGCCTATAGTAATAATCACAAGAAAATCATTTCCTTATTACCTTATTTTGACATTCCAGCTTCTTTCAAATTACGTTGACTTCATGAAAAGAACATTCTATTACTAACATGATACACTATTCAAATACTTTTATTTTTATTTGTTTTCCACACAAAAACTTAATGACAGCTATAATTCTGGGGCATGTCTTATTCGTAAGCCTTTAAAGGATATTATTTAGAAGCAAGCAAACGTAACCTAAATTTATTTATAAAATATTAATGATAATAAGAACAAAATATTTACACATTTGTATCCAAGTTCTTTACTTTCTATAAATTTCATAAAATTTGAAATATTTCTTCACCATTTAACGAATACAAATGTCATCGCGATATACAGGAATAATTTTAATATTTTGAATTATTTGTCACTAAGCTACACATGTCTCTGCCACTGCAAAATAATTATTGTTCCTGTTTTTGCTGACACACCCCACGAGTTCTTTTCGACTTAATAATTACAACCAATTATTACTTCAGACAGACATTAATTCTTTAATTCTTTTAACAAATCAATACTTTTTCTGGCGATCTCCCACTCTCCTAGGCAGAATGTAGGTATCTGATTTCTAGAATATAACTTAAACGTTAATAATCGCCAGTTTCTATAGGAAAGCCAACATTATTCACATCTATTGATACGCATAAGTATATGGCAGAACGAGATGGCAGGACCTCCTCAGACCCTGCTGCGCTCTGGTGGACAAATTTTTAACTGCACGTAAAAGGTTCCCATTGTACCGATAACTAATGTGCAGAAAGCATAGTTGGTAATCGTGCTTCGGTGGGAAAAAAAAAAAAAAAAAAAAAAAAATTTAATCGTGCGTGCAAACCTGCATATCGCAATTTTATCGTATATTGTTAGGTAAATTTCGAGGAAAAATCTACCTATTGGGATCGGTACCATGTCATGACTTTCGAAAAATTCTTTCATATCCTTACGTTTCATGCCTCCCTAAGTACGAAACCACAGCCTGTTCAAATTATATATATACAGTATATATAACTTATCTTTACACGCTAGCGGCCGTAATTTTGAAGATATTTGAACCAAATTTTATTATGTTATTTCTAGGCCCAATAGTTAGGACAAGTTCGTTAATGAGCAAAATTGGCCCAAGGGGGGTGGGGGTTGAAATTTTGAAAAATTTATATCTCGGCCCCTATGAAGTATAGAGGGAAACTTTGTTTGAACAAATTAGAGTACTCTCTCACAGTGACACCAACGATTCGGGGGTTTTGGGTGTAGAGTGGGGGTGGGGGCGGGGGAGATGGAAATGCGAAATTTTTGGAACCACGTCTTGTGGGGTATCGTTGAAAAGCTTTTGATGAGTACTCTGTATAAAAAACGCTTATTGGTTATTGTATATCTTACAAATTTAATTAGGCCCATTTAAAAATATTCATGTTGCTACTTATGGTCTTCAAGTTCAAATTGTGGATGAAAAACTCGTGTGTTGTTTCTGTCCACTGTTCAGCATAATAATTGTTCGTGGATTCAAAATTTAAAATATGATGAATTACATCCTGGAAGATTAGGCCTACTCAGTGCTTTAATGCTTTAATGCTTTAATACTTCCTGGAGTTAGTGGTAATCTTGGAGATGCATTTCGACATAATTTGTCAATTCCAGAATATAATAGTGAACATAAAAAATTACCGAGTACATGAACGAAGAGAGCAAAGCCTTAACAAATTAGCGGTATTAACTTTTGATCACTCTTTATCCGTCTAATAAGATACACTGGACACAGCGTTTGAGCAATAGATTCGTTATTTTAAGAGGGGTGTGTACGTTAATTTAAGATTTGAAAAACGAGTTGTCTTCCATCGTGTTCTGATTCATTATTAAGTGCTAAATTTCTAAATAATTATTGTGAAGTATTAAGCTTATGTCCTTTGTTTAGTTTGGGCATAATTTCAAGTGAATTTTCTGATCTAAAATTTTTTAAAGCGTGATTCTCATTAACAAGTGTTATGCATAATACGATTTTTTATAATGTATAATTCTGTATAGTATGTTCATTAAATCTTTGTCTAAAATTTCGCCCTCTTTGACATATTTAAACTAAATTCAATTTAGTTCGTAGACTATTTTTCTTAATACTTGTAGGCCTGTGATTTGTTATTGTCAGTATTATCTATTCGTAATATTTTTGTTCGTTTTGTATAGGCCTACTACTTTCACATTATTTTGTTTCATAATGTTCGTGATTTTGTTGATTCTGCTGTCTATGTATGTGAAATTAGTGTATTTCGAAGCCTTTATTTTATAATTAACTATGGGTGTTTGTTGGATAACTTTTCCTTTCTTTTGTACGGATGTTGTATTTGTTTCTTCAGCAATTTTAATATCATTAATTTTTATATCCATTGATAATTTTCCATTTTACGGATTGTGTTTAGTTCATTATTACACATTGCCTTTTACTCATTGGTATGCTTAGAATACTCGTGTATCGTATTGTTGAATGTTGCCATTTTCAGGTTGTAAGAGTTGTTAGATTTATTATTAAGACCTATCAGTGTGGGTGTATTTTCTGTAGACTTCATGTTAAATTTGAGTTTGCCATTACCTCTTGTGAAGCTCGTGTCTAGATAATTCAGTGTTGCTTGTTCTGTTTCGATTGTGAATTTCATTTGGGAGTTGACGTTGTAGAAATCTTTTAATACCTCATTCCTCCTTGTCTTTGTCACTAACAAGTATAATTTCATCAATATACCTGTGATACAGAAAACGGTTCTGCTCAAAGATGTAGCCTAATACCATATAGGCCTATTTGATTCACATGTAGCCTTTAATCTTGTTCAAGTTCCTTGCTAAATTTTTTCAACAACTTTGACAATGGAATACTGGCCTCAAAGTGGAAATTTTACCATTCTGTTTAGATAAGTATAACTTGCCTGAACCCCTTAAACCGGATTATTTTTCCATGTCTTTAATCCTTGTTTAGGAAATTAATACCCTATCACTCTAACCATGGGACTGTCGCTTTACAAACATAAGACTGGGAAGGTGTTGCAGATCACTACTCTTATCTGTACAGCAGTACGCCACACGACAGAAGTTTGTTATTTGCTTGGGAACAGCATCCGTCTTGGTTTAAGTAGCGTGAGATGAGGCCATCTCATACTGTTACTACTTCAACATTCTATTAAAATCCTCACTTGTACAGTTGTATGTAGGGATACTGTGAATCAAATTAGGAATGAATTAAATGTGAGAAAACTGAATTACACGGACAAATCCATTTTATTAAACTGCATATTTATTCCACATAACCATTACAAAAACATCATTAACTTATTATAATGTGCCAGATTTGTCATTCTATAACGAAATGTCTCATTTTATCGTGTAATCTACGAACTGTTTTCTTCACAGCAAATTTCTTGAGCAGCTATTTTTGAGTTCTTCGCTTAATTACAGCTTGTAAAAGGTAATGTAAAACATAATTGTACATGTACTTTTGTGCTTTTTGGTATTCCAAACCAATAAATCACAGATTAGATTACATATTCTCTTTTGACTTTTGTAACGTTTATATTTACGTATTATGTTACTCTGAATGTGGTTTCAGAACAACTTTAAGGAAGACAAAGCCCACATTCTCTTCGTCTTCTAGGTAACAGCTCACCAGTTCTTCGCTTCTCACACTTTTCTGCTTTCCTCTTCATTTGTCAGTAGGAGTCACAATTTATTCTTCTCTTCCACTCCTTGTTTTGTATATTCTAAATGAAGTCGTTCTCTGCAATTTTCCCCTTCAATTTGGCCTCAGGCGATATCTGTTGAAAAGAAAGTTACCTGTGTCTTTATTAAGTGCCAGTATGGTACTTTATGAGATTGTGTGAGGGAAGAAAAAATGTCTGTCCGTCTGTCTGTCTGTCCGTGCGTCTGTACGCGCCATAACTCAAGTACGCTTTATCGGATTTTCATGAAACTTGCTGTACGCATTTATATACGTTCATGGGAAGAACCCTATTGATACTGAACCAAATCGGTTCACCGGTACCGGAGTAATGCCCAATTTAGTGCCTATTTTAATAGATTATATTAGAAAGGCGCCGTAACTCAAATACGCTTTATCAGATTTTCATGAAACTTGGTATACGCATTTAGGACGTCCAAGAGAAGTAACCTATTGAATTTTGACCTAATTGGTTGACCGGTACCGGGGTAAAACCTAATTTATTGTCTATTTTAAAGATGTGATAACTCAAATACGCTTTATCGGATTTTTATGAAATATGGTATACGCATTTATAATGTCCATGGAAAGTTGTCCATTGATATTCGACCAAATCTGTTATCCGGTACCGGAATAATGCCTAATTTAGTGCCTTTTATGGTAATATATCAGAAAGTCGCGATAACTCAAACATGCTTTATCAGATTTTCATGAAACTTTGTACACCAATTTATAATGTAGGCCTACATGGAAATACATCTATTGATATTGGACCAAATCGGTTTGACCGGTACCGGAGTAAAACCCAATTTAAGGTCTATTTTAAAGACGCGGTAACTCAAATACGCTTTATCGGATTTTCATGAAACTTAATATACGCATTTATAAAGTCCATGGGAAGACGTCTATTGATATCGGATAAAATCGGTTCACCGGTATCGGAGTAATGAATTTAACAAATGCAAACCTGTTATCCTGACAGCATATCGATTTACATACTTCATATACGGCTTTGGAATAGTTAGCCATGACACATTGCTTCGCATTTAAGTTGAGGCATGCTGTAATGATAACGAAGTAAATTGGAAGATTTAATTATCAAACTATTCAGTGTTTATTGCGTTCATCAAGTTGAATACTGTTATATAAAGAAGATATAAACTCTGAAATAATTAGGTCTACATACATTAAGTGGAGTTCTTCGCCACTGAATTTTGTGAAATGTTGACATAATTATTTTAAGAATGTCTTATATCAGTGTATACGAGTTTGAATTAAGGTTAAGTATCAAACTTTAGACCTTTGTTCTTCCGTAAGTCCTGCTTAATGAATCGATCTGCAGTTTGCCCGGAAATCGATAATAAAAATAACTTATTCTCTGCAAATCATAATTCCAATTAACTTTTTACTCATTAAACAAAAGCATGATGGCACTTTGTTACATCAGTTTACCTGATTTTTTCCTGTTTAAATTGATAGCTTTTCACGTCTAGGACTCCCACTTAAAGTTTCTCAGATTTCTGTAAAATGTTCCTCCTGGAACAAATGACTTGAAAGGTGGCTAATGATGTTAGTGTTTGCGGAAACATTTTCTTACTTTTTGTAATTATAATATAGTTAATTTCATTTTTCTGTAGAAATCAAGTTAAATTATACTTACGAAAATCAATTAGGACTTTCACCACATATGTGTTATTCATTAGTTAGTTTGTGTAATTTTTATATAATAAGTACCCAATAAAAATGTTAATGTTAATTATACTTTCGATAGGAATATGTTCTTTACTTTCCAGCTGCTGATCTCCCTGAGATTAGTAAATACATATATGGCCCTCAATCCCATCGCAGTTGGACACCCCTGGTAGAAACTTTATAGTAGAGTTATGACAGAAAAGTCAGTCTTAATATTTCTCTTTCAAGAGTGTCTTGAAATCTGTGTTCCACCTAAGAAATATTTTCATTTGTAATGTATTTTGTTAGCGATACTGATATTGTTGTTATTATTATTATTGTTGTTTTTATTACCAACATTGTTGAAAGTATCATTAAGTTATTATTATACTAATATTAAAATACATTTGGCTTGACGTTTTCTTTCAATTTATTTATGACATAATAAAAGAAACACAATAACCTTCAAACAAATAGTCTACCTATTCACGTCAGAATCTCTCGTCACTGACCACATTTGAACCATAGTTCCGGGGTGTTCATCATATCATTTCATCAAAATTATTTAAACCCAAAATACAGCTATAATTCTACTCTGGCAAACTGGTATCGCCGCCGAAACATTAATTCTATTTCTAGCCTTAGCTTACGTATTGTGCCGAAATAAGAAAAGGTACCGATTGTGGGACTTTATTATGATTTGATTTATGTTAACCAATAAATAGTAAGCGAGCTGGAGTTAAAGGCAGATTCAGTGATGATATCACAGGGATTATATATAAGTTTTGTGATTCCGAATCTATGGACATATTGCAGAACACCACTAACTTCAATTGAAGAGTGGCACAAAGTCATATGACTCGAGAATTTCAAAACGCTACGATGTAACATTCTAATTAACTATTTATTAAGAGCGTTAATTATATATAGCAAAGTAAAATGCTCTCTGCCAGATTACTTTCCTCAAAAGACTGAGCATGACCATAATTTATTTTAATGTAAATTTATTTATTCCAGAACATAGCTGCCTTCATTAGAAGTAAACCGAATCAATTACATGACTAAAAGTTCACTTACCATTAACTTGATTAAATTCCCATTCAGCAAAGATGTAGAAGAAAAATCTTAGACCAAAATATCTCCGGGAGGCCTTATAAACCGTTGACCTCATATCAACGATTTACGGCACGTTAAAGAACTGCAAGCCGAAATCGTAGTTTCTGTACAAAATTCAACATACTTTTCACATTGTTCTTGTGCCGTAACAAAGGGCCTACCATCTGTCAGTCTGCCCTCTATAGGAAAATAATCCATCTTCGTTAATGAAACCTTCCCGAGAGACCCCAATCATCTGGTAACGGAGTAGGAGTTGACTCAAATACAGTTGTGATCACTGTCTTGGATATTCACGATGAGTGTCTATGTGGATAATGAAAAAATTGTTATAAGTTCTAAGCTTAATTCATTTGTGTTTAACAAGTCAGTATAAAGTAAATTTCATAAACAGTTCGTTTAATATATTACACTTTTCCTGAATCGGATACATTAACACTTAGATAACAAAAATATGTTATGACAGAAAAGTCAGTCTTAATATTTCTCTTTCAAGAGTGTCTTGAAATCTGTGTTCCACCTAAGAAATAAATAAAGCGTAGGCCTATAGCACATAGTTATGACATTTAAGTATATATTGGAAAGTTGTAAAATATTAAAAACTTTAAATTATTTATTATTTAAATTTATTCATTTATTTATTATATTTAATAATTAAAAATTATACTTTTAGATGGCATAGGTCTACTGGTGAGAAAGCTACTGTTTGTGGCCGGGAGTGTAGTTAACAGTAACATATTTAAACTTTTGTTATAAAAAATATTTTAAAATTTCTATATGAAAAAACATTTTAATATTTTGTTTGATATGGAGTATATAATATTTTGTAATTATTTTCTTTCTTCTCTTTTAAATGATTTATTGCTTAGTGTTGATAATTTTGGGTCGTGTTTAACGAAGCTATTATAGAGTCTTGGGGCAGAAATACAGACACTGACTTGTTTTAGTATTACATTTAGCTACAGAAATTGTGCGTCATCGTGCAGCAAAACCATGGCCGTTGGTTTCGTATTTTTCTAATTTTTTTGAAAAGTTGTAATAAGGTGTATTCCTAAATTTGTTTCACTTTCGTATATTAAACACATACTACCATAGAATTATAAATAATATAGACTAGATATAGGACTAATATTATTTTTTCCTGAATTTACAAAAACTATAAAGTGGTCATCCGAATAGACCTATCTCAAACTTGAAGCTGTCTTGCCCTCACAGAAGGATGCGGCAACGTGAAGCTTGCATTGTTTTGTGTTTGAACTGCCTTAAGAATATCTGGTAGTGGGGGGAGAAGGCAACATTGATTTATGGTTTTTGAAGATTACAAGGTGTTATAATGGCTAGGTATTTTCAGTGTTTACTTGGTCATCATAGCTTTCTTTATAATTAAGGACACTGATGCCGGTTCCTCGTCGTCATTGGTCCGTTCTGAGTCTTCTTGGCTGGGTAGGACGCCGAGGCTGTATCACCTCGGTTGATGTACTTAATCTTTTGAAGAATTTTCTACTCACTTGCCTGTTAAGTAAAATTAATTCGAATGTTTTTATTTTGATGTCTGACGTTCTTATCTACTGTATCGCCTGTTAGACCTAATGTACCCTAAGAATTCTAATGTAAAATTTTCTAAAACTTCAAGTTGTATTGAACGCCAAAGAAATAGACGTAAACAGACGTTGAGTAACATTCTAAATAAATAGCCCAATAGATGTGAATTTTAAAATCGATTATTTTTACCACCTTATCACCAAAAATGAAGGCCGTAATATCAAGGTTAGTTTCCGTTATGAAATCAAAATGTTCAGAGAGGAGAAATTTTAAGTAATTGATTACAATTTCTTAAGACCGAGGCTTAACTGTTTGTATAACTTTTTTCATCATAGGTAATAACACGAGAAGTGAGGATGTTATCAAAAAATCCAGGAGCAACGAAGTGAATTAATATTAAAAGAATCCGGACATAGAGTTACATTTATTGTGACTATTTAGTAAATACTCACAGAACTAAGCAAGTAATGAAAAATTATTCATCATTTATAGAACATTTAAAATGCTTCACAACACATAAATTATACATTGTTTTCATATGTCCTTTTGCTTCTATGCAGCATACACGTACCCAGTCGACGGATCTGAATTAAAGTACCCAAAACCATGAGACCTCACATCCTTAAAAAATTCTATGATTCTCCAATAGGAACTCATCAGAGGCAGTTACGTAATTCTAAATTGCTTAGAAAAAGTTTATACTGAACAGGAATGAAAAAGTAGTGTTCAAAATGTCTTTCTTGTTATGTACATAAGTAGCATTGTCTGCGGCATACCAGGTCGACGCTGGCGTCGCGATGCCCCAACGCCATATTAAACTAACTTCAGTTATTCTCTCTGAACCATCTTGGCTTTCATATGACACGAACTCCATCCCTCTATCATCCCCCTATCCAAAATTATGCCCGAAATAAGAATAGGTCGTTAAAACAGAGACCTGCAATACCATCCTTGAAACAATGCATCTGAAACCAATAAATAATATATTTTTTAATAAATAAATGTTATATAGAGAGCTAGGCCCATTTGAACTAATTTTCACCCCCACTAGATGGGTAGTTTTTTTTAAGAAATAAAAATAAAGATACTTTTTAAAATCTAGTATTATAATGGTTAGGTGAAATAATTAAGACCTTATGATCACCCGTAACAAGAGGGCAGTTTTCACCCCACAACCAATCTAACCCACTAAAAATTACATTTACATTTAAAAAATCCTATTGAGTGATATCAACTATCTGACATGATTACACCCCCAAAGGGGTTAATTTTATGAAGGGGTGGCTTTTCAAGATCACCCAAGTTTTAGCTCAAATGGACAAGTTAAGTCAATATAAATCATCTAGAGTGTGTTTTTGACACCCACAATCAATCTAACCCATTAAAAATTTATTTTTCGACAATAAAACATCGTACTGAGTGATATCAACTATCCGACATAATTTACACCCCCAAAGGGGTTAATTTTATGAAAGGGTAGCTTTTTAAGGTCACACAAGTTTATCCACAAATGGACAAGATAACCATTATAATAATAATCTAGAGGGTGTTTTTCCCCCCACTACCAATCTAACGCATTGAAAATTGCTTTTCAACATTAAATAATCCTATTGACGAACTCAAGTATCTAAAAACAATTGACACCTCAAAAGGGTTGATTTTTATGTAAGGGTAGTTTTTCAAGTTCACAAACGTTTTTACAGAACTGGACAGATTAAGCCATTACAAATCATTCAGAAGGCAATTTTCAACCAAATACTAATAGCTCTCCCCAGAATAATCAATACGGTTAATTTAAGACTATCACTGAGTTAATCCATTCCAAAGAAAGAAATATTCATAATAAATTTTCACCCGAACAACTACTAGCCCTCCCCAGAGTAATCAATATGATTAATCTTTATAATCAGTTAATGAACCCATTCCAAAGAAGGAAATATTAGTATAGTAAGCTCTCAAAATATTTACCATCACGCCAAGTAGTTGTCAGCTTGAAAGTCCTAAAAATATTTAATTTATGACAATGAAATACAGGGATAGAGGAGACTACACGTCATAGTCCAGAAAGACGAACTCTGATTGGTAGTCCCCTCATCTCATTGGAGAGTTATATTTTATTTTATGAATATGCTATGTGAATTGACATATTATTGTGAAGTAATGCATATCTGTTCACTTATTATATTCTAGGATGAGAGAAAAACTCTGAAAGGCTTAAGATTTCAAACAAAATGACTGTAAATTATAAAAGAAATAGGAAAAAATCATCATAACAAAGGGTACGTTGGATTGATAAAACCTCAGGATGGGCTGATATCCACAACTCATAGTTGAACATATCCAGTGGACAGAGGAAATGAAGTCGTTTATACATTTAAAATGTGAATACATATATATAGGATGTTTAAAACAGATAAGGGGCGGTCTGTTCGAACAATAATTTTGCCTAAAATTGTTAATTTTTCTACAGGACCATATGGGTGTACGATTTCACAAAAAAGTCTATAAATTTAGGTTTATATACAGATAATATAATAGGCTTTGAATACAGTATAGGGAAGGATAGTTTATATATTGAGGTTGCCTGGGATTTTCTGTTGGTTCTATAGAGTCTGTGTGTAAAACCTGTTAAAAATTAATCAAATAATTTAGATTTGTAAAGAGATAACATAATATGGGTAGATAGGGAGGATTGTTTTAATAATAAAGTTCCCTAGAATTTTCTTTCGGTTCTAAAAGACTGTGAAACTCGGTCAAAGGATATAGATTTGTATAGAGACTGTGGAGGGATTGAAAATAACTTGTTTCTTAGAATTTTCCAATTTTTACGGGATCTGTGTCTAAGATCTGTCAAAACTGTACATTTTTTAGAGATTACATAGGACTAATAAGGGCTGAAAATAAATAAGGGGTGGTTTGTTCCAGTATGACTGTTGCTTACAACTTTGTCCTGGTTCTAAAGCTCTGTGTGTGCAGTTTGGCAAAAATCGGTCAATGAATGTAGAGTTCTATAGATATCATATAATGTGGTTGAATATAAGTCAGGGGTGGTTTGTTCGAATATTATTGTGAACTACAACTTTCTCCTGGTTCTACAGGCTCTGTGTGTAAAATTTGGAGTACAACGGTCAGAGTAAGTACATTTTAATAGGGAAAACATTGGGACAGGGTTTGATACCAAGGAAGGGGATGGTTTCGTTTAATTTTAATTTACAGAGTTTTTCTTGTAGAAGAGTTTGGTAAAGCGCAAAGTTTGTTAAAAATCAATTAAAACATAAATATATGTTTAGAGAACCCCCCCCCCGATATATCCACTTTCTATATAGTTTTAATTAACAATAACAATATTAATAACAATAATGAATGCAATATTGATGTGCATTCGTGTTAAGTTGATAACGAAATTACTATACCCCACCCCTATTTATCTACGGCGACAATCGTCTTATCTTGTAGAAAAAGTAAAAAAGGAGCTACCCACACTTAGCGACTACATAACTAATCGTAATATTGCAAGCTTATTTTGAACTGCATGGGTTGGGTTTAACTGCATGGGTATAAAGAAACCTGCCTGAATGCGATGCTTGCCTGCCGTCCAAGCGGACATGGGCAAGCTGAAAGCGAGTTTTGTACACCTCTGGTTACTACTATTTTACATTAAGGAAATTTAATTTTTCGCAAATTTCTTGGAAAGAGCTGTAGCGATTACTTCTTAAATTTGTACATTCGTCGATTATATCTAAAAACAAAAATCTTTATTTGATTTTTAAGAATTATCTTGTGGTTAGTTATAAACCATCCATCGTTTGCCCTAACTCACGTCGTAGGTTTTGCGTATCGAACAATCCATCTTTGAATAAGGATGAAACAACTGGATATGCACTCTTTGCAATGTGATCTGTTATCCTATATCAGAATTTGAAGTGAGAAAGTCGTATTCCCCAAGCTCAGGACAAAGAAAGTTATGGGAATGTAACAATTCCGTTTTTGTTTTGTTTACGCAGGAAACAGAAACTTTAGCAGGCATAAACTAGAGAACTTTAATGGTATTATTTTATTATAACAAAACTTTTTTCAGTTAAACAGTGATTCGAAGTCTGCTTTACTTGCTATAAATGACAAATACAATCTACACCCAATCGCACACGAAGTGCGCAGATTGATAGGAAAATTCCCTGGTCATGTCTGTCTTTCCTGGATTCGTGGACACTCAGGAATTGCAGGAAATGAGAGAGCGGATGAGCTGGCCAAAACAGCTGCAAATTCCAACCTCCTTCCCACCTATTCTGCTTGTCCCATTTCTTACATAAAGAAGACAATCAGAAGAAATATCTTAGAAGAATGGGATACTCTGTGGCAGAATAGCTCAAATGGTTCTACAACAAGAGATCTATTTTTTCCTACAGTGGGCGATAGGTTGAAGTGCAAAAAACTCATCCCGAATTTTGTTCTGACGCAGTTTCTGACTGGGCATGGAAAATTCATGCAATATCTTCACCGATTTCGGATCTCAAACACTGCCACCTGCAAGTGCGGTCAGCAAGATGAAACAGTTGAACATATATTGTATACATGTTCACGTTATGAACTGGAGAGGATTGAACTTCTTTTGTGTCTGAACAGAATAGACTTAGAGTATGTCAGTCCCATTGGACACGTCCTTGCTGACAAAAACGGACACAAACTTTTTCAATCGTTTGTAAATAGAATATTTTCGAAGCTTTAACTCTCACACTTTTATTCAGTCATTGGGGTATTTACTTACCTTACTTAATGTATTGCTCAGTTAATTTATTTTATCTTGCTTAGTTAAGCTATTTATTCCAACAATATCTTATCTATAATTTAAGGTTATGTTTATATAAAAACGAATTCACACAATTAACTTTAACTTAAGACTTACCATATCGTAAGACATAAGAAACTGTAGGACTATTGTAGACATTACGCCTGGTAAGAACTGTACAGTATTGTAAATAGTGTATATTAGACATTCAGATTCCAATACCAGGATAACCTATTGTAAATAACATTTGTGACATCTCCAACCCTAATGTACCTTCGGGTGAAATAGGGTTTTGTGTAATGTGGATATTCAATAATAATAATAATAATAAAGTGTTACGTTGTCATTAGAAAAATGTTCCTATCACTAAAAGCAGAGGAACCAGCAGTCGAATTAGATGTTGAGAGGAAATAGCATAGATCTAATAATTCCCAGATGATCATAGACATTCTCAACATATTTTTCAGTGCCGTATAAATACTCTTTGACAAACGTAGAAATCCGGAATTTTTAATTCTTTTATCGAAGAATTTAAAGTAATAAATACATGATTATGGTTGTATTGCAAATTCATTTAAGTTATGGGGCTTTAAATAACTGCGCAAACATGATAAGGTTTCATAATAAATTGTTCATTGGAATGCAACAACTTGCTAGAGCGATTACAGTGCTGAAGGCTATGTTTGAATACATGTGTATATAAGTTCATTAGAATATGAAGCTGTAAAATTGATTTTATCTTGTATATGTAACAAATAAGTAGCGTGTTTATTTACGAAAGTTCCGATATGTAATTTGTGTTTAAGAACATTACTTTAATAACTTATCAGACTTCTGCAAGAGGATCGAGGTGCTTACGTAATGCCTGTAGTATGGGATAGAAGATGCAGCTGATTTGGAAGCATTCCTAGTTCTGGAGTGTATAAACACCTGAATCGTGACCTCATGTAAAATCCTAAGATCCAAAGATCGGCACAAGAGGCACGTCGCTTTATGAGCTCCAGCACTAATATTCTCTGCTAATCTTTTTATAGAATTTTCAAAATTTATTCCTTTATCAAAAAGCTCATTAATAGTATCTAACTATTTACACTGTGTAACGTGTAATAGTAAGTTTGATTTATATTTTTTATTTTATGTCAGAGTTAAAATAATCTCAATCTTTAATCCCTCTTTGGACAAATAATTTAAGGGATGATTACAATTAATATTAAACACACACTGTAAAAAAAAATATATATATAAGCTTATATATTTGTGGGAGAAGATAGATTTTGAATATGGCAAAATAACATGAATATTGAAAAGCGAGAAAATCGACAATTAAGTTTGCATGCACTGGCAGCTGGAAGAAACTCCGAGGTCTAAAAAATGTCTCATTAGTTAAATACGCAAAAACGGCATAAAATTTTGCTCAGTCATACTTGAGGGTATGCTTGATTTCTTGTCACTAAAATCCATTTTTGTTGTTGTCCAAAATGACTAAATCAACATTCCTGTCAAACCATAAGATTAAAGATCTCTTTAAGGTTAATCCACAAGAATGTTCCGCTGAACTGCTGAATTCATTTGGAGCCGCAGTAAGTAACAGTAACTGCAAAATGGCACTAACATACGAATGTGAATAACAACCTACGTCCTGCTGACTTATGTGTCTACACTTAATGTAGGCCTATAGAACAACGAACACATATTCACTCGAGATACGAACAATGAACTTCTATTTCTGAAGTCCAACCGGTACCAAGACTAATGAACAGCAATAATGAGTGCCATTTTAGTTAATGTTCTATTGGATGCTCAGTCCTATATATATGCAATTCCATTGTTCAGCTTTCTTGATTTGATTAGCATTCCTGACGTGTAGCTCGAGTAGAAATTTCTCTGTCGCTGAAATTTATCGTACTTATTACTGCTCTGCCCGTACCATAGCTACTATATGCAGAGGAAGTTTTGTCTTCAACGCCACAGTCGAAATTGAGGTCCTCTGATTCCAAAAATACTATTTTCAGAAACATGTCCATGAGTGTGTACCTGTGAACAGCCTAGCTCCAGAAGGAAAATCGCATGAAAACAAGAGGATGTAACGTGGAGATTGACGACTACTTTCTCTTATTTTTAAGAGGATTTTACATGAGGAAAAATCTGTTTCTCGCATTTTTTCGGAAACGGCTCAAATGAGTTTTATTTTTAATTTTTTTTAATTTTTATTTATTATTTTATAGATGGGGTACATATACTAAGAGCTGTATCTTTTATTTGAAACTTTTTAATTCTCCCAAGGGTAGTTATAATCCACCCGTTTGAAAACGCGCTCTCTGCAATATGGCTTCTTGTTCTATGTCAGAATGTGAAGTGAGAAAAATATATAGGCCATGCTTAAAGTAAAGATAGTTACGAGAGTGTATTCATCAGATTTTATTTGGGGGATGCGATGACATTTTCTTCAGTTTTAAAAACAATTTACATGAAGATAATGCCATACATAATATATTACACTAAGAGACTAACTTTTATTTGAGCAGAGGAAGATATGTCAGTTTCACATCAGATTTTCTTTCTATTAGGTTTACCTTCCTTTCCAGCTGTATCATCCGACAAGACGCTTAATTTCGCAGAATAGAATACTGTATTTCAGATTCTTCACTAGATACCGTCTGGCTAGATGACTTTGCTTTTTAACAATAAATAAATATCAGAGGTTAAATATTCTAAATCTCAGGGTTACTACTTTGAGCGATGGTACTTACTATTTCTTGTTGCGCTGAATCCTCTAATGAGTGAAGGCGTTCAGTTAAAATTACGCCAGCGAAGAGCAATGAACATTTATCTCAGGTTATGTAGCACATATGTTCATGCACCAATTATAGTTCAATAGGTATCAATAATTAATGATGAATTTCTTTCTTTAATTTACAATTAATTACTTCCAGATCTTTTGTGTGACATATAAATTATAATTTAATTGAGTAATTGTAAATTCAGGGTGATGAGAAGGGAAAATACGTAATTTCGTACCTTCATATTTATGTAGTCTCTTCCAATATTCACACGACTTTAATATAAACTATCTTATAATCTTCGTAGTACTTTCAGTATAGTCGTTCATTAAGTAGGCCTGGAGCTCAGAAGATTTGCTCCTTTTTCGTATGGAGACTCGCCGAAGAATTATTTTGGACTACTTCTTGAGTACGTCTTGTCCGTTTAATGCCCCGATGCAGAATGAATAATTAAATTAACGGTTTTACTTTTTCTCCAATCGGTTGATCCCGAGTGGAGATGGTAGAGTTACATTCGGGGTCCACATTGCTAGTCAAACATTTTAAATTAGCTTGGTTGAATCCGTCAACCGACTCTTCGGTGATTTCCCGACAAATTCCGCTATTGAAGGAAATAATGCAATCCTTCATCTCTGCATATCTTGCGTCATGTTGCGAAATACTACTGTTCGTACTTACATCATTTTTAAATATTAATAATTCCTTCGATTTTAATAGGCCTATTACCAATATTATTCTATATAACTTCACTAGTCCTATATTAATTTCAACATCATATTTCGTTTCTGTTGCAGTAGCTCGACTTGTCTTCTTCACTATAGTACGCAAAATAATAGTCGGGGAACATTTTACTTGGAACATAAATATCTACTTTTGTCTTCTTACGGCTCGAGGCGATACGGCCAATAGTGATGAGTGGAGTCTACCCACACGAATTCTGTGTTTAAAATAAATGTTAAGAAGGGTTTATGTAATTCTAAATATCATATATAATTTCTTAAAATCCGTTAGCGTGAGATGTAAAGTGGACATTTTTATGTAATATAGCTAAAATTGTGTTTCGGTTTCTGTAATAAATAGGCTACTATACAAACACGACTATGGATAAATAATATAGAACGCTTCCCAAATAGCTTCAAACCGAATGCCGTACGTTTTTCAAGGTCAGATGAACATTCAAACTAGGATAAGGATTAATATGAAAGATCAGAAGAGGCTGATCGCACACAGGATTACACCGCACTTTATACTGACGAGGCACCGAATGATATCCACATCTCATCCCCTCCATGTAGGGATCTGTGCAAAAGCCCGGCAGTTGTTTGAGTGCTAAGGGACTGTCCTCATTCCTTTTCTTTCTCTTTCTATAAACTAAAACATTGCGATCAGTGACGCAATCCATCGTCATTACAATGCTATGGATTTAGCTCTCGCTTATTAGTCTACTCTAATACCTCTGTAGTAGAGGAAAACGCAATTTTTCATCTTTGGAACCATTGGATATTGCAGTTGTTGTTATAGGCAGACAAATTAACATTTGAAACCCTGGATATAAATAAAAGCTACTGGAGATGTGCCAAGCTGGTCGGTGTTTCTCACGCATGTTTTCTGGCGAGACGTCAGCTATAAATCGAGCATCTCGTTCACATTTTAATGTTATAATTAATGAGAAATAGACTTCAGGTCTATAGCTTCATAAAGCAATTAAAGCCTGTCAGTAGCGCAGTAACATAATTATTGCAAGAAACAAGAAGAAATTGCATATCATCAATATCAGAATGCTCTTCATATAATCATTATTGAAATTTAACGAAGTGAAATACCTGCATACTTCATATATTTCATTTTTGGCATTTTGTTTGTCACTTTTTCAGACGTATTGCTTTAAACGCACCGTGATTCATAAAGCATGTAGGAATTACACTAATTTATTGCAAGTACACTTAATTAAGCATATACAGAACGCACTATGGAATCAGTAACTAACCACTAAGGGGGATATGAAATAATATCGTTCCAAGAAAAACGCAAATAAATGTTTGTAATACTTTTTAATAGCATCTGCAGTTAAACATAACATGAAACAGATAATGAAATAATAAATGCTTTGACAATATAAGGTGTAAACTACTTTTGTGGCACGTAGGCCTACATTCTTTCAACTATTTTACCTATTTTAAATAGTACTTCAAATGTCCTTTTTTTAAAGAACGCAAAATATTCTTCTCGATTTGTAAAAGCAAAGAGTAAAATCAATCATTATTATTGTTGTCACGACGCAAATAGCGACGTGCATAATCAACGATGGGAGACCATTCCTAAACAAAGGAAGGGTTGGGGGACCGCAACTAATCGATATTGAACATTTTCATGATTATCGATACTGCCCTGAATTTATTTGAATTACAGAAAAGGAGAGGTGCGCATGCGTCGACGGTCAATCGACGAGAGAGACGTGTGGAACCTGAAAGACGGTTAGTAGTACGTGCCTGACCACGAGAGAGAGAAGTTGAAAAGGCAGAAGGGAGAAGACGAGATTGGGATGTGTGACAGCGGTAGAGGCGTTCTGGCATAATGGTGTGTCAGACTTTCATCTAAGGAAATTCTGGTTGTGAACTTCCTTGACACGGCTATATGGAGATAGTCATTAATCAGAAGAATACACCAAGTCGGCCAGTACGAGACACCGCTACAGCGAACATCAGCTGTGAGAGTGAGTCGTGACTGCTCGCTCTGAATAAGAGCAGATATGGACATCAGGAAGTAATGGAAGACAACTCAGGATCGGAGGATAAGTTGGACATCACTGGTTGAGTATAATCGTCTAGACTTTTTCTTATTGTTTGGGGAGTGAGAAAATTGAGATATTCCTTTTTTTGTAAGGATGGTTTCTAAGTAATGTGTGGCGATTAGACGCCGTATCGTATGATAAAAGAATAGAATAGGAACATAGAAGTGAGAATTCTAGAAGTAAAGTGATGAAATCCAGTAATCCAACTATTTTCTATTTCTGGTCTAAGTTAATTATGAAAGAGCAGTCAAGAGCCTAACCGCTGAATGCCAAAGATAGATCTCTTCACTTTGGGGTTTTATGGGTGATTGTCCCACGAATGAATACATAGCTAGGGGCAGTTGGTGATGCTCATATAAACTTTGTTATTTTTGAGACAGGACGCGAGGGGAGTAAGGAAGAAAGGTAATTAAGGGGCATGCTTAGTACTTCTTACGAGGGCCCCTCCCACTTGGGTTTCTTTCAGGTGACGGGTGACTATCTATAAATAGATTTCATGCTGGCCTGTAGTGTTAAGTTATGTTTTTTATAGAGATTTATCTACAAGCGAAGGTGTATGGAATATGGTAGAGGGGGATAAGAAGTGGAAAGATTGAAGGGCAAAAGAAGGCCTACGAGTGGTAGTGCATTAGGTGTGTACCATTGGAAAATTTACATGTTAGGGTAGAAGTAGAAGTCACTACAGGGGTTATAGAGAAGCTTACTAATCTGGGCGTGAATTAGTTTCAGTTAGAATTCTAGGGAATTTAGAGACAAAAGAAGATTGGGTGCCCATGCTGAAGAGTAGTAACTTAAGAAGTAGGAAAACTAGAATAACCACCAAGTGAATTAAATCAATGGTATAAGCTAAGGGAACTCTACTTAAAGAAAAAAAGGGGTATAATATATATATTGAACTATCCTGAAGTTGCAAATGTAAATGACTACACAAGTCAGTAGTAAATTAGAAGAATAATACAAGACGTTCTAGTAGATACCTGGAAACAAAAAAAAAGAAAGAAGGTTAAAGTAATTAATTAGGGATTTGTTATTGTTGAACAGAGAACGTACTTATATAGTTAAACTGGGTATACTAACCTTGAATAATTAAATACTATCCTACTAATAAAAATGTTGAATGGTTAATGTTGGGTAAATGTAATTTATTGTATGTAAGATTGTTATTGTTGAAAAAAAAAGAAAAAAAAATAATATATTAAATAAATTATGGTTATTGTTATGCAAAGTAAATTAACGTGAAGTTCAGATTTTTGACCCTTATCCTTGTAATGGTTCGAGAGTCGCTGATTTTTGGGCTAAGTTATATACTTTGGTAGTGAGCACTGAAAAAGGAGAAGAAGAAGAAATAGAGAGAAGCAGAGTAATAAACGAAAGGTAAATCCGAACCCAATTCCCGTCTCCACTGTTAATTTAAAAGCTAGTCGAGAGGCATGTAGATACATAGCCTGTGTATCTATAATTTAATTTGTGACTGGGCTGATACATAACAAAAAGAAAAGAGGAAGCGTATTGATGATGGCGCCCGTTAATATAAATTTTCATCAATATTATCAAGACTGGGTAAATTGTTAAAAGAAAGAGAAAGTAGACTGAGAGTAGGAAATTTGCAATCACCCGGTGACAGAGGTAGTTGTACTGAACGTTGGAATGTGGACTATGCAGGCAGTGTTATGATGACACGACAGGTGCATGAGTGACCTTGTTTTGTAGGAGTTCAGTAAACTTATATACTACGATTGAGAATAATCACATATTAGTCGTCACAGATTTTGGCGAAGAATTTTGGCGAAGATTTAATCCAAGAAGTTAGGGAACTTTATAACATAAAATAAGAAAAGCCCATCACATTGTTATGAACATTGTGATAAAAGTATACAATAATGAATGTGGAATGAAACTAGGACAAACCGTATTTAAATGAAATTCTACTAATTTACTCCATAACATATTCCGGTGACAGGAAGACGTAAGGACCTTGAATCGGCCTATGTTCTTTCTTCGCGATTTATGGGAATAAATTCCTTCTCTGCCTTATTAGAAGGATAAGTAGATTGCAATTAAGGTGTTGGAGCATAGTAAAGTGCCATCCTTTGTGTACTTGAATGGACGTACTTTTGAATCTGTCAGAAACGTATGAATAATGACATTCAGTGCTGTCACGACAAAACAAAAAATTCATAGATTGTAGATGGGAATATCTAAATTGTTCTCCGGACCAAGGGTCCATTAACCGATAGGCTTATAGTGAGACCTCAATCATGAGAAATATTACATTACATAAGACTTTATGCTTACATTAATTGTAAGGGATGTTGGCAGTATTCATATACGGCTTTGAAGTTGCAACACAGTTAGCTTTGACAAATAACACTACTCACATATTCCTTCACATATGCTTATCAAACTTTAGACCCTTGTTTTTTTCCGTAAGCCCTGCTCAATGAATCGATCTGGAACTCAACTCGGATGTCGATTACAAAAGTAGTTTATTTTCTACATATCATAATTGCAATTATCACTGATTAAACAAAAGTATTCTGACACTTTGTTACATCAGTTTCCCTGATTTTATTTCGTTGTTCAAGTTAAAATGAGTACTACACGAATACTGTTATATACAGAAGGTATATTACTGTGAAATAGGCCTAATGAGGCCTACGTGCATTAAGCGGAGTTCTCTGCCAGTGCATTTTGTGAAATGTTAACATAATTTAAGAATTTATTATATCAGTATAGGCCTATACGAGTCTGAATTAAGGTTAAGCTCAAACTTCAGACCTTTGTTCTTCCGCAAGTCCTGCTTAATGAAGCAACTGGAGCTTAACTCGGAAATCGATTAAAAATAACTTATATTCTGCCATTATCACTGATTAAACAAAAGCATTCTGGCGCTTTGTTATATCATAATACCTGATTTATTCACAATTGTGAAGCTCTTAGAAGGCTAAGATTCTAATTTGGAACTTCGGAACTCCAGAAGGTACCAACATCTAACAGGATTGTGAGGCAGCTTGTTAGCCTGGTTAAAGGTACCAGTTCACTTAACTGACACGAACCTAAGAAGTATGAGGCAGGCGCAATGGACAAATTTGTTCGAAGTGTTTGGGACAATGAGACCGCCTCAGACTAATCATAATCATATCATACCTCAAGTATGGCAGCGTATGGAATATTCAAAGGAAAATATAAAAGAAATGGTCAAAGAATTCACCTAAAACTAGCTATTAATCAACCTCTGGGGTGTGGTATATAACCGATCGTAGCTCTCCTTAATATTTGCCACTAAGTTGGGAGCCGTTTATGACCGTACTTCAATTAGGCCACTAAGTTGGGTAGCTATTTATCACCGTTCGTCGTTTTGGGAAGCTATTTATAACTGTAAGTGGGGTTTTAGATGTTTAGTAGTTCTTGAGTTCGGAATAAAATAAGGGGTGCCGGGCGTAGTACTCAGGGGTAGTTGTAAGCTAGAGAACTCTTATCTAGGGAAGTGGCTAGAGAAGATCAAGATAACAGTCAAGGGGCGGTGTCAGGAATTATGGTAACTAAAAGTTGATGTGTTCTTTTCAAATTGATATATATTTTCCAAAGTTTAGTATTTTCGGCAATGATGAATTAATCGATTTGGTTCAATTAGATGATGTAAGTTCTGATATTTAGTAGTATTTAGTACGTCGTAATAGTTCGTAAGTAACACTTTGTAACTTGCTAAATTGTAATAATAATTAATTCACTTGTACGCGCTGTTGAAAACTTCTATTTACTTTCACATTTACTCTCTCGTAGTTTCTATTTATATCGCGCGGATAATAATGTTCAATCTTACGTTCACAATTAATGTTTCGTAATAATAAAATCAATGTCTTTGTCAAATAATATAAATTACGCGCTTCGACGCTGCTAATGAATTCTATTTATATCGCGCGGATAATAATGTTCAAATATCAATATATTGCGAAGTTACTTTAGTTTAATAATATTTAACGTAGTCGTTTGTCTGAAGTGTGTCTTGAAGGTCTTTAGTCTAAGCTGTCGTATGATCAATAGATGACGAGATGTCCGTGCTTTCTGCTAATATCTTTGTAAGGGGTAGTGGGGGTAAGTAGTTCCAATTGGTTGTGTCAGTCTTTGAGTTTCCTCTGATTGGTGTAAGACAGTTTGTTCTGCTATCCCATTTAAAATATATTCCGTTTTTCTTCGTTAAAACAGGCAAGTTGCGTGGGTCATTAATTACTTGAGATGTCAAAATCTTCTCGGCTCCAGCCAGACTGCTCGAGCGGAAGTGGGCGGTGCTAGGTTTATGTTTTTATCAATAACTCTGATAACTGAAAGTTATCATAGTTCTGGTTATTTAATCCTGATGGGATATTTTATGGGGCTTCCAATGGTATTAATTTGTAGTTGGTGTGATAAAAATGAAAAGAGTTATGAATATTTTTATATTAAAATGATGGAAAGGGTTAATAAAAAGTTATGTGTAATATATCAAACTGTAGGGGATGTTATTGGCTATTGATGGGTGTAATTGGTTTCCTTGTCGCTTTTTCCTTAATGGAGTAATTAATGTTTGAAGTTAGGTGTTATGTGTGGAAGTATAAACAGTAGGGTGCGTATTGTCAGTCGTACAGGGGCTATATATGAGCTTGTCGTCTGAGCTGAGTACAAAGTACGGTTACAGGTACAGAGACTGAGAATGACATAGATGACTATTTTCATTCTTTAGCATTGTTCTCTTATTGTAATGTGTTCTTGTATAACTTAATATTATTTTTGTAACACAAACTTACTTTACTGTAAAAATAAATAATTTTAGATACAGAAAATGATTTGTATGAAAGAAATAGGCTACGATTGAAAAAAAAGCATAATAAAGAAATATCATCAAAAATATAAAGCATAATTATAAGAAAAGTAAAACATATTGTGGGTTGCTCTGATAATGAGTAATGGGTATACAATGGGTATGAGTAGGCAAATTATTATTATTATTATTATTATTATTATTAATATAAGCTGAGTTAATTCTCCTTTTAGCTACGAGCCCATATCAAGAGTTCGGGAACTGTGTCTACACATGGAACTATTGCTTGTCAATTGTTTCTATTGTAGGTGTATTTTTTGGCGTAAATTTTAACTGGTATTAATTTAAATGAATATGATACAGGATGAAAAGGTGAGGATGATTTATGTTATGTAAATATAAAGTTCAGCATTTGCCTTTTCGACTGGGGAAACCATGAAAAACCTATGACAAATTGGCCGGCCACGGGATTTGAGCCTGTGACCTCCCGAATGCGAGTCCAAGACGTTACCGTCTCGGCCACATCGGTCGGTTAAATTATTATTGTTAAGAGCTCTAACAAAAGTAACTGGTCAGGTTTTGATAATGGTCAAGGATCATTCGTTTGTGAACTTCTTAGGACAGTTTAAGAGTATAAAAAATGCAGTTCAGTTCATCACATTAGAAATGTCTGCGGTCTCCACGTGGCGCAGGAGATGCGTTGCTCTTCTCACTCAGCAGGTTCTGGTTCATATCTTGATTGGGACAAAGTTCCAAGGTGGGACTTTTTCCTCACTTAATGCTGAGAAACTTTACGGCCTTGTGGTCCCCGGATATCTTCTGGCCGTCTATACCATTGTCATCGCATCCGCGTCTTGTTCGGAATGAGTGTGTACGTGCGACTGACGTTTATCGTCCTATGAGTACTTGTTGTCTTGGAGGTAGATCCGTCATTGGGCTGATCACTAATCCGGATGGCCCTCCATGTTTTGTCTGGTCAGAAAAGTTTGTACAGTATGTGGTCCAAAGGTAATCCCTATCCCGACAGATTGAGGTTCTTTAAGGCCCTGGCGGCGTAGGCATCATAAACATCCCTACAACGGGAGAGGGTAAAATAAGATAGAGAGAGAGAGGGAGAGAGAGATTGTAGGGTGAGAAATATTTGAGGTAATGTCACTTCTCATATTTTTATTGCCAGTGTTTGTTTGAATTTAAACACGATGTAGAGATTTTATCTTAGGAACTTGGAACTTAATCATAGTTCTGGAATATCATAACAATAATACCGGCAACTTATTAATATTACTTCACTTGGGTGGACTTCTAAATAGCTTCGGTGGACAATTTGTACAAAACATAAATTAGGTGTCTTTCATTGTGAATATGCACTATCCCAACGAGTTGATTGATCGCGGTTCGAAGAAGATGTATTCAATCCGTGGTCGAGGACCGGATCTCTGTGTTATTTCTAAAATAAAGACCAGGCTATACTGTAGAAGTGCCGGATGGGAACTAAAGTCAGTTATATAACAGGCAACAATTCAAATAGTCTATATTTATTACTGTTACGTCAATATATTGCAACTGAAACAAAAGGCCACAAAGATTCTGTTTGTTCCAAGCAGGAATTTCTTGTGAAGCTAAAATTATATATTATAATAAAGCAAAAAGTACCAAAGGTCTCGATTATAATATTAATAGTAATAAGAACCGAAGGTCTCCAGGCCTATCTAAACCTGGCCTAATAAGAGGAAATGTTTGTCTATTGTCTGTCTGTGTGAGATGTCTAGCAAAATCTAGGCGACGCAGAGATCTGAAATTTTTAACACAAATGGACTAAAAAGTTTCCGAATTCACCTTAAAAGCTTTCTCTCACGAGTTATAAGCGAAAGAATGAATGAAAAAAAAAGTTATTTTTTCGCTATGCTAGCCCCAGCTTACTGTAATAAATTTTAATTGTGAAAATAATAAAACCAGGTAAACTGAAGTAACAAAGTGCCAGTATGCTTTTTAATCAGTGAAAATAGCAATTATGATAGCCCCATGCAGAAAATAAGTTATTTTTGTAATAGATCTCCGAAATAAACTCCAGATCGATTCATTAAGCAGGGCTTACGGAAGAACAAAGGTCTAAAGTTCGATACTTAACCTTAGTTCATATTGGTATACACAGACATAAATTCTTAAAATATGTCAACATTTTACAAAATCCATTGACAATAATATTATTGATGAAATAGGCCTACAGGCGAAAGACAAATATAAGGTGCACTTTAAGCTCCGCCCACTCGATATTCACATTTTGTTTCTCAGCGAAGCATGGTGACAAACTATCCTTTTATATTGTCGCCGACACTCCCGACCGTACCATGTATTAAAAATGCGAGAGTGCCCCTTGTACCAAATATTAAAACTGCGAGAATGCCCCTTGTACCAAATATTAAAAATTCGAGAGTGCCCCTTGTACCAATATTAAAAATGCGAGAGTAAGGGACTTGTACACACAGGTGTGCCTCGTACCCAACGGTTTGTCAGCCCTTTTATCCTCGAAAAATTCGCTAGATCATGGTATAAAAGAAAGTGCTTCACTGAGGGTGGGTTAGGGCGGGATGTCTCGTGCGACGATGCCCCTTATATTTGTTTTTTCCCGGCCTACAATTAGCTGACATGTTTGTTTCAAATTTAAAGCAGCCGTATAGGTTATGAATGAATTAAAGTCAATCTGAAATCAATCTGCCAGGAATTACATTAGCTATATTGCTCCACAGGAGCGAATAAGAAAAATACTCACATTAAAACATAATGCAGATATCGGTAGCCATTCATATCGATAGAAACACAATATTATATCAATATTCAATCGCTAGTAAGTGTTTTAAATGTTTTATTTACACACACATCGTCATGAAGAAAGCGGGCTAACAATAACGATATCTATAACGATTGACAATTTGTTACGTTATGTTTATTGTGTGCCATGAAATAATATTTTAGCGTCTAAATCCATTATAAAATTGCACCGAGTTAGACATTTAACTGGTAGAAGCATTATTGGATGAGAATGATATCTGTAATAACCTGTGGGAAAGACACCTCAATGAACATATTAAAACTTTGCCTAGATGCTCGAGGATTGGAAGCTGGATATCTAATTGTGTTGGGCCACCAGAAGTAGAAGATCGTAGGTATTTCTATTTTAGGCAGGACAAGAGGAGACGGCAAATTCGAGAAAGAAGAGTGAAGAACATTAAGAAATAAATACACGAGACATTTGTTAATAGAGTAGATATATTTTAGAATATATGTATATATAAATAAATAAATTTAAATATGACTCAGAATGCACTGTAGTTAAATTTCAACAGCATATATACAATTATAATTTCAAGCGGTAAAATATATTTATAAACACATGTATAGCCAATAAATCAGAAATATGATTATCAACTCACAATTTAGCATAAATAGCGAAACTTCATAGATTCCATTCTATTTCCATATACAAATATTTTATGTCAAGTTTACAAGTCAAGAACAAGTGCAGCTGAATAATTATAATGAAATACAAAAGAGGTAATGTTCTTAAAGAAGCATCTGGGTAGATAAAGTAAATTTAACTTAGGTAATTAAGCAATGAATCGAATTATACTGAAACTGTGAAATCAGCAAGATCAAGTATAGCCTATGCATGAAACTTTAGAAAATACTGGAAATACCTAAACAGTAACTGATTGCTAAGAACATGCTGTACATTATATTTAAAAGCAAATCAAAAGATTAAGTGAATTTATATCTGCACACAACTTATAATGTGAAGCTATCGGCAGGAAATCTAATTACTAAATTTATTTATCACCTATTTTATTTAAAGACAATTTCATATTAACCTCAGCTAAAAATATAAATAAGCGGTCTACAGTAAGATAACCACGAAACATGTCACCAAATTTTATACACTAGATTACGTTCATTTATAGGATACAAACTGTCTAATATCCACGGTAAAGATGACCAGAAGAGAAAAATATACCACCAGAAAAATGAGCTGATAGAAATACTACCAAAAGAAGCTCACATAACATTTCAATAAAAAAGGCGGCAGGAGTAAACAACCATACTGGTAATTTATCAGATAAAAACAAACCCAAGCAGCAATAGTAACTACGCGGAGTGAGGAATGTAAGCATAACCACACGCAGACTAAATTAACTCGCGCAGACAATACAGAGAGACAAATCGTTGAACCCGAATACCAGATGCTCAAAACTAGAGAATGTAATATTCAATAGGTTAATTATGATTTAGAATAAACTGCCAAAAATGTGCTCAGAACTAGAAATACCAAGTATGCTCGCACTATAATAATCACGAAAATCACAAACAAATAACCATTAAGAAGAATACAAAACCATGAATGACTGGAATTCCAAAAAAGGTAGTATCTTTACTGAATAATGTTAAAACATTGAGATATCGGTAAAGTCCCATCTACGGGGACCATTTTTTAAGAACAGAGATTCTCTTCATAAAAAACTTATATCACACGAATTTTGTTATAGATAGATGTGTGGAGAGGAGATGTTGTCTTGGCGAATGATTTGGTCCAACCCTCCCCCCCACCCTAATTGATACACTTTCTTTTATATCACGATTTAGCGAAAACTCCCTTCTTCTCCACCATTTTTCTGTCCTCGTCTTCCTGATTGGACGTTGGACGTGTGACGTCATATCGCTAAACAAGATATGATTGTGGATGAACAGTGTGACAAACCTACAAAGGTACAAGCCATGAGCTGCTCGTAAGAAATGGTGGTTGTGCTATTCAGTATATTGCTCCTTAACTAACATAAACGTTCCTAACCTAACAAAACATCGAAGATATTCAGTATATTGCTCCTTAACAAAACATCGGAGGTATTCAGTATATTGCTCCTTAACTAACATAAACGTTCCTAACTTAACAGTTGGTAACCGTGTATAGCTCATAAACAAAAAGCATCACACAGTCCGTGGAAATGTGAATATCGCGTGAATTGATCCCCGTAATTGGGACTATGCCGAGATATCCACCATTCTATATGCCAAAGTAGGCAGCGCTCATTTTAATATTATTTTAGCTTTACCTAAGTTATAAATGACAAATATAATATTTCATACGAAAATGCGTGCTATCTTAATCCTGAATAACTGAACTACATAATATTAAAAAACTGAGATATCCACTAGACTATATGCCAAAGTAGGCCGTGCTCATTTTAATATTATTTTAGCCTTACCAGGAAATGACAATTATTATTAATTTAACTTCAATACATCACGGAGAAAATATATATTTGAAGAAACAAATAAATAGGAGTAGGCCTAATATCTAAAGAATTTTGAAATAATCAGGGAATACTAGAATAACATTTCCGGACAGATCAGATCTATATCACGCTACAACTGGTCATCTTTCCAATGGTATTTTATTTATCATTAATAAGACATGATATATGGAGATTCAATGGACATTTTCAATAACGTAACATCAAATACAGTTAACCATAGCTGTCAGCTTGCCAATAGAAGAGTAACCTGAGAGAAAAACCTGCTTAAGATATTACGCGAACGGGACGAATCCACGCCTATTAACATGACTGGATCTGAAGATATATTAAATCACGAACTGAAATACAATCTATATTCCATGTGAGAAGCACAAAGAATTACCTTCTTTAAGTTTAACCAGAATTTACACAATTCATCTAAATGCAATTTTAAGTATTAATATAACGATGCAAAATTATACTTAAACTCACATGGTGAAGAAGAACTGCAATACTTAATTTTAATAGATGAAGTGCATTACTCACCAAAGTCGTCCCCGAGGGAAGACTTCCAAAAAAGCTTTAGTAACTACATTTTTGATATCCAATAACACACTGACGAGCAGCGGAAGAACAACTCTTTAGGAAAACTTCGAACTCTAAACCGACGCAAGCGCAGAAAAAGATTTATCAGACTCGAGAATTTTCTAGACACGAGAAAAGCTGTAACATGCGCAGAGCGCACCCGTTACAAAATGAATACTTATATTAAATTGGAAATGAAAGCATGCTCTTATTTAATAAGTAATGTCCCCTATTATTTATATTTACAGAATTGATTACATTACGACATTATTTTCGGGAGCTCGGCCGCTGATTGGTTGGCCGCGAGCCAATAAAAATGCTTCGAATTGTCAGAGAACGAAGATTATATTATAATAAATGTGACTGTTAATTACTCTTTATTTCGGTACCGGCTGACCGATTTGGTCCAAATTCAATAGGTTTCTTCCCATTGACTTCATAAATCCGTATACCAAGTTTTATTAAAATCTGATAAAGCGTATTTGAGTTATAGCGCCTATCTAATATATTACCATTAAAATAGGCACTAAATTGTGCATTACTCGGGTACCGGTCAACCGATTTGGTCCAATATCAATAGAGTTCTTCCCATGGACGGTATAAATGCGTATACCAAGTTTCATGAAAATCCGATAAAGCGTATTTGAGTTATCGCGCTTACAGCCACACGGACAGACAGACAGACGGACAGACATTTCCCGTCCCCCACACAATCTCATAAAGTACCATACTGACACTTAATAAGAGGTAGGTCATAATAGGTAGATAATAGGCAGATAATAGGTCATGAAGATGACTCTAGTATCGAGCCGTTGTTTAGTAAATCAGGGAATCTTTGTTTCAACAATCGTAATGTGATTTTAAATCATCGTCATGGATAAATCGTTGATTTGGAAATCGACTCAAAGTGCTAATGTACCGATTAAAAAATAACAATAATAATAAATAAATAAATAAATAAATAAAGGGCTTTGAAGCTTTCTGTGCGAGTTCTTTTGGATTACGGAATAATAGACCAGCCGCTTCCGAAACTAATAAAGATGGCGCAGAAAAAATTGTCTTGTGCGAGAACTGATGCATAGAGCTATAATTATTAGCATATCTTTGGCGTTACATGATAAGTACAGGGTGGTTAAGCAAGCCATTTGAGATTAGGTTACTTTTTTCCACCCAAAATTTAATCTAAATTCTCAATGCAGAGAACATATTTTTTGTGAACACTTGATCGTATTTTGCTGTGATATTGGAAATAGAGGACGAGTGATGCAGGGTATAAAAAAGCAACCACATGTCTGTACCTCCTCAAGGTCGTGCACAGAAGAAAAGACCAGGAGCTGCTGGGTTCCACAAAATAATTAAGAGGTGATGAACCTCATTGGAGAAGGGTTTTTGTTCTTGTATGGAACGTGAGGCAGGCATTGAAGTCAGACACATGGCGGGATTCTCAACACATTTCCCACTGAAGAGGGAAAGTGGAACAAGTACGTCCCTGCTTAGTAAGCAACTAAGCATTCACTTTGTATTATGATTTTGTACAGCGAATCGTAGTCTTGTTTGTTTGACGATAAGTAGGCCTATGATATGTACCGGTTATAAACACAACTAATTAATAAATAATATTTTTCCTCAGAGTCGTTAATGGAGCAGTACAGAACTTCAATATAAATAATTAATATAATCACCCATGTAGGCCTATATAGATTTACGGAAAGGTCCAGTTTTTAGTTCATGCTTGCTAATAGAAATTATGCATAATACACTTTGTACATAACAATAACAAGGATTTATTTAAATATTATTCATAGAACAGTATAATTTGCTTAAGCTTTAACTAAAGTAAAGTGTGAAAAGCATTATATTAAAGTGACGTAGTTCAATATTAAAGAACATGTGTTGAGTAACAAGGCCCTAAATTGAATCGTTATGATGTGTCTTCCCCTCTCGTCAAATAAATATAACGGTAACTGAACATAAACCAAATGATAGGAAATAACTATTGAAAAGAATCAAAACGCTGGTGGATAACACTTGAAATATATAAATTAATCAAAAGAAAATATTAACGTTAAATGAAAAGAACGATATCCACCAGAAAACAAATATAAATTATGAAGAAGAACACTAATTCAATAAAGAATCATACCTGCAGTATAATGGCGGATGGCAGTCTCACGCAGAACTATTTCAAGATGTTTACGGAATGCATGTCTCTCACCGACTGCCTGAATATAAATTTTGCTAGAAATAATTCATTATGTCAATGTAAATCTGGCTCCTAAAACAGCCCTTAACGATGTCAATTATGACAATACTTTATTTAAATAATACTTTATTTAAATAAGTGCAAAATTAAACAATTAAATTGTTTCACATTAGTCTGCTGATTTCTTTTAAATGATCACAACACCGTACATTGCAAATAATATATTTGAGAAACTCTCTTAATTGAAAATTCCATTTGAGGCACGAACATCTTTTTTAATTTAGTCTCTTTTTTTTGAGGTTTTGGAACAAGATTAGTATTGAATCAAGATTTTTTTTAAAAAACCGTATCTTTTCTTTCTCAATAGAATCGACCTATTTGCGTGAGAACATAAAAATGCTTAGTTTGAATTTAAAAGTTTTTGTATCTTGTTCTTTAAGTATAGAATGTCAAATAATTATTTCTTCCTTTTTACTTTCTCCCATATACGTAGTATAGAGAAAGTATTGTGATCGTGACAAAAAATCGAAGTCGAGATAACACCGGGAGAGCATGTTTCATGAAGCCTAGAAACCGAAAAAAGTATTTTTGGAATGACGTCTGTCCGTCTGTCTGTCTGTCTGTCCGTCTGTCCGTCTGTCTGTGGACAAGCACAGCGGGTAAACGGCTCGTTGTATTTACTTCATTTTTTGAAATAAGGACTTTTTCGAAATTTTGTCGAACCGCCCAGAAATTTAGCTTTACAACTGAAATATTAAGGGGACTTTTCATGAAAACTTTTTTAAAATTTTTGATTTTTGAAAAAATGGCTCTAACGATTTTAATAAAAATTGAAAATTGGAAACTCTTATCTATGACCAATAAAATGGCTATATCCGTATTTCTGCAAAAATGACTTAAGGGGTACTTTAGTCGTATCCATTTTCAATTTTTGTAGATTATATCCATTACTGTAGGCGATACAGGAAAACCTACCACAGTAAAGTTGTAGAGAAATTTAAAATGAACATTTTTTGTTTAACACATTTCTTTATACATTTAATAGATATCAAGATAAAAACGAAATAAGGACGGCTTAAATGCGAATTTCAGAACATAAATATCAATTAAATTATGAATGACATTTTGTTGCCCCTAGTAACAAGAAAACTATAGGCCTAATGTACTTATTGTTGTGAAATGCAATCAGTTTAGCTCAGTCGCAATGAACACACTAAAACCAATTACAGCGAGGTGGTAGGCCTATGGGCTAACAGGGAAGAGGTCCTGAGTTCAAATCAAACCTCGTAGCCGCCCAAATTGACTTGGGTTTTTCATGGTTTCCTCGTTCGCAAAAGCAAACGCCGGGTTTGTAGGACTTGCTTATTTTCCATACCTCATCGCCGCTATGCCAGTGGATATTATAATCGTTTAAAATGAATATTACATAAGAAGACATCACTAAACAATAGATGCAGATGAGCTGTTACTATAGACTAATGGTTCACGCAAACATACTAAACACGTTATATGACCTACATGCAGTTAAAGCGTGCAATATAACCTCAGTAGTAGCAGTAGTGGCGAAATTCAAATAAAAGTCGCTCCTTAAGCTCCGCCCATTCGATATTCACATTTGCATGGACTGTGTGATGTATTTTGTTTCTGAGCGAAGCAGAGTGACCAACTGTCCTTGTATATTGTCGCAAGTGCCTTGTATCCCCCTCTACATATAGCTAAATAATGCATAACACTAACCACATAGTTAAGTGCGCGAAGCGGAGGCGGTAGCCGTAGCGAAGCGCCCTTGAATTTTCGAATATTGTACGATACGCTGTTTGTAGGTTTCGAAAATGTGGCATATTATATCTCCCGCGAGGTTTGTCAGCCTGTCACCTCTCGTCTAGCGGTATGACGTCACACCTCCAACGTCCGATCACGAGTTTCTTCATAATACGAGGACAGAAGAATTTGCTAGATCGTGGTACAAAAGAAACTGCATCGGTGAGGGTGGGTTGGGTGGGACCGATTCATCCCAAGGTGCGATTTATATTTGAATTTTCCCGTAGTATTAGTACTAATAATATGCAGTTTTACTGCCATTGATTATTATTATTATTATTATTATTATTATTTCACAGTAAAAGCATTGAACATAAAGATCGACCCTGATGCTTTCCGTTCTAGATATTTGTTAGTTTTTATGAAAATGTAATAAGTAAAATTTAATTATCTCTTTAATTTACTTTTCTCTGTGCTAGCCTTTAACACGTATATGGGAGAAAGTTTGTGCAATATATTTTTGCACCATTTATTTCAGATACACAAGGAAGAAAACTAAACATACTGCAGGTATGATAAAAAAACGCATAAAACGGAGAGGGATGACCAACACCAGAAACACGGCAACGGAGACAAAGAGATAAAGACTAAAGATAAGAAGAAAGTCATTAGAAGCAAAACTGTTATAGAAAAATATAGTCAACCCTCCTTTACAGTACCACCCTCGCTTTGTGCCACTAAATGTTAGAGAACGGATGATGACACTATTTCGAGAGTTGACTGTACATTATTTTAAAAGAGCCAAAAGATATATATATATATATATATATATATATATATATATATATATATATATATATATATATTGCATGAAACACCCCCAATAATTGTTAAAAACATTAGAGGAATATTAAAGAATCAGCATGAATAACAGAAAGTTTATATTTGAAAGCTAAAGCAATGAAGTATGTACATAGGCCTATATAGCCTATGTAAGTATGGAATTTAAAAGCCAGAAAAAAGCCAAATTGATTACTTGATATGTGTTGGCACAGTAAAATTAAGAAAAGCAAAAAATATGGGAACCTTTATATTTATACATCAAGACTAAGAACAATTGGTTAGGCAAGAAGGACTTTCGTATAGATCAGCCAATCTAAAAAGAACTGGGCAATTCTTTAGCTTACCAGCGGAGTCACGAAAAACTCTGAAAACTGAAACTGTATCCCACCGAAATTCAGAAAGTTGTGCCCCCAGCTTTTTAAGGTATCTGCCTTTTATACAAAAGCCAAATCATCCCCTCCAAGCTAGTTCTGATGTGAAAATTTTAGTTAGAAACTAAATTACCCAAACTGTTTCTTAAATTACAGGTTACTAATTTTGAAATCAAGCTTTACCATTGATTGGATCCTCACGCTTGCATTTAAATAAGGGAGGAAGTGCATCCAAAAAAGTCAGAACACTTCACCAAGTCACTGCTTCGAATTTTTCCATGAGTTGAAGGAAACGATAATATGACTTCACAGCATGACGCCTGTGTCCTGCATGTGAACACACGGCCAGTTGACTTCTAAAACCCTATTTCAGCTACAAAATCTGTCCAAACTCATCTCAGTATTACAAATACTGTTCTATAAAACCACTAATTAGAGCTACCTCAAAACTAAATTAATATTTAAATTAAATGCTTTCCGTCCCTTTATTTACTATAGTTCTTTTAATATTTATCATTTAGTAATCTGATTAATCTTAAGTAATATATTTATCTACCTCTTCTAAATACAATATGATATTCAAATATAGCTTGAAGATAATCTCTCTTCCGACTGGTAGCTGCCCTGTGCATGGGTTAAGGGAGAGATGTAAAACTATGAGTGAGAAAGAAATAAACTATTCTGCTAGTCTTATGCCTATTTTTAATTAGTTAAATGTCTAGTTAGTTGATATGTTGAGTTATCTCATGTTATTCCGGATTTGTAACAATGTGAGCTAATTAATATTTACACAATCTAAACACATACGTAACAAATTCCTCAGAATGTTGAGTAATTTTAGTAAGGTCACTGCTGATGTCATTACCGGTACTTCTAGTATGGGTCGACAAGAAAGTTTAGGTTACAGAGGTCAAATATCAGAAAAACAATTTGTCAAGTTATATACACATTTACATAACCTATTGACTACTCCTACATATGAAAGGTTGTCACTTCTATAATGACAATTCTGTATTTTTTGTAAATTCGTAAATATTTATACAAAATTTAACATTTCATAAACCTTAGTTATCCTAAAATTCCACAAATTTGTCAGATTTCTACCTTTTAATGCTAAAAATTCTAAAGATAATGATGTGTGAAATTGTGATTTTTTTTGCAAAGTTGTCAGCATCTATGGATTACACAATTGCCAAAATGTAAACCGTGGAAGACAACTTTCTGTTACATGTCACCTGTAAAATTTTAACTTTTATGAAGTTGGGCCCTGGTAGACCAAGGAATAGATGACTTATGAAATGGAGGTAGATTTGAGAGCTATGAACATACGACTCTGGATAATGGCGAGGATCGAGCCCGATGGAAAGCTATAGTTGTAGAGGCCACACTTCACCCCGGGCTATAGTGCCAGATGAAGAAGAAGAAGAAGAAGAAGAAGAAGAAGAAGAAGAAGAAGAAGAAGAAGAAGAAGACGAAGAAAAGAAAGAAAAAAGAAAAAAGAAATTGGACATTTAGAAGCACATAATCGGACGTTACAGCTAATTTGGTATGACGAACGAAGATATGAATATATAAAGCATTCAAGAGATTATACTCTTATCACAATTTGAAAAATTCTTCCTCCCTAAAAATATTACACTTATCTAAGTTACTTGCTTACTACAGCTAAAATAGATATTGCATTGTGCCCTTCGCACATGGGCTTTGGAATGTGATGTCTTCTGTATCACAATGAGTCTGTGTGGTTGAAAATATTACCCTTCAAAACGAAAACTAGCACATTGACTAAATTATCAATTTGGTTTAGCCTATATGTGTCATATTCTGTTGCTTCAACTTAATTAAGTGGGTCGCGGATTCGTCCCCCGTAGAGATCATTGGGATTTTTCAATTAACCTAATCCTCTTGTTGGTAATATGACCCTAGGATGATCTCATCCTTCAGCGCAAATGAGCATAAAGGTTGACGCTCACTTGCCCGAGCAGACCAGTAGAAATCAGTAGCCGTCCGTTTTCCGCGGCAGTTCTAACGCTCACTATGCGGAATGGTCTGGTCCATCTTCAATCACGCTGGTATCAGTCGTTGAGTGAGGTAGCAGTAATAGTTCAGTTTCAACATTTCACATAATTTTGCGAATGTAGCAATGAACCATTCCACATCTTTGATGTTTTAATACAACCTCTCATATGATTTTGTTCCTATCAGTAAGTTAATTTTAGATATATAGGCCTAATATTCTTATGGACTAATTTCTTCAAGCTTTTGTCTATGCCATTTGAGATTAGTGAATAATTCATTATTAATATTATTATTATGAACATTGTGGGCTTCTTTTTTTATAATACTGATATAGCAGTCCTATCATTAAAAAATGTTAAATCTAATAAATGCTAATAAAGGGTAGGAGAGGTAAAAAAGATGCAATAGAAAGCGGACATATAGTAGACATGATTCACAACAGAAAGGAATTTAGAAGCAGAGTTCACAGCATCAAAACATTCAAAGAGAAAACACCAAAATATAGGCCCAAGCGGGTAGTATCTGAGGAAGAGAAAAAGATCAGAAGTGAAAGAATGAAGAGGTTCTGGGAAGAGAAGAAGAAGAGATTAACCAGAAAGCCTTAGGTTCCATGCGGTCCACAGACGGAAAGTCGAGGAAAAAGAAGACATGGTAAGCAACACTGATATTATAAAAAGCGGAAAATCTAGCTTTATTTTATACCAACATTAACTGTAAAACAAAACTTTGCATGAAGTAGAGGTGATAAAGTATGATAGGTTGGGTATTGAGTAAATAAATAAATAAATAATAAGGTAATAATGAGTGTTATTGTTTATTTGAATTGCACATGCATTACTTTAACTCTCCTATTTAAAACACATGAGAAATAAATAAATAATAAGGTAATAATGAGTGTTATTGTTTATTTGAATTGCACATGCATTACTTTAACTCTCCTATTTAAAACACATGAGAAAGAAACCAGGATGTTTCTTAATAGGCATACCGTTACAAATAAATAATAACGTTCGGCATTAAGTGTTGAAATATCTTACTTCCGATTAGTTAACATATCTCTCGCCGTAATTGAATTTTTAAATTTATTGTTGTACGACTTTGTATGTTTGCACTTTCAAATTGACTTCTTTCATCCATTTACTTCCTCTACCCGTATCATAAATACTGTAGATACAGGAAGTATTATGCTCTACTATGGAATTAATGTTGAGTTTGCAACATTAATACACATTTGTAGATCCCCTCAATTCAAAAATACAATTTTCAGAAATATGCCTTTGTGGGTCTGTGAACTCTTCAGCTGGATAATGAAAACTCATATAAAAACAAAAATCTATTTTTGAGTTTTATCTTCTGGGGAAGTGATATGAAGATCGACAGTGATTTTGCTGATTTTACTACCACTTTACATGACAAAAAATTATTTCTGTTCTCGAAATGGGTCTAATGAATTTGTTTAAGTTTTGAACATGAGATAATTCTTATACTATGAGCCAAAACTTTTTCGATCATTTTTAAAATTGAATTCTCTGAAGTGTATTTATAAGCCATTCATCACATATTCAATCTGAAGTTTTAAGTCTTGCCTCGCGAATAATGCGACTTTTATTGAAGCTGAGACAACTGAAACCTAACTACTGCAATAAAGCCGTTTGCTTTATGTTCTAATACGAAGGGTAAAGAAAGTAATGTGAGTGTTTCATGTCAGATTTTTAGTAGAAACAACCAATTTCTGAAGCAGGAACCACACAAATACATGTTAAAGCAAGGAAGCCTTCTCCACTACTACTGAATTCCCAGAGTCACTGACAGGGTTGCGACCCAAGGCTGGTACCAGCCTTGGTTGCAACCAGCTCAAGCGTTGACGGTTGAATGAGAAAATAAAATCAGGTAAACTGATGTAACAAAGTGCCAGTATGTTTTTGTTTAATCAGTTATGATTGCAGTTATGACATGCAGAATACAAAAAAAAAAAAGTCAAATTGGCCGGTTTCGGGATTTGAACCATGGAACTCCAGAATATGAGGTCAAGAGGTTTCGGTCATCTGGGTCAGTTTAACGGTCAAGTTGGATAAGCGCATGTAAAGCAATAGTGTTATTCGTCATAGCTAACTGTATTTTAATTGCCAAAGCCACTGCCTTCTTTATTTCTTACAAGCCATGCTGTTAAATCTGGCAACATCGCATCGGTAGTCCTATCGGCTATGAACATGTTGTAAATAAAGCAATGAACTCCATCAGAATCATCGAAAAATTAAGCATTTCAGCTTAAAGTAATCCCAGTCATCGCCTATTGCTTAGAGAACATCTGGATACACCTTAAGAGCAACTGGGGAGTATAAGGAAGGTAAAAACCGTATACATAATGAGAGATTTATATACACCGTCACCTCTAATTGAGTATACCAGAGAACAGTTTTTCACAGAAGAATTTCGTGTTCATCAGCTACAAACGAATACCAGAGTGAGGTACGGTATGATATTAGTGTCTTTAAGAAAGAATTGGCTGGCATTAAAGAAGAATTGAAGAGAAATAGAGTCACTTTTACTGGTATGAACTTTTATCAAGCTGCTCACAGTAGGCTTAATTCATCTTAATGTGGCAGACGCCAAATCGTAGTATATGTAATCTTCTATCCTCCCAATATTACTACCAGAGATTTCCTACAGTTTGGTGAAGGTAATGAACGGGATTCAAACCTTAACCTCAAAAGTGCTGGCGAATCAATACAGTTCACCACCGGAGGATGAACGAATGAATGAGTTGACAGCAAATAACGGAAAGCTGAGTGTTCCCAAGGAATTAGGCAAAGTTATTCTTTTCAGTGACAGTCATGGGCGCAGGCCCGGGCTCCGAAAGGGGCCCCGGTTGACTAGGTTTTGTTATTTACTTTCTAAATTTACTCTAAAATGAAATTGGTTATAAGTCAATAAAAAGCTTAAGTTATGTTTTATGTGTTTATTTTATCTGCAGTTAATCTTGAAGAAAATTGCTATTTTTGAAAAGTTGAAGCAGTAATCCTTTTGGACTCAACAGTAGACCTCACTAATGTTCGGCATTTAAAATAATAATTTTCAAAAGAATAAACTGGTACATACAGATAAAATGGTTCCTAATTAGAACATTTTGATACATTTTTCTGTTTTGTGCTCGGATTGGTCCAAAATCAATAGGCTTCGTCCCATGGGCGGTATAAATGGTACACAAAGTTTTATGAAAATCCGATAAATCGTATTTGAGTTATCGCGCTTACAGACACACGGACAGACAGACAGTCAGACAGACAGATATTTTCCTGTCTACCAGACAATCTCATAAAGTACCGGTATCATTCTGGCACTTAATAGTTATGTAATATAATTACATAATGTTTTTGTTGCATACACTAAAAAGGGTCGGCCGCGGTGGTCTAGAGGTAGCGTGCCCGCCTCTAGATCCGCAGGGCGCAGGATCATACCCGGCCGCGGTCGATGGATTTTTCAGGACGTAAAAATCCTGGGCACGGAGTCCTCCGGGAGGGACTTTAAGCTGGGGGTCGTAGATTTACGGCACGTAAAAGAACTCCAAGCCTAAATTAGAGCCTTTGGACAAAATTTCTCGGCCCTTTCACGTCCAAGAAATATTTCGTTTCCAGAGGGGGTTGCGAGGCGATGGGCTTACCATCTGCCCCTCTACCCTCTCTCGGAAAATAAGCATATCAAAATTAGTATAGGTAATGAAACCTCCATTGGAGGCCCCTTCGCCCCACCTGGGGATCATAGGGTACCAGACATTAAAAAGGGCGAGTTGGTAGTAAATTCAAAATTTGACGGGGGCCCGGGAAAATTTGTCCCTGGGGCCCTTGCTTTCTTTCCACGGCCCATGATGGGCGTAGTCTTCCACAAAGTGCATGTGACAAGAAAAGAGATACCAGTGTTCTAGATTATATTAAACCTGGGACAACTAGCTCAGTGGTGGTACAAAATGACCCAGAGAAGTGTAGTAGCTTAATAAAATATGACTCTGTTGTGGGTCAAATAACAGAGCTCGTAGGCCTAACAGGATAAGTGAGGTTATATATATATATATATATATATATATATATATATATATAAATGAATGTATGCGTGTGTGTGTGTGTGTGTGTCCTTTATGCATTACTACACCATTCATCCGATCGCCATGAAACTTTGGGAAGTTGTTGAGTGCATTCCCGGGAAGGTTTCTGGCGTATTACATTTTTAATTTTTCCTTTCTTTCGTGAGTTATGAGTGAAAAACGGGCAAAAAACGTGTATTTTTTGCGTTTTCGAAGCATCGTTTTCAGTAATACCATTCAATGTCAAATCAATTACAGTAGGCTTTGGCTATTTTTGTCATTCCTTGGACATAAAACTATCGCGATCGCTTGAATGTTGTAGCTCACGCTGGTCGATTCATTTCTTTATAATGTCAAGGCACGCAGACATATGAAATTTTCAACCTACACCGAAGAGATTATTATTATTATTATTATTATTATTATTATTATTATTATTATTATTATAAAAGGGATAGGCCTAATCAATATAGGCCTCAATATGGTCAAACGTTGTTCGATTTGGACGAAACTCACTATACAGGGGTTTTCTGGGCCAAGGACCTCGAATCTGAGGTCGCTTTTACCAGTCGACGCTATCTAATCGTGGTATGTAATTCACGTGATTTAGGTGTTAATAAATATAATGATTTAACTTTTATGCTCTTAATTTTTAATTTTTGAAATAATTATCGCGGGCATCGCTTGATTTTGTAAGTCCATCCTTGACGATTCATTTCTTTAGAATAGCAAGGCCCGCAGACGTATGAAATTTTCAACCTACACGGAAGAGGGATATTCAATATAGGCCTAAATATGGTCAAACATTGTTCGACTTGGACGAAACTCACTATGCAGGGGTTTTCTGGGCCAGGGAACTCTAATCTGAGGTCGCTTTTACCAGGCGACGCTATCTAATCGTGGTATGTAGTCCATGTGATTTAGGTGTTAATAAATATAATAATTTAACTATTATGCTCTTAATTTTTAATTTTTGAAATAATTATCGCGTGCGAAGCCGCGGGCACACGGTAGTTACCAATAAAATAAGAAAAACGCGACATCATAACTTATAATGAGGAGGCACTGAAAACTACGAATTCCTTCAGATATGTGGAGTCATGTGTGTGTGCACGTCACAAGTATAGGCTATGTAATATAGGGCTACTTATTTGGCCTAAATAAAGTCAGTATTTGTGATGAAGAAAATTATCTGCAATAAAAACGTATTCAAATGCTTCCCACAGACCACCACAGATAGGACTACCTCCTGTGTTGCCAGATTTCAAGCAGAATGGCTTGTAAGATATAGAAGGCAGTGACAAAGCCTTATAATATCACAGTAAAACAAAAGGCTATGTTGTCATGATAACTGATTTGCATTTCATTATTAATTCTTTCGAATACGTATATTACCATAAAATAGGCACTAAATTGAGCATTACTCCGAAACAGGTCAACCAATTTTATCCAATATCAATAGACGTCTTCCCATGGACATTATAAATGTGTATACCAAGTTTCATAAAAATCCGGTAAAGCGTATTTGAGTTACCGCGTCTTTAAAATAGGCACTAAATTGGGTTTTACTCCGGTACCGGTCTACCGATTTGGTCCAATATCAGTAGACGTCTTCCCATGTACATTATACAAAGTTTCAGCAAAATCCAATAAAGCATATTTGAGTTATCGCGACTTCTTATATATTAACATAAAAGGCAATAAACTGGGCATTATTCCGGTACTGCCCAACCGATTTGGTCGAATATCAATAGACATATTTCCATGGACATTATAAATGCGTATACAAAGTTTCATAAAAATCCGATAAAGCGTATTTGCGCCTTTAATATAGACACTTAATTGCGTTTTACTCCGGTACCGGTCAGCAGATTAGGTTCAAATTCAAGAGGGTACTTTTCATGTGCGTCATAAATGCGTATACCAAGTTTCATGGAAATACAATGCAGCGTATTTGAGCTATGGTGCCTTTCTAATATAATCTATTAAAATAGACACTAAATTGGGCATTACTCCAGTACCGGTGAACCGATTTGGTTCAATATCAATAGGGTTCTTCCCATGCACATTATAAATGTGTTTTCCAAGTTTCATGAAAATCCGAAAAAGCGTATTTGAGTTATGGTGCGTACAGACACACGGACAGACGGACAGACAGACGGACAGACATTTTTTCGTCCCCCACACAATCTCATAAAGTACCATACTGGCACTTAATAAATAGGGGTGGTCATCCGAACGCTAGCGGAAACATACGAATGTTGCCGATCATCATTCTCAGGACCAGAAGCCTCCGATTGAAACGGGTTGACGTCTTCCGCGGCATGACGGTCCTTCTTGCCGGGTAAGTAAGCGTTCAGCCATCAAGAAACATGCAAACTATTATTTTCCGTGTCCCTCTGTTTGGGCCGGGCGGACAAGTGAGCGTTACCCTTTTGAAGGAATTTTGAAAGCTATGTTGGTCGGTGTCCAAGGATAACAACCTTACCGCTATCACCCTCAATGCCCTATTTCTAAAACTCTGGGAGCCCCAACTTCTGGCCTAATGGCATAAGGACATCCACAGTCTACATATGTGGCACTTTATTTAATGAGTTCGTTACGTATTTAGGGTTAACTCAGATTAGTATTATGTGATACTAGCCGGAGGAACCTTTAACTTACTGTGATAGCATAAGGCTATTGTTGCCAGCTTAGAGTATAATGAATGAGATGAGAGAATTCTAAGTAGATTCCACTTGAAATCATTTGCGTTGTCATTCTGGTTTTTAGTGCATTAACATCTGAAGATTGGCTAGTCACTGCTTAATAAAAACGACTACTCTAGACAACAAAGCAGCTGGACACAGGTCAGCGGGTATTAATCTGTAATGCATCCCAATGTTGTAAAAAGAAGTCGGTAGTCAGTGGGAACATGGCTGGAATCAAACATACATTTTATTATCTTTTCTTTAACTTTCAATACAGTGAGTAAAGCGATCTGTTGATTTTGTAGGAGATTGCTATTATTAATAATGTAGTAGTTAAGCTGACTATCTTTCTTTCGATTTAGAGTCTGAAATCAGTCAATCATATACCTTACTCACTATATCTTAACCGAAATTTTCTTTATTGCCTCCTACAAAAATGATATATTCTGTTCAGGTAGAAAAATCTTAAAGTGGTGGCTAAGGCATACGTCATCGTTGTCGCGGTACGTTAAAATTTATTCTGAAAATAAAGTGAATTACACTTACATCTGTTCAGGAATCAGCATTACAATATTTTACGAGAAATGTATTCCATAGTTCAGCAACATTGGCATTTAATTGTATTCCCCTCCTGTAAACATTATACAACAGCCTGAATGAAATACATTTGTTCCTACGAGCGAAATATCTTTCATGAAACATTTTCCTTACCAGTATGTCCCGGTGGAAGTATAATAATAACATGATTATGTTTTACACAATAAATCTTTAGTGTTTCAGTAATAAGTGCTTAAAAGTATGTTTGTTACTTATCGGGTTTCCAACTGATCTAAGATCGTGTTTGTTCAGATAAATCAGCCATAATTATGATAATTATATCATTAATGCTTTTCAATGGTTTTGCACCAATCTAAAATGATATTCAAATATTTTAATAACAATTAATTTTATTACCCACTATTTTTATATTTGAAACGTTAAATAGTCATTATAAATGTAACTCGTGTCTTGGGACTCCCTTAGATAAATCCAAGTCACTGGTAGCAATACCTACGATAATAATATGAAAAATCTACCTGGTCACGAAAATAAGACCTAGCACCAATTTCATATAACCAATTGATAAAGGGAACAATGTAACGACACGGACGTTGAACCTACGGCTAGCAGTGGACCTGAATAAACACATACACTTCAACCTATATAGACTACTATAACACAAATAACTAACTAAATTTGTAAATGAATGATAACTATTTATCTTTTTCTATGAAATATTTTCTTTTAAAATATTATTTCAATCCGAAAAACTTTTCTTTTGAAATGGGAAAGCCCTATATAGGTGACCAGCAGAGCATGCTAGGACGTAACATAGGCTGATGACAATATTGCGTTTTCAGCTATAGAGCCATCATTAGGTGTCAAAATTGGACATAATATATCAATCAACCAATCTGACATAACGCAACACGCAGCACTGGCTTAGATCTTCCTTTTATATGTAGGGTATAAAAAATGCATTATACAAACTTGGAGGGTATGTAGAGGAGATAATATGAAACTCTTTTTTTATGTGACAAAGATCTGACAGGTTCTCCGTTTCCCCGCTAGGGGTCCTTAAAAGGGTTTGACGGTGGATGGTGTGACTGTATTCAACCTGCCGTGTGATGAATGTTTTACAGATTTTGTTGAAAATGTCGTCCGTTTACATTAATGCACATCTGCGTGCAAATGATGATCTCACACGTTCAAAACAACCAGGTGTCTCACGAATAATTGCTGCAGCTTCTTCCACACGGGCAACCAGCTCTTCTGGAGTATCTATTGGTGTTTCGTAGACCAAACGCTTCATCTCCCCCCACAAAAAGAAATCCATAGGACTGAGATCAGGAGAACGTGGTGGCCACTGTACTGGCCCACCCCTCCCAACGGAGAACCTGTCAGATATTTGTCACATAAAAAAGAGTTTCATTTCATCTCCTCTACAAAACCTTCAAGTTTGTATACGGAATTTTTTTACACTCTGTATACGGGTGCATAGACTATTAATCTCTGGCACCTCGGCAAGTTATTGTAAACATTTAGCAACAAATATTGGACATTTCTATGGAGGCATCACTTACAGACATAACCCACATAGATTAGATTATAGAGTAGTGATTTTACTTTTAATTACCCTTTCAGTCAACGGCAGTTATTTTTCTAAAAGAAAATCGCTCACTAGAATATTAAAGCGGATAAAAATACATACCATTAAAATATTTTCTGCTACTTGCGTATCTGAAATATTCTTGTATTTTAAAGGGTATGGTTACCATTAAATACTTTTGATGGTGGTAATAAAAATTAAGTGTTTAGTTTAATAATTTACATATCAAAGATGGGAAAAATCAGTTAATGTTTAATATGTTATCCGTTTTAATGCTCTGACAAAGAGTTAACTTTTCACAAAAATTACTTTTGGTAAAGTATGAGTGTGTAATGTCAATAGATATACAGTAAATCCTGTCTAAGTTGACCACCGTTGGTTCCGGTCAGACGTGGTCAATTATATAGAGGTAGTACAGAATTTTACAAAAGTTTTACAACTACAATTAGATTTTTCAAGTTTTACAAAGTTTTTCAGTGATCTACCAAAAGTTTGACTATACAGGTATGTCTAATACAGTAACATAGATAGAACTCAGTAAGACATAAAAATGCAGTAAAAATTAATCTTAATTTTTATTTTAAATTTAATACTGCAAATAATACTTATTTCATTTTTCAACACGCTTCCACATTTTGCAAGACATAAAAAGAACATGAGAACACCAAATCACACTCATACAATCTTTTAAATTAATATATGTCTTTGATTTTACAGTAAAACAGCAATGAAACAATCTCCTTTTCACTCTTGAAATGTTTGAAGTTCATTGGTTAAATTTAACAGCTAAGTGAAACAATTGTATGAAATCTTAATAATTAGTTTTCAGGTTCTGTCATTGCAGACACTTATATATTTGAGGGGGTTTATGACTCCTAAAAATAGCTAGCAGGTAGCTATACCTATTGTTTTCTTTTAGTTCTACCTTATTCACTGACAGTCTTAAGCCCCCGTACTCGTGTCTATTAGAGACTGAGTCGATCTCGGGGTTATAATGCCACTAGAAGAATCAGGTAAAATGAAAAGAAATCTTAAGGATTCAATTTACCTATAGACGAGAAAGTCTCAGCAATCCTATTCCACGACTTTTCCTGCTCGTTCCGATTATTGCATTCTTTACTATGTAACATTATACAGACATGGGTGTTTCTCAACAGTTTGCACAAAAATGACATTTAATTCCTCGCTATCCGTCAGTTTTCGTGCCATATTGTCCATACTACATCAAGTGAATACGGGCTGAATTTTATTAACGTTCAAAAAGGCATCAGTACGCAGGCACCATACTGGGTCGCGTCGCATACTGGAGAAATGAATGTCGCACTTTGCGAGATCATTACTGCCACGCTACTTGGGTGTGAAGACTTGAGCTTGGTTATTTGGGATTTTAAAAAAGTAGCGCAGAACCTGTATCCAAGTATTGCGACTCGCAAGCTACGCTACTTCGATGTGAATGCTCAAAGCACACGGTTGGTCAGCCTATAGTATAACATGCATATAAAGAAATGGGAGTTTGCCGGTTCCATGAAAATCCGGTCAATTAAGGCATGTGGGCATGTTACAGAGGCGGTGAGCTTCACAGGTTTTACTGTATATAGTAATACAGTAATACAGTATATCGAAACAGAAATATAAATCTATATACAATATTACTGTGGTAGTTAATAACTGTCCACATGAAAGATACGATTGCTATTAAATACTTTAGATATTGGTACTAAAAGTGGACTATTTACTTGGATAGTTCACAGATGCAAGCAGTAAAATGTTGTATTGATGCAATTTAAACTGCCCAAATAATGGGATTTAAACATGTCAGTGAATTTTTCATGCCCACTTGACGCCACTTTTTTTTTTCTTTCTTTCTTTTCATTCTCCCTTAAACCTTCATTGAGATTTTAGTACCATTTTCTCATAAACTTCTTAGGATAGAGAGAGATGGTGTTTTGTATAATATAAAGTAGGCCTATGGATTCTACCAAATGCGTGGAAAATTATCTTAAAGATGTAGAACATTTTCATATTATGCTTTATATGGAAGTATGGGATGAAATAAATATGAGTATAAATTAATTACAAAAGTATTAATTAATTTGACAATTATAACATTTTAATAAAAGTAGACAAATTATATTTAAGAATAATTTTATTTCTCATAACACGTATATTATGTTTTCTTAATTGGGTGGATTGAATGATATCAATTCTAATATTTAATTTACTTTACTGAATATTTTCTTTGTGAAGTAGGATAGTTCAATTAATACGCATTACATGCGTGAACACGTATTGAGAGCAACTTTCTAGTGTAGTTCTTTTGAGAACTTTACTGTTGAGAATACGGCAAGTTGAGAGAAATTTCAGGTAAAGCCGCCTAAATTGCATATAGCTTGGTACAAATCATATAGGTATATTGCTATATAGCTTGAACATGATGTTTTCAATAAGAAAATAAGTCTGTTTAAAAGAATTGGAAATAGGAAGGAAATAAGATGTTGTATGCTTGTCTGCAAAAACCTTAGCGGGTAGCAAGATAATGTGTGAATATAAAGAAGTATCAAAAGTGTAGATTTTAGCAATAAGTGCATGTAAGGTTTAATTTAGTTGTAGGTTTGGAAATCAATCGGTGGTCACGTCCTGTGATACTGTAAGAAGAGCTAAGGCAGGTGCAACGTTAAAATGCACTATCGGTGAATCTTTGTAACTTAGTAAGAATTTCCCAAGTGATGTAAATGTATCACGTATCGCACGTGGGTGATTCACTGAGAGTTTGAGTGTATAAAAATTCATACAATGAAACTCCACCCTAGTGTGATCTTATTGGTTGAAACTGATATTTGGTTTAACTAATGAAGTAAAAAAAAAACACATTACAGGTTTTAGCTGATGAAAATCAAGCGAGTAGGCGGGGATTTTATTTCAAAAATTCACTTTGAAATGAATTTGGAAATGTAAGAAACTTACTTCTTCTTCAACTTCTGAAGTTAGTGGTCGATTAAAATGTGAGGGAAAGTAGAGTACTGCACGGGTGCTGAAATTGTGTGTAGGCCTATAGGTTAGAATAACTGTAAATTTTATAAGATAAATTAAAAAGAATATGGTGATAACCACCATGCAGGGTAGCCTAAAAAGTCTAAGTTAGAAGCGCAAATCCCTTGCGCAGTGTACAGATTAATACGTAGGACACACACATGAATGCAGAATTCAGTTATATATGGGAAATCAGTGTTATGCTACGAAGATTCCGAGTCTTCATAGTTCGATAGGACTCTGCTACTTTATGAAATTTCTAATAATCTTCACTTTATTATGAATAAAGTCACTAAATTAAATTTTAATCATGGAGTTTAATTTAGTAGCAATAGTGGTACTATCATCGCAACCGATATCATCAGCTTGAGAATGGACTTGAATGCTCGGACTGGCTGGCAGCTTGGGATGGTAAGAATAAATACATTCGAGTAAGAATTACTCTGGCCCCAAAATTTTGCATCATTGCTACATTACCGTGGTTTCCAAACGTCCGAATATATCGCGGTAACTCTGCTACGAATCCATTCCCATGGATAAATTTTGTGTTGGTTTGTGTTGGTTTCTTCCATGGCCGTTAGTTTCGCTCTCTCTCTGCACGTCTTCCAGTCACCGTGGCTCGTCTATAGGCCCAATTTCATTTTATTTGTTACCTTATTGTTCAACAATAAATGTTCATAAGGATAAAATGGATTATTATATTGGGTGTATATGTCTGACTTTGAATTCAAACACCATAAATACTGTACTAATCGTGAAAATTAGTTGGTTATGCCTACCAGCCTACTCGATGCACCTGGTTTGGTTGAGGTAAGAAAGGAAGGTCATTTCAATCGATGTTACAGCACAGTATTTTCAAAGATATGCACTATCGTTCATTCTTCAAATAGATTCCACCTGTCTCTCATTATTCTTTATGTTCATTTAGCTTTTGGCCTAGGGATCGAAAATAAGATACATTACGCTGATCTCCATCTTGGAAAGAAAATAGCTGTTTTCTCACTTTACAGCTTTTTCACGGCCGGTTTGCACCTTACCGCGGTAAAAGTCGAAACCTAGCACGGTGCAACGAAAGTATGACTTTACCGGGGTAAAATAAGCAACTTTACCGCGGCATTCTGGATACCGAGATTGGTGCACTCGGCCATGAGCTTTGTACTACACCTGGTCACCTAACGTCAGAGATGTATAAAATTCTACCGCAAGCTTGTGTAGGCCTAATTGAGTATATGAGAATTCGTTCTGAACATTTTCTCAATAGGTATGTTCTTGATATGTGAAAATGTTTTCGTTTTTCTTCAAATATATTAACCTAGGTGATGTTAATCATAGAACATTTTCTTGTTTATTCCTTCTTTATATTAAAACCAGGTTAAGGTAATGTATTTCTGCGATCTGCTCTCAGCTCACTAACATTGGTTTACTACCCAATGCAATGAAAATTGCCGTAGTTTTTTTAAATCAACAGCTCTTCCAAGTACCCTTTATTATAATATATTATAACGATAATCATAAAGGCAGCAGTGCAGTTTTATGATAACATACAGAGATAATGTGCTACATACGTGATGCATATTTCTCTATCTATTTCTCCCCGCGTAGAGGCAGAGGCCACATCTGCGGGTCCTTTGTGCCAATCCCTTTTGAATGGGATGATTGACATGCCCAAAAGCCCCCCCGAAGCAGATCCCACTGCGAGCCCCCACGGATCTACCTAACATCCAGCTAGAACCAGAAGCCATACTACGTACACCACACCCCCAGGGTCCCTCACACATGCGCCACGCCCCCTGTCCCTCACAAAGAGTGCCCATACGGTCGCGGCACACCAGAGAGCCCCCAGGTGTGCAGCACGCCACCCAACAACCACATGACCATAAGCCACGGGGGAGGACGGGAGAGGTCCGCAGCGAACGCTGGCCCAAAAGCCGGGAAAGAAAACGGGAAAAAGAGGGGGAAGGTGCGTTTGAAGTGAAGTAGAGAGTGTTGGTGGAATAAGAGGGGAAACGGGAGGAAAAAACCCCAAAGTCACGGCTTCGTCCACTACGAATGACACGCCCGCCTGCCTCGGGATTTGAACCCGGGACCGCTTGCATGCCAGGCCCACGCAGTTAGCATGAGCCACCGTGACCACCATTTTTCTCTAAGTGCAAATTAAGTGGGAGGAACAGACAATGTCTTCATAACTTACAATCATTAATTCCTTTGCAAGTGTTATCAGTTCGACATCTATTTAAACCTCTTATTAGACAACCATGCAGCTCGCCTCCCTATTCACACTATGTGAAATATTTCATTTCTCGGGGTACTTCTGTTTCCCCTGCCATATGTCATTTCACCAGAGCTCCATTTGTCATACTATGACCATTTGTTGCAATAAAGGAATTATTATATTTCATTTCTGGTGAACTTACGCTTTCCACCAGAAAAAGTTGTACACGATAACAACACAGATTTTCTCACTTCCTCATATTTGTGGGTTTATTTCGCTGATAGGAGCACATTATTTTGAAAATATTATGTCAGTAACCAACTAGCTACTAAAGAACCTAACGTGGTGTCCAAAGAGTTTATCAAATTTACTGGGTTTCTTTTTAATTTTATATTAAACACCCTGCCAGTAGGCCTACAAGAAATACCTTCGATAAGAAGAAAAAACTTTCAACAGTATAATCCAAAACTCGCGTGAGATGAAATTTTAACAAAATCGAGGCAGGATTAGTAAAAACGAGACGAATTCGAGTTATTTTCTATTTCCGGGATTTTGTTATACAGTTCACAAATACGAATCGCATACTATTTTTTTTTTGGCCAAACGAAAAAATAAGTGAAAATACGGTAATTAATATCGACCAACTAGTGGGCTTGATTACGCTATACGCTATACTAAATCTGGTCGGCGATAGTTAATTTTTACTTCCTCTGTCCGTACCATAGGTACTATAGGTAAGCTTGGAGGAAGTATTGTTTTCGACCCCAAAATTCGAAGTTGAGTTTTTAGCATATATACACGTTTCAAGGCAAACATGTCTGTGTGTCTGTGTGTGTGTGTGTGTGTGTCTGTCTGTCTGTCTGTGTGGAAGATTGTGAACAGGCTAGCTCCGAAACGGAGAATCGTATGAAAACAAAATTTTGTATTTGGGTCAGGTACCTTCTGAAGATGTGATTAGAAGATTGGAGACAAATTTCCCTTATTTTTAAGGGGACTTTACATGAAGAAATTTTCGTTTTTCGCGATTTTCTCGAAAACGGCTCTAACGATTTTCTTTAAATTTTGTACATGGATTGCTTGTACCAAGCGCTAAAACTTTTATTTGAAACATTTTTTCGAACAAATTCTCTGAAGGGTAGTTATAAGCAACCAACTGTGAATACGTGCGTTTTGCAATACGGCTTCTTGTAAATCGTACGAAAACAAAATTATGTATTTGGGTTAGGTACCTTCTGAGGCTGTGAAGATTGGCGACAACCTTCTCTTTTATTTAAGGGGACTTTACATGAAGAATATTTTGTTTTTTGCTATTTTCTCATAAACGGCTCTAACAATTTCCTTTAAATTTTGTACATGGATTGCTTATACCATTTCAAAAACATTCTCTGAAGGGTGGTTGCCTGGTGAACAACTCAATACGCGGACATTTAAGGCATTTTATTCTATATAAGCACGTGAAGTGAGAAAAATGTACTGTTGGCCCTGCTTACACTAAAGAAATATCTGAGGGGAATATTTGATAAATTTCGGAAATTATTCTTAACAGCGGAAAGTTCAATAAACGTTTGCAGTCACTTTGTTTTTTTTTTCCATAGCCTGCGTTTTTAGTCGCAACATTCAAAGAAGGGGCTATAAGATATTTATAGCATAATTAGCGTAAATGCTGCAAACTTTTATTTGGGCAGAGGAAGTTATGTGACTTTCACATCAGATTTTTTACTTAATAAAGTATTGTGTGGTAAGTAGTGCGTCAGTACTGTAAGTATTGAGGCTGTGTTAGGTTACCGGCCCCGACTATAGGAAACTCAAGTTCACACCATGATAACATGGTAAGTCCTTATTAAGAAATAAAATTAGAGTAGGCCTATAGTCAGGTAAAATTTAAAATGTAAGCTTCAAATAGCAAATATGATAAAATGCAGTGTGCATTAAAGTTTTTACGTAATGTGATAAGTAGTGCCGTAAGTAGAGCGGTAAGTTAGGCCGACTATTGGAATCTCAAGTTCACACCATGATGACATGTACGGAAAATGGATGAAAAATATTATAATAGAACAAATATTACTGTTACCAGCCCTTCGTACAGGTGAAAAGTATTTTGCACTGTTTTTAGCCTTGTCCTGTCGTTTTCCCGGAGTTCGAGAATAAAGCTTGTACGTTTGTAACTCCATGTGGACCAGTTTATTTCTTTGCTTTTGCGTTATTATTTTTTCAATATTCGACCTATAGTCTATGAGTGTGTGTATTTGATCAGAACCTAAGGCAATGTCGCCTGTTCAACAAAATGAGCCAAATCAAGGTCTGATATTAATATTAAATATTGGGATATTAAGTTCTGGGAGGCATATTGCCCAACATAGCGAGACACCGGAAAAGTGAAGTTAGATGCAGATAGTCGTCATTCTCAAACTCCGGAAGAACGTCAGGTGTACTAAAAGCATTACTTCTCCGTGACAAGGCTTAAAGACCGTCCAGAATACATTTTTCGCCTTATGAAGGACGGATAACCAGCTAGTTAATATTAATAGAACGAGAAATGATTTTTCAAGGGACAAAAAAGAAACACATTGCTCTTCAAGAATGCTTATTGTCATGATAACTATTTCGATATAATACCAGTGAGAAGTGCTGTAACCAAGTTGGCCTATCTACTTGTACTTTAAGCTCCAAAACAAAATTAATTACATTTTTAGGTTCTTCGGATTTACGACTAGAACACGAAATATTGATGTATACTTGCTCATTTTATAATTCGTCTTGATATGTGTTCATTGACACTACGTTTATTAAACGAGTAGCATCCTAGTAGCCTACGGTTCAGATTTTTAAAGCTCTGCCAGGTACGGGGGCTTACCCACACCCGGCTTGAAGTTCTTTACTGTGAAAGCCCTGCCAGCAGAGGTTCCGGCAGGGGTTCAGATTTTGCAGCGAATGGCAACCGTGTAGATGCATCATGGTCGAGCTAAAATGGCTACTTCATAATGACCAATATGATAGGGAGAAAGTGTTTATAAATTTTCACCAGTTGTATTTTTTAAGAACATTTATGAGGAATATTAAACATTTTCTGAACAAAATCATCCAGTTTTACTAATATAAAAAATTATATTTATAGTTTTAAGCATAAGAACATTGTATTATTTCAAAGATCGTGTTCAAGGCAGAGGGGAGGGGCTAACAGGAACTGGTCGGCATCCTTTGTTTCCCTTTCAAATCTGAATTGCGCCTTAAATTCGACATCCCTATATTTGTGAAAAGGATCCTCCATTTCGCTCACATATAGCTACGGCAACATTCTTCTCGCTTCCTCGTCATGATCTTCACATAGTTCGCAAACTCCAGCATGTCGTCAATGTTGAAGCGGGAAGTTCGTACCTCGTGGCTTGCAGGCGGAAAGCGTGTTGTTGACAGCGCTAGGGGTTTGCCAGCTAGCAGGCCACTATTAATCACCTGCCACCTAGGTAGGTAAGCATGCTTACCTGCAGACGACTATCGATCCGACCCTATATGATATTTCAACGTAACTTCCTCACACCGCATGTTTTCAGTAAGGTCGACAATATTGTCGACTAAATGATAAAAACTTACATATCTTTTACAGTTCACAGTGCCTTGTCAAATTGTTCTCTCTTCATTGCATACCAATATTTTAATTTGATCTATAATAATGACTGATAGAAAATAAGAAGGATATTAGATATTTCGCAGAAAAGTAATGAAGTAAAAGTATTCGTCTCAAAATGTCTAATACTAAATGTCATTACAGCAAGGAACCGTATAATATTCATTTAATATTAATGTTATTATTATTATTATTATTATTAAATTATTATTATCATCACCGTCATTATTAATATTTAAAGAATAACGTATTGGTTACATTTCTAGTTGGGATAACGTATGATAAAACAATGTAACTACCTTTTTACTGCGTATAAGGGTATTGAATTCTTAAATCCTTTTTGTATAAAAAACTTGGGGTTTACATAAAAACGTCAAGTTTCCGCTGAAAAAGGAAAGGCCTTTCCATGGCTCGCATGTAATTATGTTGCAATATATTTGTGGCATAGAAGTTTAATAAGGTACAGGCAGTCACGTGGTGACGAGCATAATAGTCACGTTAGTGTCTGTGATCAGGTGTCGTGATATAACACGAGTAATGCGTGTACTGTATGCATTATTACAAGTGGCTGGTGTACCGTTGCATGTAGCACATTATCGTAGTTACACAATCGAACGGATGAAAAGTTTATTATTCCATACGCACAGTACGCATGTATGCAGGGTGGACTGTGAGAGCCAACTCACTGCAAGTCCCTTCAGAAGCCTCAATTTGCAGCCTGCAGGACAGGCCAACATGGAGAATCATAATCACATTGGCTTCATAAGATACCTCAGTGTTAAACTACAGAAGTGTTTTAAACACACTGGTGGATGAAGACAATACAGTAGATTTCCCCTTCTTCATCTCCGAGTTTAGCCTCTCCGCTGTAATAATAATAATAATAATAATAATAATAATAATAATAATAATAGCCTAATAATAATAATAATAATAATAATAATAATAATAGGGTTTATACCTTCTGGCATTCTCTTCCACTCTACCATAGTCTACTTAGAAATATAGGCTACACGTACTACTTATTAAGATTACAAAAATCCATACAATAATATTTTAAACAATTAACCTGAGAATGAGCTAACCGGAGGGATGCGTTCACTAGTCTCACGCAGCGGATCCGGGTTCGAATCCTGGTTGGGACGAGTTACCTAGGTGGGTTTTTTCCTCACCTATAAGACAAATGTCAGGTAACTTTAGGCACTTGTGGTCCCCGGATATCATCTGTCCGTCATTATCATCTTCATTCCATACTCGCCTAGTTAAGAGTGAATGTATGTGAGTGAATGGTATGTCTCGTCCTATGTGTTCGTGTTGTCTCGCAGGTGACCCCGGCATTGGGCTGATCACTCATTCGGGGAGGCCCTCCATATCCTTGTCTGGTCAAAAATGTATGTATGTGATCCATAGATAATCCCTCTCCCGACAAGTCACGGCCCTGTAAGGCCCGGGTGGCGTGGGTGGCTTAAATGTACCTGCAAAGAGAGAAGTAAAACTAAGGTAAAGACAGAAAAAAGAAGAGCTTAGAATTATTACAAAAATAAATACATTATGAGAGAAAGAATATGAACCGTTATGTAATATGTACAGCTACAATAGAATTAAATAAATAGCAATAACAATAATAATGGGAATGATTAATAATATCATTAACGATAATACAAATTGTTAATTTATTAAGTTATTAAGCCCTAAAGAATGGCAACACGTGGTGATTATTTTAACTGCCATTGATGTTTTTAAGGTGATATAAGTCATAGCGGTAAAGTTGAGTTGCGGCCCAGTCTCAAATTTACGTACGAATTGCGGGAACGTATGAATTGCGGGCAGGTAATTAATTGTTGATCCAGCCTTTTTAGCGCTACCCAGGAGACAAAAGTTATATTCCTATACAACACAATGTCCTTGTCCTAATGTAAAGTTTACGGCAAAAATTGAAAGCATACCGGTACTTTTTTTACAAGTTCCAACTGGTTACCTCTTTCTTTCCATCCTTGCCATTTGTCCCGTAACATTCTTTTTTTAATTTTCTCGTCTTTCTAAACACTCGATTTCTGCATTTGACATAGGCCTATGTCTTCCAACTTCCGATAATAATCGCTGTCAGCGCCGCAGTGAAAGACAAGCTTAAGGACGGCGAGTACGACATTATTATCATAATAGAATGCCAAAGTACCTGTTTGTTCAATAATTATGTGGTCTACTGAATTAATTGAATTACCTGAAAAGATTGTAATGCATGTATAATATGAAAATTTAAACTACCACATGAATATAGACAAGCTTTTTGAATGGAGTATCCAAAACAATTTGGCGTTTAATGTTAGAAAATGCTATTTCATGAGTTTTCACAGATTTTCACTTCACCCGATTATTCAATACAGTATGAATTCGGAAACGTTAACAAGAATGTTTACCATTAAAGATTTAGGATTAATTATTTCGTATAATTTAAATTTTCGAAAGCATATTGATAAAATAATAGATGAAGCTTATGGACAGTTAGGATTTATTTTTCGTAATTCCAAAAATATTAAAGATGAACGTGTTTTACAATTACTTTATAATATTTTTGTACGCAGTAAGTTAGAATATGCATCAGTTATGTGGTCACCATTGTATAAAACTCATATTAATGACATAGAAAAAATTCAGAAGAATTTTCTTCGATATATGCATTTTAAAAAATATGATAGATCTGCTTTAATTGATAGAATTTCTTATAATACTTTATTAAATGAATTTAAATTTGTTACTTTAATTGGTAGAAGGTTGGTAGCGCAACAGTTATTCTTATATAAAATTATCAATGGTAAAATTGATAGTAATGAACTATTAAAACGTATTAAATTTAATGTAGTGCAATTAAATTTAAGGAATAGGGAATTGTTATATATTCCTCTCATTAGGTCAAAAATATTAGAATGTTCATCTTTCATTCAAATGTGTAAACGATATAATTCTTTATCACTTCAAAATGCTCTTCTAGATTTTGACTTGGTCATTGAATCAGTACATGGGACTTCTTCATAAACTGTAATATGTTCCATATGATTTGGCTTAATTTTTAGATTGTCTTGTTAAATTAATTGTAGTTATTGTAAATCATTTATGTATTTTTTTTTCTTTATCCTCACACATTCATTCATTTATTGTATTGTATTTTTTACACTGTACAACATGTATTGGCGAAACTACGCCAACTGTAATTGGGATTTATTCCTGTAGTTGGCAGAATAAAATAAATAAATAAATATCTGAGCTAACCATATTGCTGTTAAGAATATAAATATTCTACGAGCTTAATGTAAACGACAACACAGTAATAATTAGACCTAACCAGGGCCGCAACTAATATGTAGTCGAAATAAGGTATGGCAGCAACTACCCTGTCTCTGTAGGGTAAATAACTACCTAGGCCGCAACTCGTATGCATCCGTCATTAGGTTACATAAAGAGAGAAATTTGGCTATCTTATAAATAGCTTATTTATATCATATTAAATAATATTGCAACCTGGAAAACAAGTTTGATGCTCATGGTTTAGTCCAATAAGTGATTAGTTATATCTGACTTAAAAAGATTGAGGTTCCGGCGGTCCCTGATTTCAACAATCTTCATTTAGGGATATTTATGCGGCCCATGCCGCCCGGGCCTACGCCTCTTTTGAATATGGAGCAATCAGTTCCAAAAGCAAAATGGATGTGAAACTGCTACTTAGTAGTCAATTCCGGCTTCTTTATTGATTCCGTATAATTACCACGAATATATGAAGCATTTTCTCTACCACTGGAGAAACAATTAACTTCCAGAATCCTACTCCAATCTTCACAATTAACCTCTTTTATCACTACACAAATCTTACAGTATATCAGGAGACAGAGTGGATTATGTTGAGAACTCTCCGAGAACAGAACTTGATGCAGAATTCATGAGGTAGATAAATAATTAAGTTTGATTATTAATTATTCATGGTACTTTTTGTATTATAACGGAGAGGAACTTCATAATTAATTGAGTACATTCATTATAATTAATAAATTTATAATAGGCAAATATAAAGTAACTAGTAATAACAAGACAAAATTAAGTAGGCCTATTTCTTCTGTTTCATTGAATAGTCGTGAGAAAACTTAATTAATACTTATCTTATGCCGAAGTACGCTTTGTGACAGAAACCTATCTCGCATATTTCTATAGAAAATTAAAAAAAAAAAATGAGGGATATTCTCAGGTAATAAGTGGACAAACATTTTTTACATCTTCAAATTTCAAACTTTACATTTACCTTTCCTTGTTAATAAATCCAATAAATATTGCAGAATGCGATGCAGATATCACGTTTTCAAGCATTTCTGTTTCATAAGCCCAAAGAAATGTTAATGAATACAAAGAATAGAGACAATTTTATGATATTACTAATCTCTGATCATTTCCGTTCATCATAATTATGGCAAGTCTTGTACGGACAATAAAAAATACTGACCCTTTCGGTATGTAATACTTTATCTATACTTTCCGAACGAGCGGTATAATCTTGTAACTATTTCTACAACCCCTTCTTCACTCTAAAATAGAAGAATATACGCGCTCTTAAATTTAACGATTAATAAGCATAATATTTGTCGATTTTCTTTTATTTTATAAATCAAAGATGTATTTGATTGCGTGTAATATAAGTTAATAGCCTATTATCCAAAATTAAAAGAAAATTCATCATGGAATATAAAATATAGGGCCTATAACTATCAATACACGAAGAATGTGTGGATATTCTAGGCGGGAAATAATAATTACTTACTCATGTAAGGAGATGGAATGTCATTTGCGATCCTGGTGGGCTTGGAAAAATACCCCACTCCCTGCCTGTCATTGCACGTGAATAACAATATAGGAAATCAGGTGGTTTCATCACAGTTTAAATGTGCATGTAAACAATAAGGCAAGTGCGAATGAAGCCACGTCCAGATTCGTGCTGGTGGTCCATTGTGCTACTCGTGGGTGAAACTGTGACTGTGTGTTAATGCAGGAGATCACTCTCACGTGATAACTACTCAAATTATTCAACGGCACTTTCAATCTCAGATTCCATGAACCGTGATAGGCATCACCATCACCAATAACGGACTCAAACTTCTTTGGAATAAATCAGATTGAAAGCAGTGCATGACACTAGTACCCAATACAGTATATACCTCGGTATAGCCCCAACTAAGAAGGCCCCACGAGATTCATAAAACTAGAAATAAGAAATTACACATATTTCGTTCTGGGAGAGGATATATTGTCTTGGCGAGTGATTTAGTCCAACCCAACTTTTCTAAATTATACATTTTCTTCGTTCTGGGAAAGAAGATATTGTCTTGACGAGTGATTTAGTCCAACCCAACCTTTCAAAATTATACATTTTCTTCGTTCTGGGAAAGAAGATATTGTCTTGACGAGTGATTTAGTCCAACCCAACCTTTCTAAATTATACATTTTCATTATATAAAGATCTGGCTGAAAGTGGCAAAATTTGCGCCATATTTATTTTGCAGGACCGACAACAAACTCATGATTGGACGTCGGGATGTGTGACGTCACATAGCGAGAATGCTGGGTTACACTTTTTCAGAAGAAAACAAGCAGGAGAATAAATATGACACATTACGAAACGCGAGCAATTGATTATGCCCCTGCTAAACTAATATAATCGTGTCTAACTTAACTGCCACTAGCATAGCTCTATTTCACTAACACTATAGGCTATACCACATAGGCCTACATATATTTTGTTATAATATCACTGTCAAAGAATCTATTACTAAACCGATCTACAAAAAAGGAGATGAGGCAGAATGTAATAACCATCGAGGAATTTCTCTCTTATCGACAGCATACAAAATTTTGTCTAACATAATTCTCTCAAGATTGACCCCATATGCCGAAGAAGGAATTTCTTTCTTATCAACATCATACAAAATTTTGTCTAACATAATTCTCTCAAGATTGATCCCATATGCCGAAGAAATCATTGGAAATCACCAATGTAGATTTAGGCGAAACAGATCAACTATTGATCAAATATTTTGTATTCGCCAAATCTTGGAGAAAATGTGGGAATGTAATAAGTTTGTTCACCAGCTATTCATGAATTTAAAAAAAAAGCTTTTGATTCAGTTAGGCGAAACAAATTATGCAATATCTTCATTGAGTTTGGGCACAAAAGAAGTTAGTTAGGCTTAAAAAGGGGGTCTGAATGAAAGCTATAGAAGAGGTAGGGTAAGAAAATTTATACCAGATAGGTTTGTCATTAAAAGCGGCTTGAAGCAAGGAGATTCTCTATCGCCTTTACTTTTTAATTTCGCTTTAGAATATGCCATTCAAAAAGTTCAGGAAAAAGGTAGACCTAGAGTTAGCTTATACAGATGACGTTTTGTCTACTGGGCGATGACATAAACACAATCGAGAGGAATGCAGAATGTCTTTCTGATTCCTGCAGGAATGTTGGATAGGAAATTAATAGCCTATTAAAAAAACTATATAAGGCCATGAAAAGTCAAAATAATGCGTTACAAATTATTACACCAGCCGGTAAATGGTTCGAAAAAAGTGCAGTAATTACAGATACAAATAATGTTAAGGTAGAAGTTAAGTGAAGACTCAAATCGGGAAATGCATGTTTTCACGCAGTTCAGAAACTCTTTATCTACTCGTCTTTCATTCAGGAATCTAAAAATAAAAATTAAAAAAAAACAATTATTTTGCCGGTTGTATTATATGGTCGCTTACTCCTCGGGAAGAACATAATCCGAGAGTGTTGGAAAACAGTGTGCATAGGAAAATATTTGAGCCTAAGAGAGATGAGAATGGGGACTGGAGAAAACTGCATATTGACGAGCTTCATAATCTGTAGGCCTACTCGTCACCGGATATAATAAGGGTAATTAAATCACGGAGGATGAAATATACTGGACATGTTGCGCGCATGGGGGAGGAAAGACATACCTCATAATTATTGATTGGGACACCTGAAGTGAAAAGACCACTTGGAAGACCTAGACGTAGGTGGAAGGACAATTTATTTAGGATAGATTTAAGGGAAGTAGGATTTGCGTGGGATGGTTGGATGGAGTTAGCACTGAATAGGGTTGAATGGCGGGCTCAGGTTAGCGTGGGAATGAATCTCCGGGTTCCATAAAATAGATAATATTCCTTTAGCTTGCTTAGGAATAGTCTTTTGTAATTGAGTAGGTAAGTAAATAACATAATTTATTTCCTTTCTAACTTAATTCCACTAACCTACCTCTTATTTCCTTTATAACTTAATTCCACTAACCTACCTCTACATTTCACCAAATACAATCTAGACCAATACAGGACACTTTGCGATATATCGGGGGAAAATATTTTGAGCACCATCTAGCGGCCCAACCTGCTACTACTGAATACAATTGCAGTATCTAGTTACATATATGTTAAACAGTTTTTAATAGAAGAGCCGAAATAGCCAGACTCGGCATGTTATGTATAAGGGGTATCTACCTAATGGCTCAGAATAGCATATTACAGTTTATATATGTTTTGAATATATTAATTTTGCCCCAAGTTTCTAGGTTCTGCCACCAGGAGTGCTGCAAAATCTGTCCCCCATTTCTCTACCAGTAAGTGTCCGGTATTGTCTCTATAGTATTTGATTTCACTAATCAATCTGCCTGCCACTACTAACCTTAATGACATTATACTGATATGCAAGATGCAAGAAACATAGGCAGCCTTCCTGTATAGGTGGAAAACAAAAATCATAGCATTCGTGCGTACCTGCATACCCTTAACTGGGACCAAGTAAAAAATCCTTGTACACCACCATATATTCGTTGAAATTCAATACCTCACGAGACTTCCCAAGAATGTTTTAAACACTTGACAAATGGGTTTAAATATTTTTGAAGTCATGAAAATTTTTTCAATAAGAACAAGTTGTAAACGATGGAAAAGTGTAACCAATGAGATTGGAAAGCTATGCCATAATGATATTATGAAATCAGGAACGTGGCGGAATGGCAAAGATGTACCAAACATAAAAATAAGAAAGCAGGATTCAATCATGCAGAATATTCCACCTCCCATTTCTTGAGTTTATACATCAACGTACTCCTTACAATTATCGAACAGCTCATTGTTTGAAGGAGCAAATACATTTTCATTTATTAACATTTGAGTGGTAAATGTTAAGTTTTATACCAGTAATATGCCAATGTTTTTAAGTGCAACGACTATGTATGAAAATCGGACGTATGACTTCTGAAAGATAAAATTTCCATTAATTTTTATACAAGGTGTTTATTAAAACACAACAGTATCTACATTCGTCACACCAGAGTGGAAACATTTTTCGAGTGATACTTTTCTATCCACACATATTTTCCCATTATTTTTGTATAAGTTAGATAAAGAAGTTTTGACAAAGGAAATAACATAGCCTAATACAAAGTGATTAAACGTTTAAGTCGGCAATAGAGCGATTAAAGATTTCCTCTCCTTCTGAGTAAACCATTCAATTAGTAATGTCATAATTGTTACAACCAATCAAATATAAGGCTGCAGCACAACAGATCATCATTATGACTGGATGATATGTCTGATTTTTTTTTTACTTCGTTACATCAAGACTATGAAGCCTAAAAGCGAAAAACAAAAGATCATTTTTTGTAACTTCTAAGAAACAACTTAAAAGCGAGGTAAAAAGTATTAAATACCATACGGTATGCAATTTATAATTAAGTTAATCCATCAGCGATGTAGTTTAACACTTTGGTTTTTATTTCAGAGTTGAAATTCAAGTCATATTACAAGAATCTCGCGTATTCCTGACACCACATCGTCGTGCAGGGCTGAGTTTAGGTAGTATGTTTCCAAAATGTTTATTTTTAAAACATTCTCCTTCATATTCAAACCTACAAATACTCTTAAAAATATGTAAGAACGCAACCTTCCCACTTCTTATGATTTCTGTAGGCCTATGTATATTTACCTACTTAAATAAGGACACAACATTTGAAGGACTTGAAAGATAATGGAGACCATATTCTTAATATTCTTATATAATATTCTTAGCCTATATATTCCTCCTGCATTGTCCTGCTTACGGACGTAAGGTAAGTGCAATATTATATATGTGGACATATTGTTTGTTATACGTTTATTATATGCGTTTAATATGAAAACATTAATTAGTAAAACAGCTTGTACACTACTATATGAAAGTCATATGTCTCCCAACTTCAGACATAGAAGTGAATTATTAAGTGCCAGTATGGTACTTTATGAGATTGTGTGGGGGACAAAAAATGTCTGTCCGTCTGTCCGTCCGTCCGTCCGTCCGTCCGTGTGTCTGTACGCGCTCTAACTCAAATACGCTTTATCGAATTTTAATGAAACTTGGTATACGCGTTTATAATGTCCATGGGAAGAACCCTATTGAAATTGGACCAAATCGGTTCACCGGTACCGGAGTAAAACCCAATTTAGTGTATATTTTAAAGGCGCCATAACTCTCATACGCTTTATCGGATTTTCATGAAACTTGGAATACCTATTTATAATGTCCATGGGAAGATGTCTGTTGATATTGGACCAAATCGGTTGGCCGGTACCGGAATAATACCCAATTTAGTGCCCTTTTATGGTATCATATAAGAAAAGGCGCGGTAACTCAAATACGCTTTATCGGATTTTCATGAAACTTCGTATACTTATTTATAACAATCATGGCAATAAGCCTATTGAATTTGGACCTAATCGGTTGTCCAGTACCGAAATAAAGAGTAATTATCAGTCAAATTTATTATAATATTTTGGTTCATTTCGAAGCATTTTGATTGGCTCGCGGCCAACCAATCAGCGGGCGAGTCCCGTAACTAAGGTAAATAAAGGGAAATTCTGGAACAAGCCTTCAATTCCTGTCGAAACCTTTTTTAGTAAAGGAGGGTAAAAAGAAGGCACCTTCTTCAAATGCAAAATCAAATTCTCGGTTCTTTCTTATAGCGTCATCAATTAATGACAGCTTATAAAGCTTCCTTCAGTTGCCATGGACAGTTTGACATCTACATGAAAAACAAATGTTCCCATATGTACGATTATAGATGAAATGCTGCTGTATAATGACTAATTATTTTGCTAAAATTGATTACAATTAGATTAAAGCATTGAATTTTACTTCAGCCTATGTCAGATTTATAATCCCTGACCTCTTAATAAATAAAAACATTAAGCTTTGAGAATATGGTTAGGTTGGTACCTCTGCTTCAACGAGGGCCTCATCCTAATTTATCACTCAGATATCGCGAATATTATAGTACTAATTAATGAAATAATTCAACATTGTACCATAATAAATCTAGCAGGCACGATATATAGCCTAATTTCGAAATACGGTGATTCTTCTCTTCTGTGAGCAACGACGAAATAGTATTCTTTGGTATTTGACACTCAAAAGTCGCAGTGTGGTTTGGTCTTGGGGTAAGGTGCTTGTCTAGTAATCAAGAGATATCACGTTCGAGTCCACCCTGAAGCAAATTTTTTTTTATTATTATCAATTGTGTTAAATTCAGCCTATTCCATTCTTATGTCCTATTTTGTCAATGTGCTTATATAAGTATTACATTTTTCTTTTAAAAAAAACTGGGAATTCATTGTCTTCCATTGACCTACATCATTCCTAAATAATAACATAAGCCTATAAATGTTATTTCACGAACAGAAATTAGCTTTAAAGTTATTGCGTTGCGTTAAAATTGCATATGCCTATACTCAGAACAAAACTGCATACCGCTAGGTGGAACTATCCTCTTCTTATTGGCTTACTGTACTATTTCATTGTGAATGCATTTTGTAAAATGTTTACATATTTTAAGAATTAGTATATCAGTGTATACCAATATGAATTAAGGTTAAGAATCAAACTTTAGACCTTTGTTCTTCCGTAAGCCCTGCTTAATGAATGTATCTGGAGTTTAACTCGGAGATCTATTTAAAAAAAAAAAAAACTTATTTTCTGTATATCATAACTGCAATTATTACTGATTAAAAAAGCATACTGGCACTTTGTTATATCAGTTTACCTGATTTTATTATATTTACTAACTTGAATTCTAAATGTTTAACTATTATACAGATTACACACTACATATTATAATTCTAGATTGTTGTACACTTACGCATGAAGATTTTCTAAAGTGCAATATTTAGTATCATGGATGAAAACTTTTGTTTTTATAGTGTCGGTAGTATACCATTATAATTATTCAAGCAGCGGTATTTCTGTTCGAATTGGAACATACGAGTATAATACTTAAACAAAAGAATACCAAAATAAATAAAATAACTGAAACTCCAGTTCTTATGTACGTCAGAACATCGAGCATTTCCACAATTGTATTAATTGGCAAGATAATATTCCTATTTAGACACTTTGTACTACTCAACCACAAGATAAAAACTAACATGTAATATCTGAGTTATTTTATACTACTAGTTGTGGTTACTTTATAAAAAAAAACATATATATGCACCTTTTTTTTATTTTACCAGGCCGAATCAGCTATAACTTGTGGATACTTTTAAACATATATATATTCTGTGAATTTAACAAGCCTTATTACCTATAATATGGTTATAATTAGTCTGATTTCAATAAACCAAATAAGATATTCCTGACGTCACCGTTATTCTAGAATCTATAACTTACCTTTCATACTAATTAATAATTGTATTTGTTTGTCTGTTTCAAACATAATTTGATACTAATATCTATACGGGATCTGTTTGTGTAGTATATTGTCTTATGTATAGCTTGACTTGTCTTAATATCTAGACATTCTTATATTTTTGTAACTTTTTCAACTTGGTTGTTCTAACCTAACTTGTAAATAGTGTTTACAATAGAATAATCTTGGCTTCCGGGTATCTGTCGCGTCATATTTATGAAGTCTGCCAACATTTCGACCAACTTGCCGTGGTCTTTATCAAGGCTACTGCAACTCGCTCCAAAACGTCTTCTGTATATATAGAGGCAGTGTATATTTCCTACCCAGCCAATCACATCTCACTATCCAATGCTCTGTGGTGATTGGTTCCAACACATGGAAAGAAAAACGAACCTTTTCAGGCACAATTATTTCCAGCAGGACGCAGATGTTGGGTTCATATCCTTGGTAATTTCAGGCCTTCATCCCGGTTGTTGTTCGGATGCTTGATGATCTCTATGCTTATTTTTCTGTGAGTCCTGTATGTGACCGTGGCTAGAATCTTAGTTTTGTCGAACTCAATGGCATGTTTCGTGTCTTCAGAATGTTCAACTACCGCCGACTTCTCTGCTTGGAGAGCCTTCATTGCTCTTATGTGTTCTCTTAATCTCTCTCCTACCGTTCGACCGGTCTCTCCAATGTACTCACGTTGGCAGCTGGAGGGGATGGCGTAGACTCCAGGTCTTTGTAATGGTGGCAAGCGGTTTTTATCTTTTCTGATCAAGTTGCCCATACTGTTTGTAGAGTAGAAGATGGTATTTATACTGTGTGAACTTAGCAATCGTTTGATCTTGTTAGTGGTTCCTAGTACGTACGGAAGATATGCAGTCTTGGGCTTCTCTGTAGAATGAACGGTCCTTTTAAGGGCCACTCGTTTATTGGTCACTTCTCTTACAGCTCGTAAGACTGTTTCCTTTGGAAACCCGTTTTTCTGCAGGGGCTCAGACAAATGAGGAAGTTCATGCCGTTGGTATGGTCCTTTGCATAAGTTTACCGCCCTGGTAGCCAGTGTCTTAATGATGCCTCTCTTCGTCGCTGGTGGGTGATGAGAGTTCCAATTTAGGTACCTGTCCGTATGAATTGGTTTCTGTAGACGGTGTGATCTAAGTAGCCACTATTTGGTTTCTTGATGACCAGTACATCCAGGAAAGGTAATTTACCATCTTTTTCCAGCTTCATTGTGAATTTTATATTGGGGTGAGCACTGTTTAGATGATTCAGGAGTGATGGAAGTTTATCTTTACCATGTGGCCACACCACGAACGTATCGTCCATATATCTTAGCCACTGTTTAGGTTTCAGGTCGACATTTTCAAGAACATTTGTTTCAAATGCCTCCATAAATATATTGGCAACTATCGTGGAGAGTGGAGAACCTATAGGAGCCCCTTTGGTCTGTCTGTAGATGGAGTCCCTGAATTTGAAATAGGTCTCTTGCAGAACTTCTTTTGTTAGACTTGCCCATTCAGTACTCATGCCCACTTGTTGTAGTCTCTGTTGTATGATTTCCACTGCGTCTTCTATTGGTATACTAGTAAACAGAGAAGTGGCATCGAAACTGACCAGTAGATCTGTGGCAGAAATCTGCATGTCTCTTATTTTCTCAATGAAATCCATGGAGTTGATGACAGAATATGGAGTACTGCCAGAAATACATTTTAGCTTCTCGGCCAGGTAACGAGCCAGGAGATGCGTCGGAGAATTGATGGCACTGACTATGGGCCTTAATGGAGTATCAATTTTGTGTACTTTTGGAAGTCCGTAAAATCGTGGCGTTTGAGGGTTGGATTGGATTAAACCCTTCTTATCTTCTTCCGGAATACAGTTGCCTCTCTTAATTAAGTCAGTCATCTTCCCATTCACTCGTCGGGTTGGATCTCTTTCCAGCTTCACATAAGTACCATCATTGAGGATTTCTTTAATTTTGTTGTTGTAATCCTGTCTGTCTAAAATCACCGTCGCGTTGCCCTTATCTGCTAGTAACACGTAGATGTCTTCATTCTGTCGGAGTTCCTGAAGGGCAATCCACTCATCACTGGTTAGATTCTTTTTCGGAGTTTTCGCTTTCTGCATGATCATGCTGGCTTTGAATCTAAGCTTGTCTGCGGTGTCTGGGTCGGTGTCTCTCAGGACTGCTTCCAGACCAGTAATAATTTCCTCCTTAACAATTTTACGTGGTGCTATGTTGAAGTTGAAACCTTTCTTTAGCACCAATGTCGAGGCATCATTTAGTGTCATATTAGTTAAGTTGATAACTGTTTTCTCAGAGTCCAATTCTGGAATCAGTTTCTGTTTTCCTTCTAATGTCCGGAATTTACTTTCTTGTTTGACTGTTGTTTTATCGTAAATATCCTCAGCTGATTGAAACGTAATTTGATCTATCTTCTCCCAATCCAAAGATTGGAGGCTAGATGATAATTCCAAGTGTAGGTGGTACACAAGCTTCTCAGTCTTCCATAGCTGAGTTCTTTTTTCCGACTTTTTAAACAATTTTCCAAGCAACGAGAAACCAGAAACCAACAGCTTTGCCGGCTAGCATTTTTGAAACGCTGCAGAGATTACAACATCATCCCTGGTTTCGCCGTGGTGAAGCACCATATTCACACAGAGGCTCTAGAAAGATACTACATCACACAAGTTTGGCCTTGTTGAGGGAGAGTATAAAGGAAACAGATACCGGCAGATACCCGGAAGCCAAGATTATTCTATTGTAAACTCGGGCCGCGGAAGCCTACGATCTTATATTGTAAATAGTGTTGTTGTAACTTCTAATATATCGCAGGTCAATAAGTTTATCGCACTATTAATTAAGCTCTTTCTGTAATACATTATCAATATACTAATGTTTATAGCCAATTTCCTAGGCATTCCACGTTCATTATTTTGTTTATCGCTTCTTTAGTCGTTGCTTTTCTACTGATGGTATAAGGCTAAATATTAATAATTTTCTATTCAAGCTCCCCTCATATACAAGATGAAATTTATTAATAACCTGTTATTTGAGTTTTCTAATGTAACAACAATATGATTAAGAAACAGCTGAACTGAGGAATCCTTAAATAAAATGATCATCTCGCATCTATTACGAGTAGGCCTACCTTTCACGAAACTTAATGAACTTTAACCATTTGCACTTTAAAGCCGAAGTCACGATGGGGAGTCATATAAAGCCGAATGGGTTGATGGCTACACTGTTGGGCGTCATATAAAGCCGATGCCCCAGGTCGTCGTCGGCGAAGATCTGCCTTCGATGCTCGTCTGGTAGAAGGGTTCTTGTAGTAACGATATTGCCAGCTAGTCGGTAAATTGTATAAGACCATAAAAACGGGGTGAAGATGTCTGAGGTGACTCGCGCTAATTTATCTGATAAGTTATAAGGTAATCGACGGTGGGATATACTGTAGATGAAACACAGTATCTAGGGCAAATTTGTATATACTATGTACGTATAATTGTATATATAGGCCTAATTGGTATATATAATGTATATACAGGGTGTTTCACGAAGTTTTACCACCACTCTCTGAGTGCATTCTTGAGGATATTTGGAACAAAAAATGTAAATAAAAAAATGTGATCTGACTTGTAGTTACGTTGTTATAAGCGTTTGAAATTTCAACATTCGTGACAAAATAGCAATAAATTCGGCAATAAATCCGCACACAAATTGAAAGTAACAAACAAAATGGGTTTAATTCACATACTTATCATACACTTCGCCCTTTATCTTAATTTGCCATCAGATTTTCGAAGATGCCTCCCTGTACGTCCATGCACTTTGACGCGCGGGTATGACCGGCGCGTGTCGCGTTCCGTAATTTATCAGGACTGTTCTTTATTATTGTTGCAACGTACGTACGTTGAGTTCTGTTCACATCGAGACGTTCATAAATATCTACATTACTCCGTAATTATTTGAGATAGGTAAAACTTTTATTAGGAAAAGTTGTTCCAAATAACGTCAGGAACATGCTCTGTTACTGGCGGTAAAACTTCGTGAAACACCCTGTATAATCACTCGTATAGATTCAAATATGATATAATTTAGCTTCACTTTGCCGATTATTACTAGTAACAGTACTAGTACTACTACTATTGATTCAAATATAATATTAATTAGGTTTACTTTATCACACTGCACAATTAATTAATACTTATTATATTAAGCAAGCTTATTAGCTTAATTATGCCATGTTTTGTAACTAGTGTCCTATCTTTATATATGAACATGTCAGACTCGCATATACAGGGTGTTTCACGCAAGTTCCTTACTTTATTTGGAACTACTTTTCCTAATAAAAGTTTTACCTATCTCAAATAATTATGGAGTAATGTAGATATTTATAAACGTCTCGTTGTGCACAGAGCTCAACATAGCGGACATGCAACAATAATAAAGAACAGTCCTAATAAATTACGGAACGCGACACGCACCATTCATACCCGCACGTCAAAGTGCTTGGCCTTAGAGGGAGGCATCTTTGTAAATCTGATGGCGAACTGAGATAAAGGGTGATGTGTACGTTAAGTAAGTGAATTAAACTTATTTTGTTTGTTACTTTCAATTTCTGTGCCGATTTATTGCCGAATTTGTTGCTATTCTGTCACGAATGTTGAAACTTCAAACGCTTATAACATCGTAACTACAAGCCAGATCACATCTTTTTATTTACATTTTTTGTTCTAAATATCCTCAAGAATGCACTTAGAAAGTGGCTGTAAAACTTCGTGAAACACCCTGTACATTTATCACAATTACACATCAGTACGTGTGAATCGTACGGAGGTCCCCGAAGAAGTCTCTCTATGTTCGGACGAAATCAGTTTTATTAAAACTGAGTCTGTGACTTAATTATTCATGATATAGCTTCCTGATTGGTCTCGGAAGCGCGCCAGTTATTTCTATTGGCCGGAGAATTTTGAACTTGACTGTTGCGAAATGCGATGTTTGGTTGAAACACTACGGGAAAAATCTGATGTGAAACTCACATAATTTCCTCTGCCCAAATAAAAGTTAGCATGTTAGTATAGTATAAAGTATTAAGTATCCAGCCTGAAATAAAAAAAAATAATAATAAAAAAAAAAACGAAAAAAAAAAGTTCATCGGTAAAGTTCCAGTATTCAATATTATCCTTCTACAGAAACGCAAGACAAATTTTAGGCTGATTATGGTATAAATACCTTATAGTCTCATCTTTGAAAGTTGCGACTAAAAGCGCAGACTATGGACAAACTAAAAAGGAAAGAAAAAAGTGACTGCAAACGATTATTGAACTTTCCGCTGTTAAGAATAATTTCCAAAATTTACCGAACATTCCCCTCAGACAATTCTTTACTCTAAGCATGACCAACCACACATCTTTCTCACTTCACATTCTTATGTAGAATAAGCGGCCGTGAAAGAGCGCGTATTCAGTTGTTCACCAGGAAGACAGAGCTTCTACAAACAGTGGGTGGCTTTAAAACCATTCATCAGATAAATTTTTGAAAACAAAATAAATGAAAGTTTTAGCTCTTGGTAAAAACACTCCATGTACAAAAGTTAAAGGAAATCGTTAGAGCCATTTTCGAGAAAATCGCAAAAAACTCAATTTTCTTCATGTAAAGTCCCCTTAAATATAAGACAAAGTTGTCGCTAATCTTCGCGTCACATTCTCAGAAGGTACCTAATCCAAATACAAAATTTTGTTTTCGTACGATTTTCCGTTACAAGAGGCCATATTGCAAAGAGCACGCATTCTCAGTGGGTGGCTTATAACTAAGCTTCAGAGAATTTGTTCGAAAATAGTTTCAAATAACAGTTTTAGCTCTTACTATAACCAACATATGTGCAAAATTTAAAGAAAATCGTCAGAGCCGTTTTCGAGAAAATCGCGAAAAGCGAAAATTTCTTCATGTAAAGTCCCCTTAAAAATAAGAGAAACCTGTCAGTAATCTTCGTGTCACATCTTCAGAAGATACCTAACCCAAATACAAAATTTTGTTTTCATACGATTTTCCGTTTTGGAGCTAGGCTGTTAACAGACATCCACACAGACACACATAGGCTACAGACATATTTCCGAAAATAGTATTTTTGGATTCAGGGAACCACAAAACGTCTATTTATGTTAAAAACTCAACTTCGAATTTGGGGGTCGAAAACAATACTTCCTCTGCCTATAGTAGGCCTACCCATTGTACAAGCGGAGGAAGTAAAAAGTCATTAATTCTAATGGCGACACAACATCTGAAAGGGGTGGACATGTTTGAACTTTTTTTAATAGTTTCGAATCAAATGTAGTAATCTAAAAATAAATATTATATTCTAATAGATTGTGTTTCACTCGATCTGGTGATATCAATTTTGATATAAGAATATTTAGTTTACTTTAATTAACAAATAAAAGTTTATTCGATGCTTAACCCTTTTATTGCAAATGTTGTGTTTTATATCAAAAGAAATCTCTGGGATAGTTCTATAATATTGTAATATTGATTTAAGGGTGATAATTTTGATAGGACCGTAATAAAATGATAATAGTTTCGAGATTTGATTTTTAACGGTCGAAATTGTCACAGACCCGGTCAGGCGACCGACTTCAACTTACAATTTTCTTAAATTTTCACTTCTTTCGGTTTCTAAATGTCTTACAAATGTTTGCAATGTTTGGGCAGCGAATGGTTAGGTTCAGTAAGCATGGTCCTTACAAGAAGAGTGGGTGAGTGTGTCACGCGTTGAAAATAAGGACCCACTCAGGTATAAGTGGATAAAGATATAAAGAGTGAGTGCACTGATTTTATAATGAAAGCTTGATCAAATAAATTACCTCTATTTAATATTATACACATAAATAGTGAACAGTGATGTTTCTAAACAAAAATAAATTATTTTTATCATCTTCATGTAAACTGAACTAGCTGTACTCGAGACGCACTCTTTATATGCTGTGAAGTTATTGTCCGTACACAGTGATGTCATGGTAATTACTGTCACACTAAACTGAGCCTTCAATCCCTGTAGAAATTGCATGCCCTTCTAATCTACAATCTGCGACATGACTGTAGCAATGTGAACAACAATAACTGACTAACAACTGACGTAAGAGTAACAGAGACAGAAACAACTCACATTTATCTTCATGGTTTAAGGTTTTTTACGACCCTGAAATATTTTCCAACCGACAATCTTGTCGCCCTCTGACAGTATATTATTCTACTATATTCTGGTTCAGAGGCCAGAAGACAACTTAAAACTTAGTACAAAACTTACGTAAAAATAGGCTACATGGCGTACTTCCCTGTTGCTATAACAAGTTTAAAAACCGAAGAAAATTGAGTAGCCTACCTAGGCTACATCTAAACATGACCTGAACAGAGGAAGATAACTACCAAACTTCAAGTAAAATAAAAAAGTAATATACTTAGAAACTGTTAGAATTAAGCAAGTAAGAAAAGAGGCAGAACGAATCATGCTGGACTGTATCTTGCTATAACTAACTCTTGTCGGCATCTTGAGGACACAGGTGTGCAGAGTAAACCAGATGTAATACGTTCCTGCCCCAGCCTCCTGGTTGTGACCAAGATAATTAAGAAATTCATTGACAAGGTGCTTAGAAATTGTTTCCAGCAAGATCACTATCGAGTTCTAAGTGGTGCAAATTAAAATGAACTAAGTTATATAGGCTTACAAGTGAAGTAGCCTATATATGAAACGGTAACACGAATTCTTATTTGAAAGTTGAAAGTATATTTTCTTGAATTAATGTACAATTGAAAGAGTTGTTTACAACTTTTCCACATTTTTTTCATTAAGAGGCCACCCGAATGAGCTCATGCTCGTGGTCTGGGCAGCTCAAAAATGAATAAAAGTAGATTAAATAAAAATGTATCGCCGGTGTGTTGAAATCTTGTTTCTTTACGAGTAGCCTTATGTAAACCTACGGGCATTATACTGTCGCATCTCTACACACACAAATAGAAGCCGTTCCATCGTTCTTCAAACACGGAATTCGATGCGCAGTGGAGAAAAATCCTTCATTATTGGAGGAGGGAATATTGATTTTTCTAAACAACGTGCTTTCCACGTGCTTCTATTGGTACAGAGGGCTGTGGAGTGACAAGGACAGCAGTTGGCAAAGTACGTCCTCCATCCTTATCCTGCGCGAGATTTCTAGGCCATGTTTCAACTGAAATGGACCAGATTTTATTATTACCGATCCAGTCAAAGGTGGAACTCACGAATTTGAGAAAAGAAAGCTAGTATCTTACTAACGAATTTTTCTTATAGAGGCTTCTTAATCATTTTATGATTAATACAATCGATTATATAAAATGTACAATATCATTTTTCTATAACCCACATCATTTGATGGGAAGAGTTAAGGATATATACTATATATATTTATATATATATATATATATATATATATATATTGATATTACAGAAGCTATAGAATGATGATATATCATAATAAGATTCAACCTGGCAAAACTGCAACAGAAGCTTCGTAAATTGTAAATTGCATTTTAAATATTACTGCACAACATATCCAAAATTAGACAAAATCGGACCACGGGAGCAACCCTAAAAACAGACTCCAAAATGATGTACTGAGTGATGCGTTACGTTAGGTTGTATTTTTTAGTGGTCCAAGATTTTTCAGGATGTGTGTGTAATTATAGTATTATAACAACTAGTTCGAATTTTCATTTGTTTCACAATGATGTTTCTCTACAAAAATGTGCAGCTCTACATTTTAAATGAGGGTCCAGTTTCTATTGCTATTCACTGTTTGTTTTGATTTTTATTTTATACATAAACTTAAATCACAACATATGAAAGTACATTTGTATGTAAGAATTCGTTTTATGAACTAAATTATTTTTTTAGTTTTTTATTGTATTCGGTTGTACTGTATTTCTCATTATTGTATTATTATTGTATTATTGTTTTGTGTTATTATATTGTATTATATTATTGTATTGTTATTATTGTAAAATTGTCTGTAGCATCTTTAAATAAATGAAATGAAATGAAATTACATTTTTAATGACCATTCTATCTGTATTATGACGGCTAACTGATAATAAAGATATAGCTATCTATCTACGAACTCTACAGTATGCTGAAGCCATACGTTTTGTGCTTACTCATTGATACCACCACATATTACTGGGTACAGTTTACTGGGACATTTTGTTCTAAGGTATAGAATGTAACATATTTTGGTCGGTACGAGTGGTACCCCTGGTTGTTTATCGGTTATCTGTTTGAAACTGATCTCTATTCCCTCAACGAAAGGGAAGGGGGCTTAAACTAGTTAACTTGGTGACATGTTCAATATCACCGCTACCATTCTTCTTCTACTTTCTCTCCTGTATGGAAGTCTACCCGCGTGGAAAGAATTCTGAGTGACTGAAATGGTATGTAAGCGCGTGTGTATTCTGTTTAAGCCTGTTGATCGACCGTAATTATGTGGACTTGGTGAATATTATATACATACCTGCATATAGAATTCTGTTAGAATATTTGCTGTTGACGACAGTGCTTTTGCCCTTATGGCTTGCGATCTTGTAACACTATACACACGGGGTTACATACCCAGAGTGTATGTGTGAGAGTATGCGTCTTTTCTCTCTTTAAAACGGAATCAAGGCACACATTTAGCTACTAAAGTAACGATTTATTAGAATCATTTGAGTTGGCACAAAATTAAACAAAAGAAATTTTATTGTATTATTACTAATTTAATTGTACTGATTTTTATGTTAAATGAACTATTCATTCTAATATGTCTATCAATCCTTTTGTTCAAATCATTAAAATTGTCATTCATTTGTTAAACATTCATGTTTGCATTATTTCTTTGAGTACAGAATATTAATCCCTCTATTGTGCCTGAACTTAACAGTACCATTCCAAGAGCCTTTCAATGCGATTTCGCTTTATACTTAAATGCCTCGCGTGAGTTTATTTACCAGTTGTGACGAGAGAGTGTGGATAGGACACCCCCTATGCATAATCATATGTTGCTGGGTTTTAAACTCGTGCGACAAGTTTGGTATCTTACGTAATGTTGAATTACCTTTTGGGTTTCTACTGTTCTGTTAAGTACAAAACAGTTAAATCCTGTAATCAACATTACAGTTTCGTCTGTTTTATGGTTATTTAGCGACGGGGATGCACTGCAACTTAGGCCTGTGACCGTCGCTGTTGTGACGAAATTTTGCCCCGCAGGAGTTCTTTAACTTACCTGTAGGCCCTAAATCTACAAACATAGACCTGTCATTTTTGTGCACATATAGCCTACATGTCATTGGTCTGGGTCGGGATCGAACCCACAATATTAGGGAAGACATAATGAAATTATGTGAACGCCGCTGCGTTCAATGATCGTTTAAGGTAAGCGGCCAGATTGCATATTTCGAATGTGATCTTGTTGCTGCGGAATGTACCAGGAGGAGTCCGAAAATAAGATTCCCCTGCCGACTGTGTACAGAGGTGTGGATGAAAGACAAAAAATATAATGAGACATTAAAGATAAAACGTACCTTTATTTTACCACATAATTACCACGTACATTGAGACATTTGTAATGCCACTTTAAAAGATTCAAAACGCTATTCAGGAAAGAATCAGGGCTCTGCATACGGAAGAACTTCGAAATTGAAGGAGGCGATTCGGAAAAAGCGGCCTGGCATTCTCCAATCTGGCGTTCTGTTGTTGGATGACAATGCGAGACCACAGTCGGCGACGGCAACGCAAAACCGTATTGCAACTCTTGGTTGGGAGCGCCTAGTCCATCCGCCATACAGTTTTGATCTCGCACCCAGTGATTTCCATCTGTTTCCGGCTTTGAAGAAGACTCTCGGCGGAAGGCGCTTTGGGATCACTGCTGACGTGACAGAAACCGTTCGACGCTTCTTCCGTATGCAGAGCCCTGATTTTTTCCTGCAGGGCTTTTTGAAGATTCTAAAGCGGTATGACAAATGTCTCAATGTACGTGGTAATTATGTGGAAAAATAAAGGTACGTCTTATTGTTAATGTCTCCTGAAAAGCAGATGAGGATCGACGAGAGGAAATGGGTTTAGGAAAATCGGAGGCTACAAGATGGTTTTCTATGTCCGTATGTGTGATTTACAAAATAACTATATACAAATATTCAGGGATCTTGAATGCAAAGCAGTTAGTGAACATAACAGAAATTAAGTGTAGCAAGTAAAAGAGGCACAGACAAAAATGATGGCTGTTGCCACTTGTGGTGAAATGAATCTTGTAGATAGAATACGTTATGAACCTACATATGGCATTATTTTAATCACAAAATACAATGATAAAAGCAGGTAAATATCAGTTAGCTAAATCAATAGTAAACACACCAAACTTCATCTGGACAATGAAGAATTTCACAACATAGAAAGTATGGAATGGTACATTCCATTTGAATGGAAGATCTTTTTTACATCGCATTTCGTGGTGTAACAATGACATATATGAAAAAATGCATTGTCTTACGTTAATTGTAGCTTATTCACAAAACATAATGTGGAAAAACTATAATAATTTTTTATAACCACATTGGACCCCCGACAGTAAAATATATTAAATTCAACCCATGAACGAAGTTTTGAAAAAAAAAAAAGGAACAGTTCATGGTCATTGAAAGAAAAAAAGTAGGCATTGAGTTCTCTCATAGAAGAACTGCTGAAGAAAGAAGGATGTATTGTAGTTCACAATACAGACAGAGATGACGATGAGGACATTGTTCGAGCTGCAGTCTTATCTTCAGAATGTGTGCATATCACTGTAATGGAGGAAGATACCGATTTGTTGATTCTGCTTCCTTACCAGGCAAAGGATAGTTCAGGCTTTAGAGTACCCTCTATTAGGGTCCTAAAAACTGCAACTTGCTTCTTGTCTCTGTATGCTTTCACAAGATGCGATCTTATTTCCAGATTTTTTTACTGGAAAATCTTCAGCATTTGTGAAATAGATAACGGAGACAGAACTCCGTTCTTTCTAAAAATGGGTTGTTCTGACTCATGCCTACATTCAGATATCGCCGTCCCTGGCAGAAAGGCAATGCTTGACACCCAGTCACTGGAGTCTACCACCAAATGTTGATAGGAAAGATAGTAGTAGCAAAACATTTGTTTACATCTGAATGTCAACCACCTATCGATTATTTCACAAAATATCTTAGCTGTCGAACCTATTTAAAAAATAAATGTTTTAAAAGCTACTGGAGAAAGAACCAAGCCAGAAGAATGGCGTCAATGTGTAGAAAATCTCACACTACCCAATAATCTGTACCTTGCCAATAGCTAAACATTATCTATTCAAGAGGCCTATGATTTGCTGTTTTTGCAAGACAAACTGCGCTACTTTACGATGCGAATGCGCCTTATGGGATATGTGAAATCAATGGATGTACAAACAACAATCTCATTTCTAACTATAAATATGATTAAGTTAATGAAACTAATGAATTAAGGATTTTGTTGGCTAACTGAAAGATTTTTGTGAATAACGAACTTAAGCAATAATTTGTAATTTAGAAGGAACTAGAAGGAACTAGGAACTAGCTCGGGTTTTGTATTTTGTAATTGGAAATTAACTTATGAAGGACTTTCGATTTTCGATTAGGCCCTTACATAGGTATTTAGAATTTGAAATGAGGAAGATCGACTTATCACATTCAAACCATGGGCGCCCATACCCGGGGGCATGGGGGGCGCAGCACCCAGGGAAAGGAATAAATGTAAGTTATATTAATAATTATAGTCAGGTGTTTTTCTTTTAGGACAATTATTTAAAAGTCAGTTGAGACATACAAAGTTTGCAGAAGTTTTACCAAATCGACATCATGGAAGGAAAATCCACAGTGAATTAGGAAAGGGGGTCCAGGGTCCGGACCCATAAAATCAAAGCTTAAAATTCTATTTTTGTATTTTAAATAAATATATTAAATTGAACAAGTTTTGTTGGTGTGTAAAATATGATATAGAAGTTATTTTGTTTTCATAACATAACGAGTAGACTATTATTTACATTGTTCTATGTGTTATTTAACTTTTCTTATAAATACTAATAAGTATTATAACTTAGGTAACGATTTCTTGTTTATGTTGGCATGTCTTAGAGCATGGTAAACAAATTTGCTAACTATTTTTTCAGTGCTAAAATACCGAAAAATGTGATTTTCATTAGTTCAATTTTTAAAAATTTTCTGGGGATGAGCCCCCAACTTAGTATGATTTCTTGTTTAAGTTGGCATGTCTTATAGTATAAAAAACAAATTTCCAAACTAGTTTTAAAGTGCTAAAATAGCATAAAATGTTATTTTCATTCGTTCAATACTTAACAATTTTCTGGAGGTGGACCCCCGATTTAGGTAACGATTTATTGTTTACATTGGCATTTCTTAGAGTATGGTAAACAAATTTGCTTACTAATTTTTCGGTGCGAAAATAGAGTAACATGTGATTTTCATTAGATCAATATATAAAAAATTTCTGGGGGTGGCCTCGCGATCCCCCTTTCTTGGGAGAAATTCCATACCCCCAAACCCCACAGCACTTTCGACCCTCCCCGAAATTATTTTCTGGCTACGTCATTGGGTGTATTTATTATATTATTAATATAATCTAACAAAATGGCCCAAGAAGTTAAAGCGACAAAAAATTAATTGAATAAAAAAATTCGGCCCCCGCCTACAAAATATCATATGGGCGCCCTTGATTAAAACTATTCCTCAGAAAACGCTTGATAGGCCTATAGCTTTTTATGGCTCAAAGAGGATGTAGAATTTTGCACCTCATTGATTCTATACACCAAGCCTGGTAGGGGTTGAAATAAGAAGAAACAAAAATTCCGGTAACGTAAAGTTGCATTATTTTTACGGAATATTCTATTTCTCACTCTCATGTTACCATACAAACATTTCGGGGCTGAAATAAAAAAGAAATTCAATATTACTTTCAGACTTTCTCCCCCAAAAACCTGGTTCAAAATAATATGCTATACGGCGCGCAAAGGAATAAAAATGCTCCATCCTATCTTGTCTCCTCCATCCATATTTCTCAACTGAAAGTACAAAGCCTACAACTGTGAAAAACGTATCAACGGATATAATTTTTTACCAACTTCAGATATGGCACATTCGTTGGCACACTCAGGCTGAGAAAACTGAAAATGCTGTCCCTGCAATACGAACTCTCATTCTAAGTCAAAATATTAAGTGAGAAAATGGAATTCTCTATGTCCAACTGTTGTGTGGACAGTTGTGAAAGTTGTGTGCATTATTTTCGTTCTTCATTATTTATTTACACCAATGAATTATATTGATAGCTTCTCTAATTTGTCAAAATCCCGTATCGTACACTGTGAACACTGCCAACAATACACTGTTGTCATGAGAACTATATTTGATGAATTCTTTGTAATCAGGTATTTCGTCTCCTCGAAAACATTTGATTTTTGAGCATTTGAAATAAAAATTTAGCAAAATCATTTCTTAGCTTGCACTTACATTACGGAACGAAGGTACTGTCAAAATTCCTAGTCTCTACCTTTTACAATTTAGATTCTACGTTGATTCTCTGAAAATCAGTCAGTCAATCAGTCAGTCAGGACAAAGCCGCCTACATAGGCTATATAGAGATAATGGATTTCTGTGTACTATTTAAAGATGTTTCAATTTTGACATGTAAAATAAAACAATATATTTCCGTTAAAAGTATACATTGAGTTGCCATTGTCTTAATTCGAGAAAAACCACTCCGCCATTTGGGAAGTTCCCGTAGTCGGATTTTGTATGATTTTGGATATGTTATTAAGCAATAGTTTCTGTTTGAAAAATTCTTCAAAAATCTTCTGTTGCAATTTTGCTCAAGTTTATGCACAAATTGTCTGGACTATAAATTTATTCATAAATATTATAGAACATGGTATTATGGGTATTCACTAAATGTATACCACATGATTTTATAAACAATTTAATAACGTATATTCTAGGGTGAAACAAAGTGATGTATTTTTGAAAATTCTATTGCTACAAAGTCAAAGAAAATTCCTTTTATGTGCAGTTGGCTACCTACTCATCACGATTTCAAAATAAATTTCTGCTCTCGAGGGTATCACGTTCCGCAGATTCCCCAAACCGAATAAGCCGAGAAAGAGACGACGTTCTTATTCAGTGGCTCGTTCAGAACTTCTCACGTGTGCTAAAAAGAGTCCCTTACTATTGCAGCCTAATAATTGAGGGATTGGGTGGAAGAAGGGCGTAAGTCATGTTACGCCCTTTTTTCGGATATGCGTTACTAGCACTCTTAACCAGCAGATCTATAATATAGCAAATTTAGAATAAAAAAACTTCCAACAGATGACTTGTTATGGCGTATTCTGTGTAGCGCCTTTCTTCCAAATATCGCCCTACAACGCATATTATGACCTACGTGAGCACATAGGTCTACTGTTAATCCATGAAAAAAGACTGACCTTCGTAACTATATGTTTCCGCTGCCAAAAGCAAAAGGTGTGAAATTTGCTATACAGAAATGTAGTATACTCAGTTATAAGCGAGATGGCAGTGTTCATACAACACAGAGTTACTCTCGGTTGGTACAAAGGAAGTTTGCGTTATGGAAGAGCAATGATCTTGTTCATAACCATAATATTCTACTCTTGCTCCTGTGCCACATTAGGAATAAAACCATCTTAAGCGAAATATGTTACAGATTTGCTGAAATTTGTAAGTAAGGATGCATGAGCATTAAGAGAAACATACCTTGGCAATGAAACATTAAATGAAACTGATTCTGAAGGATAACTGATGTTATTTGCATGGTATTTTGTGACTTTTTTGTTCTGTACAGTGTGTTATTTCAGTCAGTCAGCAGGCATATTCATAATTATTTTGAAGGTTTATGTCTCAGAAAGCTATAGGCTAATGATAATAATAGTACAATGATAGAACAATAATTTAGTTTCCTGATCCTCTTTGTGTATTACAACTTAGGCTGATATGTTTGGCAATATTAATTGAATAATTAAAAATAAGTGCAAAATATGATGTTTAACTATCATTATTCATGTGATCTTTCTTAGAAACCATGAATATCTGGGAAAAGGGCGTAACTAATTTTCTTTAGGATTTTTTCTTCACAATAGGTGTAATTGAACTGGACATCAGAAACGAGCATAAAGTTAGGTAACAGCATATCTGACACATAACTATTTATTGGATTCGTAGTACAAGACCTGCGACTTTAAAAGAGTTTTCTTTGTTTATCTCAAAACTGTTTTTTTACTTACGCCCTTCTTCCACCTACACTCAATTTATTTTTTATTAGTATTTATTAAACACATTGTGTACAACAGTATTATGAATTAAGTAAAGTTAGCATCATTTGCATAGTGGGATAGCGCCACTGTTCTTTCTTTGCATTCAATGATATGATATGTGTTACAGGACCCTCCACATATGTTGCACCGACATCTGTCGGTGGGGTTGTGGTATCCCTTGGTGCTGCATATTCTGTGGTGCAGTCCGTGGGCTGCCACTCTCGTGTATAGGTGCCGCAGCTGGTATAGTCTGTTTGTTGTAAGTTGGCACAGGTCAGAAAATTGAGACAGAAGATGTTTGGCAGAAGTCAGTTATTAAACAGAAAGGTATAGAAACATACTATTGTGAAAAGTTACTCACTCCACGAATTTGTAGCTGTCATTAGAATGAGGGAGGCATGGGAGAAATACCATCAGTGTAACTGCTAGAAGCAGTGGTTGTCAGTGTGTCTATATTGGTCTCTTTCATCAGGGCTTAACATAAACACCATTTACAGTAACAAGCCGCCACAAGTCTGCTTTTCTAAACGACAATATGACTGCTTAAACACGTCTGGCGATTACTTAAACCTCGAATAACTGGTTTTCCTCCATTTTTTCTATACAACCCTTCTCCACCCTCAGCTCAGTGGGATAGTGGAGTGAGTAACTTTTGGCTACCTGCTGAATAGTAGCAGAGTAGTTTTATGACCACAGTGCCAAGATAACCCACACAGCCTATAGTTGGCTTCCTTTCATTCACCGTTCGTCATCGATGGGGTGTTGAGGAGTCCGTGATTTATTTCTCTTGCTTTCTGCCGCCTGTCGTCCTGGAATCTGGTGCTTTGTGGTGTTGGTATCAGACTGTGGGCTGCCATATGAAGAAGGTTGTGTCTGTCAGGATGTAGATTATTCTGTTTTGGGTGTATTTGGAGACGCAGAGCAATCTTTTCAGGTAGGCTATTTTTACTCCTTCTAGACGTTTGAGATTTGAGTGTGTGAGGTGGTTCCATATTAGTTCAATGCCGTATGAGGCAATGAGTGCGATCTATATGTTGAACAGACTCAGGGCTGTTTTGACGGATAGTAGACTCAGTCTCTTTATCTCGAAAGTAGCTTTCATTGCTCTTACTGCTCTGTCTTCAATGTGCTTGGAGAAGGTATGGGCAGTGTAAGGTATGGGCAGTGTAAATCCTAAGTATTTGTAGCTTTTGACTATTTCCAGTTCTTGTTCCCCACAGGTTTGCTAGGCTTCCTCCTTTCCTGAATTTCATTACTTTCGTCATGTACCTGTTTATGACGAGGTCGTTTTCTTGGGACCACTCTTCCATTTTGTTAATGGCTTCTTGCAGGGGCTCTCTCCTTTCTGATAGTAAATTCATGTTGTCAGCGTATAGCCATAGCCTGACTTCGTCTGTATGCATTTTTTGGACCACGTCGTGCGTAAGTACGTTGAATAAGCCGGGCATATAGAGTCTTCCTGCGGTACTCCGTTTGTTTGCAGGATTCCTTTTGACTGTGTTAGTCCATCGTGGATTTTGACTGTGTTTTCCCGGAGGGTGCTTGCTATGAACTTGAAGATCTGACTTTCTGCTCCTAGTACTGGCTGGAGTTTCCCCAGGATCCTACCCCTGTTTGTCCCGTCGAAAGCTTGCTTATAGTAGACGAAAACCGCATATGCATGGCCTTTGGGTTCAGACAGAGCTCCGCTTACAAACTATAGTACGTGCTCTACTGCTCGGATAGTTGATCTCCTGGACATGAACCCATGCTGTTCCAGGGGTATCACTGTCATTATGCTATCATGGATCTTTTTGAGTACGATGTTGCTCATTATCTTGAATGGTGCACATTCCAGGGCTATCCCTCTGTAAGATTCCGGTGTGTTCTGCGGCCCTTTCTCTTTGTAGATAATTTTAATTATCGAATCTCTCCATATTGTGGGGATGTCCATGTTCTCTAGGCACTTGTTGTAAAGGGCTGTCCTTAGCTTCAAAGAATGAAACGTTGCTCCTTTTATCTTCTCGTTCGTGATATTGTCTGGGACGGCTGCCTTGCGAGGTTTGCTTCTTTCGATTGCTTGCCACACTTCTTGTTTTGTTATTCTTTCACTTTCAGTTAAGGGGGTACATCCTTCGGTGTGGTAGTGCGAGCTCTTTTTCTGGAGAAGATTTTTAAAGTGATTTTCCCATACTGTTATTGAGATACTTGGGGTATCTTTTACTCTCCGTGGCTCCAGTGCCATATAGGGCTTTGTTTCTGCTTCCCGTATTAGTTCTTCTTCCTTGGTCTGGGTGTATTGTCTTTTCTTTTCTTTCTTTAGTGAGTTATATTTTATTCTTGCATGCGTATAACTGAGTCTTAGGTTTTCGTCGTTCGCGTTTGTCTTCTTTAGCTCGCTTAGCTTTCCAAGGACCACGCTTCTTGTTTTGTAACACTCTCCGTCAAACCAAGGTTTGCTTCTCCTCTTTGTCTATTGTGGTGGGGCTGACCGTATCATAGATTCATTTAAGTTTCTCAGCGCCTCATCGATGACGCTCCTTTCTATTGTGTTCAGTATTTCCTCGGCGTTTGTGCTCTGCTGTGATGGCTGGGCGATTAGATTGATTTTTTATGATTAACGCTTAATTTTATTAATTTGATTTATTATTGAATATTGTAAATTTATTGATTGTATTACGCATTGGATTTTTAAATGGAATTTGACTCAACACTCCCGTATGTTGTAACATAGAAAAAGTCGACAGGAAACTGTGGTCAAATGAAATAACAAAGTGTGAATTTTTGGAAACTTTAAAGGGATATCTGACCACATTTTTCCCTGTTAAATGAGCGCATTAATTACTCAACGGCGCATGATGTGGCGTCATAATTTCCTGTATTAGATTCCAGTGCAAGGCAGAATATAATCTCTTATTATGATGATTACACTCCATACTTGGTAAAAAGGATGAGCTTCCTATCTCCCGCCAACCGTGGGAAGAGGCCAGTATAAATATCGCACCAGCCTTTCTGCTCATTAGATAACAACTCGAGACATCTTCACAAGAGATAGTTACTGTGCGAATTATTCCCGGCGGGGAAAAGTTCTTTTGCAAATCTACGTTTATAGTACTGAGCATCATGAAAAGGCTGGAAGCAATTTTATTCTGTAAGTAAACAACTGTTTGTTTTCAAGAGATCTGCCCGCGCGGTTTAGTTCAGTAGAGTATATTTAAATTTAGAAGTCTCTTAAGTTCAGACAAGGACATTAGGAAGATTTCAAGTAGATTATTCGTAGTATAAGAAGCACATACAGTATATAAAGTATACAGTATATAAGTAATTGTAACCAAGGTTTTAATATCCAGTAGTATTAAACTCAAGTTTATATATATATATATATAAATTAAACAAATAATTAAAGCGCAAATAAAACATATCTCTTCGATGCACATATCAGTATATATATATATACATACGGTATATATATAGATATATATAATTATTTGTTTCATTAATTTGCTTTATTGGTTAATTCTTCTCAATAAATATTGTTTATCTTAAAATGGGGTGTTAACAAGTCATTCTAGGCTCCCACTCCACCTTATTCTCTACGACATGACATACGTCATTCATTTTGTTTATCTCTCCATTGAACTTACCTGGAATTTTGCATTTACCGGGAGATGTTTTCTTATGGTTGTCCTTGCTGAGGCTGTGGGGGTTGTTCAGCTTTGAAACTTTACTTCTTTCCCACGATGAAATATTAGATTTATGGTGCTAGAGCCGTTATGGGCGACGTAGGTTTTATTCTGTGCTTCGTTGTTGAGGATAAAGCCTTCCTCTTCCAGAAACTCTAGAAAGGACTCAGCTTTGTTGTTCGGCCTATCTATTCGGCAATTTATGTCTCCTGCCAGCAGAGTTGGGATCTCTGGGTCGGTCTGGTTCAGTGCAGCCATGATGGTTTCAACCACTTCGTCTGCCGGGCATTGGGGTGTTATATAGATTCCTATAATCTGTAGGTTGTTTAGCTGTACTATTACGGTGCGCTTTGCTTGCCCCAGGGCGGGGTTGTAAAAGCACGACACTCCACCTGATGGTCTTCCTTCCGGTCCAGCTTTGGCCAGGGCATGTGCCGCGTAGAATCCATTTATATTACAAGGTTTTTGGAGGAAAGTTTCGCAGAATACGAGAATGTCACTGCTGAGCATCGTTTCATCTGGTAATATACACTGCTCAAAAGAATTAGAGGGACAACAATTTGATTGCGTGTACCATGTAAGTAGCCCGTGATTTCGCTATATCCTGTTGCTCTTATTCTTCCAACATGTTTTAGGAAAGAGAGGAATCCTCCACATTACGTTGGAAAGCCATGGCTTTATGGTAGTATTCAAATGTATCGTGCTATGCCCAAAAGTGAAATGGACGAGCAATGTCTCACCCCGCCATCTGGTGAGTGTAAGTAAAGAGTGCGTCTCTATACTCATTGTGTATGTTTCATCCGTCAAGATGAGGTATCTGAATGAGGAAGAACGTGTTCGGGCAATGACATTACGGCAGGAAGGTTGGACTATTCGTGCAGTGTCTACAAAGCTGAATGTGGCTTCATCTGTTGTTGGGAGGGTTTGAAAATGATTTCGTGAAACTGGTACATACACACGAAAGCCAGGACAAGGGAGAAAACTGAAAATATCGGTCAGAGAAGACCGATATGTGGTGAATTGTTCTCTCCGCCGGCGCTCTGCGACTGCCCGGGACCTACAAAATGATCTAAGAGGAGCAACTGGTTGCAGTGTCAGTGACCAAACAATACGCACAAGACTCCGAGAGGCAGGTTTAAGACCACGAGGACCTTATCACCTCCCTCGATTAACTGCTCGGCACAAGAGAGATCGACTTCGATTCACTGAGGACCATAGGAACTGGCTGCTTCGTCACTTCGTCACTATTGTTTACAGATGAGTCCCGCTTTCGTCTAACATGGTGCGACGGACATACACCTGTACATCGTCGTCATGGTGAATGTCATATTGAAGAAGCAGTCCAGGAAATGGACAGATTTGACTGCGGCTCCATCATGGGGTGGAGTGGCATCACATTGTTGGACAATCGGATCTTCAGATAACCAGAGGCCGACTTAATGATCAGAGGTACATAAACGAGATTGTACTGCGTCATGTTATGCTCATTGCAGTTGTAATGGGTCCCCAGTTTATCCTGCATCACGACAATGCGAGAGCGCATTCAGCAGCAGCCACCATGGAAACTCCCAGGACTTCGCGATTCAAACATTAAACTGGCCTGCTCAGAGTCCTGACCTCAGTCCCATTGAGAATTTATGGGATATGCTGGACATCCACCTTCTGGCCCGTCCTGTAGCACCTCAGAGCCTTGAACAACTTGCAGAGGTCCTTATTGAGGAGTGGGACAAAATTCCACAAGAAACTATTCGCAGACTTGTCAGGAGCATGCCTCGAAGATGTGAGGCACTAGTACGGGCACATGGAGGGCCTACCAGATATTGAAATGTTTCTTTTTGTGTTCTATGTGAATTAACTGAAGGCGTTTCCACTTTGGTTCACGACATATTGTTGAATTTCTGGTCACAGCACTAACACATGTGATAAGAAGTGAACAGGAATTGCACATTTCAGTTAAATAAAGGTTTCTTTTTCCAGATAAAATCTATGTTTCACTCCAACCATTTTTGAAACAATAAAGCAGTTGTTCAAAATCTTGTCCCTCTAATTCTTTTGAGCAGTGTATTTTGCAAGGATTTTAGACCTTCCATGTTCCATGGCGTGATACTGATATCAATCCTCTTATCGTTTTTCAGTCAATTACGAAAGGTTGGAAGGCTACTCCTTCCGGCCATAATTCCTCTCTCAACTTTGGCTTTGATTTCTTCGTTCACTGCCGGTTTGAAGCATTTATTTCTTCCTCTGGTCTTTAATTCCACGCAATCCTTTATGATCATGATATTTTTCTCTTTCGGGTATTCCGTGATGTTTTCGGGACCTCGTTTTGGACTTTGTCTTTTGTTCAATCATATCATCTAGCTTGCTTTTTATTTCTTTAAAACAGTTTTTGATGACACTCACCGCTTTCAGTATAACTTCTTTTGACTCTTTCTTCAGGTAACCACCTGTTTCCGTAATCTTTTATAGTATGCTAAAAGCGCTTTGGAACTGTTCTTCTACCCTGTCACTATCTTGCCTCATTACTCGTATTTATGAAATAAGTGGTAAATGTAGGATTTTCTTTTGTGAATAGCCCGTCAGGTCGATTTTAGCAGTCCTATGAGCAAAATAAAGTCGTTTTACCATGTCATATTTTATTTTTTTAGAGAGCCGATAATATTTTAGAAATAATAAAATTAGGTATATTCTGATGAATGTCATTCCATGGAGCTATATTAGAGCTCGAGCATGGCTTTTTACAACACGAAATGAATTAATTTTTCTATGATACTAAAATTAATACGAACGGAATTGTTTTTATTTTAAATACAGGCTATTTATTATGCAGTGTTCAGCTGTCACCCTCAAGGTCTCAAGATCGTTCCGTGTTCGGTAATATATAGATACCACGGCGATGTCATAATGAAAATCAGTTTCGAAATGAGTATCGTTAAGACACCGTTACGTCACATGTAATAAGCGTATTATTGTCCGATCAAACAAAATTATGTTCCACTATTTTCTCTCTTCTCTTGACATGGACAAATAAATAATATTCCTGAATCTAATTTAAAAATGTTTAAAAGTGAGTTATAAGCTTACACCTAAGAATTGTTCAGTAGCAAGTTGAGACAAGCCTAAATTAGAGGCTCTGAACAACATTCCTCTGCCCTTTCACGTACAAGTAATGCCTTAGTTTCCGGAGGGGGGTTTGTGAGGCGTAAGACTTGCCACTCTGTCCTCTCTCGGAAAAGAAAACCTAACAAAATTCACGTAACAGAAACCTCCACTTGGAGGCCCTATGCCTCACCACTGGGGTAAATGGAACAGACAGACAGATGGACAGGCTGACATTATGACAGATGGACATTATGAAAAGAAATTAAATTAAACTGAGAGCACAGAGTAAAAAACATATATACCAAGGGAGTAGAGAACTATGACGATGCTTTTCCTTATTTTAAATAGATTTTTAAGAACTTAAAGTAGAATATCAAAGAGTTATCACTTATTTTGACCACAATACGATGTTACTTAGGCCTACATTGCTGTGAATGTAGATAGGAAGACGTAGAAAGTAACAGTCTTTATTTTGAGCGAAGACAGCACCAATAATGTATCTTAGACGTGATTTCACATATGCAGTAGTCACTTTAATGTTGCATGCGAGGAGTAGATGCTGAGTTATCCATCAATGAATCTGATTCGTGTACAGTGGCATAGCGTGACACAGAAATAACGCCCAGCTATACTCCTTCCGCGACACTGCTGAAAGATAACTGACTTTCAACTCTTAAGAATTACTAAATGTTACAACATTTCATTGTGGGAAGTGTGATATCAACTATAACAATCGTTCTTCCTGTCTTGACCATTACACTAGCCTATGCAATAGTGGTGTGATATATATTACCAGTCATTATCAATCACTTCAAAGAACATTTGACTTTAAATGCTGTATGCGGAAGTCAGAAATGCAATATGTTCAATATGCATGTAAAGTGACGAAGTAAATGCCAGGGATGAGCAAGGATGATCTCAGACGCCTTTTGAGTTCAGTTTACTCGGGTAACCTACTGTGCGTCTGCGCATCACGTTGGATCTACTGTTCGAAGTTTATATTTCTGTGGACTCAGTTTAATGTTCACTGTGTTAAAATCACCAAATAATTAGATATAAACAGTATGCTTCTCATTCACATTAACATGAAGCTATGATATGTTTTAACTAGGCCTATGCCAAATTGAAAATCTAAACTAATATCTGAAAGTAGAAGGATTGTTTATTGCCTGGAATAAGTGTTACATATGAAATATTTCTTGACAATTTTTAACATATTCTGATTAAGAAGCCACCCGAATGAGCACAATGCTCGTGATCAGGGGTAGTTCAGAAATGGATAAAGTATTGATACAGTAATACATTGATTAGAATAGAAGTATATTAAATAAAAATTCAATTAACTACAATCGTTTACAGTAATAATAGGAAGGAATTAAAAAAGAAGACACAGGCAGGAAAAATAAATATTTGTATAATAAACGTAATTATTTTCTTATATTTTGAACTGTTCAGAGTAATTCAGGCTTAATTTTTAGAATGGAATTGAATAATCTGGGATCAGAACTAGAGTTGTGAATTAGGCTTCCAGATGTAAAATCTTTAGATTCAATTAAAGGATTTTTTAAAATTTATATTAATGCAACTTAATGAAATATATTTAAAAAATTGATGGACACTACTTACGTTAAATTCGAAAATATCTCTATTTAATTTCATTATGCGATAATAATAAAATACTTATGAATAGCCTTTGTATTTACGACGATTTAATACTGGCATCAGTTACATCATGTTGTTCTCCCTACATATGAAATTATATTTTTAAAGGGGTGACAGCCTGAATAATGGAAAGAGCAACATTATTATTAACGTTAAAGTTTATTAGAAAAAATCGGTAATGAAGAAGATAGACGCCTATTAACTTATACGGTTCATGTTTACTTTAAGTCTACGAAGATTCCATGCTGTGCAGCTAATAATAATATTACTCTTCGATTACAACTATGTTAGTAGTGTAAGAAAATATGAATTTTATTTATTGTTAGATTGTAGTGAAGATGTGTTTAATACATAGGGAGTTAAAAACTCAATTACCAAACTGCTAGGGATGATAGAGGAGACAAAAATAACTTATTTTGGTAGAAAATCATGGGTCGGAAATTCAAATTGGTTGAGGACTAAGCATGTCCAGATACAACGAGATGAGAGGAAGTTGTCGGGTGTGACTGAGAATAAAGCAATGGGGTATGTTTTTCACTGCTTTATTGTAAAAATTAGCATTCAGTTATAGTAAACGTTCAAAATAACTACAATGGACATCATTGCAGAACCGTTAGCAAGATACGGAGAGCGTCTCAATATGAGTTTGCGACCCATCGTTCTCTAACAAATTACTTATGTTTTGGTCCTATATCATCGCTAGTAGTTTGGACATTAATTTTTGAAACACCTTATGCATATAATACATAACATTAAACTGTATTGGAAAGTACTGATATCTTTTAAATAACCAACGGTAAATGGATAAGAATATTTATACAAAAGTATTACGTTAAAAAGGAAAAATTGGCCTATATTGTGTTGCCAAGAATTTACTTGGAGAATGAGTCTACAGTTAAGTGTAAGTCCCAACGGTAATGTGAAACCAGCAAAGTCTAGCTACAGATCTGGTTAGAGAGGAGGGAGGGAGAGAGAGAGGGGGGGGAGAGAGAGAGGGAGAGAGGGAGAGAGAGAGAGAGAGAGAGAGAGAGTGTGTGATGCATGGTCCTTTTATAAAGCTCTGATTTCTTTGCCTCAGTTTGGTCTGAGCGGACTCGCAAGTCAGGCTTGATGGGCACCTAGTTCGCTGCCAAAAGTGGAATCCCAGCTGTAAAACCTATGAGGACCTCAGCCAAGCTCCATGAGCTTACTGATCTCTACTAAATACAAATAATCAAGAAAAATTTATTGATAATGGAATTGTAGTAAATTCAAATTCTATGAATTGTACCTAAAAAGCACTTAGTTTATATATTGTGATTAAAATGGTGTAACAATTGAAATCCTTTCTTTGGATTAGAAGTTGAAATAAGATAAAATTAAACTGATAGATATTGTTGGGAGCTGACGAGATGATCCGTGATTTGGTAGTGGCATGCAGGGGGAAGACGGTGTTGTGCTATAACTGCAAGTGTAGGGGAGCGCTGCTATTGGCTGCAGATAAGAGCCCCCATAGTCATGCTAGGGATCATCTCGTCAGCTCCCAACTGTACTAGATAATACCCTGCACTGTAAAGCAACAGCCAGGCATTTCAAATACAGTTTTAAGGTCCATTTACACACAGCAGTGGGGTGAACGTGACGTGACGGCACGTATTCCCACCGCCCGTGATCCCGCAGTGATTTCTATTCACACTATAACGTGGCATGAATGACATCAGTCAGTGTTTACTATAGTAACAAATGCCTCGGAAAATGGCGAAATTCTCAGAAGCTGATTTATGAATGATTACTCTTGTTTGGGATGAAGAGGAGAAGGAACAAGTGAGAAAACGGAAGTGGGTTCATGAGGCTTGGAAAAAGAGAAGAACAGAAGGGGAATTTACCACTCTTTATAAAGAATTGATGGACGATGGAGCAAAGTTTCAAGAATACTTCAGAATGTCAGAAAATGCATTTAACATTATGTTGAGCAAACTGGAAGTCAACCTGAAAAAGCAGGACACAAAATGGAGAAAAGCAATTTCTCCGAGGGAACGGCTTGCAGTTTGTTTGAGGTATGTATGGTAGATTAGAATATACAGTAGACTGTAAACTTTGAATTAAAAAAAGAAATCAACTCAAAATAAAGTTTACAAACACTTTCAAAGGCGCACAGTATAAAATTAGATCTTTTGTTTTGAAAAAAAAAACATATATTTCTACTTAAACTACGTTTAGAAAGATTTTCAAATTATTCTATTAAATAATTTTTTTAAACTTAAACTAAACTATTACAAAATTTGTTTTAAACTTAAAGTGTTAATTTACAAATACTGGGTAACATAAATTATTATTTTAATAAAATTGCAAGAAAAACATTTTCATAGTTAAAAAAAGAAGTTTCACTTCGAAAACTCATATATGAGTAAAAAAGTATTTGTAATTAATTTTGATAGGTATTTATTCCTGACCGAAATTCTCAAAATACCGTTGCACTGAATAGGTTGCCGGTTGCATTTGACCAGCAAATCTTGATTTTCATTCACTACAACACACTCATGGGGTACGCCGTAGCGTAGTGGTTGAGGCGCTGCGCTACAAACCGGAAGGTCGCGGGTTCGATCCCCGATGAGGTCGTTGGAGTTTTTCAACTGGCCTAATCCTTCTGGTGGCACTATGGCCCTGGGGTCGACTCAGCCTCTAACAGAAATGAGTACCGGGAGCAATCCTGGGGGTAAAGGCGGCCGGTGCGTAAGGCTGACAACCTTACCACCTTCATGTGCCGATGTCTAAAAATCTTGGAGCCTCAACCTCCTGGAACCCTATGGGCCTCCATGGCCTGTAATAGGGAACACTTTACTTTACTTTACTTTACAACACACTCATTGTAGCTTCCTGAAGGAGAAGGCTGTCCAGAATATGTTGGAGTAGCAGCAGAGTAATGAGAAACTGCATATGGTCCTGCATTTGGCTCTTCTTCCATGAGCATTTTAAGCTCGTACTTCTGCACAGCGGCAGAACAACCCCACTCGATTTTCTAGAAGAATATTTTCAGGCTTGCCTGTCACGCAACAGTCACGTCACTGCTGAGTGTAAATTGAACTACCCGAGTTTCACTGTATTGCGACTGCGGGAACACTGACTGCACTGTCACGGCCAAGCGCCGGACGAGTGTGAACAACACCACTCAATTGCATAGAAGAATGTTTTCAGGCTCGCCGGTAGATGCACTTGCCTGTCACTCCACGGTCACGTCACTGCTGAGTGTAAATGGACCTTTAAGGTCCATTTACACACAGCAGTGGGGTGAACGTGACGTGACGGCACGTATTCCCACCGCCCGTGATCCCGCAGTGATTTCTATTCACACTATATCGTGGCATGAACGACATCAGTCAGTGTTTACTATAGTAACAAATGCCACGGAAAATGGCGAAATTCTCAGAACCTGATTTATGAATGATTACTCTTTTTTGGGATGAAGAGGAGAAGGAACAAGAGAGAAAACGGAAGTGGGTTCATGAGGCCTGGAAAAAGAGAAGAACAGAAGGGGAATTTACCACTCTTTATAAAGAATTGATGGACGATGGAGCAAAGTTTCAAGAATACTTCAGAATGTCAGAAAATGCATTTAACATTCTGTTGCGTAAACTGGAAGTCAACCTGAAAAAGCAGGACACAAAATGGAGAAAAGCAATTTCTCCGAGGAAACGGCTTGAAGTTTGTTTGAGGTATGTATGGTAGATTAGAATTTACAGTAGACTGTAAACTTTGAATTAAAAAAAGAAATGAACTCAAAATAAAGTTTACAAACATTTTCAAAGGCGCACAGTATAAAATTTGATCTTTTGTTTTGAAAAAAAAACATATATTTCTACTTAAACTACGTTTAGAAAGATTTTCAAATTATTCTGTTAAATAATTTTTTTAAACTTAAACTAAACTATTACAAAATTTGTTTTAAACTTAAAGTGTTAATTTACAAATACTGGGTAACATAAATTATTATTTTAATAACATTGCAAGAAAAACATTTTCATAGTTAAAAAAGAAGTTTCACTTCGAAAACTCATATATGAGTAAAAAAGTATTTGTAATTAATTTTGATAGGTATTTATTCCTGACCGAAATTCTCAAAATACCGTTGCACTGAATAGGTTGCCGGTTGCATTTGACCAGCAAATCTTGATTTTCATTCACTACAACACACTCATTGTAGCTTCCTGAAGGAGAAGGCTGTCCAGAATATGTTGGAGTAGCAGCAGAGTAATGAGAAACTGCATATGGTCCTGCATTTGGCTCTTCTTCCATGAGCATTTTAAGCTCGTACTTCTGCACAGCGGCAGAACAACCCCACTCGATTTTCTAGAAGAATATTTTCAGGCTTGCCCGTCACGCCTCAGTCACGTCACTGCTGAGTGTAAATTGAACTACCCGAGTTTCACTGTATTGCGACTGCGGGAACACTGACTGCACTGTCACGGCCAAGCGCCGGGCGAGTGTGAACAACACCACTCAATTGCATAGAAGAATGTTTTCAGGCTCGCCGGTAGATGCACTTGCCTGTCACTCCACGGTCACGTCACTGCTGAGTGTAAATGGACCTTTATGCCGACTATTCCAATCATATACCACGTGTTTGACATTGACCAATAATTTTTAGCAATTCCTCGGATATAGACCAATCACACTCGTTTATCTTAAAATAATAAGCTTCCTACGATCGCAAGGATGCAATTTTAACTGATAAAACGTCAGCTCGTTACCGGACACGTAAGACATCAATTTGCGGTAATTAATACGTCATATGCTGCCCGTGAGCACAATGAAAATGTATTATTTTATACATCACTTCTTTGGGAATTTAAATGCCCATTGATTAAAAACACAATTTCGATTCGGTGCAAGCCAGTTCGTGTGCTTTTATAGCGTTTTGATGTAAGCAACTACCACGACGCCCACCATCTTTTGATACGCACTATGGGTAGCATTGGGAACTCTAATCGATTCATAGATATGATTCGTGGACTGTTCATTCATCTAGTACGCCGTGATCTTACGGCTAACGGAATATAGACAACAAAGTAAGAAAATAATTGTTATTATTTACAAAATCCGTTACATTTTATACAAGGAATAGTCTTAATAAATCCTACGCGAGATTACGAGCTCTATCAGATAAGTTTGCGAGAACGACAATGATCGGAGCAGAACATAACATTTTCATATCGAATCCATCAAAAGATTAAATGTAAATGTAAACTTGTTCATGTGCGTTTTATCTCTTTGTCCATTCCAAGAATAGAAAATTTAAATGGAACAAAATATAATATAGGAATGCCGTGTATGTAATCTACTGTATTGAAGACATTCTTGTTGCAAGAAGTAAATAATCGAAGATAATTCCCTACTATGGGTACATAATGGAAGCATTGGTTTTATTTTACTTTCGTTTACAAGATACATAAACTTACTTTAAATATGTTTAATAATTGATGATAAGTTGGATATTCCATTGTATTTGTAGAATATATTATTATAGGAGGCAGGAAGTGGCTTGAACTATAGAAGGGGTTTGAGACAGTTCAGTCATACATTCAAAAGAATAACCAATTGGCAAGGAGTACGACAAGAAATGATCCAATGACACTAGAAAATTGTACTTAAGACGTTGTTACGTCAAACCCATATATAAGGCAGATGCCCAATCTCAACGGGGTTGATTGACCTAGGATTGACGGGCTGACTGACTGCAGACTGCCATTTGCTCGCAAAAATGTTAGAAGTATATTAGGGCATAAGTCCCTTGCTGTCGAAGTAATTCCAGCGATATAAAATAAATCCATCTCGAGATGTAGTGCAAGTTAATAACATTGCTATAAAGTGTAATTATTCCGCTATAAGCAAGGAAAGAATTTATTTCACTGCAGATCATCATCATCATCATCCTGACACGTAGTAGTCCTGTAAGAACTGTTACGTCTACAAAAAATTTTCCGTCCATCTTTTTTGGAGGGCGACCAAGTGATCTCTTCCCATGTGGTTGGTAGTTCAAGATTGCTCTGGGGATCCTGTCTCTGGCCATCCGTCTTACATGCCGCAGCCAGTCCTCCTGATATTTCTGGATGTAGTCTAGAATTGGATCCATGTGGAGTTCCTGTAGTATATCTTCATTTTTGATGTGATCATATTTGGTGTGGCCCGCTGTCCTACGCATGAACCTCATCTCACTGGCTGTAATTCTACTCCTGTCACATTGTCTTAGAGTCCACGCTTCACTGCCATAGCAGAGGACAGGTCTTGCAAGGGTTTTATATAAACGGAGTCGAGTGTGTCTCTGGACTAGGGAAGGTTTCATAACTTTATTTATTATACCCAGTGATTTATTAAATTTGGTAATTTTCTCGGGTATGTCCATGTCCGAGTAAAATGATAATTTGTAGCCTAAATAATTGAAATCATTAACTCGTTCTAAAATTCTATTGTTGATACATATTTTGCTTTGTACTGGGTCTTTGCCACAGAAGGCCATGATTTTTGTTTTAGGAGGTGATAATTCCATATTAAAGGCATTTGCAATTAATGACAAGTTATGTGTTGATCTCTGTAAGTCATCTTCCGTGGTAGCGAGAAGTAGTAAGTCATCAGCGAAAATCAGAGTGTCCAAACTTAGATTCCTGTTTATATATATGTGGCCATGTCTTGTTCGTCTGAACTCACGGATAATGGCATTCATATATATGTTGAACAATAAAGGAGAAAGTCCGCAGCCTTGCCTTACTCCTGAATTTATAGAGCACCAGTCAGATAGTTTGTTTTCTATCTGGACTGCAGATCATAAGGTCGTAATACGACTGTGACCATGTGAAATTATGCCAGATAATAAAAAAAAGTGCGTGGAACGCCACGCGACAGAAGTGAAACTTATTTTTATTTTTGGATTTTTTTCAATTTTGGATTATTGGATTTTTTCAATTTTTGATTGTTGGATTTTCTAATATTGGGTTTTTGGACATTTTAAATTTTGGATTTTAAAATTTTGATCTTTTAATTTTTTATTTTGGAATTTAAGATTTTCATTTTGGATTTTTTATTTTGGATTTTTAAAATTTCGGATCTTTGAATTTTTTATTTTTTGGATTTTTAATTTTCGGAGTTTGAATTTTTTAATTTTCGGGGTTTGGATTTTTTAATTTTATTTTTTAATTTTTTAAATTTTCGATTTTGGATTTTTGAATTTTTGATTTTTGAATTTTTTAATCTTGGAATTTTGGATTTTTTCATTTTATATTTTTCAATTTTGGATTTTTGAATTTTTTACTTTTGGATTTTTAACTTTGGATTTTTAATTCTGGATTTTTTATTTTTAAATTTTGGATTTTCGATGTTTAACTTTGGATTTTTTATTTTCTAATTTTGGATTTTTTAAATTTTGGATCTTTGAATTTTTTATATTTTGTATTTTTAATTTTGGAATTTTTATTTTTAATTTTGGATTTTTAGATTTTTAAATTTTGGATTTTGGACTTTCAATTTTGGATTTATGGAATTTTAAATTTTGGATTTTTAATATTTTAATCCTGGGCTTTTTTTTTACTTTTCATAATGGTGAAGGGCTCACTAGCTCGAAGCAGTAATTTTAGCCCCCTGCTCAATGCCTGATAGGCCTACCTTTCTCCCTCTGCGCTCCCGTAATATTTTTTATATTTTGGATTCTTTACTTTGGAATGTTTTGATTTTTTAATTTTGTATTTTTCGATTTTTTAATTTAGGATTTTTAGATTTTTTAATTTTACTACTTTTGGATTTATTAAAATTTTAATTGATTGAACAAAAACATTCTGGCACTTTGTTATATCAGTTTACCTGATTTTATTTAACTATTATATTAAGGAATGTGGTACATACACACTGTATTATCTTTCTTCAAGTGATGCGCCTGTTTTGCTAAATTCGCGAATGTGGCATATTGGTGATGTAGGTATAATAGAGAAGTACAGGACTGAATCAAAGCTACGAATGTAACACATTCGTGGTACTGGCATAACAAATAAAGCAGAACTTGCACTTTCATGAAAATGGAACTAGCTATTACTCGCCATGGAAAGAAAATACAACATTCGCGGTTCTTGCAGATCAAAGATAAAATGTCAGTAGATGCCAGCAATGCACTTAACTCAAAACCTCCATTTCTGCATATTCGTGGTTCTGGCATATAGATGACGATATTATACTATAATATACACTAAAATTGAAACGAAAAACTAAGAAATTAACAAATTTAAGCAATATAAGAAAAGTGACATGAAAATATTGTACAATATAAATTAACAGTAAGGAGGGAAAGGGAATTTATGAGTAACGTAAGTTTCTAAAAATCTGGTGGACGTACATTCCTGTGCACTTTAGAGCATCGTAAATCTAGTGCGCTTTTCATTAATACTCAGTTTCAACATCTAAATAATTTTATAAACTTTACGGTGCCTCACGTGAGCAAAAATGATTTCGCCTAAGCACCTTGCACAATAGGCTTTAGTGTTGATATTAATTTCCAAGCATCTTAAAGTGTGAACTGCACACTACCGACAACGACGGCAATTCACTAGGCCGGGTTCAAACTCAGCTTCGTCCGAACCGGGAAATGCTGACAGATCTATAGAATGAAAAGGAAAGATGATTTTAGATAATTTGTAGTGAAATGCTCTATAACTCAATATCTTGGATTATATTACAGAATCTCAAATAAATATAATTGCAATAATAAATAGTCCAGTAGAATTAAAATCTAAATCTGAAATAATTGCTACAAAAGGTTTTATTGTTTTAATGAATTCATTTGTTGCCCAATATGACTATCCTAGGTTTTCCCCCTCGGCGGAGTTGTGCATAAGTGGTGGGGGGTAAAAATGTGGCCCCCAAAGGGGTAGTTTTGCGGTTTTACGGTTATATCTCGTAAAGGACTCACGATATCGAAAACATGGTAGTATTAAATGTTGTAGGGCATTACATTCTGCATTGAATGAGACTAAACACATATTTTTTGGACAACCCGTTCCCATAATACTGCTCATCAAAGTTGGACAAATTTTACATATTTATGACAAATTTTCGTTTTAAGTTCAGCTTTTTGGTAATATCATCTAACTTAACCCATCTATTAATAAAGTGGTCCATACAAAAGTAATAAATGAATAAATTCTGCGTTCGATGAGATTAAAAGTGAATTTGTTGGACCACCCGTTTCCGTAAAGTTCTACATTTAGTCCAGTAGTGTAAAACCAAAAAATTAGACGAATCGGAAATAATTGCTACAAAAGGTTTTATTGTTTTAATGGTTTCATTTGTTGCCCAATATGACATCCTAGGTTCCCCCCCCCCCCGGCGGAGTTGTGCTTAAGTGGTGGGGGGTAAAAATGTGACCCCAAAAGGGGTAGTTTTGCGGCTTTACAGTTATATCGCGTAAAGGACTCACGATATCGAAAACATGGCCCTATTAAAAGTTGTAGGGCATTAAATTCTGCATTGAATGATACTAAACACATATTTTGGACAACCCATTCCCATACTACTGCTCATCAAATTTGAACAAATTTTACATATTTCTGAAAAACTTGTGGACCCGTGCTGCTCTGCAACACTTCTGAAAGAAGAAGAAGAAAATGTCTAGCCCCCATCACTTTTTTTTTTTGTTAACTAAAAATATCTCTAAAAAAAATTAAGAAAAGAAGAAGAAATTCTTGCACCCCCAACACAATTTTTTTGTGTTATTATTTAAAATCTCTCTTCAGTTTTATAAAAATTGATTGTCCGCGCATAACTTTCCTCTCACTCAACTGATTTGAGTGATCAATTCGGCATGTTAAAGAGCATGTTTCTGGTGAGTGTTCTTAGCCTATCACCGGCTGCCTGAGATATCGCCTCTCAAAGTTACAGAATTTCTGTATCTCGAAGATGGTGGTAGTTGGGTGATTTCCAATGCCCGATAACATTTGTGCTTGAATACCATTCGTTTAAAAAAATGAAGCAAATTGGCCAAGAATTATCTAATTCTTTTAATACGGTAATAGAGATGTGTAAACATAATACTATAGCACACCATTGTACTAGTCTTTTGCTTAGTAAATATATAAAATATGAAAATTGTAGAAAAGAAACACAATTCTTCAAATCAATTAGTGATGAATTTATTTCATAACAAAAATTGTAGTTAAAAGTATGAAGATGAAAAGGGGGAAAATGGTAGATCCACAAATTTTACAGACGTCGACGTTTCATTGTCGTTGGGCCACTCGGCTCCTCAAAATGTCTGTAATTTCCGATAAGGAGTACGTCACCCCATCACTCGACTCGTAAAAGTCTGTAATTGTCGTCGCCCCATATATGCAGTCCAGGTCTCGTCAACATCTGGTTCGTCATTTGCATCTGGTTGGAGGGAGTTAGGTCAGGAGTTCCCCTTGGAGTTGGCACAAATCGATGAGCAATATTGATTCCAGCCCCCGACACCCACAACCACGTGCAGACCCCTTGTTGCACTTGCAGAAAATTGTGGAGAGAAGAGATTGTGGAGCTGGTTCCTTGGAGGTAGGATCGGGGTCAAGTCCAAACTTTGAAGCCTGCCATCCCCAGAGGAGCGGATCCATCTGGTGTCCTAACCATATTTGTACTTGTAGGTAAGTTCTCAAGCAATGTTGGCGGGCTGCTTCGGATGTTGGTGGTAGGGATGCCAGGTTAAATTTGGATTTCACGAGGGCTTTGGAAAATAGGTCAAATCGCAATTTATCTAAAGTATCTCCTGCCCTACCTCCGTAGAGGGTTGTTAAAAATTGTAGGCCAGCTTCGGCAATAGCTTCAGCTTGAGTGTCATGTTCGAAGAAAGGTTTGATTTCTTCGAGAAGAGATATATTTTCGACCAACAGCTTGACCACCTTCTTCTTGCCCTGCCTGAAGAGTGCCGAAGTTGTGTCACATCCACTTATGGCGTGGAGAAATATGAGTGGCCTTATGATGTTGTATGCCAGTTCGAAGCTGTTGGGACCAAATACTTTTGTTGGGGTCGTTCCTCTTCCAGGTTTTGAGAAATATATGTTTGCTGATGGTGTGACTAGGGCATTTAGCATGATGAGGAGGTCTGTATATTCACCAACTACCACAACCTTCTCATGCTCCTGTGATACCTCAAGAGCCGTGGCAACAATCAGGTGGTCTGCGTCTTTATCAGCTTGCTTGACTGAGAAGCCTTCATCTTCAAGTCTTTCAGTAAGCAAGCTAATAAGACGTGCTTTATTTCTGTCATTGGAAAGAAATTGCTCCTGAGTCATGGTCACCACCAATAACTCGGTAAAGATGACCTCAGGAGTAGTATGTCTTTTGCTTCGGCGGAGGCGCTCAGCAGATTTAATGCTCTAATTTGTCCAACTTTGATGAGCAGTAGTATAGGAATGGGTTGTCCAAAAAATATGTGTTTAGTATCAATCAATGCAGAATTTAATGCCCTACAACAATTTTTAATACCACCATGTTTTCGATATCGTGAGTCTTTTGCGAGATATAACCGTAAAACCACAAAACTACCCCTTTTGGGGTCACATTTTTACCCCCACCACTTAAGCACAACTCCCGGGGGAGGGGAACCTATGATAGTCATATTGGGAAACAAATGAAACCATTAAAACAATAAAACCTTTTGTAGCAATTATTTCCGATTCGTCTAATTTTTTTGGTTTTACACTACTGGACTAAATGTAGAACTTTACGGAAACGGGTGGTTCAACAAATTCACTTTTAATCTCATCGAACGCAGAATTTATTCCTTTATTACTTTTGTATAGACCATTTATTGATAGATGAATTAAGTTAGATGATATTACCAAAAAGCAGAACTTAAAACGAAAATTTGTTATAAATATGTAAAATTTGTCCAACTTTGATGAGCAGTATTATGGGAACGGGTTGTCCAAAAAATATGTGTTTAGTCTCATTCAATGCAGAATGTAATGCCCTACAACTTTTAATACCACCATGTTTTCGATATCGTGAGTCCTTTACGAGATATAACCGTAAAACCGCAAAACTACCCCTTTGGGGGCCACATTTTTACCCCCACCACTTATGCACAACTCCGCCGAGGGGGAAAACCTAGGATAGTCATATTGGGCAACAAATGAAGCCATTAAAACAATAAAACCTTTTGTAGCAATTATTTCCGATTCGTCTAATTTTTTGGTTTTACGCTACTGGACTACAAATTATTTATCTTTTCATATTTGTTCGCAAAGTCTGGATTATCGCTTCTGTCAATGCAAGAACAAGAAGGGAAGAACAAATTTATTATTTACAGCTCGTATCGTACACCAAGTCAATGACTCTCAACTTGCAGCTAATTGGGTTTTTTAAAGAACATTTATTGAATAAATTATACTAAGTTTTTCAGTCTAGTTTTAATTTAAGTCACATACAGAATACAATAGAAGGGTAGTGGAGTTGCGACACTGCCGTGAGCGGCGAGGTTGACAGCAAAGCTGCGCCGCGGGTGATGTTCAGACAAGCCGCAATTAATGCGACTGGCTCTATAAGCAGCCGGCTCACAGCTTCACGCACGTTTCTCCATCATACTCTTCCCAAACCCTCATTTTGAAGTTTTTATAGTGTATACAGGTAGTCTACATGGCAGGGGTGTGAATATTCAAATCTACTTTCTCCCAGCATTTTAAACAAATTTATCCACGTGATTTTCGTAGAAATTAAGGTTTGTACGAAAATTATTTGGATTTATTGATTAATTTTACAGTTCTTCAAATTATTTGCAAATTCTAGGATCTATTGAACACAATTCTAGGAATACCCTTCTAAATTTGAGATGTATGAGTTAATTTCATCCGGATGAGACTGTCTTACCTATTTTTAGTTAGTTCTGCATTCCCTGTTCCATTATATCTACTTCAACTTACTTCATTGTAAGTCGTCTTGATGGTTTCTTTTGTATTCCTCAATATTGCTCTATTCCATTTTCCTAACTTTCTGTGATAATTAGATGTTTTATTAGCGACTGAGGTCTCGAAAGCGAAAATTTGGGCGTTCATAATTTATTTCTATTGCAACTTCAAGGATAAGTAGGCCTATATTCCAACCTAGCATTCGCTTTCTTCAGTTTGCTGTTCATGTTATTTGTAATTTAAATATCTTCATGTGATTCAGGCACATTCAACAAACTCATTCCTTTAGGCATACATATTTCATTAGTGTTTAATTATTTATCCTTGCTTCATTCCATTAATTATTATATGACATGCATAATTTAACAGTAGGCTACCCTTAATTTCAGGATATTTGTTGTTTTATTATTTTCGAAACAATACTGGAAAGAAGGAACAAATCCATAAGATTGAGGAGTGCTGCCCTCTCTGATGAGTAACATGAACTACTTACATTACCGGTACTATTCCCAATTTTGCAATAAATAAAATAATAAAATACTGCAAAATTAGGGGCAGGCCTACTGCGTAATCAGACTTGTTTGCTATATATCGGATGAATCTTCTCAACCTGCGGATTGACAAGTAATGCATCCCCGGCGTTTTGCAGACACACCTATGCCTAAAACACCGTCTACTGCGTCACGTAATATGAATTTCGTTTTGCCGTGATGTGAATCCCGAATCTTCAGCGTGAGGATCCAACGTTTTAACAGCGGCTCAAAACGGGCAAATTAACAGAAAACAATATCGTAGCCTCGTGCTGGCCAATGTCGTGTTAATACCTGAATTTCGCATCGTGTGTAAAATGCATGCTTGCCTAGTCACAAATCCATAGGACGAGAAGATTCATCAGGTAGGCCTGTATATTATCGTCTGCAAGTTTTTTCTCAATTTAATTGCTTTTCTTTTATATTTTAGTTGGTTTTATTTCATTTTACTTCGTTACAGTACTTACAGTTCTTAGTATTGCATACACTTCTCGATCATCGTATTTTTAGAAGAATATTTTGCATAAAAAATATGTCAATGTTATCAATGGGATAGACAATGAATTTAAATTATTGTAATTAACAATCGTAAACTAATAAGGGCTCTTTATTAATATTCCTACCCGTACTACAGATATTATAATTTAGAAGAATTGTTTGACCAAAAAATTCGATGTCACGTTTCCATAATGTATAGATGCGAATAAACAAATCCTTTCTCATATTTCTCTTCCCAATACCAGGAAGGTAGGCAGTTCCGAAGGGACAAGGAAATCGAGTTGTGGGCCAAACTTCCACACAAAGAAAAAGATGTGGATCTGTTCCAGGTGGATGAGGGATCACCAAGGATTATCTTGTGCTGAATGGAGAGAGGCCATAAAGATGACTAGGAAAGTTTGCGTTGTGAGTTCCAGCCAGGTAGATTCCAGGACAATACCCTCTTCCGGCGCTGCCACAGAGAGCATGAAACCCATGTCCGTGTCCTGGGAGCCTGTACCTACGGGGAGGCACTACGAAATCAGTCATCATACCAACCAACATATTTTAACTAACTCATGAGAAACGACGGTTACCGGTACTCGGTATATGAAGAAGTTTCCGGTCTGGCCACCGATGGAAGTAACAGGCATATATACATTATTGCTTTTATTCCATCTGTCCATCTATACCGACGATACGCTTCGAGACTCATAATGGCAGCCCGAAGAAGAGGATGCCGAGAGAAAAAAAATCAATTTATGGACAAACCGTGGTTTTCTATAAGAATAAATATAAATTAGGCAATATCTCTGTCCATGGACTGATGATCGGTGCACGAGACACAATACCACAACATCTCGTCCGGATCTGGGATTCCGTCGGCATCAATTACAGGATACGGCTCCAAGGTATGGTCATCTCAGCAATACATGGTTCAATTGCATTTCTTCGAAACCACTTACCGCATATACCAACTGAATTTGTTCTTTATCCGACAGTTTATTTACGTGTTTATTTAATAAGTATATACACGTATGTGTGTGTCCATTTCTATGTATATTTGAATATTTCTTTGTTACATGTTTACCTGTTTTATTGGTCCCCATTTTACTTTGTTATAAAGGCATCCTCCTTATGGGGGAAGTAGGCCTATTCTTAAAATAATTAGCTCCAAATGTTGTTGTCCGTGGTAATGTATTTCAAACTCTGCAATGCAAACACTATTATATTTACAATAGATACAATGTAATACTTGCTATGCAGTCTGAAGAAATAGAATCGCTTGCTATCCTTATTTGCGTTTAACTTCTTCTGAAACAGGGTGTAGCAGTATACAGGTTCAATGTCGCTTGGAATTCGCGACGTGACCTTGCGATCGAATGCAATATTTACTTCAAGAGGAGTTACAGGTTTTACTGTTAGCATAGATCGTAATGATTAACAAAATGACAACCGAAATTCAGCAATCTGAATTCCAGATGATAAATGTAGCTCGTATTCCCATTCAGTACAGAATAGGGTAGATCAGCTTGAAGCGGTGATCAGTTTCGTTTTGATGCTTGCAGGAATGTCGGATTGGAAATTAATACAGAAGAAACGAAATAGATGGTAATTTAATGTCAAAATAATGCACTATAAAATATTAGAATTGCCGGTAAATCGTTCGAACAAGTAGAGAAATTCAAATATCTGGGAGCAATTGCTACAAATACAAATAATAAATAGTTAACGTAGAAGTTAAGTGTAGACTCAAATCAGGAAATTCCTGTTTTATGGTGGGCTCAGGTAAGTGCGGCAATGAACCTTCGGGTTCCATAAAATAGATAATATTCCTTTAGCTTGCTACGGAATTGTCTGTTGCCATTAAGTAAATAAGTATTATTATTATTGGTGCAGACTTAAGGCGTGTTTATTTCGCAACATTTATTTGTTGGACTTCCGAACCACCTCATGAAAAATCTGGGGATGGTGGTTAGAAAATAGGGAGAATAGGGATATTCATAGAGAATAGGGAAAACCCCTATATTGGTGGCTAACGAGTACTAAAGCTATTATTACAGCAGCTAGGACCTGCAGCTTTACATGGAATTCAAACCGCGATGTACGATTAATTTGTAAACATATAAAGTGTTGAGGTGACTTTGTACTAGAGAATTTTCTTTAAGTGTGGTCTTCTACTGTTTTAGTGAACTAGATTGGAAAATGAGTGTTAGCCCAAAATAGGCTAATGCAGGGTATCTCCATGGAAATGCTGGAAATGCTTTTAGTAATAGGAAACGGGTTTCTTTGGGTCAGACTTATCCGTTGGATAGCACGAGAGTTGAAATTGCCACCTAAATATTCTCAGAACCAACATTTCGTGCGTTTGGTGCTGTTAGAAAACTGCGTAAGTTCAGGGTTCGATTGTGTTTATGTCATCGCCCAGCAGACAAACGTCATTTGCAAAAGCTAAAATCGGGTGACTGACATCTAACTCTAGGCCTACATTGTTTTCCTGAACTTTTCTAATGGCATATTCCAAAGCGAAATTACGAAGTAAAGGCAATAGAGCATATCCTTGCTTCAAGCCGCTTTTAATGGCGAACCTATCTGACATAAATTTTCCTGCACTGACTCTGCTATAGGTTTCATTTAGACACATTTTTATCAGCCTAACTAACTTCTTTGATAACAAACCTCAATAAGGATATTGTACAATTTGTCTCGTCTAACTGAATAATATGATTTTTTTAAATCTATGTATAACTGGTGAACAAACTTATTATATTCCCATCTTTTATCCAAGATTTTGCGAATATAAATCATTTCATCAATGGTTGATCTATTCCGCCTAAATCCACATTGGTGATCTCCAATAAATTCGTCCACATATGGGGTTAATCTTGTCAAAAGAATATTAGAGGAATTTTATGTGATGTTGATTTTTTTTTTCTTTGTCTTGGCTTTTGCTGGCATGCCCCATTGCAGTACGCAGTACTACATGCCTTACTTTACATACTTCAAGATAGTTGGTGCTTATTTGCACATTGTCTTACACACTTATTGTTGACTTATTCCCTATAGATACTTTTTAGATTATCACTTCACTTAACACTTATCAATATTACTTAACAATGTCCTCATAATGTTACTTATAGCTTATATTATTTTAGTTCGCCAAAGTCGATGCTCTGTATAAATGTTTTAAAGACTCTCAAATGATTTGAGATTAGCTGCACCTTACTCACTGGCCATTTAGCACGTTTAGATTCAATTTCTTTTATCATTTTGTCTCTTTGTGGTTTAAGTTTGTCACATCTATAAACCAAATGTTCTGCTGTTTGATCCTCTTTGAGGCAGATAAAAATAGGGTCCTGTATTATACCTAGTCGGTGTAAGTATGATTTGGTTAACCCATGTCCAGTAATCACAGCTGTTAACGCGAAATTTAACTGAATTGGTTGTTTCATTCTTTGAATAACTGATGGGATGAATTCCCTGCACGCTGCACCCTTCATTGAGTTGGTACATTCCTCTTGCCACTTCTGAAGTCCTTCTTCCTTCATTTCAGTGACAATTGTTGTTCTGGGTTTTTTGTTGCAGGCAAAGTCCATTCCGTTGCTGAGCGCCGCCTCCTTGGCTAGCTTATCAGCTAGTTCATTACCGGTGTATCCCACATGCGCCTTGATCCAGGAGAAGTGTATGACCCAGTTTTGTTCTTTATGCCTTCTGATGCTGTTTTGGATTTCATCTATAATAGAATTGTGTCTTGAATTATTTCTGAGAAGGTCCAGAGTGATTTTGCTGTCCGTGTATATTGCCGCAAATCTTTCTTCTATCTTCGTATGCATATTGTCTAGTACTGCCAGTGCTCTAAGAATTGCAATCTGCTCAGCCTGGTTGTTGGAGCAGTTTTTGTGAAGTTTATCCTTGATTCTTTGCATCTCTTCCTCCTTTTTGAATATTACTGCTGCAGCCCCAACTTTATCTTGGATTTTGCTTCCGTCAGTGAAGATTTGTATATTATAATGTTTGTCTTTATTAACTTCTTCCAGGTGTACTCTGTCAGCTGGATGGGCCCAGTCTGATATATCTGAGGGTGCGTCATAATCTGAAAATTCTTCTGTCATGCCATGTGTGACTTTATAAATATTGACTGCTTCTGCAATTGTAATGTGAATTGGTTTTACTCCAGCAATAACACATGAAGCTTCAAACGACAATGTCCTGTGTGCTTTAGCAATTTTAATATTTATTGCTCTTTGAGCTCTCTGAAGCTTTATTCTGTTCTTTTTTTATCTCTAGAGCTTTCTCCCAAACTGGTGATCCATAAGTTAGCATGGGTACAATTGCTCCTCTGTAAATTGTTCTCAAGGCTTGGTGACCAAGTCCCCACTGTAGTTTAGCCGTTTTGCTTAGCATGTTTATTAAGATAAGTGCCTTGTCAGTTATATTGTCAATGTGTTTGTTAAAGTTAAACTTTTCATACAAGGTAATCCCTAGGTATTTCAATTCTCTGACTTGTTCAAGTATTTGATGATTCAAATATATCTTGATTGGCACATTTCCAGCTTTTCTTCTCCGCGATATTAGTAATACCTTTGATTTTGAATCGTTAAAGACGACTTTGTTATTCTTTGCCCAGTTCTCAATCTTTCTAACATCTGAATTTGCATAGTTTCCTGCTTCTTTCTTGTTAGTGCCGTTTGTAAGCAATAAAAGATCGTCGGCAAATGCCACTACCTTTGTATGGTGTGTAAATTGCAGGTTGAGAACTGAATCATACATTATGTTCCACAGTCCTGGCCCACAGCAAGAGCCTTGTGGACAGCCCTTGATTACTTCTTTTGTAATCTTACATTCATTTGTTTGTAAAATCGCAGTTCTTTTTGTGAAGTAGCTACTTGTTAGCCTAAACAAGTTTTTTGGGCATTGAAGTTCTTTGAGGTTGATGTTGATGTTGATTAAGAGACAAATTTCTCGTTAGTTATTACATTCGGCCCTATCTCCATTTTTATGGATCAGTATAATAATAGATTCTTTACATTTCTCTGGCAATTCTTGCTTTCTCCAAATCATAAGCATGAGTTTATGGATCTCTGAGTTTAATGTATCACCACCTGCCTTAATGAATGCTGCTGGAATTTGGTCAGTGCCTGGAGATTGTGAGTCTTTAGTTCACCTGTAGAGTTTTCTACTTCTGTAGAGTTGCGGGGAATATTTCACTTTCTACACTTTAGACATATCCATCTACATTTAATAATTGAACTCGTTTATTCCCTTGTAGAGATCCCTAACATTCTTGTGTTTACTGTTATCCTCTAATTCAATTACTTCGTTTAAGAGATAGTTTCTTTTCTAATGGCTCTTGAGGTTTCCCGGTTAGCATTGTTGAGATTTGTGTCATTCCGATTCTGCAACCACTGTAATTTTGCCTGCTTTCTTAAATTTACTAATTTCCATCATCGAACCACGGTTTGTTTGGTTTCACTTCAAGAGGACCTAATTTTTCTTTTGAGGGTACTTTGATATTTCCTTTAACGGTTTCCCAAGTTTTATCGATATTCATATCATCCCTAGCTTCTTATTCTGCAGTGTTTTCTAAAACTGCAAATCTATTTGAAATCTCGACTTGTTGAGCGTTCCTACTTTGGACTTCACCTAACTTTTTCAGATTGAATTTCTCTGTAACGAAATTTTGCGTAGTTCCTTTGTTGAACGAAGGTTTCCCCGAACAGCCACAACTACCAGATAATGATCCGAATCGTAGTCAGTGTCCCTGAAAGTACGAACATCAATTATACTAGACTGCCTCTTTGCATCTATTAGCACATGGTCGATTTGATTATGAGTCATTCCATCTGGCAAGGTGCATGTATATCACGATGTGGGAATTTTGTACTCTTTACGATTAAATTGTTAGCGGTGGCAAAATTCATTAGTTTAACCTCATTGTCGTTGCTCTGCAAGTGCAGACTTTCGTTCCCAATCGTGGGCTTGAAAATATCCTCCTTTCATACTTTCGCATTGAAATCTCCTAGTACAATTTTCGTATGATATGCCGGAAACTGATCAAATGTTCGCTCTATTTCCTCATAAAAACTGTCCTTTCATCATCGTCTTCATCCTCTGTTGGTGTATGGACATTCATAACTATGATGTCACACTACAGTCCTCTTAGAATAACATAAGAAAGCCTATCATTAATAGGCCTAAGCTCTACTTTCTTAATGACTGAATTAATTCTCCCTTGTATGAAAAACCCGGTCCCTAATTGATGGTTATCATTCCCTTTCCCATAGAAAAAGATATACGCGTCTGTCTGTATTGAACCTTCACCTTTCCATCTAACTTCCTCTACTGCTACTGCATCCAACCTGTATTTCTCTAATTCTCCAGTAACCGATTTAAGAGCCCCCAGGCCTATACAAGCTCCTACATTCCAGGTTCGAAATAATATATAGTTCCTACGATTTCTAGACCCCTTGAGTGTAGTCCCTACCCGGAGATCCGAACGAGGGGCTATTTTACCTGTGGAAAATTTTACACTGACAGGATCCATAAATCACTGAAGCGTTTTTTAACAATTTTTTTACTGCGAGAGGTTGTTAACCTCTTATTTCTTATTTCAAACGCTAGATTTTTAAAATATTTATTTAACAGAAAAGTAATAAAAATATTATACATCTTAACACTAACATTATTTACACATAAAATGCATTAGTTATTTATATTGCTATGCGTAATACGTCTAAATAAATCATTAAAACGGTTAAAAGAATCCTAGATTCATGAACCTTTCCCTTACCCGCAAATCATTCATAAATATTAAAAACTATTAATAATTAAAAAGCTAAAAATCCGGTTTCAAGGTGCATTTCACGATTAGAGTGTGGTGACCGGAAGAAACGACCTTAGATCCGTGTTCTCCGGGCCGAAAAATAATCCTCGCAAAGTGAGTTATGTCCATATCTATCAACGTTTCCCCATTTAGGCCTGCGTATCTCTCCACCTATTTAAAAATTCAGCCATATATTTGGCTATGCATCGCACCAACACAGAAAAACCTTCGTTATTTTCTTGTTGTTAGAACATTATAAACAATTGAAACGAGCAGAGTGGGGAAACGGAATTGAAGCGCTCAAAAACTTGATGCTTTCTGTTGTATAAAATCACGTTTTCCACCAGGTTTTCGCTCATTACTCGTGAACGAAAGAGAAAAATGAAAATCAGTCTTTGATGTTCATTCCATCAACTATGTTAAAAATGTCAGATCTTTTCGTGCCGTAATTGAGGCTGTGCAACACACATAAACAGGAAATGACTTGCTCATATTGATATTTGTATTATATTATTAGGTTTATTTCATCTTCATTACAATCAGGTACTTTGGTTACATTTCTGCTTTACCATTCAGTCCCTTGAATTACTAAAATAAACATTATTATTATATATTATTCACTACTTCATTTTAATTATAATGTTACTTTCTTCGATTTTAGCTAACCATGTCCTTTTAACTATAAATATCAATTTCCCCATTCTTTTTAATAAATCCGTATTCTTCGTTATGCATATTTCTTATATGTTACATTATTATTAATTTTTACTAATTTACTATCAATTAAATTTCTCCTCCACATCTCCGTTTTCCTACACTCCAAAATTATGTGTCTGGCATCCTCTTCCTCGTTACATAGAGGGCATATTCCTCTAGGTACCGAACCTCTCAAATTTTTCAATCTCTACACCTTTTCAACCTCAATTTCGGAAAAAGTAATTTCAATTTCGGAAAAAGTAATTTAAATTTCGGAAAAAATAATTTCAATTTCGGAGAAAGTAATTTCAATTTCGGAAAAAATAACTTCAATTTCGGAAATACGAGTGCTACTTTTTTTGAACCTCCGATGGGGGCATAAAATAAAAACCACAGTGAAAATCAAAACTGTTTCATTTGAAATAATCTCGCTCCGATTGAGTTATTTGTCGTAGCGTGGTACCAACTTTACTATACCCTCATCATAGAAGCTTTCCGCCAGCGTATTGAGAAGGGTCTTCACGGCTTTTTGAAGAGTTTTGAAATTCTTCGATGGTGTGGAAGCACTGTCCTCCCACATCTTTCTTCAGCTGCCGAAAAATATGAAAATCACGAAAGAACGAGTTTTTGAAATCCATCGTGACAGGGGATGAAACGTGGATACGTTACGACAATCCAGAATCAAAAGAACAATCCAAACATTGGATGAACACAAATTTCCCGAACAAACCCAAGATCTGACTTAAAACACCAACGAAGAATTTCAGAACACTTCAAAATGCCGTGAAGACTCTTCTCAATACGCTGGCGGCAAGCTTCTATGAAGAGGGTATAGTAAAGTTGGTACCACGCTACGACAAATGACTCAATCGGAGCGAGATTATGTAGAGAAGTAGCTAGAAGGTGTACCTAAATGTTCCAAATGAAACAGTTTAGATTTTCACTGTGGTTTTCATTTTATACCCCATCGGAGGTTTTAAAAAAATAGCCCTCGTATTTCCGAAATTGAAGTTACTTTTTCCGAAATTGAGGTAGAAAAGGTGTAGATTCCTAGGCTCCACCAGGCCAAACTTAATCTTTCTTCCGAATTACACGAAAATAAATATGCTTCCATACCCCATCCCGATTTCATCTCTACATAAAATTTTAGCGATTTAAAATTTCTCATCTCAGAAAACATTTCCTGCCTAGCAATATCGTTACACATTTTAAAAATTAATTTGCATATAATCTGTATATTCCACGAACCCATTCTATTCCATGTCCAATTCAATCCGGTACTGTTTATATTTTCTTCTAGACTTTTCCGCCAATAGTAACCTCTGTACTTTGTAAAAAATTTAAACAGTCTCTCTGAAAACTATCCTCTGTGTTTGACACAAAATGATGAATTAATTTAATTTTCTTAATTAGGAATGTACCTCTGCTACTTTCTATTCCTAATTCCAATACAGCTGCAATATTTGCTGAATTGATAGGTATATCCAGCAATTTTGTACAATATCTGGCCATAACTCTATTTAAAGCTTCAGTTTCTCCCCATAATTCAGCAGCATATAATATTTTTGATTCCACTATTGCACTAAAAGTAATATTCAAATTGACAATTTTTATGTTTGCTAACTGTTTAGGCAATTATTTATGTTAAATAACGCCACAGTCCCTTGATTTTATGTTAAATAACGCCACAGTTGCTTGATTTTTCATTAATCTTATGTGCTCTTTCCAATTCCCTTTACTACCTAGTATAACTCCCAAATACTTAAATTGATCAAGAACTTCTATCTTTTCTCCTATCATAAACCAATTCTATCCTTGCTTCTCACCCCTTCTTTTCTGCAAACCATGATTTTTGTATTCTTTATGCTTATTTTTAAATTCCACTTAATGCTATAATTTATTCAACACCTTTAATGCTCTTTGTAGTTCTACAGCTGAACCGATCCAATTGCAATGTCATCAGTAGAGACAGGCACAATATGAAGAAAATTTTGCAAAAATATGAAATTTATTTATGCTAAATATTAAATTATGAAGAAAAAACTAAAAATATTATGAAATGCAATAAATCACCAATTTTATCATCTGAATATTTGTTATTTGATTTAAGACAACACACAAAGGAATATCTACCATATTCACAATGAGAGGGCAAAATAAAAACACTAGTTAACTGGTAATTAATACGTTAAATATTCACAATATTCTATTCACCTACATTTTTCACATCACATCATCACATCAACTAATATTTATTACAATAAGATAAAGGCAGCTTTTCAATGTTTTCTCGCAAAAAGTTGCATCTTCTGTCGGTAAGAAACGTCTGAACTGTGTGTGTGTCTTTTTAATTTTCATTTTTTTTTATGTATAATGCTATTTGTGTGTTGTTTCAGCTGAAACTTTGTCTTTGCAGATACGAGTATTAAAAAATAAATTAATAACAAAATTATTATGTAATTCAGTCACCCATTTGTTCAGAATAAAGATAACGGCGAAAGCCAAATATTAAGTGCTCTTTAAGCTCCGCCCACTCGATCACTCAATATTCACATTTTGTTTCTCAGGGAAGCAGGTGACAAACTATCCTTGTATATTGTTGCCGACACTCCCGACAGTACCAAATATTAAAAATGCAAGAGTGCCCCTTGTAACAAATATTAAAACTGCTAGAGTGCCCCTTGTACCGAATATTAAAAATTCTAGAGCACCCCTTGTACCAAATATTAAAAATTCTAGAGCGCCCCTTGTACCAGATATTAAATGCGAGAATATGTGCCTTGTACCCAACGGTTTGTCAGCCTATTCATCCTCAAAGAATTCGCTAGATCACGGCATAAAATGAATTGCTTCACTGGGGGAGGGCTGGCTGGGATATGTCTCATGCGAAGATGCATCTTATAATTATTTGTTCTTTCCCAAGATATCAAATGTAGCGTAAACATAATTTGAATGTTAGTACAATTTTGTCTTTAGATAATATTACACAGGTAATAAAAAGGACTATATTCCATACTTAACACTTTTGTTACAAAATGTGCACATAACAATCGTTCCATCTGTTTTAAAACAGTTTAACTCCGTCACCAATTGCGCATTCCAGATTTAGGCACACGATCCAAATCACCACGAATCGCAAACAACACATAAATGAATATTCCCTCCTCCCTGCTAGTGAGCTGGTTCCTCTAACTGTAAACATTCCCTACCCCCGCCCTTGCTGTCGAGTTATCTTTTGGAATGCAAGGAATGTGACTACTTCCAAACAATATGTAGAAATCTCATTCCTGTTCATAGTGGAAGTAGGCTATTATTAGAGTGGAATTGTGTTGGGTACCTTTTAACAGTTAGAAGTGTTGCCAAATGTCTTAGCTTTCTGGAGTTAGCGGTTTAGGGATTTGAGATGCGATTCCAGGAAAATTTTTCAAAACATTTTAATAATGAGGAAAACTCAATTCATTTGTCAAATAAGTATTAATGAAGGAAAAATTTGCAAATCATACAAAATATGAAGCTTTATGAAGATTTTCACGGAATATGAAGATTTTACCAAAATATTATGAAATATGAACTTTTTTCTTGCGTGCATTGCCATCTAAACTTCGTGATTCGTAAAGATCCGAGTTTTCAGAGTGCTAGGAGCCATATTTTAGAATATGAAATTTCATATTTTGCCTGTCTCTAGTAATCAGCATATAGGATGGCTATGATCTCTTTACCTTGCATTATTGGGCAGTGAAACTCTTTCCTTCCTAAAACACTCACTATGTTTTAATAAATAAGTTAACAGAGGACATAGTTTACAGCCTTGTCTTAAACTTTGTTATTCATAATGCATTTAGAAACTTCACCATTATATAATTTTATGCTAAATCCTGTCTTCCTGTAAATTGTTTTAACATAACTTATATCTACTATATCTATGTACTATTTGAACTACATAAGTTTCCGGTGCTCAAAACAAGGGCTGAAGATGACCTTATAAAGGTCGAAATGCATTCCCTTGACATGCTAAAGAAGTAAAACAGCGACCTATAAATGGAATGTGTTTTTGAACAAAAACTCTGGACATTATATATATGACGAATCTAACGAAGATAAATTTTAAAAGAAGGGGATACGACATATAGGCCCACCATCACGTGGACTGACAGAAATTTTAAGGCCGTTTTTTAGTGTGATAAATAATAATTCTTTTTGTGGATCCATTGACAACAGAATTTTAAACTTTTAACTGCATTAAAAAAATTTATACTTAGCTACAAAAAGGCACAATAAGTAACATAGGTCTATTACCAGGAAGTAATATACTGTAAATTGTAAGCTGTATCTCTGTAAGAAGAGGATACAATCTGTAATATGGCCGGCTGCTAGTTTTTTCTTTAGGAGTGTCAAAGTGGAGAAGAAATATAATATATATTGAGGGCATAAGGAGGTTTTTCTATCTAATACAAATATATATAACTTATAAATTTAGAACTTACTCCCTGTTTCTCCATCATATACCCTAAATGTTCTCTATTTATGGTATCAAAGGCCTTCTCAAAATCTATAAAACCCCAATACATTTTGCCCCTTTTATTACCTATACATTTATCTATCAATGTTGTAATTAAGAAGATATTGTCGCTAGTTCTTTTGCGTGCCTTGAACCCGGTTAGAAATTCAGAAATTATATTAAATTTCTCTACCCATTTTCGTAATCCCTTTGATAGCATGCCCACGTAAATTCCATATCCAATTCAATCCGATACGGTTTATATTTTCTTCTAGACTTTATCGCCAATTATTAGTAACCTTGTGCTTTGTAAAAATTTTAAACAGTCTTTCTCAAAACTATATGCCAATAAAATTGTTTTGGTCTGATTTGGGCCCTCGTCCCTTATTTACAGGGATAACTAGAGCTGTATTCCAACTTTATGGTATTATACCTTTATTCTTTATAGTGTTGAAAATTTTCAGCATCAAAATTAACCACTTATCACATTTTATTAATTCGTTCCAACATTGAATCGGAATTTTATCCACTGCTGTAGATTTCTTATTTCTTATACCTTTTATTACCTCCGTTATTTCCTCCTTTGAAAGATCCTCTTCCAGTTCCTTGATCTCTTCTGTTTGTATAAATCTGTCTGTATCAACCGGCCCCTCAACTGCCTCGTTTTCTATAAACAACTCTTCAACGCCATACTTCCCCCCCAATTTCATAATCTTTCTCCTTCCAGTTAGTTAACATAGTAACATAATTCCACGCCTTTTCATATCATTAGCATTTATCCATTCTCTTAATTTGTTAACTTCCCCTTCCTCGTACTTCAGTCTAACTACCTTTAGAAGCTCTTTATAATGCTTCTTTTGTTTTATGTAAGCTAATTTGCCTTTATACTTCTTCCATTTTAAATGAGCTAGTCTATATAATTTCCTTTTTCCCCTACCTTCTGAATTAAACCACCCCTTGTCCTTTTTGTTAACCGTAACAGTTCTCATCATACCTTTTCCTGCCCTATTAATGCAATGGATTAATAATTCCACCGCTTTAGTTGGATCGGATTTAGCACTTTCTTCAATGTCCAATGTTCAATGTTCACTAGTTTTGTCCCTAAAAAATTCACTACATAGAAGTGCTTTATTTTTATCCCATATCAGTCTTTTTTCGATTTTACCTTTCCTATATTTCTTATTCACTGTTGGTGTTTCCATCCATTGAATATCGAGCCTCACTGATAGCACTAGGTGGTTATTTGACGACTTATCTTCTATAACAAAGTCATTCACTTTCTCTGCTCGACTGCTTGATATCAAGTATAATCTATTACACTCGCACCATTTTAGTTATTGAATGTGTAATTTCGTAACTTGCCTTGCCCGTATTACCCATTCAATAAGTCTAAACCTAATTCCTCGCACAAACTTATTCATTTTATACCCCCTGATTACATGCTCTGTCCTTACTATTCCTAGCATTTTCATAATTATGTATACTATTTACAATTACAATATTCATTTCTGCTGTTCTGGAATTAAAATCACCCCCAAGTAAGTAGTAATTGGAGCCTCTAGGACGTAAGTAGCAGCAACCCATTAAGACTTCTACTTTTCCTCTTTTATTCAACAATCTGACCCAAAGTACCTCACCTAAATTAGAATTTATTATTATTTTCTCCCGTAATTCCTCTTTTATCAAAAACATAATTCCTGCTGTGGATCTACTTCTCTGCTGAGGATAAATTTCTTCTTCAATCTGTCTTTTCTAAAAAAAAAAAAAAAAATAACATTTATTTTTATTACTGGATTTAACCATGTTTCCATTAAACCTAAAATATGACAACTTAATAAAATCTCCTGCAATTCCCCATTATTCTTTTTCTGCAAAAAACCCTCAATATTAATAAAACTGCATTACAGCCCCTTTGTACTTTCATCCTTTGGATTAAAGGAATTTCTGGACTCGTCCCCGGAAATAACCCATTTGCGTCAATTATAGGTTCTGGACTGCTTGCCTATATTCTGTAGTAGGACCTACCATTATACTTCCCTAGGCTATGGTGACGAAACCGGAGATAGTCTATTCCTACTTTCTGCTGATTCTTGTGCTGTCCCCGAAGATTGCTGAGATGGCATCGTGAGTGCTTTAAGCCCTGTATCCGAACTCTGCCGTTTAGCAGGTGACTTTTGTGCTGATCTCTGTGTTAATTCCAATACTTCGTTTTCCACATTCCTTGAAGTCGATCCACCCGCAGCCTCGCATTGTCCACTTTATTCTTGCTGACTTGCCTTATTGTTTCCTTTCCACACAGTTAATTTGCATATGATTTGGCAATTCATCGACAGTCACTCTTCAGTTTGTCTGAATCATGATACGCACTTGCTCTATGCTGTCTTCACTGGTGGATGTTGATGGGCGTCCTGTTCTTTCCTCGTCCTTCACACCTACCCAACCATTTTTTAACTTTTCAATCCATTCGGATACTCTTCACCGTGGTAAAACATTGCCCCATATTGTGCAGACTGTCTTCTACGGATTTCGGCTCCTGGAACTTCTTCAGATGACAAAAAAGGTTCACTGCACGCTGTTCTTCTTTGGTGCAAACGCTGAGCTGTGCAACCATGTTTAATGTGCAACAGCGCAACACCCAGTGGAGTCATAATGGTCAAACACTCAACATCTGGAGAGAAATTAACAACATGTCGACTTGCGCAAGCACAAAGCGGTATTGCCGACCAGCCAAATATGAAACAAAAAGTGCGGATACTTATTGACTTACCCTTGTTGATATCCGGATTATTTCTGAAATCAATTCATTACGAAGAACATTCAAGACTAAATTTAAGTATCTGAGCTAAAAATTGACCAAGTTTAGGCACATAGGCCTAAGCCTAGTTCTAGAGGTGAACATTTTCTATATCCACATAAAAAGTTATTCCTCAGGTTCGCGAGCGACCCCTGGTGATCCCGTAAGGGAATATTGTCAGCGGATTTGTTACCGGGGTGTGACAGTCCCCTACCTTCTTCCACCTAAGGACACTTACACTCAGTCATGAACTCGGGAAGGAATTGTTCACTACTGAAAAATCCCCCAACCCGGCCGTGAATCGAACCCGGGCCGCCGGAGTGGAAGGCAGGCACGGTACCGACTCACCCACGGCGACACCATTATTTTAAAAATGAGGGTTTATATAGTGGATCGCATGGAAAATAATCAGCAAGCGGTTTAAAATAAGAGGTTACTCTGCCGCTTAGCAAATTAAGAGCTCTTACCGGTTTAAAAAGCCAGACATTTAGATGGCGGGAGTTAAATTGCGAATTGGGACAGGTTAAACGATCCAGGGGATCTCGTTATATCATGGTCCATTTAGTGTTCAGTGGTTAAGCCGGAATTCCTCTATGCAAGCGCCTCGCATGCTAAGAAACTAAATCACCAGAGTTCATTCCCCGTCACAAGCAGCTTTTCAAAATGGAACCAAGCATACATTGTAACTAGGTTCCTGTTAGTAAATCACTCCCTTGTAGAAAGCATTAAACCTTTTTTAGGACGTAAGGCCGTTAATTTCCATTACTCACTGGCTGATAAGAGTGTTTATTCAGAAACCTGTGTTCGATCTTGATATAGCCTGTATAAAACAAAATGTAGGCGGCCAATTGGTTATAATATCAGAGATTTTTGTTAATGTTTTAATAACGTATATAGCATACAATTTCATGAACTGCTGTAATTATTAATCCTAAAGTTCTAAACGTTATTTAAAAATGCAAGTGGGTGAAATAAAATGTCCGTCTACGAAGAGCATAGCTCAAAAAGAAACTGGATTGCTTGCATTGCTTTTAATTGCATTCTGACTTGGCATTCGTGCATAGATGGATATATCTATTATCTGGTTGTTTTTAATTTATCTCATTTGATTAATTTTGGTTGTACGTACAAATATGTTAGGCAGAAGTATCTATATAGAAGTTATCCATATCATACAGAATTACATATACAGAATCAAAATAAATATACAAAATTACGTACATCAAAGTAGAATCAACAAAAATTATATTTTAATTAAAGTATTTACAGTGATTTATTTAAATTGATACTTAGGCGGTAAGACATGTACTTCAAGGTGTAATTACAGCAATCATCAGGGAGAATGTGCCAGGGAGCTGTGTAGTTAGTTCTCTCTCTCTCTCTCTCTGCGTGGCGCTACATACCTGAAGGGACAAGGCCTACCACCCGACCGCTGCTTCATCTACCATAGGCAGATGGCAGGATTGGGGGGCATGTGGTTAGCATGCCGACACCCACGGCCGTTAATGGTTGTTTCCATGACCGGTGTGTAGTTAGTTAGTTAGTTATTATTTTATTCACATAATTAAGTGTCTGAGAGCTTTTAAAAGCAATATAGTCAAACAATTCACAATTCTTGCAATTTACATTTTTATATGGTGTTATACAATTGAACACAACTTCAAAATTAAATGATTGTGTACTGAACTGGAAATGCAGATATTAAGATTTTACAAATAAGCAGAGGAAAAATCTAGCATAGAATACACTCACATAACAGCAGTTCAAAATTATAAAGTCGTGCTGGCTTGAAAGAAAGTGAAATACAACAAAATATGTATGTTGTATACTATGTAATATAGTGCATATAATATAGTCACTAACAGAACACAAAAAGACTCTGAACTCTGAGACAAAACAAGAAACTGCACAATGATCAATGGAAGTATAGAACTCTGAAAATAGATGGTATGGACAACAATATTAAGACAACCACTTTCTGTCCTGCTAAGACGAAAATTCGAATCTCAAAAGGATACATTGTCAGTAAGTATCATTCCGTGTTCTTGTTAAGGACAATTTTAACTAATGTAGACTAATAAGTTACATTATGAAACATCTGTTACTTTTTTAAGTAAGAGACAATAGGCTATATCACTATGTTCTCTAATAATTTTAAAATTATTGTATCATTTAATAACTCATATGTGAACTATTACTTTAATTGTGATAATATTACAATGAATACAAACTTCTTGATCAACTCAAAAGTTCTGGCAGTAGATAGACAAAAAGAAACCTAAACACCAGAATCACATCAAGAAAAGCTCAAACATTATTTCAAATGAAAGAGTAGGCCTACATAATAAGATCCACCTATACTATGGCTAAGGATTCTAAAAATGATACTAATAATGTATTATGAGAGCAGATTCGACTACTATCCTTAGTTTATGTTGAATACGACATCTAACTTAGGTATAGGTACAGTACATTAATGTAGATATATCTAAATAGTTAAGCAAAGAAAGAAAGTTAATTTCGACGGCAGATGATCTTACGCTGTTGTGTGGACTTAGGTTTTGGTTTCTGGATTACAAACCTATACCTTGAATTATCGAAAACTTTAGATGCGATCTTTAGTTTAGCAGTACAGAATTATGCATTAAAATATATTGCCGAATATTTTTCTTTAGAAACGGGTGTAGGCTGCAGGAACAATCTTCCCTACTATCTTCCTGTTGACTGACAGATTTAAAGCACGTGTACACACAGTTGAACTGTTAGTACCTTTCTCTTTCTGTATTATGGACTCTAGTTTTAGACATGTATGATCACTTTTTACCTGTAAATAAACTTACTGTATCAAAGAAGTAATGTGGGAATTCTAACCAGAGGAAAGTTGTCCATAATCGATAGTTGGCTACTTTATCAGTGTCGAGCTTTCGCTACTGGAACTACTCTCAATGTGAGAAAGTGAAATTGAAATAACTGAGTGTGAGAAGAGATAAGCTTCTGCTACACATAATTAAGTCGTATTTGTCCATCACTCAAATTATAGACCCCTTACAGTAGCCATGCTTGATTTCAGATTAATTGAATGCGAATGACGTCGCGAATTGCAAATACTGAATTTGCCGGAGACAGTATTATTAATCTGTTAACTCCTACTGACTTATAAATTCTAGAGTGATAGGGAAAAAGCGAATAAGTCAATCCGAAGTTTTAGAAGAAAGAAAAGACAATTGATTTCCACAGCATTGTTACACTATTTAGATCAGCCCACCCATATATTATTTTTACATAGTATAAGACACTGTGTAAAAATATCTAATGGACTGAACTAAATATTCTAACAATGCTGTGGAAATAAATTGTTATTTGTCTCTCCTAAACTTTGGTATTTCGACTTATTCGCTTTTTCCCTATCACTCTAGAATTGTAAAATAGCCCAGATAAAACGTCAAACTAGTAATGCTTTATATAAAATGTAAATATTTTCATCAATGTCCAACAATTTTCATTCACAGAAACCAGCTATTCCACTGAAATTTCTTTTATCGATTTCCAACTTAGTTACAGTTGTCAAATATCCGTATACCGTACAGATACGTATTTTTATTTACGGTTGGTAAAAAGACGCTATATGAAATGACTAAGTACGCGTCAAGCTGTAATGTTAGGCGGTGTGGCTATAAGTCAATGCATATGCCAGTGGATAACAGTTTATTTTTATCCAGTTAGAGCTAATACTTTCTTATGTACAAAGCGATAAGTCTTAGTGAATTCACACTGTTTGAATTGCCTGAATTTCCTGAAATTCATTGGTAAAGAGTTCCATACGCTAACGGTAAAAATGGTGAATGAAGAGGAGTAAAGAGCTGCGTGTTGTGATGGTTCTCATAGTGTTAAGTCGTGTCGTGGTCGGGTGTGGAAATTATGATGAGAGGCAAACGTATTAAAGCGAGAGAACAAATATAATGGAGTTGAGGACTGAAGGACTTAAAAGAGAAGCCGGAAGAGAGTGAAAATCACTGCGTGTATGGAATCAAAGCCAGTTTAATTCTTCCAGAGAAGGAGTGATGTGGTCCTATTTGCGCGTGCAACAAATGAACACGTTATGAGCAGGTTGCATTTTCATTTTTAGGTAATATGTGAGATTAGTCAGCAGAACGTCGGCGTCGTCTAAGTGAGACATAATAGGTTTGTACAAGAGCTTTCTTTAAAGTCGCGATGAAAAAATACATTTCAAGTCTTTTCAAAACATGGATAATATAAAATACTTTTCTGCAATCTCAGTGTTACTATGAAAGGCCGCAAGTTCTTCACCGTTCAGCTATAAGGAAAGGATCATTAAATCAAAACTATGGTCCCAAATTTCCCCCACCTTATACAGATAGATGAAATAGTTTTTTATTTGAATGTTCCCTCACGCGGCTCCACATTAGAAACACAAATTCAAGTTGAGGAGGGCAGAATATACAGGTGTTTATTTTCGAACATTTAAAAATTTACGCGATGTTGTTTTTCAGTTTTATCTCATTGAAGATATTCGTATTAAATAATTCAGACGAAAATTTTCCTATGCTAGAATCGATCCCGGACTTTCAGCATTCAATCTCGCTCGATTAAATTGTAGGCTATTAAATTAAGCGATAAATCGAGTAAAAAAATCTTGGTTCGGGTTTCAATGAAGCAACGGAATTGATAAGTCATTTAGTGTTCTTTTGCGTACGGTATTTGAAGTTGCTGTACCGTAGGTCTAATGAGGAATTTATTTTATTGAGATCAATCAAATTTTCGGGTCACATAAAATGCACGCACGGTCAGCGGTATACGTTAAAAACACTTTAATTGCGTACACAGCACGTATCTGGGAACTCGAAATGCGCACCGTTACATTTCTGGGAACCCTTTATATGCGTACATGTAAAATTACATTTTTAATATTGCTGAGACAGAACGTGTTAAAAAGTTAAATATTAATATTCCTGGAAGTCACACTTGTTCCAGGTAAAATTAAATGTTTAATATTGTTGAGAGTAACACTTGTGAAAGATATAATACTAATATTGCTGACCTGTTACAGGTCAAATCTAATTTTGGTAATGCAGAGTAACACTTGTCAAACATTTAATAACTTATCAATATTGCTGAGAATAATACTTTTTAAAAATCAAATTTTAATATTGCTGAAAGTAACATTCTTATAAACAGTTTAATACCAATATAGTGATAATAACTCTTTTCAAAGCATATATTAATTTTGAGCCTTTTAAAAAATACAATCTGCTTAATAAATCTTGTTCATATTTATTCGTTATCTTGTTCAGAGTAAATAGATCTCTGGTATCTTTCTGGATTTTTGTACTAATAGAAATTTATATTATGCTACTTGGAAATTGTTAAGTGCATGTATTAATGAAATTATATGCGGACGTGGAGCAATGGACATTTTATTGAAAATTTGAATGGAAAAGTTCGTAGGAATTTTTTGTTCTGTCAAACTATCGTGTTTATACGCAATTAAAAAAACACTCACATTGACCGTGTATTCATTCATGTCACTGAATATTCATAATAGTAATTTCCCTCACCGTCCGCGCATTGCTCACTTGACTATATCTCGTAATGTTAAGACATATCGACTGCATGACATATCCTTGTACGAAACGCCAACTTCAATATCTAGCATCCTCGTGTAGCACATCTTGGTACAAATGTCATTGTAAAAATCTCAATCTCATGTTTTGTGTATCCTATTAAACTCAGGATAAGACTTGTTCGTTTTACTGAAGTAATTTTTTTTATAAAGCTTCAATGAGCTGTTCAGCTAAATTTAACGTATTATTCACATTCTTAATGTTCTTAAGCGAAAGTAAATATTCTAGACCGTAAGGAAACCGGTACCGGAGTAATGCCCAATTTAGTTCCTATTTTAATGGTAATATATAAGAAAGGCGAGATAACTCATATACGCTTTATCGGTTTTTCATGAAACTTGGTATAAGCATTTATGACGTCCATGAAAAAAACCCTATTGAATTTGGACCAAATCAGTTGACCGGTACCGAACGAAATAAAGAATAATTAAGTCACATCTATTATAATAATTATAATCTTCGTTCTCCGACAATTCGAAGCATATTGATTGGTTCGCAGCCAACCAGTCAGCGGCTGAGCTCCCGTAACTAATGTCCTAATATTAACAGTTCTGTAAATAGAAAGAATAGGCGAAATTACTTATTAAAGAACACGCTTTCATTTCCAATTTAAAATAGGCCTAAGTATTAATTTTGTAATCGATATAAGACGCTATAATATTATTGCATGGCCAACAATAAAAATAACATAACAAATTGCCATCGTTTATTGTTAGCCCGCATTGATTGATTCATTTCTTCATGACAATGTCAGTGTAAATAAAATATTTAAAACACAACTAGCCGTTGAATATTGATATAATATTGTGCTTCCATTGATATGTATGGCTACCGATAGCTGAATTATGCTCCAATGTTAGTATTTTACTTATTCGCTCCTGTGGAGCACTATTACCTAATGTAATTCCCGATAGATTGATTTCAGATTGACTTGAACTTATTCATAGCCTATACTTGAAACAAACATGTCAGCGAATTGTAGGCCTATTACATAATTGATATTATTGTCAGTGCATTTTGTAAAATGTTGACATATTTTAGGAATTTATTATATCAGTGTATACCAATATGAATTAAGTTTAAGAATCAAACTTTACACCTCAGTTCTTCCGTAAGCCCTGCTTAATGATTCCATCTGGAGTTTAACTCGGAGATCTATTACAAAAATAACTTATTTTCTGCATGGGGCTATCATACTTGCAATTTTCAGTGATTAAAAAAGCATTCTGGCACTTTGTTATACCAGTTCACCTGATTTTATTTAATAATGAAATCAGTCTTCCTTCCAGAGTATAAAAATAATATCATACCAATGCTTCATTATACAGATGAAAACTTTGGCATTAGTTACTATCTGTATAACATAGGCCCTAGTGTATTTCATTTGTAATAGCCTATATTTTCGTTAATAATGTTAGAATAATAAATTATTTACTATAGCCTGGCATATGAATAGGCCTACAGTATAGTACAAAAATGAACTTAAATTGATAAACATCGTCAAAAGTTAATTTATTAATATACCTATTCTAAAATATTAATAATCATAGTATGGAAATATTAATGCCCTTTAACTAGGTATGGCGAAACAAGAAATGTAGCGCTGGCCAGAATTTATAGAGCTGGTCTCATAATGAAGGATAAACTGGGTTTTCATCGCCCAAGCGTGTGAACCAACACCCGCACAGAACTCATTTGCTTGTTGAAGCCCTACAGCCAGCTAACCGGACTACCAACACAAGTACATGACATGCCGCATCTTACATATTTTCACATGGAACAGTTTGGGGACTTTCCCCCTTCCTCCTTAAATTCTTATGCCCGAGTGCACCAACCTCGGTATTTAGAATACGCGGTAAAATTGCTTAGTTTACCCCGGTAAAGTCATATTTTTGTTGCACCATGCTCGATTTCAACCTTTATCATAGGTAATCCCACGAGAGTTGACGAGTTTATCGATAGATTCGCGACTGCGCAGCAGGAGCGAATTTATCTGATGCAACTCGTCAACTCGAGTTGGATTTATTAAGACTATTCAATGAATAAAAATCCACCAGATTATACAAATAATAATAACTTTCGTGCTTTGTTCTACAAAAACAAAACTAACAGCTGCGAGATCACGGCATACTATGAATCAACCGTCCATGAATCGATTCGAGCTGTTTTGGTGTAATCAGTGCTACCACCAAAGCATATAAGACATAGTTAACTTCATTCAATTAAGCTAAAAGCAGAACAGAATAAACGCACACGAACTGGCTTGCACAGAATAGAAATTGTGTTCTTAATCAATGTACATTTCTATTATTTCAATTTCCAAACAAATTATGTTGTATGAAATAATCTGTTTTCGTGCCGCTTAGTGGCACCATCTGACTATTAATCACTGCACACTGATACTTGCGTCTCCAGTAACGACCAGACCATTTTACCCGATAAAATGCCACCCTCGCGATTCCTACAAGAATATTGTAAGATAAACGGCCGTGATTGGTCTATATCCGAGGAATTGCTAAACGTTATTGGTCAATATCAAACACGCGGCGTATGAGTTGAATAGTCGCTGTAAAATGTCTACCGGCCGCGAAGGAGTTGTAAAGTGAGGAAACCGCGGTTTTCTTTCCAAGATGGAGATCAGCATAATGTGTCATATTTTTTATATCTAGGCCAAGAGCTAATTGAACATAATGAATAACGAGAGACAGATGGGATCTATTTAAAGAATGAACGATGGTACATATCTTTGCAAATACTGTGCTGTAACATCGATTGAAATGACCTTCCTTTCTCACCTCAACCAAACCAGGTCTATCCAGTAGTAGATGTAACCAACTCATTTTCACAATTGGTAAAGTATCTATGGTATTTGAATTCAAAGTGAGACATATATACGCAATATAATATATTTTATCCTTATGAACACGTATTACTAAACATAAGGCAACAAATAAATTAAATACGGAAAACCAATGGATCTAATTTACAGTGAAGGGCTGCATGCATCACGATATAGCCTGTGAATTTTATTGAAGTGTACAGATTGTTAGAGGGGATTACATTAACACAAATAATGAACAGAAGCATTCACCTTATTGCTACCAAGAATAGATAAGTGAGTCACTGTGACCGGCAGACGTGCAGAGAGAGAGAGAGAGAGAGAGAGAGAGAGAGAGAGGGAGAGAGAGAGAGAGAGAGAGAGAGAGAGAGAGCGAGAGAGCGAAACTAGCGGCTATGGAACCGGGATATATTTGAGCGTTTGGAAACCGTGGTATTGTAGCAATGGTGCACAGGTACCCCGAGATTACTTTTACCCCGGTTACGAAACAGCTGAGAAAAGTTTGAGAATGGTGCACTCGGGTATAAAACTACTTCAGGTAATCGCTTCAGGTAATTAGGCTTCGCCTTCATAAATACAATTTTGAGATCTACTGACTGAATTAATAATAATAACAATAATAATAATCATCATCATCATCATCATCATCATCATCATCATAGTAATATTGTATTTATAACAGAAGTTTATTTCTAGTTGACCAGAAAGTGGACTGGGTGATTTTAAAAAAAATCTAAATCATTATTAGTATATGTCACATTTTTAGGGTTAAGTGCTAATAAGTATTGTTTCTAAATTCTATAAACTTACTCATGTCATTCCTATCCCTCTGTGAGTTCTTTCTAGTTCTGCTATCTCAAGGGTTTATAATAAAGCGGTACCATATCTCAATTATTATCATTTTCCTACTGAGCTATGCAATTTGTTTAAAAATTACAATTTCCATCTGTGCTCAGTATATAAAACCTTAAAAATTTTAGCCCACAGTACTTTGAAAAACATAACTTATTTTAACACATTCAACAGATATAAATAGCCTAAGCTACTAGTCTAGAGGTATAAAAACTTGCGATACATACATTACATTAGTCAAAAGTATTGCTCAAATTCTTAAAACTGTTAAAAATGTATTTCAAGTCCATAAAATAGAAGTCTTGTATTATAATGCAGATACTGTCCTCTTCCTACTACGCGTTTCGATGTTAATACATCATCTTCAGGTCTATAATAATAAAAGTATACAACATTCGTAACGTGTAATATTGGTATTATTCTATATGGTATCTGTATCTTTGCTTACGATTTTCCACATGATTTGTGGAAAATATGTTGTGGGCTGGATGTGCAGCCTTCTGTCAATAGACGTGTACTGACCGTTGCTCTGTTTTGCTACTCCCCTCCCCCTGCTGTACAATTCAAATAGCGGGTTGTGTACAATAGGCTCTTCATTTAAGATGTTGTTTTTCCTTTTATATATTTCAAATCTTTCAAGAGTATTTAATTCTCTTCCTTTGTTTTGTAAATGTAATATATTCATTCTTTTTTCAATATTGTTGTCATAATCGTGAGCTTCATTCATCAAATGTTGGGCGTAACTAGATCGATCTCTTTGGCCGTTTCTGTAATCTTTCGTATGTTCTTGAAATCTGGTTTTAAATTTTCTTCCCGTTTGACCTACGCACTCTCTGTTACATTCTTTACATGCAAACTTGTAAATTACATTTTTATTGTACACGTTTTCTTTATCCTTGGTCTTGTATAATTTGTTTTTCAAGTTGTTAGATTTTTTGTATGCTATGTTTATTTTGTGTTTATTCAAAATATTTGTGATCTTATGTATATTTTTGTCTGTATATTCGAATGTTGCATGTTGAATGTTGTCTTTTGTTTCCATTATTTATTGGTTCCAGTGTCGTTATGTTAGTTTTTCTGCTGGCCTTCTTCCTTTTGTGTTTGTTGATTAGTTTGTACACTGTATTGGCTGTATATCCATTGTTCTTTGCGATCTGTTTAATTATTTCTAGCTCTTTCTAATAATTTCCTCTACTAAGTGGCATGTTTACCAGTCTATATGTTAGAGAAGGTAATGCTGCTAATTTTTTTTTAATGTGATGATTTGATGCGTTGCTTATTATGAGATCTGTCGTAAGTAAAGATACAGATACCATTTAGAATAATCCCAATATTACGACACGTTACTAATGCTGTATACTTTTACTATTATAGACCTGAAGATGCTGTATTAATATAGAAACGCGTTGTAGGAAAAGAACAGTATCTGCATTTTAATACAAGACTTCTATTTTATAGACTTGAAATACATTTTTTTTAAGTTTTAAGAATTTTTAGCAATACTTTTGACTAATTTAATGTATATATCGCAAGTTTTTATACCTCTGAACTAGTAGCTTACGCTACTTATATCTGTTGAATGTGTTACAGTATGTTTCTCAAAGTAGGCTAAAATTTTTAAGGTTTTACATACTGAGCACAGGTGGAAATTGCAAATTATAAACAAAAAGCTTCACCATGTTTTTACTAGGCTTACTAGTGTATCCTAGTAAATATTAAGCTCATGAATCATGGCTAATCCAGTAGAAGGATATGTGAAATTTCAACTAATCGCGAGTGCCTTTCGTCATCATTTTAGCGTTTTATTCATATCAACTTCATTTTACGTACTTGGTTTTTTGGTGAATTCACAAGGACTGAACATTTTCACACCTATAATAATAACTGCATATGAACCAAAGGAAATATGAACACTATAGTTATCATTATATAATAATAATTGGAATTATTATTATAATAATTATTATACCACTTGACGAATGTTCCAATTCGGCATTTGCATTTACAACTGGAGAAACCATGAAACAACTCAAGTCAAATTGGCTGGCCACTGGGTTAAAACCCAGGACCTCCCGAATGAGAGTCTGAACCACTACCATCCCGGCCACCTTGCGTGGAGGCTTTCTTGTTGAAGAGTATCCGTTTAAAATAGTATTACTATCTTAAACACCCGGCATCGCCCGGATCTTGTGTTTTGCTTTTACTACGAAGTAAACTTTTGGAATACTTCCGATTTCCAAACTATAGGATCCCGATGGCGATGGCATTTATGTGTGCGTAAATGTGACAGGCCCATGTCAGTAGATTTACTGGCATGTAAAAGAACTCTTGGGGGACATAATTCCGGCACACCGACAACGGTCACATGCCTAAGTTACAGTACATCCCCGTCTTTAAATAACCATATACCAACCAATCAAACTCTAGGCCCTTATATAGCCTTTAATCTTATGTAACCAATCAAACTCTATGCCCTTATATACCCTATAGTCTTTTGACTGCGGAGTTTATATGACCAATATTCTTTCTTTTCTTCGATGGAATTTCAATAATTCTGGAAAGAGAAGAATCTTTGTGAACGGCGATAAAGAGGGAACGGGCCCGTAGGCTAAGTGTGCAAAATTTAATCAAGATCGGAATAATATTGTAGAGGTGAACCGATCCTCATGTGGGCCAAAGAAGCTCTTTGGTTCCGGGAAGTTGAGGTTCCAGGTTTTGAGACATTGGGGCAAGTGAAGGGTGTAAGATTGTAAGCCTTAACGCACTTTCCGCCTTTATCTACATGGTTGTTCCGCTTACTCGTGTGTGTTATAATTTGAGTTGACACAGGGCCATGGTGTCATCTGAAGGATTAGGCTAATTGGAAAAAATCTTAATATGGATAGCTTTGTGCACACACGGGTAAAACTAGTTATCACGAATTTGCGCTCAGAAAAATTACTTAGCACATTTTTCCCCTTCAGAAAGTATATTAAACTTCCGTTTTTTGAATTGCCACATTTGTATATAGTGAAGATATCCCTCTCGAGCTTCCAAATTTGCACTTAACACAGTTAACCCCAAGGTTGTAGTTAACACATGCGTGCACTAAGCCATAGAAAAATTAAAATGTAGAAGTATTTTTACCTTAATGACTAATATAAATTAAATTCTTGACATTCTTAAATGCACATCGCAATGAAATTAGGATCGGAATAAAACTGTAAATTTGAATAATAATTTAAAAAAAAAAAAAAACAGAAAAAAGTTCTTCCTTTATAGCCTACATACAGATACAGATGTGCTTTTACCTTGC